>WUAM01000431.1:67877298-67896081 GCA_024336885.1 Actenoides hombroni | reverse complement strand
GCGTGCCCCCCCCCGTCCCCCCGGGGAGGGGGGGCCGGGGGGGGTGGGGGGGGGTGGGTGGGTAGCTGGACCCCTCTAATGCACAGCTGTGCTCCCAGTTTCAGTGGGAAACTCCACCTGCTGCCTCGTCCCTTTGTGCTCGCACCGGCCCGAAGAGGCAGCCAGGTACTGAACTACCCGATACGCAGCTGGATTGAATTCTTCCTGAAGTGAAACACTTGCTGTTTTAAAAAGCAGGCTACCTTCACTTCCAGCATTTTAAAAGGGAAAAACAGCCCGTCTGTTTTAAAGTGAAACCTAGAGCTTCTGTCCCCAAAACTGCTTTCATACCAACTTCTAGGGCTTTTCACTAGTTAACAGGAAAAAGTCAGTTTGTGTTCACATTAATACACGGAAGACAGATTACTGCTTGACATTGAAATAAATGGCAATGATGGGTTTGGAGCATACATACTGCTCCAGTTTGCTGGCAAGGGGAAAACATTAGGACAAGAACTACTGCTGCTAATCCTGTCTACAATGCTGACAACCTAACGGACATACAATACAGTACATGCATATTACTCAGATGCCGGTACAGCAGCCTCCATGATTCCTTGATTGTTTGCATTATAATCTCCATATGTATGAACGAGACAAATTAGGTTGCCATTTATTTGTTCATTATCTATTATTTTGATTAATGGAATTCTTGTTCTCAGAATAACTATTTAAAAATAACATTTGCAATAATGAGGACTGAACTATTAATCACGATCTTTAGAAGAAACTCTGCAAGGAACTGGGGCAAGACATTTCATATGAACAAATATCATAAATAGGACTTCTAACAAACAGTGCTAAAATTTCAAATGCAAAAAAACTCAACCCAACTAAACACATAAACCAATGGTTTCAATAACTTTGTAATCAGTTTTTTTGTTTTGGTTTGTTTTTTGGTTTTTTTTGGCTCCTCCCCTTCTCTCCAAAGTTGTGTTAGGACAAGAAGAGCTGTAGTGCTGCTGGACTGTAAAAACGTTAGAGATAACAGATGCACCCAGCCTTTCCCCCAGGCTCTTTAACAATGTGTGTGTGTGTGTAGATAGATACAGTGGTTTCTTAATGGTTCTTTCCAATCTGTCTATCCCTCAGATTCTGACGATTCACGTTTATGCTATCTCAAGTACTGAGCACTGCAAGAAATATTTTAAAATACTTGTAGTGGAGAAAATTAAGGCTTATGGACACCTTAATGAAGGTAGTTTACCCTTGTCACACCGGACCCACTGCACACCTCTCTCTTCAGTGAAGGCCCAAGAAGCATGGTGTTCACAGTGCTTTCACAGAAAAGGACCACCGCTGCCTTCTGGCATGGGGAAAGCTTCAGCCAGAGATATCCATGATACCAACAGCTCATATTTTTTTTTTTTTCTTTCAATCGATTTTCTGTGAGTAAAAGGAGTGTTTTTCCAGAGAGAGCAAAGGTTGGAGTTTGGGGAGCTTTCCTTGTTTCACTTGCACAACAGGCAGAGAACTTGGTTTCTCTGGCTCCAGCACTGCAAATACGCTTCACATATATATACTCTCAATTAGAGAGAGCTCTTCTTCATTGCCTACCAGTACATCATGCCTTTTGAAAACACAATTACTCATCCTTTGAAATTCTTAGAGCGTACTGTTTGACACAGGGCTGACAGAGGATAAAGTATATTCCTAAAGCAGGCCAAGTTTTGGTATGTTTTTAGAAACGCAGCAGCAGAAGTTAAATACAAGGCATACATATTAGAAACTGCTGCCACTGCTGTCACCACGCTGCAAAAGGAGGCTGGAGACTGACTCCTGTGCCACTGAATGCACCTGGGAACTGGGCTTCTGGCTGCAATGCTGCAGCATGAGGTAGTGGCTCTGAAATGACCCCGTGCTTGAGGAGAGCTTTGCTTTGAGAGCAGCGGCGGCTTCGAGATCCAGGCGGGCACAGGGGGCCTTCCGCAGGCGAGCCAGCTTTTGTCTTGCTGTGTATAGGCAATTGGAGTCTGCTCCTTGAATTCATGTCTACTAAATCAGGTCTTCGGATGCTGCTTAGTGTGTTCCAAATGAAGATACATATTCATTGTGGATAAGCAAGCTTAATTATGGATATATTGGGATATTTAGCATTTATAAAAATATTCAGAATATTCAGTATGTTTACTATGGCAGCATTTCAAGAGAATCTACGGGGCTTTGCACAGAGTACTGACGTGGGGCACGCAATGAGCATTTTTTGTCCTTTAGACAAAGAGAAGTAGGAAATATTCCAGAGTTCACAGGAATTTCATTTGATGTCAAATGTCTTTTACAAAAAAATAACAACAAAAAAATCAGGTACAAGTACGAAACCACAGTAAATAAAGTTATGAAGGAAATTAACATCTTATTTCCTACATTTTGTTTGCATTTCATCGGTGCCGATAACAAAGCAGGAAACACAACCCAGTGCTAATATTAACAAAGCTGGGTGTGTAAGATCTTCTTCACATACCTCTATAGGTGGTCTCCTTTTCGGTGATGTTGAACACCTGCATCTCCTGTTGATGGTTCACTACTCTAAAGGAGGTTTCCTATTTAGACACCTAAATATAGATTTAGCTGGCTCATTTTTTGAAAAGCCTGGCTGCAGACTTTATTTTTAACATATGGAATTAGAATTAATCTGTGAGAAAACTACTATATAATGTAGCGCTGTTGTAAGCTACTATGCTGGGGGATTTTAAAAACCCTACCTAATATTATTTCATAAAGGAAACCTTTAGAGATGATCTTCTGGTTGACTACTGAGGGGAATGGGGGAACTGTGAAATACTAATGTTAATATTTTTACTCTTTAGCAGACTACTCAGGGGAAGGTATTTTACCTGTGAGGAGGAAACATTATGTAAAGTGAATCATTTCCACTTAACATTAGAAAAAAAAAATAACAACCTTTCATTCTCAAGTTGCCATACGTGGTAACTATTGTTTCTTGCTTGGAGCATGTGCATGGCACTTGTGTAACTTGAACTGACTTTACACCGTAAACTCTCATGAATGGATGGGTCCCCAATTAAGAAACAAAATGAAGACACGGAGTGACAATGTTTTAAGTGGGAAATCGTAATGTTACCAGAATGCTGCAGGCATCGTTCTCATTGTGAGCTCGTTCCTCCGCTTCGAAAGGCCCCTGCAGCTGCAGGTAGAAATGAGCATATTCCCTCTCCAACGCCCAGGGACTGTGCAGGTGGAGTCTTCTGGGGGAGCACAAAGGCTGCTCACGATGAGAAGCAGCAGAACGGCAGACAACTGAATAATCCTAACTGACACAGATGCTGACAAACAGAGACAAAGGCTGATAGTGAGAAGCAAACAAGACAAAAGAAAGAGGACTATCTCCTGGAGAAGCGATCATACCGCAGCTTCTGGGGAAGAAATACTGACTGGCAAGAGACAAAACGCTTCGTGAAGCTAACTCCTACCCAGCGCTCTGCTGTGTTGAGAGATGCTATAATTTAATCGGATACTTTGAAGACAGACACAGACTGAGACTGCAAGAGAAAGCTACACTTGCCAGGGAAGAAGTTAGTCAATAAATTCTGGCATGGCAGTAGTTTACAAAGACAAGATTATGAGTGAATTTATTGTGCAGCAATTTAACCTGAATTACAAAGAGTCCAGATGTGGGCTGAGCTGCCACATCTCTTTTTGGATAGATATGACCATTTCAGAATTTTTTGGAAATGTAATTCCAACTTTGACCTTACATTATCTTTTAGAGGGAAAAAGCCCGGATGCCTTCTGAATCTGATCTCAATTACAAGTGAGAGAAAACCAAGAGCAAGAAAGGATGAAAGAACATTTTCAAGATGCTTAGGTTTACTGAACCCGCATTACTAAACTGATAAGAACCAAAGACTAGTTGAGCTAGTTTGCAGAGCTGCAGCTTTTCACTCTGTCGCATACTTCTACTGAGAGGTATGTCCTTGCACAATTTCATTAGATAGGCATCATAAGGAGAGCACTTTCATCTAGTTCTCCAACTATAGCATAGCTTTGTTGCTACTGTCCCAGTAAAGCAAAGCAAACCTCGCCCACAACAACAACTACTGAAGTGCTATGCCACCTTCAAAACTTTATGAGGAGAGCTGTTGGCCACTCCTACAGCCTGACAGCAACTCAGGTACTCCTGTGGTAGTGGCTGGGTTCCCCATACAGCCTTTGGGACAGAAAGATGCAAGTCCAAGAGAGAAGGTGCTAAGAGTCTCCATGAAGGGTGCAGCGTCTGAATTGTGCAATCTGGTGGTGCCCGGTGAGGATGTAGAGCAAGTAAAACCAACTCCTAAACTTGACAAAGGTGAGACTGGCATGGAGATGAATTCTCTAAGCACGGTCGAAACCATCTGCAACTATTTAGTAAGAGACAGGGGCATGGGAAAAGTACTATAGTGATAATTAAACTAAAAATACAGATGAAAGGAGAAGGGAGGATGCTGAAGGCAGTTTCACAACGAAAGAAAATGTCCCAGGAGAAGGTGTGCCCTGAAATCCACCTGCCAAGCTAGAACATGGAGTGGGAAGGTTTAGGTTATGACACTGGTCTCCAAAGACATCAGACACACGAAACTTACTCAGTTTAATGCTTTTTCGTGTAACAGCTTTGCCATGTATAATTCAGAGTGCTAGAAAGTGTGCTTTTTAAGACAGGAAATGGCACACTACAAACAGGAAAACACATCTCCACACAGAGCCCACGGAAACTGGAGGATGAGAGCCCTTCAAAGGCCAGATCTTGGATATCAAGAGTCCGAATAATCTTCAGAAAAATACAGACTAAGCACCAATTGTACTGGTGCAGCAGAAAACGTGTTAGTTGTAAAAGCAAATTATTTCTAGGAATTCTTTATGTGCTATCTCACTATTACATATCACTGTGCATTACAGAGTTACCTATCCCACTCAGTCCCCAGTAAGCTGGTAACATGTTTATTTAAAGACTAACTACCTGCTTGGCAATTAACTGACTCTCCATATAACAGACTTTGATAAAACGCTTAAAAAATTTAAGAGCTAAAAATCAAGCAACACCGTTATAATTTATACATGTAATAAAACAGGCAGCGCTTTAGTGACGAGCATCACTGTGCAACTTTTTCCCAGCCACTACATTAAAAACCAAACATCCAATTAATTGTAAAACATACTTGTTTTGGGGCATCTGCGGAGGTGGTGTGAACTTCAGTACCTCGGAGTCCATTAGACTCAAATACCACTGTGGGAACAAGGGGGCTTGTTAACAGATGAACATTCAAGCTTCGTTAGTGTGTGTACATTATTTGAGACCATTACAGATTAACCACGTTTGAAAAAAAAAAGACACCAGCTACTAGCCCGTGGCCGGAAAATACCAATTTACCGTAACACTTACTGTAAGAGAGTGTGCTAATGGCAGCCCAGGGCCACTGCCCTTTTTAATTCAGACTTCAGCGCTGAAGAAAGCAATCACTGACAACATTAATTATCAGTGTATGTGTAAAGGGACCCTCTTCTTGCATTACTTACCATTTGGCCTCTGTCATTTTGCATCAGACTGGCTTATGTATGCATCATTCACACTTTTCAGGAGGAACCTGCTAGTCTCACTGTCTCGTGCGGCGCTCGGGAGGTCTCTCGACACTGGTGGCTTTAGCCTCCTACAGCCTCAACCACGGTCTGCGCCAGGTTAAAAATGGATTGTAGGGAGTTCCCAGTTTAGGGCCGACCAGTTTGCGGAAAAAAAAAATCCCGTTTCCCACAAAAACGTTCCTGTCAACAGCAACGACGAGGCAAAACAAAGCCTTATGTTGTGCTGAAAGGGGTACTTTGATTTCAATTTGTGCTGGTGGCAACAGAGTTCATTAGCATATTCATTTCTGAGTACCCTACACTCTAATTAAAATAAAACATTTGCAAACAGACTTATCTTAAATGCATTGCAGTTTTATGGAGTTCGGGCGGGGATCAGGTAAGCAATATCCAGAGAACAAGAGCAATAGTCATAAAAATAAACCCCCTGTCTATTAGATTTAGGTACCGGAATTACTTAGGTTAACAGGGTGCGTGCAATGTAATTCTTGGCATTTTGTTAGCCGGATCTGAAAGCAGGCAAGCGGGAAAGGGAGAAAGCAAGAGCGAGTGTGAAAAGGTACCTGCGTGGGACCTCTGGTGAGTCCTGAGGTGACTGGGTTGGGTAAAGCATTTTCCACATTCTCTGCAGACGCAGTCTCCTTGGCGTGTTTGTGTCCTGAGCATCCCTGTAGTCGGGAGGGAGGGAGGAGGGGGTGGGAGGGAGAGGAGAGAGGAAAGTTGAGAAGAAAACATTATGCCAGAAGAAAACATCATTAGTATGTCTAATGTGTCATTATGTGAGGCTACCTTCAGGCCCTGGATGACAACTGTCAGCCTTCATCTAGGCACTGGCTGACAGGCCAGGCACACACAGGACTGCAAGAATGCATAAATTACATTGAATTAAAAAATGCTCCCCATGATGTGCCCGCACCAGGACTGGCATGTCAGGTGTGCGCTTTTCAGAGCAGCTGGATCCACTTCTCAGCCATCACCCAGCTTTGTCAAGCAGTACATCAGGCAAATCAAAGTGACTCCAGCGTGGCGGAGACAAGTCACATGGATAATAGGAAGTGAGTAGGACCAGAGCCCGACTGTCCCCCCCGGGCAGCAATACCTCAGAGACAAATGCAGAGTGAGCGGAGCCATCACAGACTGATCAAACCTTTCGCCCCTGCCTACCTGCCTGCCGGTGCTGCTTTGACCCCAGACCTCTGAGGCACAGACGAAAGACATCTGTGAATGAAAGTGTCATTCCGGACATTTTGAGCTGGTAGCCGTGCAGCAGCCTTCCCCCAGCCCTGGGTAAACATGTTTTCTAGGCCATTAGCATTTGTGGAAAACCACTCAAACCTCTCCTTTTTCTCCAAAGGTCAGTTTACAGCATCTGACTTAAAGGGCTGGTCTTTGTCTTTTTGCTGCTGATCAAAAAAGACACATTTGACTTTTATTGGGCTTTTTTATTATGTAAAAAAAAATAAAATCTTTGAACATCATCTTTTCTATTTTGGTAAAACACCCTCCTCTAGAAGGAAAGAGTTGATGTTTCCATTTGCCACTGGAATAATTTGGCTTTTAAACAAATTCTCAGGGGGCTGTCAGTGGAAGTGAAGTTTCAGCTTTTCTTTCATTCCCCCTGCTCCGTTAAAGCATTTAAAAACAATAATATTGTGAACAAGAAAGGGGCAAGAAACACCACCACCCCAATAAAAAAATCAACTGCAGGATGCCAGAGGGCTCATCCAAAATACAGATGCTGTACCTGTAAATGAATGGAAAAGAAGACAGGCTGACATTTACTCTGCTGGTACAGCACCAAGTGTCCTGCGATGGTTTTTATCACAGCATATATTGAAAAGCAATGCCTGGCTGCCAAAAAACCAAAACCCAGCCTCAAATTGTTTTCTCTTTTTCTAACAGCACCTCCTGCAGATGGCAGCACAGCCTGTGTAATGTTGCTGAACTCACTCCCAACAATTAAGTTCCTGGCAGTCAAATACAAGATCATGATTTAGGGGCAAATCCAGATCTCACACACACACACACACAAAAAAAGAGAGCTTCACCGGACTATAATGAGGCAGATTTGCCTTGTAAGGCAGTTAGGACTAAAGCAGATTTTTCTGCTCTGTCACTATCATTTTACTCTCACTGGCCAGAACTACAGCTGCAAGCTGGAAAGCAAAGCCGCGAGAAGCATGTTAAGGACCAGACACGGCCTCTGCTGGGTCGCGGTGCCGGCTGCCGCGCAGCAGGGTCAGGCAGAGCAGGGCTCTGCTACCAGCAGAGCGGCTCCCATGGAGCCTGGGAGACCTGGGTTCCTCAGGTGGTTTTCTGCCACCTCTGGACAGACATTTACTCTCTCCATACCGCCAAGTTTCCCTCCGTGAAAGGATAACACGCTCGTCTCAGCAGCCATTATGAGCCCGATCCAACGGCTGCCATGGAAGCGCTGCTCTCACTGGAGCCGTGAGCGAAGGGAGGCTGAAGATGCTGTTCTAAACCAATGCACCCTGTACAAACACTGAAGGTGAGCAGGTCAGGCCTTTCATCTAACCTCTCCTCCCTGGCACTCACTTATGGTACTTATTTAAAAAGCAGGTGGAAAAAATGGATTGCTTCCAGGTATCTATCTGCCATTTTTGCATTTCCTAAGGAGCACCATAAGGCTTTGGATAGTTCAGAGCTTTGAGTGATGGGCAATACCCCTGTGAGCCACCCCTCAGGTTTATCCTGTATGGGAACAAAAGGGGGTGGATGACTACAGGTGTTAGCACATTAAATGAACACGGCTGTCTGAATGGGGTAGCTCCTGCAAACCTAATCCTCAAAGCTGGTCTCAAAGGAGCCCCAGGGAAAGAATGCATCTGCTGCCATAACCCATCGTTCCCTACTATGGTAATTCATGTAAATATCATGAATAAAATAAATGATCACTATTAAATGTAACAATAAGGTTCTCTCTACAAGCATTTGGGAAGCTTGGGTAGTGTGAAACAAACCAAGCCTACGCCCAGCAAGCTGGGTGTCTGCAGCTGTATTGCTGCAGTGCACACAACAACTCTCTTTTCCAAGGATATGCTGGAATAAACACAAATGTAAAAGAAAGGATCCAGAAATAAATCCAGTTCACTCTAAAGCAAGTGGAACACTGCACTACCACACACTAAAATATTCTAGTGTGATCCAAGATGAGATCATATACCGAACACCCAAGAGAAGTCTATGGGGAATATTCAACTGGGGGAAAAAAGCCCTGAAAAATACCACACCTAAGTGGGATTTTTGGTCATCCTTTATGTCATGATGGCCACAATCACTACAGCTAAATTGCATGATGCCGATTGACTCAGAGGGTTCAGCTTAGGGCTGTGTGTTCTTTCCGATGAAGTTCATTCGCCCTCCTCTCTTTGCAGTTAGTAGGGTCTTGTTCCTTTCGCCTGCAGCAGCTTTTTACTTTAGTGCTATGAAAAACAGCCATCATGCCAATTGGTTTGGAGAACCATCAACAACATGGAAGTCGTATATAAAATGAAGATAAGCTACATAAAAGAAAAGAGGTTTCAAATTCTGGAAACTTGACTGCTTTAAAACATTTGGAATGAAAGAAGAGATTTCAAAGCAGAGATGGGCACTAAATAACTGCCAGCTAAAGCATCCCTGGAGATCACTGCCCAGCAAAAACATTTTGGCAATAAAATCCCTCTTTTAAAAAATCAGGTATATAGAGACCTCCTTGGATACCCTGCCCCTACTTTACTCTGCTCCAATGGTCCTCATGGATTTTCTGGTGTCTGCATTCACTAAGCCAGCTTCTAGTTTCTGACCTTTTACTGTTTTTCTCCATTCCTCTTAAAACATCTGCAAGCCGCCTGAATCAGGAAGATTTCTCTGAGTAGGTTGCCACAGTGTCGTATTAAGTAATACCAAACAGGGTATGCATGTGAAGGTACCCTAAGTCGATGGTGGAACTATTAACTGGTATTTAGAGCAGGAAGCAGGAAGGAAAAAACTTCAGACAACATTCCTAGGCACTGGGATGGCAAAATCGAAGTTGGCTGCACAAAACCAGGACACTCACCCTGCAGTTGTAGAAAGTGAGCATGTCCTCCTCTGCTACAAAGCCAGGAGCTTGATGCTAGTTACCATCATCATGCAGCCTCTGAACCCCTGCAAAATCACCTACTCAATAAATAAGGTGGGTGTTATGCAGCATTACTTCTTAAATGACTGAGGAAAACTGGCAATGGAGTGACTGAAAGGTGCACCTCAGGGAGTGTTTCAGGTAGATTTTTGCCTTCCTGGCTTCTCCAAAAGGCCTTCCACCAAACCTGAGCAAACACTATGGCTCCTTCCTTGCCCCACAGCTGCCAGAGCAGTCAACTTGCACACAACTTCTGGGCACTAGACCATAGCTGTCCTTAGACTACCAGCTTTCAAATCTCCTGGGTTTCATCCCACTAGCAAGATGGGGTCAGAAGCTCCATTTCACATGTTCTTTTGACAGAAAAAAAAAAAAAAAAAAAGCATTATGCCAGGTGAGGACACTAGAACAACGGTCTAGAACACGTGCTCTTGCCACGTGGAGTTCAGTTCTTTCACAACTTCTACAAAGAGAAGGCTATGAAAAAACAGGTTGCTTTACAAATGGCGAGAGGTGGGACCAGGGCTCCCATTCTCTCTCCCTGCACACACACACACCCCCATCTCAAGAGTAATAAATCAGTGTGGTTTTTCAGTTTCCACTGAGACAAACTAATTCTGGCAGATCATCTGAAGAGCATGGTTTCAAATGCAAATACACAGGTTTCTAAATTATATTTTTTTCTTCTTCTTTTTATATGGCAGTTGACTGGCAAGAGACAGAAGGAGAGCTCTGATAACTTTTTAGTCCTTGAACTTTTAACCTGGCTATTTGCCCATCTGCTTTTCCGGCTTATGTCAATCTGCAGGCACATATTCGGCCCTACCTCTTTTTAATTAGGAACATAAAAACAGATCAAAAGAATCATTAGAAAAATACAGTAACAGTCTTTGATATGGACGATGAAGATCTTAAAACTTTTGTCAAGAAAGACAAAGGACGCAGACAAGTGATTATCTCTCTCTGTTGTTGGAAGACTTGTTTGCAGATGAAATTGAACAAAACCTCCAAAATAACATCACAGGAAAGCCCCAGAGGATGTTTATTTTGCCTGAAGCAAGAAGATGATGATGTGTGCCAGCACCAGCATATCAGGGGGATCTTCGTGTGACAGCACATCTGTGTAACTTTAGCCTGCTTGAAGCGAGGGGACAAAGGAACAGGAATACTCCAGGTGGAACCAGATACATTTAACCTGCGACAGAAATGTCACACAGTGCAGGAGGGAGGATGCTGCAGTGTTAGAGATCGGTAAACAAACCTATTCAAGCCTATCCAGAAATGATAAAAACAACGAACTTGTAATCCCAGCTGCTGAAGGGGGAGAAGGAAGAAACCGCAGAACAGCGTGTCACGGCTCTGAATGAAGCAGGAACAAGCAAGGTCTTGTGCAAATCTTACCTGTGTGATCCAGGACAGGGCTGTTGGCACCGCAGGTTTGGTACAATGAAGCAAGGTCCTTTGGAATGTATGTCTTAAAGATATTTAAAACGTCCAAATGTTTCTCATGCCCATCTGATCCCAGATCCTGTTTGCTGGAGTGTAAACCCGGAGAAACTCCCGCGGCACTAGGCTGGGGCTGCAGCAGTGGACTCGCTCGTGCTACCCCTGTGCAGTTTGCCAAAGTCCTCATCTCATTCCCAGCCTTCACGTGAGACTCCCTCTGAGGCACCGACGGCTCTTCGTGTTTAGTGTACTGCTCGCTTTTACACAGAGGATGATACTGCGGCGGTGGGTTGAATTTGGCCTTCATGGGGTCGGACGCACAGTGCTTACCTGGAGGGGCAAAACTAGTACTTCCTTGGGGAACCACGTACTTTTCTGTTTGCTTACTGTTGGAAGGCTGCGTGCTAGGCCTGGATATGACTGACTGAGTAGGCGTTACACTTCTGCTATAGGCTCCCATTTGCATAAGTTTGGAATTTGCTTCATATTTACTTTTTTGTTGTGCTGCTATGCCATATTGCTCCTGGGAATGGTTTAGCTTGGGCTGTCTGTACCCATCCAGACCTGACAAGCGTGAGCCACAGTGGCCGAAGGCGTGAGCGTCCTTTGACTGATGCGTACTCCCAGACTTCGCAGTCACCCCGACAGAAAACGAGCTGCTTTTGGACCCCGGCAATGCACTTGGCACCTGAGTGCGAGTAAATCTGGCAATGGGCAGAGGCTGGCATTCCTTACCACCAAGAACGGGAGGGGGGCCCGTACGCCCACTCCTTGCCAGAAAAACCAGGTTGTTTTTAATACTCTTGAAACCATTCTGTTGAACCCAAGGGGGGACCATCGAGTTACAGCTGATTTTGTGCAAAATTCTTTTGTGCATCCACAGGACTTCGGGGTAGTAGGTCTTGTGACTGCAGAAAGGACACGGGTAGACAATTAAAGCAGCCTGCAAGGATGTGTTCAGATTTTTATTGCATGAATTATCCCTCGTGGATTTTTCACTCAAATCGAGTGGAGCTACTTCTTGAACTTCAGCACCTTTTTCTATCAGAGGATGCTCCCTGTGCAATTCTAGCGGATTTTCTCTAGTGCGACCAGCCTGTGCTTCAAATGACATTTTCAAGTCCATGACCATGGTTGAAGATGTCTGACCCACACCCGAAGCAAAGCTAGCAATGCGACTGGAGCAAGGAAGCCCTTGGCTGTGGTGAAATGCTGGCATCTTTATGTCTGCAGAACCTTTTAGATCTTGGTATTTGGAAAAGGGGTCCTTGATGACACTCTCCAGTGCTGGCACCAAGGCAGGAATCTCTGATTTAGATTTCCTGGCCTCATTTTCTCTGGCATTGCGGCTTCCCAGCTTCGGGAGTTCATCCAACTGAGATGTTACCATTGGGGTTTCCTCTTCAGAAAAGTTGCAGTGGTATGGCTTTTCATCTGAACGGGACAAACAAAAAAAACATCATTGGCATTTTATGCAGAAAGGAGCCCAAAAGTCAGAGCAGAATTCAAGATTAGAGTAAGATAGCAGGAGAAAACACAAAACTTTAGTATTAATATCATAACGACATACTACAGACTAAATGTACTGTCTAAGCAAGAATATCTTGAAATAAGACACAAAAGTTCAATTTACTTTTAAAGGTGACTGAGAAGTCTGGATAAACTCTCTAATGCTGCATGTTCATGACATTTTGAAGAAAGAACAATTCAATAATATACCCACGTTAAAATTCTAGGTCTGTGAGAAAAATAAACAAACATGCAACCACCATTTAGTGCTTTAACAAAAGCAGAGATAAGGGAGCCAGATAAGACTGACCTAGTTAAAGGTCTGTCAGCACTTCCATTACAAGTCCCTATTTTCAGAAGGTTTATAACTCAGCAATAAAAACAGGCTCCGCACAGAAACCAAGCACATGAGCGGATACCGCACACCGAATAAACTGCTCACGTAAGAGGGACTTTTGCAGTGGCCAAGCATAAAAGATGAGTTATGGAGGATGTAAATTCTGAATCTTCCATCCATTGGTTTAAAGCAGATATGTTGGGGGGTTTTTAACATACATTTACATTTGAGTCAAACTTCAGGAAAATTTTATGGCCACTCAATCCACTGAGAGATAAGGAATTCAACATTTTCAGCCATTTAGATGACAGAATTCAAACCAGACTTTCTATTCTTCTCATTTTCTTCTTCGCTTCCCAGCTCTCCAGAGTACATTTATCTACCTAACACATGTCCTGGAAAGGGAACATACCAGGCAGTAATTAAAACCGTTCAGGGTGAAGGAGAAGAGCAGGATTTGTTTTGCTGGGAGCACGGCTACCTCTGCCCGCTCTCCAGATGCCGATCTCTCAGAGACGCTGATGAATCCGTTGAATCCCTCCAAATCAGTTCACAAATCAATTCCACAGAGATTTTCATCACAGCAGTAACGCTTAGTGCACTGAATCCATTTAACATGTAACTGAATTGAATCATCTGGCAAACTTTCAGTTTCAATTAACATGCAGTTAATGAGCCACTGCCAGGCAAGTGTAAGGAGACCATGCTCCATCTAAAATGTCACCAGTCCAAAGCGATCACTGCATCCATAGGAGGGGTGAGAATGGGAAAGGAGTGAACTGCTCTAGAGCTGCATATCCTCTCGCATCAACTCATAAAAGCCAGTGCTTCAGCAAAGCAAGCGCTGCCGGTTAGCACAGTGCAGTGCCACGGGCGTTATTCTGCACGGCGCGGTGGAAGGAGCAGCACGTCTTCGGCTGGAGTTGCACTGCAAATAAAGTCTACTTGGCCTTGCCTTCAATTCAAGCAAAAAAATTCTTAAGATTTTGTTTAATTCGAGGTAATTAGGTTAAAAATAACCCATACATTTGCAGCCTTGCAGGGCCGAGTGCTCACTCTGCTAAGATCGTTTTCCTCTCAAACTCTTTAAGGGGGTAAATTCAGGGGGAGGAAAAAAATCCCATAACCCAGAAACTTGTTTTTCCCGTGTTGCAGCAGGAAGGTTTTGGGAAAGCACATGCCCAGCACTCCTAGCCAAATTTACAGTTTGAAACAAAGACACTGCAAGCAGTGCTGAAATCTGACACTCGGCATCTGTGTTATTTTCAAAGCACATCTGTCAAAGCCCAAAATATTTGTGCTCTTAAATAAGATTTTAAGACTTCTCTTTATGATCACAAGGAGTGGCTCCTTTGATCACTGTAGTAAATAATAAAGCAAAGCCAAAACAAATCATTCAGTTGTAGCAGCATTCAGCAGAGACTGAAGGGCCTACTGGCTGTGCTGGGCAGAGGCGGGAGGTGAGGGACCCCCATCGGCCCCACTCTCCGGGCCTGCGGAGCCAGGAGGCTCCAGTCACTCCAAGGTGGTTCTGTGTACCTCAGACACTCCTGGATGGTTTTTGACTTGGTCAGAATCTACATACCACACTGTTTCATCAAAGAGGACAAAGTGGCACAGACTGGGAGGTGGCACAGCTCAGGTCTGGGCTTGGTCGTTAAGTCTGGACTGGTTAGTTTCTGACTGTACATGGGAAGAGCGGGAGAAGGAGGAAGCAAAGAGACACACCACAGTCCCGCGTGCCCCTATAACCACAGGTAAAAAGCCTGGGACTGCAAACCTCGGAGGTGGTTACAGTCCTTTTAGCCCTATTGTTTAGTGCAGCCATCAAAGCAAAAGAAATTTTCCAAGTGGAAAATACAGCCCAGAGTAGGGAAATGAAGAAGGCCTTTCTGAGGTGTATCTAGGCCTGCAGTTGCCACAGTGCTGAAGGTATGAGCTGTCAGTACAATACATGCAAATTTGCAAGGCTATGACAAAACATAGCTTCTAACATCTCTTCATAGCGTCTTGCTAAATTCTCATCCCCTGATGTCTCACACAAACAGTACTGAGCATACTAGGAATCATTTTAAAAGCTTAGATCAGGAGCTGCAATAGCAGCATTTGTGTTAATTGCTCAAGCCGCACTTCTAGCAAAAGAACCCCAATCCCTACCTCCCTTCTTCCACAAGATTTGGACGGACAAGTTTTATACCTGCAGGCCAACCCGTACTTCTTCACCAGCCCAAAGCACAGCCTAAGCTTTCCCCTAGCCCTAGCCTGCTCTCCACCAAGAACCCGACACTCCAGATTATCAATACCCACGTGTCACCCTCCCTGTCATGGGTGGTGCTCCAGGATGGGCTGCGAGCAGGCAACGAAATCCAGGGATGCAGGCGAGAGCAAGAGGAGATGGTACGCAACCCAATAATATAAGCAGAGCCTTTTTAGAAAAATAAGATTAAATTTATTTCTGCCTGCTCCCAGCCGCTTGCCCCAGCTGAAAAGGGGTACTAACAATCCTTTTAAATCACTGGTATAAAATACTGCTCTAACCAGCACAGCGTAGGCATTACTGTCACCAGAAACTTTTGAGATTTTATTATGGCCAGGTCAAAGCAAAAAGCCATGAATGGGATGCCTTTTGCATGATCTCCAGGGACTATAACTCACATTCCCTACCGAAAAATTTTTCGACCAAGCATTCTCTCAGCTTTTATCCTACAGTCCCCCATCATCTCCTCACCTTTGCCTCAATTCCTTTGTTTCTTATCCAAAACAGCTGCCCACCTGTTGCACTTAAGAGTGAGAAAGATCCTTTGACCACATCCCTGAATGGTTACAGTTTTTCTGTCATGGATACCCAGCCAACAGCTCAAGCAGAAGAATTTCTCAAGGTACCCAGCTAGGAGGTGGCTGCCGATGCCATCTCATGCCTTCAGTTTCACCACCGCTTCAACTGTGGACAGCATTGCAGGCACAGGAAAGCAAAGCAGGACAGTGCAGAACAACTGGATAGAATCATAGAATCATTAAGGTTGGAAAATACCCCTAAGATCATCAAGCCCAACTGTCAAACCAACATTCTCATGACCACTAAACCATGGCCTGAAGTGCCACGTCTACATGTTTTTTGAACACCTCCAGGGATGGTGACTCCACCACCTCCTCAGGCAGCCCGTTCCAATGCCTCACCACTCCTTCACTATAGAAATTTTTTCTAATGTCCAACCTAAACCTCCCCTAGCACAACTTAAGCCCATTTCCTCTCATCCTATCACTTGTTACTTGGGAGAAGAGACCAACACTGACTTCATTACAACCTCCTTTTGGGTAGTTGTAGAGAGCAATAAGGTCTCTCCTCAGCCTTCTCTTTTTCAGACTAAAGAATCCCATTTCCCTCAGCCACTCCTCCTAAGACATGGGAAGCCATGGTCAAGAAATACAGGAACATTCACAGATTCCAAAAGTTATTCAGAAATCTAATTGCCACAACTTAGCTACTGAGGCAGATAAAAGTGACAACCCCCCTCCCCCCCTTCTCCCCACATACACATATCCCTCTTCTTTCTCCCCCTCACATGCCTGAACTCCACTTGTTTCCTCCCCAGCTCTGTTTCTCCACAAAACCAAATTTCAGAACAGGCCTCACAGCTGTTTTAATTCATGAGGTTTCCTATAAAGTAAACCAGGCTACAAGCCTGAGGACAATGAAACCATGATTTCTATTCAGAAGAGCAGAACTGGCTAGAAATTGGCCCCCTTTCTTTCTGGCAAGCATTACAGCACCAGGAGTTGAAGGGAAAGGAGCAGATGTGATGTGTTTGATTTTTACTAAACATTTGATAGTGATTTGCACTTTGAGATGAATGCTGTGTCTCAATCTGAAAACTGGCTGCAAATAAATCATGAGAAAAGCAAAGGGTAACGTTAGAAGAAGGTGCAATGTCACAAAGACCTGTATTAGCTTCTATTTCACTTGGTATTTTTTGTCATGATCCAGAAGAGACTCTAGACAGCAGGCTAACTTAAATCTCCAGGAAGTATCGCATTTGGAGGAGCTACAAAAACAACAGCGACAAGGAAATAATGCACAGGGACTTAGAGAGAATAGAAATGCAGTCTGAAAATAATCAAATGAGATTCATTCTGGAAAAAAAACAGGCTAAGACAAGTGAAGGGAAACGATCCAAAAAAACCCCATGCAGTGGGAGGGCGAAATCTGGGAAGCAGCAATGTCGAAAATAACAGATGTTACTATAGATGGCAAGTTAAATATGAGTGTGTACTAGGTGAGGTTCTTCAGCTTAGCTTTCACAAATAAAAGTATGCATCATAAAAATAAAACTACCCCACTGAAGAAGACACTTATACAATGACCATGCTGGTCATGTTATTTATACATATATATATATATTTATATATATAAATATACATACAGACAGGCACACATGTAACCCAAAATCTATATACCATAGTAATGGGCAATAAGTACAATCCCACAGAAAGCACAATACAATGGCAGTGGTAAAAAGGCAAAAAGCAAGTTTGCAGCAGAAAATCAAGGTCTTTTCTCCTGTGAAAGGAGGGTCCAACAAAAACACTCCGTGCCCCCAGAATATCTGTGCAGATCTGCAAATACAGAAAAGTGGGAAGGAGTTTAGAGAAGTGCAACACAAAAGTAATCAAGCAGAAAATACAGACGAAAAGTTAAGTGTCCCCCACACGGCTGAGGGAAAAGAGGAGGGTGACAGGACGGTGCCTGCAGCCTCCCCAGGAGCACCAAGCTCCAAAAGAGAGAAATATGTCATCCTGAGCACCAGAGTTTAGCACAACCATTCAGATACAACTGCACGCAGGAAAACTCAAGATGAACAGAAAAAAAAGCCCCAATTATTTGTATTTGCAGCTTGAGGAGTAAATGTCAAGGGAAGAGGTGGCACACCATGTGGAATGTAAAACCTACAGGGACAAAACACAGATTATCAAGGCATGATAAAAATCCATCCTTTTCACAGGAAGGCAGAAAGTATGACTTATTCCTTGCCTCTGCTCTTCAGCAAAAGAAACCAGAAGGCCTCCTTAAGCCGATACTCACACACTACAACTGCGTTGTAAGCATTTGCCAAAACCAGCTCACCTTCCATACTAATTCCCTATGTGGTTAGCCAAGGAAGGGACCCTTGGAGCATTCAACTGTCAGCTCATGACCCTCCATTAGCAGCAGGTTGAGCATAGGTCAGGCTGTTTGAAGAGACTCAGTACCTGTTTTGCTGAGGATGACGTGTTCTACCACCAGCTACTCTCCCTGTTCTAGCTGCCTGCATGGCTAGTGTTGATACTCCGCCTGCGATCCACCACCTCCCCTGCTTTCTGCTCCGGCTGCATCACTCAGCAGATTACCAACGTGGTGGCAAAGTGGACACGAGGCGAGAGACAACTCCTACAAACCTTCTTAGGTTTCCTTACAGCACAGGGCCACATACTGCAGTGAGAGAACAGGAAGTTATGCTGTTTTGACACGCTCTTTTTTGGTTTGGAATAAGGTTGGACTTGACGATGTTGAAGGTCTCTTCCAGCCAAAACTATTCTGTGATTCTATGACACAAGATCCAGCTTCTCATCTGGCTTCATAGAGTGTTAGAAGTTTTCAGGCACAGCTACACCAGCCCCCCCCCCCCCCCCCCCCCCAAAAAAAAAAACAAAAAAAAAAAAGGAAAACGGATAGAAACAAGAGCACCCAGGAGGGGAGGGGCGCAAGAGGGGGAGG
>WUAM01000431.1:67863036-67875529 GCA_024336885.1 Actenoides hombroni | reverse complement strand
TAACGAACTTAGCTTCTCAGTGCTGGATGGTTGGCATGCGGAGACGCCTGGGGGGGGGCGGGAGGGGGGGTGGGGGGGGGTGGGGGGGAGGGGAAGCACAAAAATTTTAGTTGATTAAATTAGAAACTGAACCTTTTAAGATGAGTGAAATCTGAGTCTGAGAACAGTTACAGTATAGCCCACAAAAGACCCCTTTCTACAAGGTATTCCCTAGCTCAGTAAAATTACAAATTCCTTTGCAGAGCAGAAATGCTTTAGAGTTATGTCACATTTCAAGGATCACAAAACCAGAAAAAATTAAAAATAAATAAATAAAAATTGAAAGGGAGATCTGAAACCATCCCCTATCTGCACAGCCACAGCTGCAAACACCAGCAAGGTTACTGGAATTTCAAGCACAACCAGAGAATAGGCACCAACAAAGTCGCTGAGGAGCTAGGTGGGAAAGGGTGTCAGCTCCAAACGCTGTCAGGCTGAAGCGCACGCTGTTAGGTACCAGAGGCATGATGAAAAACAAGCCTGAGAGTTCACAGTGAACGTTTTCTCTCCAGCTACTTGCATACAATTTTTTCCTTGAAGAACATTTGGCTTTGTTGTTATCTAAGGTGCTGATGCTACAAGCCTCCCAAAGGCCAACTGGCTGCAAGAGCAGATCCATGTGCAAATGACTTACATTCTCCCCTCCCGTAGTATCTTTTCATCACCCTCGACTTCGCACAGGTGAACGGCAAGTGCAGAAAGCTTTGTGCTGAAGCCCAAAGACAAACTCCCTTCTAGCGCCGGGTGCTTTGGGATCTGTCTCTCGGGTACCAGCCCTTCCCGAGTCACCACTGAAGGTGAGGGAAGGAAAGCATCCACAGCACAGCAAGGAAGGAGTGAAAGCTCACGTGTGGGTAAAATGACTGCTGCTGGCAGCGTGCCACAGACACGACACTTCCAGTGTTCATCACATCTCTCTGCACCTCCTCAGTGGGAATTTTTTGGTATTATTACATACACAGTGCACAGGAATTCGGGACAGCAGCAGAGCTAGCGATGACTTCCCAATCCTTTCACCTCTGTATTTCCCACAGAGGTCCAGGAAAGTAATCTCTGCCCAGCAGCAGGGGAAAAGGCCCAGGAAATACTGTGGACTCATCTGCAGGTGAAGGTGTAGCTCCCGCTACCAGAGTATTGCCAAGGGCCTTTTTTCACCCTTCATCCACACTAGCTTGACCCAGGGAAGTTAAGACTGCAGTGGGGTTTTTGCCAATTAAGAAGAAAGCTTGTCCTGTAAATAAAGAGCTGAGGGGAGGTGACATCAGCCTGTACAGCCTTACACAGCAAGGCTGCAAATAACGCATCCCATCCTCACGTTGCTGCCGCATCCTGCTTGCATCCCCAGCACAGCCCCTTCTGGGACTGGGGACCAGACTTCCCGGTCATGCCCCGCTGCCCCTCTTTGCCCTGCATGCTTCAAGAGCACTCTGATGTCTTCCCATCTCACGTAGGGCTGCTCCAGCTCCAGCTGGCCAAACCAACAGCATCGAGAAACCAAAGAGAAACGTCCACGTCCCATGTGGCTTTTGCAACTGTGTGTCCAGCTCACAAAACTTCAAACCTGCTTTTCTTCCTTGAGGAAATGGAGTAGCAAAGTGCATAGGTGGACGCAGAAGGAAGGGTCTCTTACTCCCACTTGCAGACTGAACTGTAGCGAAGATACTGCATCAACTTAGAACCTGCAGGCACCTTCACAGTTCCACATCACTGCCTGGATCCTGGGAAGTGTGAGGGAACTCTAAGTGCTTATCTATAAATTATGGGTAAAATAGAGAGAGAGATGAATCCATGTACACAACCAATAGAAAAAACACTTAGCTGCAGGGACTGCTTGCCAAAATGAAAATCGTACGATTTGGCATTGCCTTAACTGTTGCTGATCATAATATACTTAAAGAAAATTATGGGATATAAAACTCCTGGAATGCTCTGCAAAATTGGGAAGTGATTAGGCCAGATGATACCAATTTGACTCTAACACAGCTTTGTCGTAATTCCAGAGCTGAAAGCAACGCAGCACGAACTGGTCCAAAACCTAAGCAGAGCACTTCCAGTATGCTCTGTAGCCACTAGGCATTTCTCCCTGTGTGGCCCTGTCTGCTGCAGGTAGAAGGAGGAAGACAAAAGGGCATACAACCATTAATACAGCAGGATACATAATTAAATTCGAGAGGGTTGGATTTGGGTAGGGGCTGTTGTGGGGTTTGTTGTTGGTTTTGTTTGTTGTGGGGTTTTTTTTGGTTTTTTTTTCCCTTCTTTAGTTTAAGGAAGAGAAAGCAAAGTGCAATTGGTTTTGATCGTCAAAACTACTTGCAGAGGACATGGAAAATTATGACTCAGATTTTTTACTATTCTTTTTTGAAGCAAGTGGCAGCCTGCCTGTACAGGCACTCCAAACCAAACACAGACCCAAACAGTTGTAAATCATCCTGGAGATTTTCCCTTACGTTCCAACAGCCAGACTTGCCACAATGTCTGCTCCAGAGCATCGTCTTCACCAACACCTGTTCCTCTTCCTTCAAGTACATTGCAGAGAAAGTCTTTCCAGGACTGTGGACTGGCAGCCACCCCATACAGCTTAACATTCCTCATCCAATATTTCATTTCTCCTATTGTTTGTTAAGCGAGGGTAGCCTACTGCCATACATCATAAAGCCCCAACTAGAGCTGCTGAGTCTAAAAACAGAGGGTACAGCTGTGCTGTAGGCTCACAGTCTGCAGAAATATCTCAGCGACAGCCAGCAAGCCCAGCGTGGTAACAGAGGTAGCACAGTTATGGAAATCAGGAGCTCTGTGTGACCTAATTTACCTTGTTTCTCCTGCCGAAGGCCATGCTACCATGGTTGGTGGCTCAGTTTGTAGACTTAAAGCAGTCAAGGATTGCTACTGTGCATGTCAGTCACATCAAATGCAGCAGCACATCACAGGAAGGTGAACTTACATTGTAAGTATTACGAGTTTTTAAAGATCCACTAGTTATACAGTACTTGGACAGAAAATCTGCTTCCTTGTGTTAGTAATTGTTTTCTGGCTTTCAGAAGGAAGAGAACTTTGGAAAGAGAATGGAAGGTAGGGCTCGAACAGGAAAAGAATCAAGTCAGATCAAATGCAAAACATAGGCTGGACAGACTGAACTACCATCACTGGAAACAGGATGCCCTGTTTGAGGAGTGACTTTGCTGGATCATAATTATCACCGTTACATGGTGCCACAAGGATGTGGCAGGAGAGACGAGGGACTGAGCCCGCCAAGGTGTGCGATGTGCAGAGTTTCCTCAAGGTACAAGAAAGCTCTAAACTACTAAGGTCAAACATTGTTGATTGAACACCTATACTCTGGAAGGACCACAGGGAACTGGAGCTTTCAGGGAGGATGTGGCTGCAGGTACGAGGGCAGGCTCCAGTCACTTGGCCAAGGCCACTGACTCAGTACCAAGTGCAGCTGAACTGCACAGAACGTGCTGTGCACCTGCCACATAACCTGCAGTCTTGAGCCAAAGGCCTCCAAAGAAGAGGCTCGAGGGTCTGCCTCCCAGCCCCAGCTCCCCTCCACCTGGCCCCCAGCTCATGCTTGGAGGTGGTTGCTCCTTCTGACACTGCAGGGCAGGGGTATTTGCAGGCTGCCTAATTGCTAGGTAAGCAGCCTCTCCTTTCCCTGTCCCTTTCTTTCCAGTATCTTCCCCTGCTCCTTTGTGTAGGAACAGAGGAAACAGTAACTATAGGAGGCACTTCCAGCAAAGTAAATGGCCTTTCAGACCTGGCTTGAAACAACTCTGTGACAGCCTTACGGAGATCACTAAAGACATCAGCCATATACTGGCAGCTTCCATAATCCCCTTGAAGAGCTAATAGACAAAAGCACACTGGAACCTACCACCACCAGCACGGCAGCAGCAAAGGCAGCTGCCTGCGGGCGAAACGCGCTCTAAAAGGAATCCCAGTTTTAGCATTTTTCCTGACACTGCTCCTTTTATACCGAGAGGTGAATTTGAGAGCTCACGAGAGCACCAAAGTTATGTGTTCGCTTAAATTCTTACTCTTTAAAGTCTCACTAATCTAGAAAACGAGTAAGGGAAAAATAAGACAACAAAACTTTAAAGATGTAATTTAACAGATAAAATAAATAAATTCCAGCATCTATTCATCTCTGATGTATAGGCTTCCCATTTCAAAAAAGAGGAAGCCTTCTGTTTGGGAAGGAAGTCAGATGAGAATCATCCCACAGTGCATGATGTGGCTCAGAAAGGTCAGGAGACAAAGGGATGTCTCAAAGATGTACTGAAAAAAGAAGAACCAGCTGTAAATGTCTTTTAATCTTTCAAATAATAGAAACGTTATGCTAAAGGAGAACGGGGGTGGGGGGAAATCAAATCCATTTAAGAAATGGCAAGAGCAACAAATCACTTCTAAAATAAGCTTTGCAGACAACGAAAAAGTGATTCGCACCTGCGAGTCATGGTTATTTATATCACACACTCATTTTAATAAATAAAGAGCTGTGTTAAAATGCTAAGACGTTATTAAATACTGAAACTACCTATTGCACCTAGAGCATAAGAACCTTCCCAACTTTTCCAATTAGCACCAGGGCTTAAGCTTTAAATGCAGCAGAAGCAGAAGAAATGCTGAAAAACACTGCCACAGGCTGGCTTCATTGGGAATTTCTCCTTTTCAAAAGGATTTAAAAAAAAAATAAAAAAATCAACAAACGACAAAAAAACAAATGCATCCACAAGGACTAGAAAGTACTTCAGATTTTTTTCCTTTCCCCAGCCCTCATTCTGTTACATAACTTACAAGTGAGTAGGGAAGCATGTTTAGGAAAAACTTACAAACTTGGTTAGATGGAGAAGAGCTTCGACACGTGTACCTGAAGCAGCCTGTAAATCCCATTTTGGGCAAGAGGCTCAGTTAAGAGGCTGACATCTCTTGACTCCATACTGAGAGAAAGCCCCTAGAAAGCAGCAGGAGAAATCCCTGCACCTGCTGCAGGATTAACAAAGGAAGGTTTTAAAATGTGTCTGATCAGCTATCTGTATGAGGTGTCCTTAAGCAGAAAGATGCCTGCCACTTCTGTGCAAAGCCTTTCTCCTCAGACACGCAGAGCTGGTGGGATGGAGGAGCGCCCTGTTGCCAATGAGGAACAAGCTGAATTGGTTCTTGTGTGAGGGCTGTGGACCTGGTGCATTTTTGCAAGGAGCAGTGCTGACACCTCTCCTCCCAAGGAGCTTAAGTGTTAATTACTCTCCAGCGTTCAGGTCTTACTGCGACATGATTTTTTGGAAACTCAGGAAGGCCATCTGCTTTCCCAGCAGTGCACGATGGGTCTCGTCAGAGCAACTCCAGCAGAATTAAACAACGCACTGGGGAGGGATGAGGGGAACTGAGGTAACCAAAGCACCTCCCCACTGCCACAGCACCGTATCAGTTGCATGGTCTGTTGTTATGCACATAAAACTCCACGGGGGGAGAGGGGGGGAAGGGAAAATTAAAAAAAAAAAAGGGATTAAGTTACCACCAAAGACAGAGTTCCTCTGATCACCTACATCACTTACTTGCCATATACCCACACTCTCCTGTTACAAACGGCAGGACACCCCCAACCCCACCACAGCTGACTCCTCAAGACTGCTCCCAGACAGAAATAAAACTTGCCTAAATAAGACCAGGCCTAAGAAATTAATATGGCTAATTCAGATTTGTAAATAGCAGAAAATCATACAGAAGAGAATATGTTTGCCCAGATATTGTCAAAAAAGAGAGGGAAACAATTGCATGGCATGCGTGTCCCCGGAAGCATCACACAAAGAAGTACTTATTCCCACAACTACTCAGGCAAAGGCAGATTAGGTCAACATCTGGGAAATAAAAGCATTTTGAAAATCCTCCTAAGAGTCAGAGTCATTTTAAATCTATTCACTTAAGACGGAACGTAATCCATGACTTAATCCACCTGCACACCTGACTAGCCCAAGGTCCAGGCTAGTCTTCACAGCACAGACGTTGCATCAAGCCGACTTCAGTTTTAGTTCTTTAATCGAAAGAAACGTGTCACTTTTGAAGTGACTCAAAGCAGTTACGAGAGAGGTGACATAGCTAACGGACTTACTATCCCCGTCAATTAATACACTCTCAGCACTGTACCTCATCTTGGCCCCTCCACCTGCATCCAGAGACAATCAAAACCCCACCCTACGAATCTATCAACGTGCGCATCACATTTGACATCTCCCTGCCCCGAACACAACCACCGCGGCTCCAGGTCCCAGAGAGCGCAGCTAAACCAGAGCTTCCCAGCACTCTGCTAGAGGAGAACTCTGGATAGGCGTTGTTATTGTCCCCGGCATGCCGATGTCAGTCCCTGGCTCGGCAACAAGCAGGCACCGGGCAGCTGCGGACTGCAGAGCAGGCGGGCAGGAGGAGGAGGAGGAGGAGGAAGGGGAGGGGGGAAGGACTGGGCGTCGGGCGCGCGGCCCGCAGCCACCGCCAGGTGGCGCCGCCGCACAGCGGATGAGCCGCCGTCCGCTCGCCGCGGCCGGGCCCGGGAGCCGGGCCCGTTTCTAAACCCACCCCCCACACCGCTACCTCTCGCAAAAGCACCTTCTTGCCTTGGCGTTGGGCTAGCCCGAGTGCTGCCTGGGCCTCCTGCTCCAAAATCCCACCCACGGGGAAAAAAAAATAATAATCCCAAACAGGCAAAAACCCCAAATCAAAGAAACAAAAGAAGCAAAACTCGGCAGCGGTGACCGAGCAGCCGCAGGTGCTGCTCAGGCCCAGCAGCCCTCAGCGCGGCTACCCCAGCGTAGGCAGAAACAGCCCCTCCAGCTGCATGCACCCCTCCGGCCACCATCAGCACCCCTGGGTGCTTTGGCTGGGTCCTTTGCACCAGTGAATGCTGCCAAGTGGAGGAAAAAATAAAATAAACAAACAAACAACAATAGAAAAATATATTAAAAAAGAAAAAACAACCAACCAAAACAACTACAAAACCAAGAAATGAACAAACAAAACCCCCCAAAACTAAAAGCCACCGAACAAAACAAAACAAAAATAAGGGCTTAACCCGCAGAACCATCCCCAGTGCCACGTGGGACACTGGTCCCAGCAGAGGCAGTCCTTGGTGGGATCTCACTCTGCTCCACCATCCACTTGCGACAGCCCTGCTCCTGCACTGGATGTGAGCTGATTGCATGGACAATGTGGGTCGAGTCACTGGAGTGCATGTGCATGAGCACCTACCGCCACAATTCTGAAGGACAGAGGTGGAACCACCTCACAGAACCAGAAGATAATTAGCCATGGGACCTGGAAGGGGCATCCTACATCACACAGATCTTCCCATTACATTTTCCACCAGCTCTGCGTCTGGGAAACCTGGTCCCTACTTCACGGATGTCCCTGAGCTGAGTTCCCCTGCCATCCATAACCAAAACCATACATGCCATTATGCCTCTGTGTGATGGAGGTACAACTCACTCCAAGCCCAAGAGCAGGGTGGGGCAGAGGGGAGCTCCATCCTCTCAAATGACAAATGCTTCCCGTGTGATGACATGTTTAACAATGAGCAACTCACCCTAGGTCAAAGTGTTTGTGACCACCAAGAAAATAAGAAACTAAAAACCTTCTCACAGCTGATGCTCTGTCTGGTCCAGTCATCTGGGGTGTACTTACAAAACACCAGGAATGTAGATAGAAAGTACATTATTTTAATAGGGTTTTCTACATAATGTGCTGTATTTATTAAAGCCTTTTCTTTGGTTTGGGTTTTCTTTTTTTGTTTTCAAACCAAAACTTCCTTGAAATAAATAACCCCCAGTAGACTAATATAGGTCACTTCACAGGAAGCACCACGCTCACAGATGGCAGAAAAGCATCCATTTTAAGGGAAGCAAAACCTCCAACACAGAGGTTTTGACTTTTGCTCGCTACTCCCGCTATGTGGAAAGATCTCCATCAAAACAGAGCAGAGTTTGGGGAGTCAGCAGTAGGATGAGGTAATACCAATCTCTCTTTTCAGAGAGTCCTTCTTGATGCGTGGTAATCGGTTAGCCCACATTCATCTCTGACGGAAAGGATCGCTTCAACTTCCCTAGCGCAGCCACTGGGGAAAATACAGAAACGTGGGAGAGGAAAATACAAAGACCTCACAAATGCAAAAAGCTTTGCCTGCCGCGTGCTAATTGGGAGAACATTCTTCCCGATTAACAAAGTGCTGTAGGAGTGGGAGAAGCTTCACTTCCATACAAAGAGCAGAAAAGCAAAACGAGTGGCAACGCCGCGCAAGAAAAAAAGTATCTGTGATGGCATCCAACATTTGCAACCAGGTCAGTTTTAAACTACTCCGGACTGCTGCTTTATGGTAAGAGGAGGACAAGCTAAAATGCTGCAGCAACACATTATTAAATTTGAAATATCTGGAGAGGGCATGTGAATAAAAACCCTCAGATTTTGCCGAATGGAGCGAGGAAAAGAAGTATGTATTTATGTTCTGAATTCAACTTCAAGCATAAGACAAAGACCAGGAGTAGGTTAAATGGAGCCAACTCTTTATTTTCAGCAAAAAACCTCCTGGATTTAGGGGGAGGAGTCTCTGATACAAAGGCCTTGGTTTGTTAAAGCAATAAAGGATTTTAGGAACTCCTATTTTTTAGCATTAAAACATACTTCATATGCTTTCATTCACAGGGGATGGCTTTCAGATGACAAGTACATTTCAGCATGTTCTGCAAAACATGGAAATGCTACCTGTCACTAGGCACCCAAGTGCACCTGCTACTCTGATGGGCATCTATTTTCCATTTCAGCCTATCGAGGAATGGGAGCAAACCCCTGACTCTTCCCTGACGCTGCGTTTTTCCATCTGATTATTCGGAAAAGGAGAGCAACACTACCAAAGTCAGAACATGCAGTTTGAGGATGCTTTATGAAAGCTTAATGAAAAGCGGCACTTTCAAAGTAAATTCTCAAAAAATTGCCTGGTTTGAAGACTTAGGTTTAATTCACATAATAATTCTTTCATCATTATTTCAGAATGAAAGTTCCCTGCAAAATATCACAGCGTAAATGAGCACAGAGCTTACCAGGGACTTTCCAATGCTCTGTCTTAATTTTCTGTATTTGTTGATGAAATACTGACTTTCCCATGCTTACTGTTAACAATTTCTTCACCACCACCACCCTTATTGTTTTTTTTTTTAAAAAGAGCCTTTCAAGTTTTCTTTTGTCTATAATTAAGAAATTCTACTCTATGAAGTACTTCTTTTCATCTTACTTGGGCTGAGCGAGGAAGTGTCCCATGAGAAGGGAATCCGTAGCACAGTTTCTAGATGGCAGTGGTCTGCATTTAAGGTCATGGGTGTGAAAGCCACCCACCCTCCATGGCAGCAGTGTGCACAACTCAGCAACAAGTGCCTTCCACCAACTACGAAGCTGAGTCAACCTTTCAATCTCTGCTGAGTTCCCACAAAAGGACTTGACTCTAATGCTTTTCTCCTCTTCCCTTCCTGTTCGAATCTTCCTGTTAATTATTCATATTATCCAGCCTGTGGAAAAGCCTACTACAGTTAGGTTTGACTTAGTCAAAAGCATAAAGATGCCTTCTAGAGCCCATTCCTCAAGATCCTTCCAGTATCTTGACAACACATCCTTCTTGCTACTCACCAGAACTCTGTCCTTTTGTCTTGCTCCATTCTCAGCTTCACAAGAAAAAAAACCCAAACATATCTTGGAGGGTGAGTAGTTTTGTAGTTAAAGGCATCCAAAGACATTCTAAGTTACAGTTTTTGGTTTTACTACATGCCTTAGTCCCATAAATGACCATGATAAAGTTGCACTATCCCCCAGAGATTAAAGTTTTCTGTCCTCTAGAAGAGGAGCACTGTTACTCAGAAATGATAGTTTCTTAACTACAAGTGAGAAGATTTGTCCTCTGTCCCACTCAGCTCTCCATGTAAACATCTCTGCCTTAAGTTCAGTTGTCATTTCTTGACCACCTGTCCTGGCCAGGACAGGGAACTTAATAGGCTGTTGCCCAGTTTTTTAAGACTTAACATACTGAAAACAGCCATACTGATTTTAACTCCTCACCATATTCAGTCTTCATCATTTACTACAACTCTGTATTTAGATGAGAGTTTGTAGCCTGGTTATTCCTCCCTTCCACTCAAGGTAACTAGTTTCAGAGAAGTTGTAAGTAATTATCTAAGGTAAAAAAAAGTCCCAGTCATTATGAAAAAAATAATGTAAATTTAAAATATTCAAACAGCACTTGACATTCTCTTTGCCCTTCTCCTCCCTCAAACATCTCTGAGCCTCACTCCATCTTTTCTCAACTTTACACTTTAATGCATTATACTTGAGCTTACAGGAAGTTGAAAAACTTCCTTTACGTAGTAACTCTTGCCCAAGAAATTCATGCTCTCTCAATCTAAACATAAAATTCAGACTTCAATTAAACTACCATGAATTTCACATGGCTGAACATTACTGGCACTTGTGTCGTGCTAGATGGCTTCTTGTTGCTTAGTGTTGGACTTCAAAATGAAGTAGACTTTTATCCTGGAAATCTTCTCAACAGAAAGAAAACATTTAAGACTATGGAGTACTTCTAGTATTGTGGTAAAATGCAATCCTTGTTTTCAAACAAGTGCAAGAGCCATAAAAACCCTCTTCATTGTGTTTACCTAAAAAATGCACTGTTGGTGCAGTGCTGTACTTCTGTAATTACAATGAGAAGCACCTTTAAAAGAGTGCTGAATTTTTAAAGTATACCCTGTTTTGGTTCAAAATTGATCCACTACCACTGGTAGCAAGTTTAAGCTGTAATGTTAAGACCAGAAAACTAAATTTTTAATAGAAATTGTTTCCATGCAACCTAATTATCCAGGTTACTATCTGAGTCATCTTGTTACTAGGCTGTAAAAAAACCCCACAAAAAACAAAGCAATGCTTTGTCTAACAACGCTACTGAATCACAAGAAATTAATTATTTTCTGTGGAAAGCAGTGATTTAAACATTATAATACACACTGCTACAAACAGTACTCTCAAAATATGCATATTTGGATCTTGGACTCATTTTAAGTAGCTTTCATGAAATTTTTTTAGCCTTCATTTTAAAATTAAGTATGAGAAATTCAATCTATCAGGACAAGCTCAGTTGAAGCTGCTTCCAAATTCTAGGCTGATGGGCTCTACAATCCAAGTTGCAAGGTGACAGGAAGGGTTGTGAAGAGTTTTGCTACCTCTCCGACAGTCTTCTCAAACCCAAATCCTTGGCAATTAGTTTTCCCCATCTTGCAGAGCCTATCTGCACCCTCGAAATGGAGATCCACCACTGAACAAGTCTCACCTCTCTTTCAAACACCCTCTGAGGGGGTTTTCCATTCCCCCAGAGCCAGAAATACACTATTATCAACAGCCTCTTTTTATTGTGATTGTCTTGTTGAGGGTGGATGCCAACAAACTTCTTCTACCAAGCTCCTTCCTGCATCTAAGAGGATCTAAGAAATCCCTTACTTGGTGTGGCCTGTCCTCCAAGTCATGAAGACTCGGGGTGATAACAGGTCAATACAGTCTAAAGATAGATCAGTCTAACAGCTTAGTAGCTTGTTACAGGGAGCTGTAGTGCTTAATAAGGCAAAAAAACAACAACTCAGCTCCTTCAAGGTGCTGCTCAAGATGGAATGGATAAATCACCTCTGCCTACTCACTCACTGACCTGGTACCAGGACAGGCTCTCCCACAGACTGCTGGAAACTGTTGCCATCTCCACCACATCTCCTGATCATCATTTTAAAGGGAAAACAGGAAAGTGATTGGACTAGCAGCTCTTCCCCTTTCCCTTGCTGAACTTCAGCACTGGATCACCAGCTTGGCAGACAGTTACAGGTCTTCACCCAGCCTTGACCCATGTGTCTATCAAGCACTGCCAAGCAAGAGCCCTGACACCACACTGCAGCCTGGGGATACATGGTTTGGAAGAACACAGAAGCTCAACCTTCTTCATTATTTAATTCTCCAGAAGGGGTTCATTCCACGAACATCTGCTCTTCCAGGGAACGTCAAGTTTTGCTGGAAGAAGCAAAACCAGTAACAAAGCCACCATATCCACAGGACTGCCATTTAAAAACAAAACTTGCACAACAGTTGCAAATACAGGCCTTCTTCTTTAAGCAGCCTTCTCACAGTGCATCAGTTTAAGACCTCAGAGGAGGGTCTCATACCCGAGGCTGCTAAATTGGCATTCTTGATACATGCCATTTGCAGATTTAAAAAATGTATGGATTTGTATTTTGCAGGGGAAAAAGTAATAAAGGATAGGCTATTGCAGATATATCTGAAGAAGAGAAAGAAAAAGAAAAGAAGGGGGAAGGGAAAAGAGAGAGAAGAGAGAGAAGAGAGAGAAGAGAGAGAAGAGAGAGAAGAGAGAGAAGAGAGAGAAGAGAGAGAAGAG
>WUAM01000431.1:67851995-67862521 GCA_024336885.1 Actenoides hombroni | reverse complement strand
AAGAGAGAGAAGAGAGAGAAGAGAGAGAAGAGAGAGAAGAGAGAGAAGAGAGAGAAGAGAGAGAAGAGAGAGAAGAGGAGAGAAGAGAGAGAAGAGAGAGAAGAGAGAGAAAGAAGAGAGAGAAGAGAGAAGAGAAGAGAGAAGAGAAGAGAAGGCTAGTACTGCTACATCACTGTAGAGGTTGGGTTCCAACTTCTTTTTGTATTAAAAAATATGATATTTTGGACCTGATAAGAAATAACCATAACTGCTACAGCGCTTCCCCTGTGAGCAAAACAAGTCAGGAACAGCAATGTGTAAGCCACTGCCTGGAGTGTTCCAGTGGTACTTTAAGGAGCATCAGACTGTGCTGAGCAGTGAGGCATCCCTGAAGTGCTGTAACTTTGGTCAGAACTTGTAATTCAGAAATCTCCCAGTGACCCCATTATCAGCGTAGCATACAGAAAACAGAGCTGGTCTCGGTATATGAAGGCAATGACTATTCAGGGAGCTTTAATCAGAAGGAATTTAACTGAACAAACAGCCGTGGCTCCCAGGGAAGGGCTGAGTACTTTTAAAAACTGAAAGTAGCTGACCGTATGCTTTCGAACAGTAAGATAAAATTATTACACTAAGCCCCTTTAATTAATGCATGCGACAGAAGCTGTGATTTTTAAACCCTAATCTCCCTGTCATTTCAGTTTTTAAGAAATAGTAAGAAGCACCCATCTGCTCAAGCTGCCACATGAGGCCCAAAGTTCTGTTCTCACACCAGTTTTGCGCCGGATGTCTCAATAAATTCGCTGCTTATTTACATTAGCAAAAATGGAGAAGAAAGCTGCTGATCTCCTACGTTTGCCCTCCTGCAAGAACGGCCAAAATACATTTTGCTGTTACATGAACCATTTTTCTCCCCTAAAAGCAGAGGCTTGTTCCCCCCCTCCCCAAAAAGGAAACCCATAGGGCATTTTGAACCCCCTGACAGATGTTTAATTACGGAGGCACTAGCAGGCATTATTTCACGAAGGTCAAACACAGAACAACTGTAGCCGACAACCAAACGGCTGAAGTGTCTGCTGCACCACTAGCGAAGCAAAAACTTTGCTAATCCACATCTTGCTAATTCAAACACCTAATAATTCACATGCAAGCAAAAAGCTGCTGGTAGCACAACATGTCTGAATAACCATTTAATAGCGGGAATCTGTGGTGCGATCTCATGTTACTAGGGGTGCATTATGAAATACAGCAAACAGCAGTCAGCCCTACGTTATGAAATATCAAACCAAAGTCTTACTCGCAACGCTGAAGAACAAAGTACCTTTTGTAATGCAGGTTCCCCCCCCACACTCCCCCTCATGCTTATTAATTCATGAAGTTCATTCATTTAAATAGGTCCTTTAGTCAGCGATGTAAATGAGCAGGGATCTACAGTACGCCTGTGGGCTGCGTGGCAGAAAGAGAATAGAGATGGCACTGCCTTCCCTGCTGTTATTTCCAGCTGTTTCTTACAAATTTCTCACCGATTCTCTGGAAGTTCTCACACTAGGTTCCAATTAAGAAACTTCCTTTTATTCAAAAAGTTAGAAAATACTATTTGACCTATTAAAAAACCAAAACAAACAAAACCTAAAAATACAGACACCTGGACCTGAGACTAAAATGTCTTGGATGTGCCTCTGAACGGAGCGGGACCTGCCCCTTCTCCGCGCAGTCAAATTCAGTAGGGATCAGTCTTCAGGCCTTACCCACCCTCGGAGCCGTGAGCGAGGCGGACCAGCTTTGCAGGGGTGTTGAACTGTGTACTGAGCATGCACCAACACGAAAGATTGTCCTAACAGCTTTAAGCACGCCTCAAAGCACATTGTTCTGACAGCGCCTGGGTCTCCGTCATCACTCTCGTAACTATCAATGATTCTGGTTAATTTTACAATCACGAGAGGTACAAGCCTCCATCTGGTTAGTCTACATATTATTGCAGCGTTGGAATCACACTGATCAACAAAATATGTTGGCCACTAACGCTCTGTTAAGGTGGACTGGAGAACAGCCCTACTTTCAGCTACGCTTAAAGCTGCACCGTGAATCCAAGGGGGAAGAGCGGGAGGAGCGGTGTTTCTCGGGGAGAGGCGCCTGGTGCAGCTGGATGAGGATCCAGGTGTGCTGGCAGGGCTGCCCGGTCACCTAACACAGTGGGTTCGGTCTCCTGAACGCCTGCAGCACGCATGGCAAAAGCCTGTCACAGCTCCTTCCCTGGAATGAAGCTGAAGGGAAGAGATTTCCTCTTTTAACGCCTGGGACTGAAGCAACCTTGTGAGCACAGGTGGCAGAGTTTCCAAACACTTCTTTATAGAATCATAGAATGGTAGGGGTTGGAAGGGACCTCTCGAGATCATGGAGTCCAACCCCCCTGCCAGTGCAGGAACACCCAGGGCAGGCCACACAGGAACAGATCCAGGCAAATCTTGAAAGTCTCCAGAGAAGGAGACTCCACAACCTCTCTGGGCAGCCTGTTCCAGGCTTTGTCACTCTCACAGTGAAGAAGTTTTTCCTCATGCTGAGGTGGAACCTGCTCACACAACGGCCAAGTACAACAGCACCCTCACCCACAATGAAGTCGTGGTGCAGCCATAACTACAACGCAAGGCACTGCTATCCGCACCATCCCAGGTCTGCTGGGGAGAGCAGCCACGGCAGCACTGCAAGGATCCTCGCGCCAAGAGACCCAAGGCTACATCCGTGCCAAAACCAGACACACATGGGACTGCCAGCATGGATGCAGATATCCTGCCCAGGCTGCTGCTTTTGCTGTTAAGGCCAAAACCTCCTTCCTCTACACAAATCACAGTTAAAAGTGCCACTTGGCTGACATTGTTGCATCTCCACTAGGGTTCTCTTCCACCAGACCTATACTGGTCAGGGGGTGACACCGCTACACAGCTTAACACAGACAATTCTGCTGGCAGAGCCTGCGACAGAGTGCAGCTAGGTCCCCTGCCAAAGAGATGTTTTTTAATCATCTTCCAATTGTTGAGTTACTTTTGGCTATTGTCACAGGCTGGGACTCCTTCACATCCCCTTCTCTCTTCCAGTACAGGGTCCAGTGTTGATTCCTCTTAAGTCTGGCTGCATTTTATTCTTATCTTCTAAACACGCCTTCCATGTGAACTCCTGGTAAACGCAGAACAATGTCTCTGCAGATCTGTACCTACAGCACAATCTCAAACAAATTAGCAAACCCCAAATTACTGTGCTTATAAGCAATGTACTCTGTAAGCAAAACAAATGCAAAATTAAAGCACCTTTGCTCATTTTGGACTTCAGAAAACACTTCTCCAGTAGGACACTGAGTAAATTGATTTTAATGCTCTTAAAACTTCAGCTTATTCTGTAACACATCTGAGGCTCTTCACAGCACAGTATACATAATGTATGACTATACAATAGAACTTCCTTATGCAGACAGTTAGGAAGCAAAACACCTCAACCCTCATATTGTTTCAGTCTGGTGGTTTGGGGTTTTTTTTTCCAGTAGTAACCTGTCAGGCAAACAGAAACAGGCCATGAGCAAAGGGCAAGCGTATCTTCTCTCTGCTTTTGTTGAGAGCTCCCTACAGCTCTAGCCATGTCTACTCACCATCAGCCACAGTACAGAATCCCCCAAACACATTCTATTTAATTCAGCTAATATTATTCTAAAAAGGTACAAGAAGCCTGTTACGATCCCCCTGAAGTCACCAATGATACAACTATTAACCTCAAAGGAAGGAAAAGTGGTCCAAAGAACATAAATAGGTAATAAGCAGTAAATTCAGAGTCTCCCCCAGCTCTGGAGAGCCAGAGTTTCTAAAAACCCAGTGGCTCCATGGCATAAGCGATGAAAAACAGGTTACAGAACTCAGCAGCAGGAATTAATAAAAATAACCAAAGGTCATCTAGAGTCTATCAATCACTATATCATTTACAGTTCATATTACAGTAGAAAGGTATGAATGTTGTCAGTGTTGTACACTGGCTACTCTGAGATCTATTATGAATAATTGATAGAGGTTATCCATTTGAGTCCCAGCCTATTATTCAAAACTCTAAACCTGTCGTTCACCAACAGCAAAGAGCACTGCAGATGAAGGATGGAGGGGCACTATAAGGAACTATTTTCACTGATGCCAGCAGTGATGAGGGAATGCAGATTACCCAAAAACAAAAGCAAAATTCTTCCTGAGACCCAAGGCTCTACCATTTGCGAAGCAGCAAAATAGCATTTCATATCTGCCTATTGTGCACAATTTACTGTCAAGAATAAAATACACTAGCTAAATCTGAACTTGAGGTTTCAAGTCTTAAATCTCTCAAAGCTTGGCTGTTTGACTTGAAGGCTAAAAAGCGCATTTACATCACATTCCCTTACACACTTTGCACTGAGCATCTAGTAGGCATCTTTGACCTACCATCAAAGAATAAAAAAATCTTACCATTAGGGACCAAGTTTCTGATGTTACTTTAGTAATCAGTAAATAATAAACCAGGGATATCTATATTTACAAAACTGCACTGAATGCCTGAGGAACCAAGACTTGCAATGCAACCTACACTGCAACTAACCCGACTGTAACTGAGCTAACACAGCCCCTACCCAAGTCACTTCCTCCACTGATGGCATTCATTCCAGTGGTAGCAATTGGAAGCATACCTTCAAAACTCAAAGCAAGGTAAGAATCTGTTAACTACGAACAGTCCTACTAACTACTGCCTCGTAAGATAGGGCAATTTATGCACAGTTCACCGTGACTGAAGAATAACCATCTCAGACTCTTAAGTCCGTATCGCAGAGTGCAAAACAGATCGTAATTTCATCTTAGATTTAAGAAGGTCAAGCTCACTGAGCTGCCTTTGTACGGTTTATAATGTTGGAATAATCCTCTACTACAATGACAGCCTGAGACATTGAATGGGATTGTCTAAGAACAGCAGCCCCACTGTTTACTCCTTCCAGCAGCGCCATTCGAACAAGCCACGATACAGCACATCCTTTGACAAGCAACACCTCAAACACCTTCCTTATCTTCACGCATCCCAGGACAAAACAGAGATGGAACATTTTTTCTATTAAAGGCAGTCAAAGGAAAGATACCTCTGCAAATTTAGGGACAACAGAGACTGCTTTTAATTCCCTTGGCTGAAGCACCAGGCCCTGTCTAGACAGCAGCCTTAAGGCACTCTTCTTTGCATATAAGGGAGGCCAGGGTATACTGCAAGTGTAAGGATTGTCATAAAACCTGTTTGGGCTTTGGCAAATTAGTATTATATATTCTGTAGACAGCACAGTTCTTAGGCTTATGTGTCAGACATCAGCAAAAAAACCCGCTACAGTCTTTTTGACAAACTCAAACTTTCCTTGCCAAAAGCTGTCCTCTCTCCAAGTCAGTCTGTTAGGAAACCAGCCCAAAAAAGGCTTTGTTCAAACCTCTACTTTCTCCTACCAGAAGATAAATGTTGTTTATTTTGAATGAGTTTTAGAGCCTGCAAACTATGGTCTTGTGGACTCCAAGGTCAGTAATACTGGTTTTGTATTAGAATCATAGAACAGCAGCTTGGAAGAGACCCTAAGGATCATCTAGTCCAACCCTTCTCGGGGAAAGCACTTGACTTCTTACAACCTCGCACTCATTATTTCGACCACCGTCACAGTGCCACATTTTGACCAGAATCTCATTAATATCCTGCCCGAACAAAACGGCAGCACTCCTTCTCTCATGCTGTGTGTGAATAGCAAAACCCAATCCCACTCCCATCCTCACTTTAAAATATTTTCCTCACGCCAAGATCTTTTACAACACCTTGTGCGTAGTCATCAGGCTGTGGACACCTTGCACATGTACAAGTTGGAGGCTGCTTTTGATGGGTCAGATTCTCAGTTATTCTGCTCCCGAGGCTTCCTGGCAAGTGGATGAATCAGGTTTGAAATACCATTTTGGCAACAGGACAGTCAAAGAGACTGAGCAGTTTTCACTAAGAAATTTACAATTGAGTTGGCTGAGCCCTTGGTATAGTGGCAGGGGAGGGAGAGACAGAGAGGAAAACAGATTTGATTGCACTCGAACAATTTATCACTAACCTAACTCTGTCGATTCCCCAGCTAGTTAGAAAGTCAAAAGGCCCAAACAATATTTTACATGGATAGGTAAATATAAACAGCAACATTTAGTAAATCAATTATGAAGATTAGCTTTGCCTTGTAACATCTGAGCAAAATACAAGATCTAAAGCTTAAATGAACTTCATAATGTAGGAAAAAAATTAATTGCACTTTAAAGAAAACCTAATAAAATTACTGCACAATCAGAAGGCAGACATTTATTAATATGTGATGATCGCAAATTTCTGTTCTTTTTAGTTAGGCTTAGATCTGAAATATGAGCCTTACATGGAAAGCAGCTTTGATGACAGTCATTTACTTGGGAAAGCTTTCCCAGTCTTTTTGTTTTGCAGAAATTATTTCAATGTTTAAAGCATTTAAAGAATTTCGTATCTAGGTATTAATAAAGAAATGTTGTCTTTCCCATCTTTTATCTTTTTATTAAGCTTTTAGTGAAAATACAGCTGCTGCAATCCTAGAATAATATATATACAAGCAGGCAGCCATTTTCACAGCCTGGCAAATAACACATTTCCATAAATAACAAAGAATACCGGGTCATGATATCAGCTGTTCAGAAGTTTTTAAAAGTCACAATGCCCCTAATTTTGCAGTAACCATTTGCTGGTTTGTTTGCATATATGACTTGAAACTGAATTAAGAAATGTGTTCCCTGAACTTTAACCACTACGTTCCCAACTGTCTGTCTTTCTGCCATTTTCTCACTCGACTTCCACATATCTGTGTCCACCCCGAGTGCAGTGGCTGATGATACTGGCCCATGAGCTGGGCTTTCAAAGGTTTGCGACCATCTGAAACTGCTCCTCATGCCTTTGTAGACACACACTGTGCACACACTGGGTTATCTGTTCACATACCTGATCATAACAATTCATAAAAATTATGAGACTATTATTGTTATTTCTCATCTGAAAATATAAACAAGTCAAGTCTGGGGCACCTTGAAGAAATGGTTTGTTTCATTTTGTTGTATTGGAAGGGGTGTTTAAAAATAAAGGGAGAAAACACTGGCAATTGTGAAAGGATGAAAAATCAATGGGCACAAAGGCCTATGTAGAAATAAATACAGCAAAACAAAAAATCAATTTGTTTATCCAATCTGACTATGTATCTGGCACCCCAGAACCAAAGTACAGTAATAGTTTTAAGAGCATAATCAAGCAATTTCTGCATTGGTTTCAGAAGTCCAGACAGAGAAGATTCTATGAGAAAAGCTGTCATGTTAACCCCAGAAATTAAAGCAGAGAATATCCCTTTAATTTTGATTCATGAGACAAGATTTATTATTTTTTTTTCTTCCTTTTTTTTCTAACTGCCGCTAACTGTATTTCTGGTCTTCTGCTTCAAGCGAGCACCAAGCTAGAGGGGATTTCCTACGCGGGATTACCAGTGTTTCTTCAGTTCCTGCTCGCTTCTTACGGTTGCACCTGTGACAATGTCACCAAGCTGGCTGTCAACGACCAGCAACCAAACGTGATGAAATAGTAGGGAGATTTGAGCTCTCTCAGAAGCAAAGCACGTGGGTGAAACACAACCTTGGGACGGGATGTCTTCTTACGGCTGAAATTGGTAACGATTTCTAATTCCTAAAAAACCCCAAAAAGAACAGAAAAATCTACACAAGCCTAAAAACTTCCGCCTTTTTGTCAAAAGCGGCTTGTTTTTCCATTCAGCTTTCGCTGAGGTACAGTCACAGTGCAGAAAATAATTAACCCCTGAGCAAGGGAAGAATGGGAAAATGGTTTCCCTTCTCTTCTCAGGAAAAGGCTTTTGAGGTAGGGGGGAGCGGGGGGTGGAGGTCAAAACAGAACAGCACCACAGCTTAAAGTAAAGAGAGGCGTAATTAAGCTTTCATACAACATCTGTATCACATTTGCACATGCACTCACTTCCAGGGAAGAGACAGACATCAAAACTAATGGAGAACATCCCGACTCTGCGAGGGCAGGGAGAACACTGCAGCCTTCCCAGCTGCGCTCTTGGGACTGTAAAACAAGAGATTGGCAAAGGAGCCGATTTTCTCCTGTAGGGTTTTTACTGTTGTTTTTGGCCAGGCAGCGATACAAAGTTCTTAAACAGATTTATCCTACTGCTCCATGTACTACGAGAGACTTACGTACACAAGACTACTGGAAAACAACAGCTACAGAAAAAGCCACATCATCTTCTGGTTGTTATGCACAGTAATTGGTTCCAGGGTCAACACTGTGATGCTGCAACAAAGGGCTATAGCTTAAGGGTAAAGAATAAACAGCAGGAGTTAATGGAAGTTCTGTTACCATATAAATGCCCTCAAAATGAAAGAAAGGCAGAAAATAAAATATTCTGTATAAAGAAAACTGATTATGAATCCAATGTGCAACTTTAGCTCTCAACAAGCTGTTAATTTCATTAAAGAAAGAAAATATAGCAAGTACTTTCAAGTATCTAACAAGACAGCGCAACACATTAAGATTTTGAAGCTGGTTTGACAAAGACAGTGCTTGCCACGGGTGCCAATTTATTTCTGTGAAAATACAGGCAAAGAATGGTGTCCGGAATTACAGAATTATTCATAAAATACCCATTACTAGGGTATAGGCAACTTTGTTCGAAACACCACGTGCGATTGCTCCACCGAATCTAACCATCTGGGGCAAGTTATTTATCTGGCTTTAGTGCCTCTGAACTGATGTGCTACGCTTAAGCCAAGAGTTCCAGCCACACCACTTTTAACAGTCATGTTTTCAAAGTCCAGCACGTTATCATTTTGAACCTTCCCATTCAATGACACTTTTGATAAAAATACATTTATTCCTTTTCTCTGCACACCAGGAAAGTGAAACAGATGTAGAAGAACTGCAAATGTCTTCTTCCAAAGCATTTCTCCAAACGTAGCAATTATCTCCTGGCTCTCAAGCACTCAGATGAAAAGTTAGGCAGCAATACAGTCATCCTCGTGATCTACCAGGTGAAACACTGAGACACGCAACCTAGCAAAACGGAATCCCTCATTTGTACGCTTCGCTGTTACCGCTTCTCCTTCCCCTTTCAGTTTCTGCTGTTCTTCGGACCCGAAAGAAACTTGTAGCTGTTTTTCTTTCCCCTGCTCTGCTGCCATGCACAGCCTCAAGCGCTGGGACGGCTCACACCGGGCTGTGCCGGGCACCGTGTAACCTCCAGCCCCAATGCAGTGCCACAGCTGAATGGGAACAGGATGATGCTCAGCTATAGCACCTCCTTCCCTGGCACTCCACTTTCCCTCCACGCTCAGCCCGCGGTCACTCATTTCCTTCCCTTAAACAACACTCATTTTTCAGGTGCCGACTGTGCTTGCCCAGGCTGATTGCCCACAGCATGCCAACCTCGCTGGCCTCGGCCGCCCTCCCGGGCTTTCTCCCCTTAGTAAGCTAATGCCACGACACCACTCACACAAACGTAACACATTTAACTCCAGCTTACTTCCTTAAGCCACTGACTCAGCTTTTTTTTGCCAAGGCTGCTCCTAAGGCTCCCATTAGCTACCGTTCCTACATAAACCACTTACGGTTTGCTGCCGACAAGAGCCCGAACCCAAATCAAACCCTTCAAGACAAACTCTTCTACTGCTTCCTTCAGTTCACAACCCCGTGATCGTCACAAGAAGCTGGATCAAAGTGAAGAGCCCCCCAGCCAGGTCTCCTCCAACCACCCCACGGCACCCAGCTGTCAGCAGTGCCAGCCTGAGCGCCCGGTTCGCTGAAAGCACGGTGGAGGTACGTCGGGAAATTGCCCTTCATCTCACTCTAGATTCAGGTGCTCAACAAAAGAAATGTAGATTGGTTATCTTACAGTCTATACACTGCATGAAACTTTCCATACTGTGCATCAGACCAAACACATTCGCACTGGAAAGCAAACTCACAGGGCAGGTAGTGCAGACCACCACATTTCCAGCTTGTGCTTTTACACGTCCTCTGCCCCCAGCTACAGCAGGGATCTCTGGAGGGCTGTCAGCAGCAGCCCTCTGCTCAGAACTATCAATGAGCGTGCAGAATAAGCTGTTTACATCGTTTGGATGCATCTCAGTAACACATTGGCCCTTTCCCATTTATATAGGTTAATCTATACTCATTAAACACACTCACAAACCTTCTAAATTTTTGCCTTGCCTTTCTCAAACTTTTTTCAGCGTGATGGAGTTTTGAATTACATTACGGTTTTGGCCCATTCCAACCTTCACCTCCCCAGGTATCGTGTTTCTTTCCTTTTGGCTTCTGAAGGCCTCAATGAAAAGTTGCAAAACTGGAATTTGAGTAAATACTGTATGAAAAGTGCTTTCCATGATGCTTTGGTTGAGTGAACTCAGTATTTTACCTTATTCAATATACCCTAAGAGATATAAAAAAAAAATAAATTTCTAAAAAATAAT
>WUAM01000431.1:67832016-67850225 GCA_024336885.1 Actenoides hombroni | reverse complement strand
ATTTAGTTTTTGCTGACAGCAGCTTTCCTCAAATGGTATTTCAGCAGTAAGACATCACAAGACATGTGCTATCCCAAGATAACACACACCTCTGAAGTGCTGTTAAGGTGTAGCTGATGCTTTCAACTGCCTGATGAATTTGTTATCTCAAAGAAACACGAGGTTTGGGAGTGTCTTTTATTATAAAACCAACCCAAAATTTAGTCTTTAAAAAAATAAATAAAATAAATCAGTGATTTTGTATCAATTCAGAAAAAGAGAGATCTGACTTGGAGTAACTATCCCTAACTTAGGGCTCCCAAACAAGACTAAAGATACAGCTGTGATATGACCAAATGAAAAAACTACATGATAATGGCTATTTTTCTGTTTTTTGATGTAACAGAGGCAATGAAGTACTACTCTCTGAGATTTCAGGTTACCAACCTGGAAACCAAAGTTCTAAAGTAAGAGGGCAAATCTTCCCCATGTACTGTAGGAGAAGGAGTATCTTATGCTCTAAATCCATGTTAAGCAGGCACCCATATCCAAGTTACAATGAGCATCAACTGAAAGAGTACTTTTGTCTCTCACACAGACGCTTTCTCAATAGAGATCTGCACTTTAAAAGGACAAAGTGTTGGATTTTTGCCCCTAGCATCACTAAAGCGTAACCGAATCCCTTAACAGAGTATCCACAAAAGACAATTCTGAGACTCGCTCCTCCCCGAGCCTTACCCCCTGTGAGCTCTGTACACTACAGTACATTGCAGGATATGCAATTTACACTGGCATTCATCACAGAAAAGAAAGATTTCTCAATTCTTCTGTAACCTCAAGCCATTAGGTGCCAAGTAGTTTGACAAAGCAGTTAACAATGATTCCAACCTGACTGCTCATATGCTTAAAATCAAGCCAGCAGTTATGAGTTTGGCTGGATCAGGGCCAAAGCGCTCAGCAATTTGCCAGTTGAAACCCATGCTGTCTATAAACAAGGAAAACAAATTCACCATGAAAATAAGCTCCCTACATATTCACAAATCCATTCCAGGCATTGAAAATAATGTCTAGATATTAGTCACAAAACATGGCACAGTAGCAGTCACACACCAAGTGCAACAAGGATCCAGAAGTCTCATTCAAGGACTAGGGCATTGAAAATTATCACTAAAAACTCAGTTTTCCTCCACAGTTTCCACAAAACTCACTACATGCTTTTCATCTCACTAATAATCCAGATTTGCTGCTGATAAATCCTATAAGCAATCAAAAGAAAACTGAGGATAAAAAAAAAAAAAGTTACTCATGCTCCCACTGTAAAGGGTTCCCTTGACTGCAGCTAAGTTGCTCTTAACCTTTACTGGTATGACTGGTACCACAGTCAGGCCCGTTCAAGTTAAAGCAATCCTGTGCTCGAATGAGACTACTGGGTTAAAAAGTAATAAAATGCACCTGCAGAACACAAATTACCTCCCAACACTAGGCCAAACCACGCGTTACTTTTATACCTTGTGCAGCCCTGGGACTCAGCTCCCGCAGAACGCAGCCCGCTGTACCCAGCGAGAGCACCTGCTGCCAAACCCAACGCGTTAACAAACAAAACCCGACGCTCAGTTTAAGATGGATGAAGGGCAAACTCTGAACCATAATGTTAAAGAGCAGCAAAAAGATTTCACATCAAAGACACCTACACAAGTCCCTTGTTAGCAGTCGTTTACAGATCAGTAGAATCCCACTACTGAAATATTGGGAAACCAGGTTAAAACCACCGCTGCCATTTTCATCGCCTGAATCTTGTTTCACTGGGGGGAGTGGGGAGAGGGAAGGAGGAGAGGCCTGTTTTCACTAACCAGGAACTGCTAGAAAATAAAAGCACTATACAACGCAATCTTATGACTATAAATGTCACAGAGCAGCATTTCACATGCTATAGCTTGATGTAATAGAAACATCCAGTACTAAGAAACACCAGAATTGCCAAACTGGCTTTTACAAGGCAGCAAAGACAGGGTAGGTGTCAAGAAGTGAGGGGTTTGAAAAAGCTGAGTGTGCAGTTGGCTTCCCAAGTGCACATCCCTATATGCAGATGTTTATAATACTTGCTGAAGAAGAGCTAAAAGCCTACTATGAAAACCTGAACCCTTGTGCAACAGACTGAAACCTAAAGGGGTATTTTTTGAATGCACAAACTGAAACCAAGACAGCTAATAAAAAATTTCCAAGCGTGTGGAAAGTTGTTTTTTTTTTAAATGCAGGTGTTTCATAGGCATGGAATGGAGATTGGCAATTCAGAAAGGACTAAACATAGATACAAGCAATGCTTAGAAGCAGCTTTTAGGAAGAATTATGAGGCATCTTACATAAGCTTCAAGGGAAAGCTTATCCTAGCAAAGCTTACCCTACTATCACCTACCTTTAAGAAACCACACTCAGTTAGTTCCTTGCCTTCTGACAGGTAAAACAAGGGCAGAGTAAACCTATCTTTCCCTCAGCATCTTGATACCAATTTTCTTACAAGATGAGCTAGGTTTTGGTCACTCATATCACAGGCCTATAGCTAACTGTCTAAACAACGCTTCTGTCTAATTGTGTCTCTTGTTATTTATTTTATAGGGTAACCTGCAAAAAAAGGAACACTAAACATTAAAGCTAAATACAGGAGAAGTATCTTTGACAGGCTGTATCTAAATACCCTGCACAAAACTCTTCAGTACTTAAAACTCTCACCAAAATGTTTGCAAGAAATAAAAGCAGCGCAACAGTTGGATTAATACCTTCAAAATGCTGCTAAAGAACTTCTCTACGAGCAACAACAAAGGCAATCTCTGTCATGAGAAGTCATTCATCTACTGAAGTATCTCAAGCTCAGCCAGCAAACCTTAGTTCTGACTTGAGCTGTGTGTTATCTGTTCCTCATCACCATGCCCCGTTGGGAGAGGAACTTGAATTACTCTTTAACACTCTTATTGGCCACCCACATTATATTAGACTAAGCAGGACCTAATAACACAGAGCATGGTAACCAGGAACACAGTGGAAATTACCCAGGATCCCTACAGGGCAACTGTTAAACATTCCTTAGTTGTATGATGTCAGGTTAACGTACAGCATTAAAGGGTACAGATTGTATTATCCCAAGGCATTGCTGCCCTATTCCAAACACTTTTTGTATGAGCTTCTTGAAGCACAGCTCCCACCATCAGCCTAAAATACAGAAGGGCCAAGCAACTTCACATGTATGGGGTACAAGTGCCAAGGGAGGCTTTAACCACACCCCTAGACATTCTGTGGCTCTTCTTTCCTCCTCTCCCCTTGATACACACGTCAGTGATTCTGGCTGACAGAATTTTTTTTGTAATCCATTTTGCTGGGATAAGCTGAGTAGTTTCTATTTTGCTCTGTTCCCTCAGTCCTTCTTCTCATTCATGTCAACCCACAGTTAAAGATAAACGAAAGCTAAAAGCTGCTGCTGATAGCAGCACCAGAGGAATATATACACATATATATTTATACACACGGATATTCAGGGCAACATCCTCATACACGGGAGATGTGTAAGTATACTCACACACAGGAGATACCCTCTGCAGTCTTGAGGGGCATACAAGAGCCCAAAGAAGAGGGAAGATGTAACAAAGTGCTGCTGTGGAGATACACACAGGCCTGTACTAGTCAAAAATGATCCTTCAACCTGCAGTGCTTTGCAGAAAAACTTCAGATCACGCAAAACCACCACATTGCATGTGGCTTTGCTTCACTCACCAGCATTGGACTATGTGCATTACAGCAAGGTAGATATAAAAGAGAAGTTTCTGAATTAAATGATTAGCTGTGTTAAAATTAGGTAACTGATCTAGTCCTAATCCACTGAACGTGCTTTAAGGAACAGTCTGAAATTTGCAAAGTCCCAAACAATGCCTAATGGATCTTACTTTTGCAAGCACGGGGTCCTTGACTCTGCCCAACTTTCTCTATGATCTGAATCATCAACTCGCTGCATTTGAAAGTCCTGGCATTAAGCCCACTGGCATTAACAACCAAAACAATTAGTCTGGGTTGTAAAGTTGAGGGGGTTTTATATTCCAACAACCACTCCTTGGCAATGCCAAAATTAACTGGTGAAGTGTGTAATCACAGTGTAACATTTTCATCTCCATGGCAGGGATCTAAGAGAAGCCACCAAGACACTGTTCTTCCTTGAAACTAACTCATTTCTCAGAAGCCTGGGCCAATAGTTACAAATTGCCCAGCACTGAGACATTCTCTTATTTGTCGTATGCTTATTCTGCAAAATAAATAGGCTGAATACCTTCAACATTTTTAATACCACACATACAGACCAAGATCCTAATTTGGTGCAAAATGTCCCAACAGCACTGCCTCAGTGGCATGATAGTCTGGGGTTTACAGTAAGTGAGAGCCTGGCATAAAAAGTATCTAAAATATAATTATTTAAGATATATAGTAAAAATGTTTGATTTTTAAATAGTAGAGAGGACTTCTCTTGAACACAGAGGCCCATTTTTTTCATATAAGCAGAACAATGAAGTCCTGGTACAGGATACTGGCAGCTGTGTTTCATGCACTCAGTTTTGCAGCAGAAAACATGTACTAGGGCTATGTTTCTCTCTTTGGAGTTACTATACATTTTTGGTTTCCTATTTTCACTTGCTTAGCCACTTCATTCTTACTGTTCCTCTCCTCCCACACATAACAACCTCATCATTTTAATGAAAAATTAAAGCAACTCTGGACAATTTTTACTTTTGATTTGTCTTAAATCAAAAGTCTTATGAAATTAGGCACTTTTTGTTAAAGTTTCAGGTCTTGGATTTGTTATAATCTATATCTGAGCAAAACAAAGTCCAAATATATGCTTCATAAACCTTTCCTACTCCTTTCACAAAACTTACTAATGTCATTATGTTTCTATTCAATCATTCTGATTTACATATAGGATTTTCTTATGACATGCCTGGGATAAATGGTATGTGTTACATCTCCCAGTCTGTATAAACTGTAAGCAATTCACAGGCAGCTGTCTCTTCTCCTTCAATTTACTAATAAAGATACTGAATCAGTGTCTGGCCATGGATTTCTAAGAGCTTGTGAAATGTAAGAAACACCAACAAAGAGCTCCAAAACCAGGCACTGCTTTTTTTGTTTATTTTGTTTTTTTCTTAAGCTAAAGAAGGAGCTGAAAGTTCAGCTAAAGCCAAGGAGGGATCTGAGAGTTCAGCCTTTTTAGCAGAATGACAAGCCAGTGAATCCACTGGCAAGCTCCTACTGCTGTCTCCCACTCATGTGACTGCTTCAGACCTTCTGGTTTTGACATGGACATCATCTTGGAGTTACCTGCCTCCGAGCATGGGGCATCATGAGCCCTCACGGCTTCATTGCAAGACCCCCAGCATTCTGGCACTGGAGACTGTGAACCTCAATGCCATCCCACACCCCTTTTCAGCCTCCCCTCCTCTTCAAAACCTCACTGCACAGCACAGCTTCCTTAACCAAAGTCCTACTTGCCTCTGCCTTCCCACATTCCCCTTTCTCTCCTCCCTGCACCCTATTCCCATCTCTTGTCTCACCCCTTCATGCAGCTCATCTTCTCCTCAGCAATGCCCACCATGCCACAGGTAATTCCTGACACAAACCAGATGCAAGGGTGGTTCTCTATATTCTGTGCAGTCTGGCAGCTTGTGCCCACCCCAGCTAGTCAGACTGTGAGCTCTGTGGGCCCAAGGATGGGTTCATCCAGGGCCTAGCACACAGCTCCGGTCCCTTCCCAAATTAGCCTGCATAATAAAAACAGCGTATGCTGAGCAAGAGCGAATCAGCCTCTCCTTAGAGCATTTCAAAAACCTGGAGGAGTCTGAGAGAAGGAACAAAAGACGAAGAAAAGGCAGAGAAAAGGCAGAAGATAAAGGAGACAAAACTGGTTTACATGGCTTTCACTGGAAAGAGCATTCAAAGGTGCAACACCCTCTCCCTTCCTGCCTGTCCTTCCTTGACAAAGTCTGGCTAGAAGCAGCATTCCTCTCCTTTATTCCCATACAACACCCCTGCATTTCCTTTTGGCCCAATCTGGTGCCTACATGCAAAAAAGAAGTAATCTTATGGCACTCCCTTACTGACCAGGTATCACAGCCTGAGCTTTTATTATGTGCCTGTCAAGCACCAAGTGGTATTTATATTGTTTTCACTTCTTTTCTTCATCTTCCCACCTGCCAGCAGCAGTCAGAGCCTCAAAAATTATACTTCCTTCTTCATTTCAGGACTGAAATAGTTCATAGTGCCTAACATAACAAACTGTAACACCTTCACTGCTAAACACACCACGACAATGAGGGGCCCATGTTGAGCCTTAAAAATACTAAACACTGGATGCACACAGACTGAATTATTTCTTTGGCAGACCTAAAACTTCATTTTAGTTGAGAGGTTGAAAGACTGAAAAAATAGAGTATTTTCCCTTACACTTTTATCAACCCATGCATAATCATAACCCTCTACTCTCTCAGTCATACAGCAATAGCTCTGGAGTTCTTTTTAAACAAAAACAAAAATCACCAAAAAACCAACCAAATAAAACCAAAACAACAACAACAAAAAGGAAACAAACAAATAAAACCAAAAGAACAACAACAAAAAAAGAAACAAAGAAAAACAAAACAAAGAAAAAACCAACAAAGCCTCATGTTGGGCAAGTGCTGAGCAACAACTCACAGGTGGTTCAAGCAGCTTTGGATTCAAGTCAGTGGAAATTCAGGTACAGTCTGCTAGTGGCTTGAATGCCAAATAGAAACAAAGACTCATCTGGGGCAGGAATATACCTCAAAAATATTCCAAGTCTGCTCTTACGAGTGCGACTGTGTGACTCTTCCCAGTCACACAAAGCACATATAACTCATGCATATATACCATGTGTACTCTAGAAAACAATTTTTTCCCTTCCTTCCAAGAAGATGGAAAGCACTGTAACAGCTAGCTTACCCCGTGGCAGCTGACAAGCTGGGCTGGCAAACACTACCCCCATGCCTAGGAAACCATCATGTTATGCTCTGCAGACAGCAGAGACAAATAACTGATGTGTTAAGAGCAAAGAAGTTCCTACCCTGGAGGGTCTCAACTGCATTTCACATGCAAGGTGCAAATCTTGCTCTACTCCCAGTAAGACCTCTCAGTACCTCCCGGCCCGTGTCACCCTCAGCCCAGCATCTCCTGGCCCTAAGTGACCATGGAGGTGCACTGCCAGCTTCCCTGCTGCAAGACACTCTGTGTCAACAGGACTGCTCAGGTTGTGAAGAATTAAATGCACAAAGAAGTACTTTCAGCTGAGTCAAGGCCACAACATTCAATACTTGGCAGTCTCACGGCCCTCTTCTCACCAAGGACAACACAGTAATGTGTCAAAGGTGGGGGGGGAAACCAGTACAGATATGAAAGTAAAAAAAACCCAGACCAACAAACAGCAATTGTAGAGACTTACGAGTAGCACAAGATTTTCCTGACCACAGCCTGAATAAAAATAATACTGTACAAGGCATGCCAGGAGCAGGGACAGGGAGGGATGGTGTCCGTGGGGCTGGAGCCTGACTCTCCACAGAACAGCTTCACCTGCAAGAACAGCTACTAAACGCCTCAGCAGAGGACAGCAAAATGCAGCACTTCTAGGACAAAATGTGCTGCAAGGCCACACCAGAACACCTGGTTTTAGCAGAAGTGTACATGAGGGTGGAATTTGGCCTATATTCTATACACCTTAGGTTCCTGTTTATAGGGGAGGGAAAGAAAGCCTCTCGAGTTGAAGAAGAGTAAAGTTAATCCTATAGCCTGCTGGACAGAAGGACTCCAGTCCTTCAGGAAGCAATGTAAGGGCAGTGTCAGTAAAACTGCATACCAAAAAAGAGAAAATTGAGAAACTTAAGTCTTGAACATTGGCATATGAAAACTCCTTACAAAAAAAACCACCAACCCACAAAAACACCACCATCAAAACATACGTAACCCAAACCAAACAAACAAACAACCAGAAAAACAACTTTCTTTTGAATCCAGAGAATCTTTGTCATCTGTAAAAAATATTCACTTCACTGAAAGGAATATTATTTAAATAAACTCTACTAGAAGCAAGGGTAACATTTCTCTTGGTCGTAAGAATAAAATGCTTCTTATGAGCCAATTACATACTTGATGAGCTCTTCAGCTGTGACATTAGCAAATACAAAATGCAACAGCCAGCCAGCCCATCAATGCCAACACATCCCTTTTCCAAGATGCACCTTTATTTAGACCCATCGGTTTGCTGCTTCTTTACAGTTAGAAGATAAGGACCAATGTGGCAGCCAAAGAAGCGAGTTTCCATGTGTTGGCTAGTGACAGCAATTAAGCTAGTCACCTTAATTCCTGTGACAGAGACTGCTGGGTGACTTTAACTCTCACCTTTCACTCCTGCTACAAGGGCTCAGAGCTTGAGTTGAGGCAAGAAGCAGGACAGGCAAAGATATGAGATGGCTCCTCTTGTTAGAAATAAAGTGCTTAATGAAGAGAGCGCATAAGAACAGCTTTCCTATTTGAACATCATGGGAAAATGTGTTTTGGTGGTTTGTGCTCCCCAAAGGAACTTTCTTTAAGCATTCAACATCCAACAAGCACATGCAAAAGCCAAATTTTGAGTCTTTTAAATGGGTACGTAATCATAGTGAGAATATTTAAGTCCACTCATCATTAGAACTTTTTGGAACTGTGGTTTACAGAAAGGGCAAGAAAGCATAAAAAAAAGAGTGGAGTTCTTGGTTTAATTTCTGTTTAATTTCTGTTCCAGTGTGTACTAAATTTGTCCATCAGGGACTTGATCCAAGTTGTAGCAAAATCAAATTTAGGACCATTCTTGTAAGTTTAAGGAGAAACAGATGGGTTTAGTTTTTTACAATTTCAGTCCTGTGGAGCTCTCTTCCCTCTACACCTTACATTTTGAAAGTTATATTGCTAAGCAGTGTCATCCCCGACTTAATTTGTCTAGAACTGAGGGATTTTCACAAAAAAACCTTAACGACCAAATAAAACGAACAACAACAAACAAACAAACAAAATCCAACATGACTTCAAAACTTTATGAAAAACATGTAACTATTACTACACAATTCTGGAAAATGTTGTTTTGCTGCTGTGGGGTCTGTAGCCAGGAAAGACAGCAACATTTATATAAAGTCCTGAAAGAACACAGCTAATTGAATAAACCCACCCTCTTCCACAATGGTGCAGATTACTTTATCCACAATGGTCTTGAAAATGAGTTTAACTCTACAGATAACTATGTTCTTCAAAACAAAAGGAATGAAAATGAGAGGAAAACATTATTGTTCGCCAAACAGAAAACAAACAGAAAACCAGAGTCAGGCCAGTAAGGAAAGAATGGTTAATCTCACATTTCTAAAAGGGTATTGTAAACAAAGAATGGTGAACAACAAAAATAAAATATTAAAAAAAAAAAAAGAAAGGATACAAAAGTGCTTAATGGTGTTCTTTTAAATATTTACTTTGCTGCTATTTGGAGAATAATTTGTTCCATTTAGTAGTGTTGGGCTCAAAGGACCGCTTTAATCCAGAGAGATTAATTATAGCCTTTGGAGTTATAAACACAATTTGGGAAGCGAAGCAGAGAAGAGAGAGACGCCTCTCATGCTGGCAGTGAACAAGTTTACGTGCTTCAGGGCTACACCACACAGGCTGTGCCCATGCTACACCTGTACGCTACAGGCAGAACAGTACACAGGATGCCCATAAATCAGGGAAAAACCCCAAGGTGTCCAGAGAAAACACCACCCTACCCTACAGCATTGCTATAGGCAACTAAAATTCTTCTCGGGTGTCCTTCACCAACATACAAGTTCACCTGTGCCTTATTGAAGACATCCTCTGATTCCGCTTTTACTACCTGCACTGGAAACGAGGAGGCACCACGCTGAGACAAGCGGCAGCGCTCAGCGGGCACAGCACCCCATACACATCATCTTTCAACCTCCCAAGTGCTTTAATGCATCTTTCCCTCTACCCATCGCTGTGTCCTGCACTGGGAGATACAGGGACCAGCAACAGCGAGCAGGACCAGGCTGGGAGCGACCTTACCTAGCGAGGGGTTGGCTGCTCCCTCCTCCGAGCTCTCCTCAGCCCCCTCCTCTCCCAGGCCAGAGGTGGCAGAGTCCTCTGGGGCAGATGCAGAGCCAGGGGTGCTGGGCCCACTGACAGACCCTGAGTCCCCTTCCTCACTGCTGGAGCCGTAGCGGTCGGGCTGCGTGGCCGTCCCACCCTCGCCGCAGCTCCTCCGCTCCTTGCGGTGCACCCGGGAGTGCAGCACCATTTGGTGGTAGGTGCGGAAGATCTTCCCGCACTCGAAGCACTCAGTGGACTTGTTCTGGGTGGCCCGCCGGCTCTGCCGCGAGGCAGGGCGGTAGTCCAGGTCCCCCTGGGCGAGCGGGCAGCTCTCCGCTGGTGGGGTGCCGCCCGTTTTCTCTGGGCGCCCACTGGTGCAGCTCTTCTTCTTGGGGTTGCTGGGCGAGTCCTGGTCTCGCTTACGCTTCTCCTGGTTGACAAGGATATACTCTCTCTTATCCTTGTCGTAAGTCACGTCCGCATCTGCCAGGGCCTCGTCCCATCCCAAATACTTCACATACTCTGAGGGCTCTACTACTTTTCCTTTGGTGGCCAGCTGCCAAGCTTGGTAGCTACTGACCGGATCCAGCTCAGCTACTCTTTTCCCAGGCTGTCCTCTTGTAACTCTATCCGGCCCCACAGATGGCCTTAGATTGAGACACTGCAAGAAAAACTGCTTCGTTACCGAGGAGCTTAGGCTCCCGTCAATTAAGCCCTCGGCTTTATCCCCGGTGCTGCCCCGCTGTGCCCGGTAGTGAACAGCGTTATGAGCTTTCAAGCTTTCCATATTTGTAAACAGATTTCCACACTTGGTGCAAACTTCGTACAGAGACAGGCCCGTCACAATCATCTCCTCCTGGATCACATCATTGATAGTGGCTATGAGCTCTGAATCATTTTTTGGTTTGTTTTTGCTCCCGGTCTTAGGGCCGTGTGACTTCATGTGGTTTTTGAGAAACCAGGGCTCTTTGAATCTCCTGCCACAAATGTGGCAACCGTGATCAAATGACCCCCTGTGCTTTTTCATGTGAGCTTTCAGGAACCAGGTTTGACTAAAGGCCTGACCGCAGACTTCACATGGAAACTCGCCCGCACTCAGCTCGCTCTTGCAGTTCTCGGCGTAGGCCTCGCCGTTCGGGACCTGAGCCGTTATATGGTCCTTCTCTATGTGGTTTAACAGCGTCTCCTCCCTCAGGGTCATGTAGCTACACAACCTGCACTTGAACGGTTTGTGGACCTGGTGCAGGTGCTGCTCCAGGTCCTTCTTCCTTTCAAATTTGTTTTTGCAGAAGGTGCACTGGTAAGCGGTCAGCTTGCCATCCTCCTCAGCTGGCGCCACCTCCACAACCTCCTTCTTGCTGCTTCTCAACAAGATCTTGCTGCTATCTACCTGAGCGGTACCGTTCAAGATCTTGTTGCAGGCAGACGTGCTTTTAGTGGGGCTGGTGCAGCCACCGAGGCCCTCTGAAACACCCATCTCCCCCAGCTGCGCCTCTCCCATCTCCGCCTCGTGCCCCTGACTTAAAGTGCCTGTTCTGTGACTACGGATGTGGATCTTCAGGTTGCCCTTTTGAGAGGCTCTGTGATCACAGTAAGGGCATTTGTAGGGCTTCTCCCCCGTGTGCTTCCTCATGTGCTGCGACAAGGAGCTCTGAAAAGGGAAACTTTTACCACAGATGCAGCAGCTGTGGCACATGGTCTTGTCAGAATCCATGTCATTCTTGCTTAGCTTGCCTGGGCTGGAGGATCTCCGTAACTCCATTTCTGCCTCTCTCCTACGATCCATCTGTATTACTGCAACATTGGGCAAGTGGGGCAGGAGGACAAAAGCCTGTCCAGCAGCAGAGGAGGGCTGGACTGCGTTTTCAATCATACGGTTCTGCAGAGAGATGGTTTATATCTTCATTCTCTGGGTAACGCTTCTCCTTTCAGCTGCCCGAGAGAGTCCGATGCACCAATTTATTTCCGTGCGCTCTGTAAGCCGCTGGCACAGATCACCTGAAATGACAACAGAATCACACAAATGTACAGGAACTGGGTAAGTAGATTCTTAGATATATTTAAACCTATTCGTATTTTAATTCAACAGCTTCCAACACTCGCCCTGCATTCAGAAGTACACTACACTACAATTTATTGCACTAAAAAGCAGCAGCTTCTCCTTTTGCTGATATTCTAGACTTCTATGGGAAGTATCATTAATAAACAAGTAAAGTAATAAAAAGAGCAAACATTCATTTCCATAAACTGACATCACAGTGGCTTTAAAAAGTGCAAACTTGAAAAATATTTGTTTTAAAAAACAGGCAGAAATGGCTAAAAATACACCTTCAACGAGGAAAACATTTCTTGAGGGGGTTATTACACTTGAAATCTGTGGCTTTACCATCATGTGTAATTTCATGTAAAATACTTACTTGCCAAAGATAAAAGGCTTTCCTAGAGACTTTAGCAAGTATCATATTCCTGCTGGCAACTGCGTTACTTTGCGTCTCCGACAGCTCTGCTGTGCTTGATGTGGCACACACAGAGCAGGCGCAGAGGCTGAGGACACTCAGGACTCTGATTAGAGAGAAAACAAGAATCCAGAGCCTGACAAAGCATTCAAAAAAACCTAAGTTATTTCCTGATGGACAGGGGAGGAAAAATAGCTCTTGAAGTGTAATACCTAGTCTCAATCTTACAAAGTAAACTGAAAATGTGCCTAGGTATCAGATGATCTTAAAAGTGAGTTATTCATGTCAACAAGACAAGAGGGGAAACCACAGCACCACCCACCTCAATGAAAAAGAATCTTAACTGTAAACAAGCAAACAAAGCAGGAAACTTTGATTAGTAAGACAGATTAATAAAAGTTATAAAGGCTTTTGTATCTCACCATGATTAAATGCAAAGGTCACCATCTGCCCCAGCAATGCAAGATGCAACACACAGCAATTTGTCACCTTCTATATGGCAAAATCCAACGGTTAAGATCTCCACAGCTTGTTTCTTTTCCAATTACCACACTCTAAATCAAAAATCCTCCTCCCTTCCTGTCCACCTTAAGTACTACAAACACCACATGACTAAGACCAAATAATGCTGTATTCTCCAACAGAGAGAACCAATCTATTACTACCTTAAGAAAACATCACACCTTAAAACGTAGCTAAAAATACGTAGAGCAGTAACAAGACTATATATTTACATATCCATCACTTGATATCTATGACTCAAATAAAAAACTACATATCTACAACTGCAAATTTTAAGTTTTTTCATTGTATTCACCTCTGAGTCTCTTCAGTATACAAATAAATAGTCTAACCACATCTCCAGCATGAGCCTAACTAAAAGTGAGGTAAAAGTGATGCAATGCTCATCTCAGTTACACACTATAGAGTAACTTCACTATGTTTAAATTTATCTGGCCTTCTTACTTGCTACAAGACCATTCATTTCTGGGGTTTATTTTCTACAAATCCAGTATCCATTCAGCATGTGAAGAGTTAGCAGCAGCATCTATGCAAACTACCTTTTCCTTAGAGGGCTGACAGTAATATCTCAGGGATGTGTTACAAATGCAATTTCATTTCTTGACAGTAATATCTCAGGGATGTGTTACAAATGCAATTTCTTCTCCTGAATGAAGCATTTTTACATTGTGACTAATTTATTATGACAAAAAACACTCTACCAGATCACAAATTCACAAGTCCGTGTGAGCAGAAAGTTTACAAACAAGAATATCTAAATTAATCTCTGAAATGAGCTATTTAAAGCCAAATTGAGGGGTAGCCTCAGAAGAAACTCCCTGGGTATATAAAGGATGTCAGCCACTGGAAGTTGTGGCTGTACCAGAAAATACAAACATGCCAAACAGCAAATACAAGCGCCATTTACACTGCTTATCAATGGATGAAACAACTCAAGAGAAACATCTTATTTATCTGACCTGTAACCTAAATCTGCCAAGTAACAACCCACATCAGATTTTTCCAGGTATTTTATATAACGGTTTCTACATTCTGCATTTTCTCCAGTTTACACGAGTGAGAATGTTGCTTACTAATATGGTGACCTTCACATTAGCAACTTTTTTTTTTTATTATTATTTTAAATGTAGGTCCCATTTTAACTCAACTTTCTACAGTGTTTCCTGTCTGAAAGTTCAAAAGAGCTTTAAAGGCCAAACTTAAGACAAGAATGTTGTCCACAGCAGCTCAGGCACATATAAAGCCAAAGCTTCAGAGTCCCTTTGTTTACTTGGCCACAGCTTCCCTGTGCCTAGCCTTGACATATTTCACTTTAATTATTTATAGCATTTTCATTAATGAAATTTAGTTATGAAAATGAGGATATGAAGAAAGCATTACTTATATATCTAAGGGGGATGGATATTAGTCACTCATAGGAGATGCCCCTAGCCCTATATTAAATTAGGCCTGAGGGGGAAGAAAGTCAGAGTTAAAAAATTACCAAATTATTTTATTAGCCTAAATTACTTAATGGAAGTGTTATCGCCCTCACCAAAATATTCTGAGAAAATTGTTTCATCTTTATTACTTTAGCTTGGCCAATGCACTACAATTTATAACTTTAAAAGTTGAAATAAAGTATTCCTAGATTTGAATAATTTTAATTCATACACATTTAACACTCACAAAATTCCCAGTCTGATCTTCCCCAGACAGAAATTCTGGGGGGAGGAAGTGTGCCCACCCAATCTGAGTTTGCTTCACAGCGTGTGGAAGTCTCCCTCAGGCTTTGGTAAATCAGCTGACACCAACATACACAAACAACTTACAGACTCCTTCCTCACATCATTTGAGTGCCACTTATTTAAAGGTAATTCTTTTAGAGGGGCTCTTTGCAGAACAGCAAAGCCAGTCTTCATTGGAAAGAAGCAGCAAAAACGAAACGACAACTTAGAAAAAAGGTTCAATTCAGGAGACTGAATGCACAAAATCAGGACAACATGACTTGTAAAGAATCCTACCAATAGAAAATAACATTTTGGCTTAAGAATTTCCACCTTAGGATTAATTATTAAACAATTATTTCAACATCAAAGATGGCACAAGGGATAGAAGATGTCAACTGGTAAATCAAACTACACTGATCACTGTTCTGCTGGGAGTAAAATTTTGCCATAGTTATTTTTGTTTGTTTCTGGCTGGCTGTGATAATAAATATGTTTGTATTTTGAAATAATAACAAATTTGAAAGTAAATTATCTTTCAGCATGTATAGAACGTGACCACCTCCACCTACCCTAAGGCTAGTAAAAAATGTTTCAACTCTCAGTAATTTCAGGTGGTAACCAGTAACCTGTCATCGCTTTGGTCCAAGTTCACCCTGCAGTTTCTTAGCACTGGCTCATCACACAGAATGCACAGCAGAGTCTTATCCAGGCTGTAGATTTCTCCCAAGTTGTCACAGCACGAAGACCCACACCAGCACAGAGGGAAGCCATAAGCAATTGCAAGTGAATGTAAACAATAAATTAAGATATACTATTTAAAAGTATTTTATGTGTTTTAATGGCATTGCAGCCTACACCAAATGATAGACACCTCACTGAGGCAGGGGTTGATATTCTGCTCTAAGGGGCACGTGAACTAGATTCACTTAATTATGTTGAACTAGGGATCAACTGTTCACATAAGAAGCCACTGGCCAGTGTTCAGGACCCATTTTCAGCCCCTTCAAAATACACCCAGGCACTTATCCCTGTTTACACACAGGTTTGGTATATAAAACAAGGTAGAAAAGAAACATGAACAAAGGTCAAAACATCTCTGGTTTTAAAAACTATCTTGGACAGAGTTTTTGGCTTGAGAGAAAACTCATTTGACCAAAGCAACCTGCTCTCACCCTGGAGCCTCAGCACCTTGCTTGAGGCCGTGGTAGCTGGTCCCTGCCAGCAGTGTGGCAGGTACAGACACAGCAGCACACAGCTGCATCATCCTTGAAACTTCTGCAAGACTCTCACATAGTCTGGAGGTGAAACATTCGTACAAATACAGGGGAACAGCACTTGAAATAAAATAGGAGCACTCTGAAATACCTTCATGCCACCCGAGTGTTCTGGAAGAAGACCGGGTATGCTGCGAGGGTTCCCCACAGGGCAAGACAGACCTTTGTAAGGATCTTTTGTACTTCTTGGAAAACAATTAATTAAAAAAATAAATTGAAAATCAACACCACAAGAAAACTGAAAAATAGAATGCAAGAGATACCACACTGAAAAAGTCATTGCAAATTCATTTCTTACGTACAAACATCCTGTGCAGTGCAGACTGAGAGGAAAACATGCAAGAAAATTATTCCCGTTGCAACATACAGAATCCTATACATTCTTTCTTAATTTCTCTTCAATGAAACTTGACTTTAAAATTCATATTGCATGGGCTGTATTGGCAAGAAGGGAAAACTCTCCAGTAATAAACAAGAAAATAAAATCTGGGAATCTACACAGACCTATTCAAATAACACAGTGTGGATTTTAAAACAAATTGCTTTCAGTTTGGGTGTGAGTATTTCAACTCCCATCTGAAAGATAAAAGCACTGGAGAAATACTGCTCCTCTAATCACCAAGAGTTTTGAATATACTTTGCAACCACTCCACTGTGTTCCTCTGCCAAAAGCAACAATGACTTAAAAAATAAACCACCCCCAACAAACGCTGTGAGGTGTGATCCTGTGGAAAAATATCTTGCTGAAATTCCTTCTAGATGATGAAATGATAGGACACAGCATGTAAACATCCAGGTGAATTTGAGAAAGTTGTTATCTTTCAAAGAATGGCAACCTGGAGAGCTGATCTCTCCTGATTTGAGAAGGCTCAGGTTGCTCCAGAGCCAGACTTCGCTGTCCAGAGTAAAGAGGCCAGAAGAGAGCGACGTGCACGGAAAGAGTGGACAAAAGACAGAGAGCATTCTCCAACTGCCTCGCCAGCCTTCGTGCTCACTGAACCGCAGAGGCCTTTCTCCCCCTCCACGTCTTCTCCCCAGGCTGCAGAGACACTGTCCTCCACAGACACCAGCCTCACTCTACCCTCACACCCCCTTCCTCACTTTCTGATGGGACATGGCTTCTTTTGAACACCTGGATCCCATGGGGGTCATTGGTCCCCCACCCTGATTAAAGGCTTGATCCTGCCATGCTCATTCAGGTACCAATCCTACCCAAACACCTCTTACAGACTGTGTCAGTAGCCTATAGATCCTTTATTGCCCTGAGCTGACGGCATCCTTCAGACTATACCAGAGGGTAGAAGGGTGAGCCTATTTTAAATAGTAAGCCCATACTTGAATTCGCAGGAAATCCTGACGTTCTGCCACCTGTAGACCAAACTTGCCATGATATCAAGGCAGCATAAAAATTATTTTCTGAGAGTAATCCAAACTAACACAGTAAAATCGACCCAAAAATCCCGAGCCAGTTGTAGAAGTTTCAAATTTTCGAACGCATTCGGTTATTAAAAGGGGCAATCTTCACAACAGGCCTCCAAAAGTTTGCTTAGGCCTGCCAAAACTGACACAGGGCTGGAAAGGAAAAAGAAAAAGCTCCTGGAAAAAAACAAACAAGGAATTTCCAGTAGTCTTTTTCCACTTAGGCTTTATGAAAGCCTTCAACAGCATTTTATGATACTTTTTAGTTTAACTATTTTAAACCAGCCTTCCCCTGCAGCCGGGGAAGCTCTTCCCGTTTAAAAAGTTTGCTGTATGAACCCTGAGCTATTATTTTGAGCTTCTCCACATACATCATGTGTTTTTGTGCCTTCCTCCCTCCACGAGCAAATGCCGTCTTGCAGCAGGCTTGAGCAACAGCCAGGGCTGGGAAAGCAGAGTCAGGCCTCTCTCAACCGATGCCACACCCTCAGTAAGGGAAAGAATACACTGAAATAAAGATAAAGACACCAAGGCGGGAGAAAAATGGAGGTAGGGATTTGCAGCGAGGTGATCTCTCTGAAAACAGAGTCAGCGAAACCGCCGCAACCCAGATTTTTGTGTGGCTCCCCAAGAGGCGGTTCAGGAGCAACGGTGGGGGGGGGGGGGGGAGTTGGCTCTTGTGCTGCTCGAGGGTCCGC
>WUAM01000431.1:67806338-67828754 GCA_024336885.1 Actenoides hombroni | reverse complement strand
TATAAAAAAGTCATGAAGGGAGAAAGAAAAAAAAAAAACAAACATTAAACAAAAAACTGTCCCATCAATTTTTGTGATTTTTTGTACCAACACATGGTGTTTAAAATTCAAAGAGAAAAAAAAAAAAAGGGGGGGGGGGGAGAAAGGACAGAGAGGGAAAAAGAGAGAGGAACTGTGCCCTGAAATACAAGGAGGGATAATCATATGCAATAAGCCATAAAAGCATTCTGTTAAACATTACCTTTGGAGATAGCACTCTTTAGCACTGAGAAGTTACCTAAAACACACACCACCAAAACCTCATTTACAGTTCTTGGGTTACTTTTAAATATATATATATATATTTATATATATTTATATAAATAAGTATTTCACTGTAAGCTCTTGCAAAGCACAAAACAGCATGGAGGAGCTCTATTTTAGGAAGCTTTCTTAAATGTTTAAGAAATTAAGCAGGTAATTAAGACTTTCAATCACTATTTTTCCATTCTCTGAAACATTTCTGAATGTCAAGCATGCAGACTATGCCCAGGCCTGAGCACAGACACTCTGCACTTCAGAGAGCCCAAACCAGCCAGGCTGAAGCTTGCTTTGCACCCGCTGCACTCTTTAAATTGCACACAGCTTTGGCTCAGTGACACCAGCCCCAAACCATCAGAGGATGGTTCTGAAGGCCAGTCTGTGGATATCCAGTGCCTCAGAAATGCCTTCATTTCACTTTCTTTTCACTAACATACACAGTACCCCTTAAGATTACTTCATCCACAAGAGTGATTTGTGATGATGAGCTTATCTTACACTCAGTAGTAAGACAGATGACTGCTAGTAGTTTAAAAAAGGGATCACAAGTTTCTAAATTCACCAGCAGTTTTAAAGATGAGAAGATGTCTGCTGTTACTTCATTACCCCATTAATTCATTTTAGAGTTTTCTGTAGTTCTCATAATTAAAAGCTAGTTTCAGTACATGTGTGATAAATCCGACTTTGAAATACATGGAATCTGGTACAGGTCCATCCCTGTCAGCACAGGAAAGCAAACAGGTATAGCCAGTAAAACAAAAGCGACATTACCATAAAGCATGAATTCACTTACACAGCAGGGTAACTGCTTTTCTTCTCTTTTTATTTATTTACTTTTTTAAACACAAAGGGAAGAAGCAATAGTCTTGTGTATCAAAATGAATACAAAGCACAAGATGACTTTTTCTGGATTTCAAAGCTCCCAGCCAAGAGAAAAGAAAGTAAACCCAAAATCAACTCTTTCAGCTGTCAGTTGGTCTACCTCATTTCGGTATGAAGTGCTAAACTATCTCTGTGGAACATCGCTGCAATGTATCATCCAAAGAAATAAACAGATTCCATCCACCGCTTATAAATACGAGTTCAAGTCACATTTTACCAACCCTGTTAACTTTGCACTCATTATGGCACAATGTAAGGTATGCTTCAGATTTTGGCAGGTCAGGACATTGTGTATATCACAAGATAAACTCTGACAACTCTTTTCAGAGCTACTCCACCTTCCTTACGTAAACAGATATATGTACTTCCCCTCCCCTTGACATTTAATCGAAGACTTTGAATCTTTGGGCCAACCCCTTCCCAGAAATTCAAAAGCAGACAGAAATTAACCCAAGTGCAGAAAATAGAGTACTCTGTGTTACATCCTCCATGAAAGAGAAGAACCTGGATGGACAGCCATCCCAAAACTACTCCTGAGCTCACACCCGGTGTTGGGAACAGGAAGGTAAACCTAAAAGCAGACAAAAAAAGCAGAGAAACAAAACCCAACTGCTATTTAGAAACACTTGTACACACAAGTGCTAAGCAACTACTTAAAAACAGAACCAAACCCCTGAAATTACCACTCACGGGACAGCAAGCAAACAAGCCTGCAAGGAAGAAAGGTCTGCTGCCAGTTTGTCTATTTTTCCCTACTCTCTAACTACAACTTTCAAGACAAATCTATCAACTGGCAAGACAAACATGAATTACACACACCGGAAAGATCAAGCTGTTTGTATCACAAAACACTATAGTTAGACTTTGTTTCTCCTTCCAAAGAAATGCGTCTACATACCACATACACACACCAACACCCTCCCCGCGACCAGGAGCACACCGCACCGTCAGTTCTCCGTACGTGTCACCTCACCGTCCGCTGCAGCCCAGGACCCTGCCAATCCCCACTCTAGGCCACACCATTCCTGCGGCACTGACCTCCTTACTTCCACTCTCCTGCCCGGCTCCACCCCACCTCCGTCACCGCCATGCCTCCGAGCCGCAGCTATCCACGCTGGCTGCCGGCCTGTCAGATCTCTTCTGGATCACCTGCAGGCACTGGGGCCCTTCCCTGCCCGCTGCCATCCCGCAGATGCAGTTTAAAGGCCACTTCTTTTCCCCACTCGTCCCCTTTCTGTCTCCTCGCTCTTCAGCCCAGCTTTCTCAGTGCTCCCCAATGCTTTGGCTTCTTCTAGAAGCGCCTTCGCCTCCTCCTCACCCTAAAACCTGTTCGGGCCCTTCATGTCTAATTCTTCCATTTTAGTTCTCCTTTGCTTGCACGGCTTCAGCCCCTGCTCACTAGTTCCTTGTTTGCCAGGACATTTCAGCACAAATTAAGTCCCTCCTTCTTGCCTCATGTGTCCTCTTCCCTAGAAGATGCCCATTCTTCAGGCTTTTCTATCTTTAGTTACTAGAGAGTCATCTCCAGCCACCAAGCTCGTAACTTGTTCCTCTCTGGCCTATTCAAGCAACAGCACTGCAGCACAGTGCTCTCCCAAAAATCAAAGGATGCCAACACCCAGGTCCACTGCCTGCTGTGTTAAGGTTCAGGTGCCATTCTTCTTCAAGGACCTCCACAGCTCCACCCTACTCTCTTTTGTGTGGGCAGTGATTCACCCTCCCTGATGCATCTTTTGCACCAGTTTCCCTCTTACAACCTTGTGTTTCAACACAGCATTTAGAACTGGTTTTCCATTATTTTTTAATTCATTTTTAAAAGCGTATTTCCCACAAATGACTCAAAATTACATTCCAGAATGAAGTCTATCACTCTGTTCTGTTGGGCTTCCCCCCTCCACAATGTGTAATACGTGTAGTAAATATTGCTACGTTCTAATTGGTATGTATATTCCTCAAGGCAGGGACTTGAGATCTTTTATACACACTCTTTTATGTACTTTTATACCGTGCCAAATGTTCTGAGTTCAAACAATTTCTAAGAGCAAAAATCATTATAAAGTCAAGATTCACCTTTTCAAAGAGTCAAAGTCCTTCTTTTCATCAGATGCATAGCCAGAAACTAAGATTCTTTCCCATGAGCCCCAAAAGTAAACTAATACCCTCTTCTGCCTACTTCTTCATCTTTAATGAACCAAAAGAACCACCAGTTAGGAAAGAAATGAATAAACCATAAATTACATCACTAACCTCTTGTCTCTCTCCCTTTCTGAAACACAGGTTTCCAGACAATTTTATCAATTTACAGGACATTAATAATAACAAGCAAGAAGCACAACAACAAATAAATTTCAAATGCCACATGTCAGCAAAGGAAACACTTCTCTCTCCATTTCTTCGAGTCACAAACAACTGGAAAAAAGTGGATTATGCAGGACATCAAATTAAAATGTAAGATCCCTAGCGGTGAGTCTCACTTAACTGAGCAACTCTTCTTACAGGAGTTAGTCTCTTTAGACACCTGGACTACTAGTCAGATTTAAAAGCTTTCCAAACTCACTTTTCCTTCCAGCACATGCATGCTGCTTTATATCACACATTTTCCCATTCTGCAAATACAAATCAACTCCTTTACTCTTCAGGGCGATGCTGAATTGAGCAGATTTTCAACCAGAGAAGCGCAACGTAACTATGACTCTCTAACTCCGACAGCAGAATTTGAGCTACACTGCTAAGTCCTTAAACCTGTTACACAACAAATAAGCATGGATTATGGCGTGGCTGCTTCATTATGGGATGTTTTGTGATGCTATTCCTAACACATAGGCGCCATTTGTCTTAGGCACATACGTAAAGACCACTCTCCTATTTTTCATTACGCATCTTTTTTATCACTTTCACTTTTCTGTGGCTCACCAATTCGTCGCTCACCTACTCTGTACTTAACGTACTTTCACACCGTAGAGAGTGCTAAATAATCATGATGTAACAACACAGTATTATACTTGCTCTGAATATAAATGACTGCTCGTGCTACAGTTACTTGACACTTCTTACTATCAAAACAAACCATTTATAACTATACATTATCCACGGCTACTTGCAGCACTAAACACAGAGCATACAAATAAAAAGAAGCAGTCTACACTGAGGAGGCTTTTATTTCAGTAGAAATATCAAGCAAAGTTCATCAAAAATGCCTGACTAAAAGCACATTTTTAGGCAGGTGTAATCTAGTTTTGGCAGGTTTACAATAGTCAGCTAGTTTGTTTGCTAATACTTTAGAGAATTTTGGATTTTATTTTTTTTAAAAGAGGTTTAGATAAACACATGCATATTTATTTCCTTAGGTAATAGGTACATTTATCAAAGTCACTGCTTATAATCCGAAGAGAAGATTTCCTCTGAAGAAAAAACTTCCTATACAAAAAAATAAAAATAAATTAAAAAAAATTCCCAGCCTCACAACTTGACTAACAATAAAAAACATACTCTTGAAAGAAAAGCACACACAGCATTATTACTACTGTGTATGGGGCCACCAGTACAGCACTTTATCTGTAATCATATATTTTCTAAACATAAGGAAATTTTTTTCATAAACCCCATGTATCAGGCTTATAATAAAGTAAGACAACTCCTTTCAACATCACAACTCTTAAAATACAGCTTTACTACTAAATGATGTGTCATTCCTCATTCTATTGCACTTCTCTACTGATAGGCTCTCAAGTTCCTCCTGAACTTCCCATGTGCCATTAATTCAATCATCACATCAAGTCAAGGTGTTACTTAAAAACACTATCCAAAACCAGGTATGGTTCAAACTTGCACAGAAAGCACAATAAAAATTATTACTATTATAGTACTGTCAACTCAAAGGATTAAACCTCATGAGTCAAGCACTCAAATATCATGATACATCCAAAGACCTAGGAGAGGTTTTTGAACATAACTTAGCTGTGGATTCTCTTACTTGCTTTTGAGCTTTTACAGTATACCCAATCACATCTCAAGTGTCTTCCAACAGCTGTGAAGTCCAGGAACTCTCTATTTTCAGAGGCTTACACCTTCTGTTTTGCAACCACTTGACTGCAGAAAAAGGGACTTTGGGAAAGGATCTTCACCTTCTCCACTGACAAAACCGTAAGTGGGAACACCATAACTGAGGCAAATAGATGTGGTAATCCTTTCCTCCTCCACTTCACCCATAAAACACTCCTCAGAAAGCTACAACAGCTTACGTATAAACATCTAACCCAGAGGGACAGAATAATCCCTCCACATACTTACTCATCCAGTGAATGGTCAAATGTACAGAGCATGTGTTGCCTCCACTTACTTCCAATGGACTTACATATAATCAAAATATTAGGCAAAAGAATACAAACTATTTTATTTGGTTTGGAAAAAAAAATTATTTGATTTAGCTATATAATGTTTGAAATCTAGGTTCATAAATATTTTCCTTAATACTTTCAACTAGACTTAACAAAATTAACAACACTAAACATAAAATACTGTGTTAAAAAACATCTTAATTTAATGAGCCTGTGTAACTGTAAAAAAAAAAATAAAAAAAAATCAAGGTACCTGCTGACAGACACCCATTGCCATATACTCCTTGGCCACAGCTACTTCTCCTGCAGGACACAAGTCCTTTGTTACATCCGCCAGGTGCCTTGTGGTGCAAATGTGGCACAAATGTTGCAAGACCTTGAATGGTACTAAAAACCTCTTGATCTTCTGCCAGAATGTGTCCAGTAAACCATAACTCCAAAGAAAAGTAGAATAGATGGTGATAATACTATTGTAAGACAATACAACTCTAAGTGAGCAAACAAACAAACCAGTAAGAGAAGAGGACTGAGTTGTTTCAACCCAAATTACTAGGTAAAAGAGATGTCAACAGGGCAACCCTCTGACACACACCAAACATATTATCACCTTCAAACTTGTGACAACAATGTTCCTCCATGTGCTGCAGACTATAAACCAAAGGTACAAAGGGTGGTCTCATACTGTTACCTAGATGCTTCCTCATACTGCCTTCTAAATGACTGAAGCAGCCTCTGAAACAGCATTTGGTCACCACGAGGCCCCACCATAGTACCTCCTGCACTAGGTAACTGCTCCTTGGCAACCCCATTACAGCAGTTCCATATAGCTCTTCTATTCCGTGAGGGTTAGTGGAGAAATAGCCATCTTAGAGGCAGTTTAGGCACACTCAAGGCTTTTTTGGTTACAAAAATGTGAGTGAAATTCTAGCCTGAGTCAGACAGGTGTCCATCCTGACTTACCACACCAACTGTAGAGGAGTCATTGCAGACTTACACCCACAAGAGAAGGGAGACTCCAGCCCTTCAATTTCCACTGAAGTGCAAACCTGCCATTTATCTTCCTTATGCATTTGAAATCATTTCCTTTTGCACCAGACTTCTTTATAAACCCTGCCTGAGCCTACGAGGTGCAAAACAGCTGAAAACCAAGGTGTCCAAAATGGGAAGTTCCCAATTCACCAAGCACCTCACCACTACCTAACTGATTCAGATGAGGCTCAAAATTTCGAAGTGGACAAATTTGGACAAGCCCATCCGGGACTAAGAAATCAAAAAGACACAGACATGACCTCTAGCTTAGGAAGTCACTGAGCTGCAAACTGGTCAAACTGGGAGAGTATCCCAGGAGGAGCTACCACCAAAGGCCTGTCCCAGTTCTCATGCTCCTTCCGCAAGCAGCAGCCACGGCGCACTGTCAGACGAAGGATACTGGAGCACACGAACCTTCAGCCTGACCCAATTCAGACCCTCTTGTGTTCCCATGACTATTAATAACAAATCTCAAGCCATCTGCTGCTGTACAAGAAAAGGCCGAAGACCTCGCCGTGTACAGACCTTACAGCCCAGCCACCTTCAGTTGAAGGGTGGGGAGTTGCTTTTATGTGACAGCAGAATTTCAGGGCAAGCCTTGTCTTTCACGGGCAGTCGCAAAACAGCTGGCACCGCAGCCACCCCGTGCACAGCCGGCATCGCTGGCAGAGCGGCGGGAACACGCCTCACCAAGGTAAAGCTGACTCCCTTCCCTGCCTTTTTATCAACATATGTGAGAGGTCAACAGTCTCCAGAAAAGCTGACAACACAACTTTCAAGCTGGGAAGGCAAATAGTGCTGGTTCCCTAGGCCATAAAAAAAAAAAAAAAAAAAAAAAAAAGAAAGAAAAGCAAAGCACTCTAAAAGCACACACATCTCCTCCCACTCTACCTGCTCTGTTCCTGTGTCACAACTTCCCACCACACAGGCTGTCAGGAACACAGACACCTTCCTGACTGCAAACCAGACACTGCCGCAGCTGCCTACAATGAGCTTCAGAGAAACCCTACTTGTGCCTCCATTGAATGCACTGAAGTGACCAACTCAACCCAAGTGACTTGCACCCAAAGGGGACAAGAGAAATCCAAGGAAAAAAACCAAAACATACGTAATTCATTACAGGGATTTTGTTTTCTTAAGCAATGACATTTTAAACAATGTCATAAGATTTAAAGGACCTTCAGTATCCGAATACCATTAGTTTTCTTGCTAGAATGAAGGAGAGGACATAATTAATGTTTGTACACACACGCTCACAGCCCCCAGACTTTACAGTTTTCACTGTATGACCAGTAGTTTCTCTGTTTGAAACACTGAAACTCATCTGTAGAGATTCTGTGGCTAACAAGCATTTGATTTCACTTTCCAGCAACAATACAGCCATCGTATTACAAATACCATCAAACGAAGTCTTAATTATTTTCCAAGAGTCACTTGGTAGCTGTTAATGAAGGCAAACTGTTATGGAAATCCTGCCAGAAGAAAGTAATGACCAGATGTGTATCAGTGCAGCAAGGTCTAATTTAACTGGATAACAACTTTAAACCATTAAAAAAGAGTCGAATCCATCTACTATCAACAGTCATTCCAACAGTCATTTTTCAACTATTTCTCCAAACCTAGAATCTGTACCAGCCCTTGAAAAAGTAGTTTAGAAACCATTAAATATATGCAAAAATCTGAGTAAGAGAAAGCAAAATAATTTTAAAGGCTTTTCCATTTACATCTCAAATCGTTTTCAGTAACTTCTATTAACCTCTCTTTACAGCTTTTTCAAAGTTCATAATGCTTCCTGCAACCTAAACCAAAACAAACCGGGGAGATGTCAGGAAGTTAGAGACGCGCACTTTAATCACCCGACATTCATAAATGTTTGTCACCTACAGTAACAATGTAAATGAAAACAGCAGATGCCAATTCAGGGATCTGCTTGCACGTGTGTACCGTTAGCTGCCAGGCCTGTGCGGCAGCAGCCGCTGCAGGCGATGAGCCGCGCGGTCCGGACCTGTTGCTAGGCTGTGAGATACTGCCTCCAAACTACTTGTGTCACAAAACCCACCATTTACAGTCCAGCTTACTTTTAACTACACAGCGTGGAGCTTCGCGGAAAGACTCATGCTTCATACTGACAGGATTAGATTGTATTTTTCACCAAGCTGAAGTGAATTACATTTCCCTATACATTAAGTAACTGGAAAGCACAACTGAACGAGCAGCTCATACCACCTCACATTTCCTTATGAGGGATTTGCAACCCAAAAATATTTAAACTACTCTGATAGCCCTTTGACATAAACACAGTAAACTGCAAGGCATAAAACCACACCATACCTTCAGCACAGAGCAGAAATACCGAATTTAAAAGCCATTTCATTTGTAAATGCTTCTTTATTAGAAGAATGCTTATTGCTTCACTGGTTCATATTCCCATGTCTCTGGCCTATTGAGCAAATAAGTGAAACAACATCTATGCATTTTATAATTAAGTTATCTCCCTGTTATTGTTCTTGCTCTGCACTGGTGAAAGCCCTAAAGGAAGAACTGCAGCTGCCGAGAGCTGAAGGCACTGCTCATTTAAAGTACCTTACAGAACAAAGGCTGAAGCCAAAAGTTGGTCTCATTCATTCAGCACAATAAAACCTTCCCAGGGAGAGTCTCCACAACGATCAAATATCAATCATCAAGTGTGCACTAAATTACAGTTCTTCACCCATCAATTCTGGCACCCACAAGAAGATCTCCTCAGAGTGTTACAATTATTTTTATCTGTAATTATTTGACTTGCTTATCTAAAGAAACGCAGCCAACAACTGAAAACCTATGTGCAAGGTTTTAATTATTCTCTATTTAGCATCTTGCCATGAAGTTTGTTCTAATACTTTTTCATCTGGCCAAGAAAAACATGTCAAGGTCAGAAAGAAATAGTCGGGTTTTTCTTCATCTGAATTCCAGTTCAGGGCAACAAAAAACCCCAGCAATTTAAACAGGAAACTGACTTAATAGTTCTGAATTAATCTTTTCCATGAATGGAGAAGCAACATGCAGCAGGTCTGCCTACTTGTTTCATCATTGAGGGAAAGAAAAAAAATAAATAAAGAAATGTAAAAAGCCTTGGATTTGGTCTTGCTGGAGAAGATCTGCAAGCAGTGGCTGGTTTAATAAAGCTATTCTTCAATGACACATGAGATGTAAACTGCAGAGCAAAGTAATGTGATACTTTCCTAATACTACAGTGTTTGTTTCTAGTATGAACTGGAGTCTCTTGTACAAAACATTTCTGACAATAATCAAGTTCAAGTGCCTCCAGGTCACCATTCATTGTCACAGAAGCTAGTGCAGCTACGACAAGCACTCGGTGGCTTTACTTCGGCTGACCTAGAGCTTAACTACTGCAATAGAGTTTTTTAAATTGTTTTTATTGGAGTAAAAAGTAATTTTATAATGGACACCGTTCATATTTAGTACCAAGATAACAGAGCATGCACAATCATGAGGACATTTCCTTAAAATCAGAGTCACTGTAGCAGTGATTCATCGCAAAAAAACCCAAACCTTTTCCTAAAACCAGTGCCTTCAGTTCATCACAAGCCGTAAGAGACAAGATCAATACCCCCAGACTGTCCTCCCTCTCTATTTTGCACTAGTGAGGACACATCTAGAGTACTGTGTCCAGTTCTCAGCTCCCCAGTTCAAGAGAGATGGGAACTACTGGAGAGGGGTAAGTGGAAGACTACAACAATGATGAGGGGACTGGAAAATCTCCCTTACCCAGAAAGGCTGAGAGGCCTGGGGCTGTTTAGTCTGGAGAAGAGACCGAGAGGGGATCTTATCAGTGTTTATCAATACCTAAAGGACAGGCGCCAGGAGGATGGGGCCAGACTGTTTTCAGTGGTGCCCACCAGTGACAGGAAAGTGGCAGGACAAGGGGCAATGGGCAAAAACTGGAACACAGGAAGTTCCACCTCAACATAAGGAAAACTTCTTTTCTTTGAGGGTGATGGAGCCCTGGAACAGGCTGCCCAGAGAGGCTGTGGAGTCTACCTCTCTGGAGAGATTCAAAACCCATCTGGACACGATCCTGGGCAACCTGCTCTAGGTGAACCTGCTTCAGCAGATCTCCAGAGATCCCTTCCAACAACTACCACTCTGTGATTCTGCGATTCTGTGAACTTGTAAGGTGCAAAGTAATTCTGAAGTAGGCAATAGTATCTTTGTTCAGAAAGGTGTCTTCTTCACTTCATGCTTTAAGCAGCTTATGCCATAAGCCATATGTCATAACCTCTCCATTAGTTAGCCTGAGCTGAATTATTTTACTTTGATAATATCTTGGTATAGTGAGTTCCACGGATGAAACATCTTTGAGAGGTCAGCTCTTTCTTCACCCAGGCACATGAAGACATCTCTTTGCACTCAGGCATCGCTCAGAGTCCACCAACTGTTACAGGCAGTATTGTTTTTGAATGTCAGTTCAGTGTACAATATTGGTAAACTATCCTGAGCTTAGAGCAACCTTTCCTCAATGCCTACATTTATCTTGAAAGAGATGTTAAGCCCGTTTTACAATACAGTAAATCGTATGTACTTGCATGTGCACAGATGTGCAGCAGTTAAATAGACAGACAAATTGAGAGGCAGAAATTGAAATTTTCAAAGCAGCCAAAGAGACTTAAGCATCTTATTTGGGAAGTTCCTTTGAAAACTTCAGCTGTGCTTCTTGCAAGTATCCTCGTTTGCTTTTTTATGTAAGGGTTAATCAGATAATTTAGTGGTAAGCACTCAAGAATGCATATTCAGAAAGGAAAAAAAAAATTAAAAATGAACCTCTTGCAGAGGAGTAAAGAGGAGAGGAGAAAAAAAAAAGGACAAAAGAGAGAAGGAGTGAAGGAGAGAGAGTACAGAGGGAGTTTCTGAAGGAAGTCCTTTTTGGTCTACCCTTTAGCACACAGGGGTTCAGTATGCTTTAATTGCTACTTTGAAATTGCCCTATTTTCACTGCAGAGCAAGCCAAAAAGCATCTGAAACCATTAAACCTCCAGGTACTACCCAGAACGGCTCTTTAAAAGGACACATAGTGAATTCTGTTTAAAATTTAATAACAAGAAGTTTTTTATATTGTCTGAGGAAATCTATGATGTTCTGAGCCTCACAGCTTGTCCAAACTGTATGGCAGTATTTCAGGATATATTTAAAACTGCTACTTTATAAATATGCCTTCCTAAAAGATGTAGTCTTAGCATTTCCACGTTTTGTTTTATACTGTCTAAATAAAAATATCTGATGCACATAAATTATAGTGCCCTGAAGTAACCGGCATTAGAGGAAGCCTCATCTGTCTCCTTGTTCCAAGGAAAACCATTAAACTGCTCTGAATGGTGAAGTCAGCATTTTATAATTAAGTCTAAATTAAGACTTTTTCTGTTGTTATTCTGCAAGTAACTTGCACCTACACTTTACAATGATAGGAAAAAGTATCAAAATACATCTTACTAAAGGTTTATGAAAGAATCCATTGTATCACTGGAATAATATGCATAAAGACAAAATCTGTTCCATTTCCACATCACTTTTTTTTTCTTCTACAGAAAAAAAGAGTTGACCTAAAATGACTTTCCTTTCTGAAACCAAATGCAGAGGGTGGGCTGTGCTGTTAAATACAGGCTTTTCAGACATATTAAAAAAAAAAAAATGTTATTAAGAATGGAATAAAAAGAAACTTAAGTCATTAACTGAAACTTTACACAAGCCCCAATTCTGCAAACACTTACGCAACCAGGTAACTTCACACACGTAAGTAATATGATTAAGTCCAGTGGGGCTACTTATATTTTCAAAGCTACTCATACCTAATAAGTGTGAGTGGAATCATGTCACAGTAGATTTAACAAAAAGTGAAATCAGAAATTTCAGTGTGAAACTTCAACATTTCTTCCAAAAAGGCACTACTTAAAACACCCGATCAAATTCTACTCATCTCCTCTAAGCAAAACCCCACAATATTTAAAATTTTGTAAAATTAAACCTGAAGTTTTCCAAATCATGTGCAAATATTTTTCAAATAGTTAACTTGGTCTGGAGATATTAACTAGGTTATTAATTTAGGCAAACACTTTTCAAGTCTCGGGTATCTCTATAAACCATCATGTTGAAGTGCTTGACAAGGAGAGCTTGCTTTTCAAAGTGCTTATTACTGCAATTCCCGTTGACTGCAATGGGATTTCTAAGTACTTGGCTCTTCTAAGTAAGGGAATACTTAACACCAGGACACAGGAGTGCAAATTTAGAAATCTATAATTAGGTCATCCAGATTTTACAGTTTTTGTCTGTATAACTAATTTGTGCATTGGTCTAGAGATGATAAACTATCACATGCACACAAAAAACCCCAACACCTAGAAATTATGACACAGTAAAATAAAAAGCACACTCTCTTTCAAAGAATTGTGAGAGAATGCCAATAGAAGGCTGGAACTTGGGTCTTCTTTTTAACAATCACTCATACAATGGCAGAAATAGCCTTAACCCTCCGAAATATATTCAGCCAATACTACAAGATGCCAGTGCTTTCTCAACAAGCATTAAACAGAGGATGACTTCACCCCAGAAGTCCTTTAATCCTTCCTGTATTACTTTGTTGTCTTAAGCACATCACAAAAACCTCCCAGTTGTATCTCGCCCTGCATTTGCGGATAGCATTTTCTACAACTTGGATGCAATAAGCTGCAGTTCATTTTTCAAGCGTAGAATCAATACTGTTAAGTGGGAATCTGGGGTTTTCCTTCCCCTTGTATGAATGCTTGTAACCATTATTGAATCATTTCTCATCTGCTATCTTGCATAATGTCAGCATTCACTCTTTCAACTTTTGCCTTTGTTTCTGCTGCATCTCCACTTTCAGAACCTGCTTCCAGACTCATTTTAGAGGCATTTAGTCATAGTGGGGTGGCAAAATCACTTCCTTGGGATGCTCGCTTTTTGCTACACTAATCAAACATTTAAAAAAAATTAAGAAGTCACTTCCTCCTACTTTCATTGATTTTTCTTCTCCTCAATTTTAGGGTGTTAGTGAGTCAGCTCCCAAATGAAACTGATGCTGGAAAGCTGTCAGGAACCTATCTATGACTTGCAAGTTATTAAGTGTTGCAAATGTTTATGTTTCAATTTAGAAAAATTATCTTTTACCAATACTTCAACCCTCTCAATCACTGATTTCCTACCACACCCATAACCAAAAGACATTCAATACATGTTTGATAATCACCAATATAAATTGCCCATCTATAGCATTGATCAGCAGCTTTTTTTTTTTTTTTTTCTTTTACACATGCAATAATTTGAGGGAATAACAGGCACTTGGCAGTATCAACACTGCACTGACAGAGAAACTGGCTGGCGCTCATGCAACATCATGTCAGTAGATACCACGTCCATCAAACCCTGACAGTTTGGCAGATCAGGCACTCGCTGCCATAATGTCATAATGACTTCAATTTACTTCTCTGCAGCACCCAAGGGCTGCGATTTCATCAGCCATCCAAGTCTCCTCTCTTCAAGAACAAGACTCTCTTGCTTTTACATCCTTGACAGCCCCATGTATTTCCTTAAAGTTTCCTAGCAGGCACAACCAGAACAGTAAGAAACATGAAGCTGTTACTGCTTCCCTCATAATTTATACAAATAACTGAAGTTTCATTTAGCAACTAAAATTTCAAGCTCAAAATTCAGGCAACTGTAAGTTTCAAGTGCTGAAGAACAAACAGAAACAGAAGGAGGGAACCCAATAAAACCTGCTGGGATAGGTTTTTACAGTTTTTACAAGCCTGAAGTAGGTAGGGCTGCTTATGCTTCTAACTGCAGACAAAGATGCTAGTGTTCGATGTCCAGAGATGTACCTCCATCCACCAAGACGAGACGGTAAGAGTTTTAACCAAGCATGGGCAGCAGCACAGAGATGAAGCCTGGTGCTCGATCCTCTCCCGCTGGGGATGGAAGAAAGCCCAAGCAGCTGCATGCATCCAGGCCTCAGTGTGAGAGAAAATGTGTACCTCATTGCATGAGGTCACCAAGATGTCATCAGCCATCAGGAGATACTCAGGTATTTCCTCACAGTTAGTCAGATGCTGCAACAGGGGCAATGATCATGTCAATCAACAGTTGAAATGAAATTCCTGTCTGAGTTTTGGCATAAAAATGTTAGAGAGTCCTTAACTTCACTACACCACTATTTTTAAATGGACAGGTATCTTTGTCTCCTCTTCCTTTACCACCTTCCAACTCCCTCAGGTCTTCTCTGACGGCCAAGATGACTAGTTAAATATTTTACATGGTCTTGAATGGCACATTTTGTAAAGTTTTAAAGGAAAAGACACAAGTGGAACAAAAAGAAGCACACTAAACCTTTTCTTCTAAAAGAACAGAGAGACTCAGAATTGAGAGATCAAACAGGGGTTTCTGTATGCAATTTCTGTTTGCCACAGGAAACATTCTCCTCTCACAAAGCACAGCATCTAAACCTCCACTTCTGGTAAAGTGTAGGTAGAAAAACCTACCCACCCGAAAGTGAAGACGGGGAGGGGGGTGGGGGGGGTGAGAAGGCAGTCTTTCCACCAGAGGACTTCAAAGCACTTCTCAACTCAAACAAAAATGTCTCAACGCTCCCAGTGGAGGAAGAGCCACCACCTCTATGCCAAATCCCTGCCCTCCCCTGCCTCCTCACAGCTATGTCATCTCCACCTCTCCCTCCTCTGCCCCTCCAGCTGGGCTCTGCCCTCCAGTGCAACACTGCTGAGACAAATGAAGACACTACACCGTGAGGGACAAGAGCTCTTTTTTTACAGGATTAGGTTGTTCAGCAAGCATGGCCTGTTGGGCTTGAAAGCATGTATAAGTGACCCACAAAGCATGAGGTGTTCCTGCAACAGGCACAACTTTCATGTTGCTGGGTCAGCATAAAAGGATGCTTTCATTTCATTTCGCACTACTGCAACAGTTATATCCTATGCACAGTGAGAAAAAAAAATAGCTTGATCTTATCTCAATTTTATTTTTTTTTAAATAAAACCAGCTTCTCAGGCACCTAAGAGTAAGAAGTCACAACAAACAACCATAAAAAAAAGTTTACGTAAACTAGCTAGCATACACCACTACGAGTCATTGTTATATAAATACAGAATAACTACATCTTAATTCTTTGCTTTAAGAGTCAGATCTTGTTAATCTGAACAAGTATGCAAACTCTTTTTGTTATGCTGTAAAACCTCTCCGGACTATTAAATCAGTAAGATCAGCATGACCCAGCTCCAACATGCAGATGCCTGCTATGCTACAGGATGCCTCACCTGTCAGTAACCACAGGAAGAGTAACTAAGCACAGGACCGAATCCGACTGCACCCTGGTAATTGCAACGACTTGGCCTAACCACATTTTAGAGTACTTGCCAATTATTACATCCCAACCCAATCTCTTCCTCCTCACCCTTGAAAAGTTGCACAGGATATGTAGCGTGTTAACAATGTCTCTCAGCAGACCTCGTTTTCACAGGTATCAGTGTCACAAAGGAAACAATGCATGTGGATGAAAAAAAAAAGAACAACAAACAAACAAACCAAAACCAAACCACACCTCTCTCAATACTGACTCAGGCATTTCCTAACAACCCTTTCCTGAAAGAAGAGGTACAGCAGGCTGAGGAATGGATCCAGCCCAAGACCTCTGTCAAGGTCACCTCTCTGCCAACGGTCCCAATTAAGTGCCATCTCCATGCCCAAATGCATACATGGTTGTGCTTAAAGAACAACAACGAAAAAAAACTAAATCCCACACCTCTACTTTTGGCTGGACAAAAGGGTGTTTCTACTCTCTGAAGATGACCGTGGGGTTTGAACTTCACTTTCAAAGCCTGGAAGTTTTTCCTCCTTTCACACAATGGGGAAGAATCGTGTCCATACGTGTCTCCTGATACTGGCAATAGGATCTAGTGAATACATCAGTCTTGCTTACGAGCTTAGTATTTGCACATTCCTACTGAGACAACACAACTAAGTGGAACTGCTCACCTATGAAAAAGTAGCAAGTTTGGGGTAAAACGAGGATACCCGATACTGCAGCGAGGACTTCTTTGAAAACGTTAAAATAACATATTGGATTAGCCTAAACTTTTTACACCTGCTAAAATGACGTCCTTCACCTGGAACTTTGTAAAACAAAACTCTTGTATTAAAAAAAAAAAAATTAATCGCCTCTCCCCAGATAAACCCAACACTGATACAGCATTTCCTCACATTTATGCTGTTTTCAGGAGGACAAATCAATTACTTTTTTAGGAAGAACAAGTAATTCTGACTTCTTTACCTTGGAGTCTTCCAACCACACACCAAAAAGTCTTCTTTGCAGTGACACCTGCAGTGACTCCCCTCTAAGCAGAAAGGCAAGCAGGCAGTGCCAAAACACGCTTCCTAAAGAGGTGGCCAAAAGACATCTGTGTAGGGGTTGCAGCCCAAACAGGAAGGGGAGTGGCAAAGGGCTTCCCTGCTTAACTGCTCCTGCCGTCCTGCCGGGGCAGATGCAGCAGTGGGGCAGGAAGATCTCACCTGTGCCACATCAGCAGCGCGTTAATTAAATTGATTCATTCACCCAGGGTGGCATTTTCGCTTTCCTAAAACTTCTTTCACCTTCTCTTCATTACTTTTAGAAAACTCCAGAGGAACAAACAGTCCGGGCCTGCTGCTCCGGGTCCCGACTCCGCACCTGCCACAGACACCTCTGCTGACCTGCAGGCACCCAGGTGGAAGTGTCAGCGGGGCCCAAGCCCCCGATCTGCAGCAGCAGCAGGGCCAACCTGCTTGCTGCTGTTGTGTTACACACCCAACTAGGCTTTTAAGTCATCTTGAAGACAACAGCGTCCCTTAGGATAACTGCAACGCTATCGTTTGGGCCGCCCGAGACTCCTCTAACTGAGCGTAAATTACACTCGACTGGGGAAGGGTACTGAGCACCAGAGCATCTTGAAAAACACAGCCAGTGGGGAGCTGTAAGGAGCCAGACACTTTATAGAGCTGTAAAAAACTACATCTGAGTGTCAAGTGTTAAATCTAGCACTCAGGGGCACTGCGGATTTGTGACACTTCCAGGATGACGCCGAAGCCATAAACAGATGGGTTCTGCCAATACGGAAGCACAGCGGCTCCGTGCAGCAGACAAGCTCTCTCCTGCCATTTAACGGAAATTACCTGGTTTTACACCCTACTTAGGAATGTTTCAAAGAGAAGCAGTGCTCTTGAATAAGCAAAGCAATTATTTGAGTTCTAAAATTAGGCAATATTGAATCGTTAATTGCCTCTGAAACTAAACCCCCAGTTGTACAGACTGACCCACACGAGCAAATCTTTGCAGTCAGTTCAGTAGGTTTCCAAGTGGCCACTGGCATCCGCCTACAGGGATCAGCTTGCCAGACAAAGGACGAGTGTTCAATTACAAGCTTTGTACTCATGGCAAGTATGTCGATTAAATAAACAAATAAAGTTAGGTCCATTTTGTTACTGGCAGCACGGCAACCCCATGCAAAAACTTTAAGACCTATTTAATTTTGAGCTCCCTCTAATATTAGTTTAAAAATATCAAATCAATAACATCTTTTAATGTTTAACCAAACAGCTACATTTGTCCCTGGTTAAGCTCTGCCAACACTGGAAATGAACCAGAGATTAACTTGGTTGAATGAATTTGGCTTTTAACCTAGACAATAAAATCTACTTGTATAAAAGATGAAATCCAAACTGGCAATGTAAGGATGCCGTAGGGTACGCTTTGGTTCTTGCCAAGACAACATATCCACCTTTACAGCTTTAAAATAAATCTGTGACTTTTGTTTCCACATGTATAGTCATATATTATATAAAAATTTAAAACTGACTTGCAAGGGTTAATAATATGATGCTTGCTGATGTATAACCTCAGAACTATAAAGGACTACAAACAATGTACTCCGACAAAATTGGAAGTAGAGGAAAAAGGAAAAGAAAACCTTTTGTTCTTTATCAAGAGAAGCAGAAATACCAAACCACTACAGCATTCTTAAGTCACTATACTAAAATGCATCCTTATCTTTGGCATTAACAAATCATACACTTACTCCTAGCGAGCAAGTTCAGATTTTAACAATACTTAGCTAGAAATCTTCTGTCATAGTTGAGGACCTACATAAAACATCAGTTTCTAAAGTCATCATCACGACAGTATTGCCTTCATTTTCCCACTACCTAAAAAGTCACACACAATTTTGCCTTAACAACTGACCTGTACTTTAAACAAGTGTATCACAGAGCATGCATGTTACGTCGAGTATGACCAACTTAGCCAGCACTGCATCCCTGAAATCTTCACATCAGTGGGTCGTGATGGCAAAGAGGCAAGAAGAATACAGCCCACCAGGGTGCAGAGGAGGCAAGGGGTCAAGGAAGCACTTGTACCTACGAGGTTGTAGGTACTGTGTGCCCGGTGTGAAATTCATTGCCAGCATCAATAACAAAAACAAACCCAACAATTTCACATTTTTCAAGTCCTGGCTTAGTAATACCAATACTTTTTGTGTCTGTGTGGCCAGGCACTGCAACCTTAGGATGACTGACTCATAACACCACCCTATGGGGCCAGGCTGCGTAACCACTGCTAACACTGGCAAACTCTTACTCACAAGAAGTGCCTCTGAAGTCAGCGAGACTTCTCAGGTGAGTAAGAATTGCTCACTGATGTCAGTAAAGATTATTCACTGAGGGCTCTGAAGGTTTTATTTTGCAGTAGTGAGTGTCTGTGTCTCTGCACATGCATAGAAGCAGCCACAACTACGTAAAAGACAGGAAATAATCACCAACCTACAAGGCAGCAGGGGCTACAGCGAAAATCCATCAGAAATTGAGATAAACGACCCTATATTGTGGCCTTGAGGTACGAATAACCTCAGCATAGGCTGTACCTACCTATACCAGGACTAAGCATGACTCAGGGGGTATAAGGCTGAAGTAAAGTACACTGAGGCACAAAACACATGCTATTAGCATCTCTCCTTCTGCTGGCTCAGTCCCCTGCCACCCCACTACACTGCCCATGCCACAATGCATACTTAGCACACCAAACGTCAACTTCTAGTCTCACATACGCTGATGTGAGTTTAACGTAACATGACTGAAGTCAGGGGAGAAACAACAATCAAATGCAGAGTAATTGAGTAAAGCTTAGTCCCCGAGGTTGATACAAGGTCCTAAAGTGATAGAATTTGTATCATTTTCTGACCAATGTCTAGAAGGGATTACAAAACCACTTATATGTCCATGGGATACGACACCACTTTACTCCCAGCTGCACTGCTCAAAAAATACATAGAATTGAGCTTTGTACCTATGCACACTAAACTATGCCACGCAGCTCTTACTAAGAAACTGAATTACCCAAACCAAAAAGTTGCTACTCCTGTTTGCAAAAGCAGAGTATCTTTGCAGTAAAGGAAAATTGCATAAACCATACTTTACCCCACAGGCGAGCGCTGTGCTCATAGGAATACACCCACGCTACACCGCGTGCCAAACTTTTTCCTTGTTTCCTCTCATCTCTGGTGTGACTTTTCGTTGTGATCTTTTCACCACTAGCCCTCCGTAAAAGCTACAAAGAGGGCTAACATACAGATGACCCACCCTCATTCTTCCAGGCAGCCAGCAGGTGACTTTCGGGGATGACCCAGGTACACTGGCATTGACCACATTTCTATGCACCCACGGAGCAATGTGGAACCAGAGCCTGACGGTGCTGTTTTCCCACAGGCCAGGGGCAGGAGTGGTCCTACACAGAAACCAGACAAGTTTGGAGGAGAGCAGAGTGCATTTCCACGAGCATTTTTGCCTTGTATTGTGGATACACATTCCAACGCCGGCTGAGGATCAAATGCTGAAGTTGGCTCCACCTCCTACTGTAGTAAAATGTACAGTAAATTCAATTTTAATAACATTATTGTGAAGAGGGCTGTGATAATTAACAGACATTTATTAGTGTTTAATTTGACAGCAGATATGCTTTGAAGAATGTTAATGACCCATTAATGGAGCCATACAACCACATGTACACAGAGAAGATACAATCAAGTCCTGGGACCGATTCTTACTACGTCTTTGTACACATCCCAGAACAACAGCAACAGATTATCACTGCTACTGGGTGCCACCATATGACAACAGCTATAATTATATTGTCCTGATAAATCATAATCTTCTGTAAGCCTAAACCGCTGACTTTGTGTCAGATAAAACCAGATGGCTGCCGTGTTCCCACACACCTTTACCTGATCATCATGTTGTGGTTTGATTTAGAGGATGACTGTTAGACAAAAGGAACTGATCAAAACTACAGAAGTTTGAATAAAGGAACTGCTGCATGTCCTCATTTTATCTCCTTTGTAATACCTAAAACATTAAGATATTACTTCTTTTTAAGAGACCAGAAAGATTATGCCCAGCACATTCTTTGTAAAAATAATCAGAGTTAAGGTCGTAGCAGTAAAAGTCACATCCTGAAAATGTGCTTTCAGGACAGATTCATGAGTATTCACAGAAAAGACAGATGAACAACAGACTTCCCAAGTGCCATGTTCTGCTGACGTGGATCTTTCACAAACCTAGCTAGTCCTAACAAATTCTCTTAATTCACAGCAATTTCTTGTTTGTTTGGTTGTTTTTTTAAGGAAGTTTGTTGCCAATGCTAAAAATTAATCAGCCTTTGGTGGCTGTCAGCATCCCACCTGCCATCCTCCCAACCCTCCTATACCAACAGCCCAGTTTCTCAGCATAGTCCTGTCCTTCTCACAGCCCCTTGCAACACTTGGATTGCTCCCATTTTCATTCTGAACACAAACCTGCTCCACTTCATATTCCTCCTCCAAAAACTCTCATGCTCAACATGCCACATCCACCCACTCATCCCAAGTCTCCGCGACCTTCAGGTTTTGAATGTTGACATCAGCTCAAGTTCAGAAGTGCTCAGCAGCTGGGAAGTGGGAACTGAAGAGCAAAGCAGATCTGGGGGACAAGAGGCAGGAAAAAGGTCTACGATAAACAGTGATTTGTGCAGTGGGAACCAAGTCTTAAGTCCCTTAGGGTAACTATGCAAAAGAAAAACTGTTACTTCACGCACTCGCAAACACATGCTTGGCCAACCTCCTCTTCTCCTTCTGTTTAACATCTCCTATCCATAACTCCCCCACGACCATCATTATTTGCACCGTAATTTTTCGCAGGACCCCTGGGGATGGAGCAGGACTGCAGATGCTAAGCACCATACAAACACCAGGTATCTCTATATCCTGCTCCCGCGCAGCTCTGCACACTCCCTGTCTCCCTCTCATGCTGCTGGGAGATGGCAGAGACCACCCAGCAGGCCAGTGTCACAGGAAATAACACAAGCAGGATCTAAGTTAGACCATGTTAACCCATCCCAGACAGTGACATCCAGCACTGTTGTACAAGGACACAATGACTGGGGAGCTCCAGCCATCACCTCAGTCTCGCTGCTCGTGAAGAAAAGCATCAACAAGGGGCAAGGATCCTTTTACTACCTTAACACAGATAACCGCAGATTCCTGTCATGGTGATTTCTGATGAAACAAAGAATAATGACACCCACCTACAGAAACCCAGTGCCTCTGCGTAGAGGGGAAACGGGTTCTCCATCTTCAACAGTCTTCCCGGACATCCAGAGCTCCTCCAAACACCCATTTTCTCCCCCCCCCCCCTTAATTTTGTATGGCCTTGTTACATTCTCTTTTCCCTTAAGGCTGTGCTCTGCTCCTCACACCCTGTGTTTTCCTCTCCTCCAGCTTCTGCTGTGGCT
>WUAM01000431.1:67762511-67796576 GCA_024336885.1 Actenoides hombroni | reverse complement strand
GCTTTTGCTTAAAATTATGCTTTTCTCCTTACTTTTTTTTTTTTTTCTTTTTTTTTTGGGGGGAGGGGGGAAGCCAACCAAATACACGGTTGCCAAGTCGAGTTAATGAAAAACCCTTTGGCTGTTAACTCATTTAGTGCATCAAGCATGAAATAAAGTCCGTGGCACGGGGCCAAAGCGCAGCAGCCCTTTGCCGGGCAGGCTTCTGGGACCTCTCCCCGACCGCCGAGGAGCCAGCCCAGAGCAGAGCAGAGCAGCCAGACCCCAGCTTTCAAAGAGCTGTGATTTTCCTCTAGAAATCAAGTGATTCCGCCTCCAAATTTTTTATTTTTTCTTTTAACGAAATTAAAAATACCGATGGCACCACCAGGCCCGAGGAGATTTTTCATAAGGATACTTCTGCACCCACTTGAAAAAAAACAAAAAGCAAGCCCACCGCCACCGCGGAGAGGGAAGCTGCGCGGGGATATAAATAACGAGGCCGGGTGGAGGATGCGCAGAGCGCCGGGGCAGGGTGAAGGCAGCGGCCCGGCCCAGCGGCTCCTCGTCCCACCCCACCCCACCCCGCCCCGCCCCGGCCCCCCCCGGCACCCCCGAGCGGACCCGGGCCGGGCCGGGCCGTGCCGGGCCGGGTCGGGGGGCGGTGGAGGAGGTGGAGGCCGTGCCCGGTGGCAGCGGCTACGTGCAGGACCTCAGCGCCGACCTCCAGGTCGGCGTCGTGAAGCCCTGGCTGCTGCTGGGTGAGTGGGGCCGGGAGGCGGCGGCAGGCCCCGGTGGCGGCGGTGGCTGCGCGTCTCGTCCCGCTTCCCCGGGGGTCGGCAGCTGCCCGAAAGGCCGCGGCTCCTGCCGCCGGTCAAGCGCTTGCTGGGGGGTAGCGGGGCCGGGAGTGTTCCGAGGCAGCAGGGCTGAGGGCGCGGTGCTGCCCGCCGGGAAGGGGTTCAGCGTGGCAACCGCTTCACTTTCCCTTCAGGGTCGCAGGATGCTGCTCACGACCTGGAGACGATGAAAAAGTATAAGGTAACGTTACAGGGAAATAAAAATACTTCTCGCATGGTGCTTGCAGGTGGATTTCATTTTTTTAAGTTAAAAACCCCTAAAATATTCTCAAGCACCTTTAAGAAAATTTATATCATATTTGCACATTTGAAAGGCTGCTCTGTTTGCAGAGGGATGGAGGGCTGCCTGAGAGCTTCCCAGGAAGCTGAAATACTTTGCTGCAAGACTAATGACTTTATAGATGTTTTCTGGAACATCGACCTCATTGCCTTATGCATTTCGGTTTCAGACGTTAAGCAGCATCGGGCGTCCATGCCATATGGGGATGGATGAAATGAGAAAAACAAAGCAGCAGCTCTAAGTCTGTCCCGAACTTTGGTCTTTTTACTCTTCTCTGTTACAGTAATGGGGTGATAAGGCCTTCGGACAGTGGTGCTTCTGCAGGACAGGGAGTGCACCAGGCTGGCATCTGGTGCCATCTAAATGTCACTTCACTGTAAGTTAAAATAACCCACAACCTGGCCATAGCCTGAACAGAGCAAAGATGGCAGGAGGCCGGAGATGGTCTCGCCTGCCAAGTGCAGGTATAGTTTACTCTGAAATCCTTCAGCTCCAATAAATGGTAACTCAGTAGAAGGAACATTAAGATGATGGATATGATGGATATAGCAAGCTTCAAATATGGGGGATTATTGGGTGATCTGTGCTCTCACTCCTATTGCTGTCTCTTTTATTTTCTATCTGTGTACTGACAACTCTCTTTTCTGTTGAAAATCCTTACCTGTGTTTGGTTAAGCAGAGATCTTTTTATTATCTCTTAAACAAAAACAACTAAAAACAAAAGAAAAGTAAATTTTATCACAATATATTTTAACACAAATATAAAACTTTGCTTGGAGAAAAGCATACCATAGACAGCATATGTATGTAAAAATGAACAATACAGTTGTGTAAGTTATAATCTGTGTATGCCTAGAAAACAATCCACCTTTGGTACTGCTCATTTTGCTTGCTGTCTTCAGAAAATGCCTTTTTTTAAATCCTCCCCCCCCTTTTTTTGTTTTGTTTTGGTTTTTTTTGACAGGTTACTCATGTTCTAAATGTGGCACATGGAGTCCAAAATGCCTTCCTTGATGACTTTGTATATAAGACCATTTCTATTCTGGATCTCCCAGAAACTGATATTATCTCCTATTTCCCAGAATGTTTTGAATTTATCGAGAAAGCCAAGATCCAGGTACAGTATATCAATAATTAATGCTACTAGTTACCCCGTTTAGGTTATTTATTACCCTATTTAAAATCTAAGTGGTATCCTTTGTCAAAAGAAAGCATGGTACCAAACAGGAAGTTTTACATTGCCTTTTAAAATCTGATATAGAGAATTCAGGGAATTTCTAAGCATTCCTAGAGGATGAAGCACACTGAGCTATGAATCCACATGCACTTATGTACCAACACTGTTGGAGAGTTTGTTAGTAGTCTTGGAGCCAGCCAGTGATTTAAGTGCTGACAAAATCCTAAGAAAGATGTGACATAGGAAATAAATAAGGTGAAGGGACTTCTGGGGTTGCTTGGCATCCCTGTCTGTAACTCAGACCATCCCTGACTCCTATTTGTTCAATTCAGGCTTTGTGTGTAATTTTTGACAACTACCAACTTGGTCTCAGCATGATGACTTGACAACCAAACCTTATTGCATGTTATTCCACCATATCTACTGTGTTCATTAATTATGTAGATTGGGACAAAAGAAGATAATCTTGCCTCAGCTTTCTTTGTGTCACAGCGTGTTCTTTCCTTCTCTCATTTATCATTTACAAGCTATGTGATACACATTGTTGCTTAATGACCTTTTCAGAGTTTCTGGTTACGGTTTCCACTGCAATTCCAAATGAGACTTGCCATTCATAACTGCATAGTGTTGCTTTTTGCCTCTGGTGTTTATGTTCCAGTTGCTGTTTTGTAAGCTAAGGAGTTTTCCTGGAAACTTTTACAGCAATATAGATAGTTTTCTCATGGGAGAGTTGAGTGAAACAGCAGGTAGTTGGTGGAATAGATGGTCTCCAGGATCGGTTCATGATAGTACTGTGTGGAGATAGATCTCTGGATGGCTTGCATCACTTTATTTGCTTTGTCTAAATAGTGTTAAAAGAGCCTCTGATAAAATGTATCATGAAGTGTTTGGCTGTGTAATCACAAGAAGACACTACTGTTTCTTCTTTTAACATGGGGAAAGGAGAGATCTTCACTGGTGAAAGAGCTTGATGTATGAGAAATTATTACTAGAACATGGTTAATTTAATTAAGGAGTACAAGAGCACTTGAGTTTGAGAATGCAAGTAAAGCCTGCACTGTTCATTAAGTCACTGCCTGCTGGTACTTGTTACAGGATAGACATTTCTAAAACTGTAAAGGCTCAATAGTGTGGACACCATGTTACAAATTCTGATACTGATCAGAGCTCACCTTTTCTTCTAGGCTCCAAATTGGCAGGCAGATTTTCCACGACATATGAGGTGACCCATGTCAGATCATAGCCCTGTGAATAAGGGATAGATTTTTTCTCTCTCTGTTTAGTATATAAAAACCTCTAAAATCTTGTCTTTCTGGGGAGGATGTCTTAGCCCCTTCACAAACATCCCCCTGCCCCTCCTAAAGCAAAAGCCCTGGCATTGCTGCAAAGTAGAGTGGATCCCTAAGGAGCTAATTAACCTGTGGCTCATCACAAAAACTTTTATACCTCTTTTTCATTTCTTTCCTTGGTGAGGCTTTTTGTCCACTGTGTCATATTGATGGTTGTCAAAAATGACACACTAAGCCTGAATTGAACAAACAGGAGTCAGGGATGGTCTGAGTTACAGACAGGGATGCCAAGCAACCCCAGAAGGAGTCCCTTCACCCTATTTATTTCCTATGTCACATCTTTCTCAGGATTTTGTTAGCACTTGAATCATTTTTTCTCTTTGTGGAAGGTGATTTTTCCTTTGCTTTGTATAAAAATTTAAAACAGTAACTTGGTCTTGAATCTTAAGAGGTTCTTGCAAGACCATGGACCATTTCTGGGTAAGCAAAGGTTGGACTATCAGGATCAGAGCAAAGAGTTCTTGGTAAGGAAATCTTGATTTCATATCTGAAATCTGTTTCTCACTTTTAGTCCGTATTCATCTCTAGTACAAGATGAATTAGGAATTACATGCCAAAAATATATATCAAGAAACAATGGGATTTAGCAAGGAATGATTCATGTTCTCAGTATTTGATTTGATTTAATGCTGTTGCCCATGATCATTCATGTTAAGTAATTTTCAGGTCTGTTCCATGGCTATCACTATATAATTTTTGGCAACGTACAAGAGAACACTCATTAAACCCCCCAACCCACCAAATTTTAAAGAAATGTGAAAGAGGGAAATAAAGTATGAGCTGTGCAAAGTTAAAAAAAAAAAAGACCACTTTCAGTGCTTGGTTATTCTACCCTCAGTGCCACTGCTAGGTAGTGATCTGGATAATGGTATGTTATGTCTAAAACGACTCCCATTAAATCAGTAAAAACTGTTCCAGATCTGTAGTGGGTAACTTCAGCAATTGCTTCATTAGCAGTGGCATAAATTTAATTTTTAATGTCATCATTTTAATATCATTATTATAAATGAGAAAATGGATTTCCAGGTCACAACTGGTTCTTCTGACATTGAAATACATGTACAAATCTGCTCAGCACTGCTCTAGTCTGTGTGATCAGGAAGTGTGCCACTGTGAATTTGAGAATGGGAGTGAAGATCATGATTTCCAGCAGGCAATGCAATGGGGATGTGATTTTCATCACAAAAAAGGGTCGTATTGTGATGGATTGTGCTGCGATGCTGGAGCTTATATTCAGTTCCTAGTTCTGCTGTAATCTTGTTAACTTGAGCAAGTCATTCTTCCAGTCTCAGCTTGGCATTTCTTCAGCAAGGGTAACAACACTCAATTTCATGTGTCTTTGTCTTATTTTACTTAAGCTGGAAGATTTTTAGAGTAGGAACCATTTTCTGCTCTGCGTATTTATTAATATAGCAAATAATTGCCACTCCTGGGTCTGTAGCATAAGCCATCAAATTTCTGGAAAGGAACCTGGATGATTATAGGAACCTTTTTTCCCCTCTGGGTAAAAATGACGATTGAATAATTTGTGCTTGTTAAGGGCAGACAGAGCAGGCTGTTTATATCTAGAATATATTTGTTTAGCTTTGAGTATCTGAACACATTGTGTCATGTTTTGGTGTCTTTATTCAGAATATGGAGACACTAGAGGTTTGGGGATTTTTGGTTGTTGTTTGGTTGGGGTTTTTTTGTTGTTGGTTTGTTGTTTGTTGGGGTTTTTTTTTTGTGACAGTGGCATTTGGTGGAGAGTTTGGACTGAGGCTTTTCCAGGTCATAGTCTGACATACAAACATGACAACACTACACAGCCTAGGCCTTACACGTGCTGCCTAAGCCACAGTACATTGTGTAATTGTCTTCATGTTAACTCTTGCCCGTTATTTCTTAATGAAACTTGCAGTGTCTTCTCAAAGAGTCGTTCAGGTGTCTCAAAGAGTCATTCAGGTGTCTCAAAGATTGTGTGGGAAATGTTTAAGTAGGATAAAACCATTAATTTTATAGATAATTCAGGATAAGCCTGAATTTAAATCCCAGGAAAAACATTTGTGAGTTTGTGGGAGTTTCAGTAGTTTTGGATTTTGCACCTTTGTCTCCAGTTAAGGGACCTTAGTTGTACCAGCCACCACAGTTGTACCAGCGGTGTGACTGGGAAGAAGAGATTTGTTGCAAATCACATGAAATCTTTTCTGGTTTTTATGTTCCTATGCATGATCCCACCTACCCAAAATACTGGAGAACTCCAGAGTACATGCATGAGGCATGGAACTGGAACTACAAGATGTTCTAAATTCTGCCTCTATGTGCCCAGCTGTTTGCTGCCTTGCTGTGTTTTAACATGCTAATAAGATACAGTCAAGATCCTTTCTATACTGCAAATAAAATGTATTTTAAAATTGGCACCCAGTTAGATCAGATATCTTAGTATCCCAGACATCTGTGATTTGGTTTTTACATGAGGGAACTGCTGCAGGGTCTCGGGGAAAGGGACAGAGGAGTGGGTTTTTTACTTCTAAAGTATTAATTACTTTTGGAGTATTTGATAAAGTTAGGAAAATATTTAATTTGGGTCTTGTATATCTGTGTCTGGAGTTCCTTAAACATGTAAATACTTGCTTTGAGCTCAGAAAGCTCTTAATACATCTTAACAATATGAAGTTACCAATTAATGAATATCCCAATTTACATTGAATTTTTTTCTTGAAGGATGGAGTGGTGCTGGTCCACTGTAACGCAGGAGTCTCCCGTGCGGCGGCAGTAGTCACTGGTTTTCTAATGCATTCAGAAAGACTGAGTTTTGCTACAGCCTTTTCCATGGTGAAAAATGCAAGGCCTGCGGCATGCCCAAACCCTGGCTTCATGGACCAGCTTCACAAGTACCAAGAACAGAACATAAAGGCAAATGGAAGCATAAATGATCACGACTGATCAAGACAGAGAAGTGAAACAATCTTTTTTGACTATACAGTAACAGATGTGGGATTTACTTTAATCTGTCCCCTTTCACACGTGCACTTAAAAGCCTTTATGTATTTTTACCTTCCTCCCCTTTGCCCCCCTTTTTTCAGCATGCAGTGTAAAGGCCAAATGCTATTCCACTGACTTCAGAGGTGATTTTGCCCAAGAGCAATCTGTTTCTGGAGCACTAATAAAAAGATAAAATTCAATTTTCCCTGAAATATTACAAAGAAACCCAGAATATGTTGTGTTTTGGTTTTTTTTACTGAACTATCAGAAAATGCAGGCAACAGAGAAAAGAAATAAAATAACTGAGATAAGTTGCCCTGTTTAATATTACATCAAACCTATGCATTCTAGCGGGTTGTAAAATCTAGATAATAAAATGTTCATATAATAAAGTACCTTTAAAATTTATATTGCAACTGAAGAGGGTTTTATTGAATTTTGTGGCATAGCCAGCCATTAAATATTTCTGGAAATTAAAACAGGTGGTCCTTCGAGGACGCTCAAAATTTGTAGGATGCTTTAATGCTTCATTTCTTTCTACTGTTTCTCATCAAGCAATGAATTGAAGTGCACTGAAGTGGTATTTTCAAAGTGCTGGATCCAGGCTATGGGGTTTTTTTTGTAGATCATTTTGGTGAAGATATGAAAAATATTAATAACCACCTGTCTCTGACTCGCTCCTACTGCCTTTTCTTTGCATCCAGCCCTCATCTGCTGTCCCCTTACTCCAGTCTACATCATGTATAAATACCAGACATCATAGGTAACTTTTGATCCTCCTGACAGATCTTGGACTGGAATTACTGTCTTAAGGTGGCATGTTTGAAAAAACAACAACAACAAAAAGCCCTGTAAATTATTTTAATAGTATTTTTTTGTGGCCTACATGCCAGTTCTAAATGGTTTGATATATACAATAAAATGAAAACACTGTGTTTGGATAAATTCTGTACTAAAGTGATTTGAAAGGTTTGGTTTCAAGTACTGAGTTTTCTCTGCACTAGTTTGAACTGTAGCTTGTCACTGGGTATGAACCACACTGGTCTTGTTCTCAGTATTAATTGCTCACGGTAAATGTTAATGCAAGGTTTAGGTTAAGACCCCCCCACACCCCTACAGCTGATTGCTATTCTGTGGTCATCATTTCCCCCCTTCCATGGGGGAGCTAGTCATTGCATTTCCATTTCAGATGTGGGTGGCTGTGTGTGCTGTCAACCTTGGAAATGACTGACAGTCTTTGCCCGGCAGAGTAACCGCAATGGAGAGTTTTTGAGCGCTTTTCCCATAGAAATAGCCCATCAGAAGCATTTTAACCCAACGAAAGACCACGCGTGTAACGATCGCAGTTCACAACACTGGGCAGGCGGGTCAAGCCAGGCCGGCGGGCCCGTGGGCTCGGCCGCAACGACGGAAGGCAGCAAACCTGCGGAGCTCCTTCCGACCCCGTAGCTGCTCACCCGCCACTGCTCACCCGCCGCTAAAGGTGAGCGGTTTGAGAGAGAAAGCTGCGAGCGCTCCCTCCCTCTCCGAAGCCAGGCCCCGCCTCGCAGCCGCTTCCTCCCCCTGTCCCCTCCTACCCCCGATGCTAGGACGGAGGGGCGGAAGTGACGGCGGGCGGAAGTTCCGTCCCGTTTGAAAGTGCCCGGCGGAGGTGCCGGGGGCCTTTTCCCGCCGGCCGGGCCCACACGGCCGCTTTCGCCATGGAGCCGCCGCCCGCAGGTGAGCCGGGCCGCAGTGTGAACGTGTTCTCTACTTGCTTCCCGGTGTCGTGTCCCTTTTGGCTTCGGTTTTGGCGGGCGCCGCCGCTTCGTTCTCTGCGCGTTGTTCCGCGCCACGACCCGTCGCGTGGGGAGCCGTTTGGAGGGTCGCGTGGGGAGCCGTTTGGAGGGTCGCGTGGGGAGCCGTTTGGAGGGTCGCGTGGGGAGCCGTTGGGTGACGCGAGGAGCCTGTGAGGTCGCGGGTGCTCGGCCTTTGCCCGCAGCGCTGGTCGCACATCTCAGCCATAATGAGAGCACCAGGGACGGTCTACTCTAGGCCCAGGAACGGCACCAGGCTGTTCAACCTCAGGGGGAGGCTCTTATCTTGGGCAAGTGCGAGATGGGGCCTGGGGTTAGACGATTTACCACCCGGCTCACTGTTGCTCCCTCGTGTAAGTGCCCAGCTTAAAGCACTCCGAAGGTGGAAGGTGGTTGTTTCCTACGGTGAGTTTAGCTGTGGCGGCAGGGCCGTGGGGAGGCAGCGGTGTGGGTGGAGTGAGCCCATGGGGCTCTATCGGACCACATTCCCTGGGCAGGGGAGCAGAGATTCCAGCCTTGGCATGAATACTTCTACATAAGAAACACCTCTAAAGTGACACAAACCCCATATTTTTCCTTCAAACTAGAGATCCAGCTGTAACAGAAGTAGTACATTTCAAGAACAAAGTCTCAGTGTGGCAGTTCGTAGTTGCAAAAGTTGCAAGATTGCGTTAAACTTTGCTTACTTGGAAAATAAGTGATTAGAAGTGTCTTAGTCATCTACTGTATATTATTTTACATGTTTTTTTTGTTGTTGGGTTTTTTTTTAGTAGAAGCACTATTTAAACAATGGAAAAGGCTTGATCACTTGGTTTCTTCTGTGTTTTTAATATTTGTTTTCATTAACACAGCAGCTGAGCCAATGACTCTTGGTTCCCCGACATCTCCAAAATCAGGAGCTGGTGCTCAGTTTCCTCCTGGATTTCTTCCTGGATTCTTGATGGGTGATTTACCTGCGCCAGTGGTTGCTACTCCACAACCACGTGCTTTAGGCAGCATTTCAGTCAGCTTCATGGAAATGAGGTCTCCACTGCTTGCAGGTCAGAATTTATTATATACTGAAAAATTGTCCTGAAAGTAAACATTTGGTTTGCCTTATTGCTCTACATGACTGTTGCAGACTTGAATTCTTGTAGTTTTATTATTTGGTATAAATGAGCTCAACTCAATGAAAGAATGGTAAACTCAAGTGTATTCAATGGATTTTGGCTAAATTCTTCCAAGCAGACTAAAGTTTAATAAATGTTTTGAACATGTTAATTTTGTACCAGGAAAGGTTGCTTTTACAGTGAAGGTAATAACCTCTCCTAATCAATTTATCCAAGCGGATGTATACATCTCTTTACAGGTCAATTGCATGTACAGCCATCAATGTTTTCTCATGGGTTAAAACAGAAGTCTGCTGGCAAACAGATTTCTTTACAATGACTTGTAAAAAGTCATTTACAGATTGTTAGACTTCTAAAAACTGCATAGAGAAAAAAATCAGAAATATTTCCTAATTAGTACCTAGCAGTTAAGGCCTTACTCATGTTTCTAAGGTAGTGGTATTATATGTCTGTTTTCTTCTCTGAGAAATGTGAGTAGTTAACAGCTTCAGTGATTTATTTCATGTGTGTTATTTTGTCTTTTGTATTAAATAGTGATGTAATCTGAATGTCTCATGGTGTTAATCTGCTAGCCATTTTGAAGGAGAAGTTAAGGATTAAAGTGCTGCAAGATAACTTTAGATGCTCTTTTCTCGCAATTTCAAGTAGAACTGTTGTCCCCATCTCCTTCCCTGGCCCCCCTCCCCCCCCCAAACTTCTAGGGAACATATTTATGACATTCAAAATAGTCATGTGAATTTCATATAATTGTTTTTAAGAGAGTTTATTACAACCTCAGGAGTATTAATTCTAGAAAAGGGAGAACCAGTAGGGTACTAACACAGGCCTCCCAGAATGAGTGGTGAAGTATATCACAAACTGAACATGGTGATGGGGGAGTGCTTTATACAATACATTGTAACAGTTCTTCTCAGATCTGTTAAACAGTTTGGAGACAAGTCTTGAAGCTCAGAATTTAGAATTGGAAAGTACTTTGGAATTGCTTAAATGTCTTGCAAGTAAAAAAACTGTTAAGTCAAATTACCTTTTTTTTTTTTCCCCCCCTGAATTGACTGTTGATACTTCAGGAACAAGCAGCAAGTAAAATTACAAGTTTTCTTATGCTCTTCATTTGTTCCCCTTAATTGCAGGAGGATCTCCCCCACAACCAGTAGTCCCTACACATAAAGATAAAGGCGGTGCTCCACCAGTTAGAAGCATATATGATGAATTATCTAGTCCTGGACTTGGATCATCACCTCTAGCTTCAAGGAGACCAGTAAGTGGCTTAAGTGTACTGGCCTGTTCTTAGCAGAAGATGTGAGGCAGCTTAATGCTTTGGTGAATTCATTAACTCAGTTGTGTAAACAGCTCTAGCAAAATGACTGGTGAGTCTTCAGATCATACTGTTGCTTAGTCTGGGTATTTGGTGTGCCTCTTACTTTGTAGTCTAAATGAGAGCTGCACCCTTGGAGCTCTTTCCTGTCTCTACTGATTTTTGATAGTGTAAAGAATGAAAAAGGCAAATCGTGCCTCTGCTGTGCTTTGTACGTGACAAAGGCAGACTTGCTGGGGCTTTTCACCTTTTTGTAAATTTATTGAGCTGCTGATTGCTTGAAGGGTCCAAATAGGTGTTAGGGTTTTTTTGGGGTGTTTTTTTTGGGGTTTTTTTGGGTTTTTTTTTTTAGTGGGCAATAGAGGCATCTGTTGAAATAGAAGGAATTTTGTGCTGAGTGAAATATCAGAATTTCAGCAAGGAGGTGGGGTTAATTTTGAAAGAGTGACACTAAAATTTCTAGAAGGTCATTCTAATAATAAGCTCTGCTGCTTACCTCAACTGAGCAGTCAAGCATTAGTAGGTTCTTTTTCAGTGAACATGATTCTTTTGGTGCAAGAAGGCCTTTCAGTGAATGAGCAATCTTTTTATTGAGTGTTGCCTTCCGAGAAGTTTATCCTCAAAATTCAAGTTCATTGTGAAGGACAGAATCCAATGTTGTCTTAAAGGACTGTATTTAAAAAAACAAAAAGGCAGCTATCAAAACACATGTTGCTGTGTCTACAGGTGATCCAGATTGCTTGATCTTGTGACTAAGAAATGCCATTATTCAGGCTGAAGATACACTAAAATTGTTTTGGATATTGAAATCCTTCTGTGTTAAAAAGAGTAACTACTAGCAGCTAAAACAAAGTACACTTTCCTGCAGTGCAGTTGCACAAAGTTGAGAGGGAAAGTAAGTCTAATGATGAGGAGTACGAAGAGGTGTTATGCTCCCTTGACTTCTAAGCCCTTTAGCCAGTGAAAATCAGATGCTGGTAATGTGACACTGGTGAACTTTCTATCAGGATGCACACAAATATGTGACTTACTATACTAGAACAATAGTGAGATGCCTGTTTTGAAAAAGGTAAACTTGAAGGTTTCTGAGTATTGATATCTAAAGCTACTTGGTTCCACAAAGCATGTGGTTTGTGTTAGCTAATGGACTTTTCAGTTCCTATTACCTAAACCTCACCCTAAGCCTAAATAAGCTTTCTTCTAGTATACCAGTAGCTTTTTTTGGTTAGATGATAAAACATTGTAGACAGACCCTGAATCCTGTCACTTGTGATGCTTCCATTCTATAGTTTGTTCTGCACTCCCATACTATCTCTGATGCTTGCGTTTAAGCCTCTGATTAGGAAAGTTAATGTAATTCTTTTCTGAGTCTTAGTAGTCAGCTGGAAATTCCAGAATGTGGTAGTTAAGGCCTACTGCATGTCTAGGCCATCTGCTAAGCTGTGTGCTGGAAAGTAAAAACATTGTCAAATAACTTTTCATTGATAACTTTGAGTAGTCTTGTATTAAATATACATGTAAATGTCTGTTCTTACTGTTAAATTTAGGAGTAACGTAAGACAAACAGTTAATATTCTTGTTTGATGTTTGTTACATGAAAATACTGCCTTTTGATCTAAGAAACATACCTTCAAGAACAATTTTTTTACTTGCTGTTTTTTAATGCAGACCGGCTTTTCTCTGACACAGAGCCCCCTGGTTGGAAGTATGACATCAAGCCCTGGAACAGGTAGCTTCCTGTCAAGATAAATAATCTATTTCCTTACTGCTTTCCTTTATACATAAAAATTGTCACAGTTCAAGTTACATCAACTCCTTGCTAATTTGCAAAGGGGTTGCATCTTCATTTACTAGCTCTTACGAAGCTATGTGTATGTGAATAGGAAATACTTGCTGGCTGGATTTCAACTTAATTATTCCTTGTTCAAACTTTGAACTGTGCACAGAGGTGGTTGTACTTGAGTGAAGCAGCTGAGATTCAGTCAGTCACCTTCCATCTCATAAGGTTTTCTATCTTGTGTATGAACCCATAGCTTTTTGCTAAGCTTAATTCTGTTCTCTTGTTATTTGGTTTCTGTATTAAGCTGCTGGTGTTTAGAGGTCAAGGTGAAAGCTAAGGTGCTACTCATGAAACTTATTGGCATGATTGCAGATGTAAAATTTTACTGACTTACTGTTTGTCTGCAAACAAATTTCTATCAAACTCTTCCACATGCTAGTGAAATGCTTGATATTGAATGTATTCTTTTACTGTAGCCTCTTAAGCTTATGTGTCTTGCCAAAGTAATTTGACATTTCAATTTAACAGCTTCAGGTATATTCAGTCCTGGAAGTATTGGGCAGCCTAGGAAGATTCCTCTATCTCCTGCTCAGCTAGATCCTTTTTACACTCAGGGTGATTCCCTTACTTCAGAAGATCAGCTTGATGACACATGGGTAACTGTATTTGGGTAAGTTGATTTCTAAAGTATTAGGAAAGCCACAGGTGAAGTCTTTGCAACATATGGAAAGAAGTACTTGGGCTTTACTGTTGTCTGGCATTCTTTGCTTCTGCAGGAAATACAACTGTGGTTAAAGACAGCAAGTATATTTTAGTGAAGCACCTTAACTTGAGCTGCATGTTATTTTTTTCAAGTTAGAAAGGCTGTATTCTGCCATTCAGTGTGGTGAAGTAAAAATGCCTAGAAGAAAAATATTCCTGAATTCACTGCTTCTAACATGGCATTAACACTAGTCTCTTTTGGATTTCTAAAAACCCTTTGTGGGGTTGTATTTTAGCACCAGAATTCTTAAACTACCCATGATAATTTTTTGAGTTTTTTTTCTGTCTTTCAGATTTCCTCAAGCATCAGCTTCATATATTCTGCTACAATTTGCTCAATACGGAAACATATTAAAGCATGTGGTATGGCTTAGTTTGAGACTTTCTGAACACATTCTGGTTCGTTCTTAAAAAGGCTAAGTTTCACAGTTTTCACTTCATCTCATACAGATGTCCAGCACAGGAAACTGGATGCATATTCGATATCAGTCTAAGCTTCAAGCCCGGAAAGCCTTAAGCAAAGATGGAAGAATTTTTGGTGACTCTATCATGGTTGGTGTCAAGCCATGTATAGAAAAAGTAAGTCAACAGCTGCTTTTATTTAAATATAAGGCACTCTGCTTTTGAGCTTCCTCTTTTTTTACCTGATGCCTTCAATTTTTTTCATTTTGAATTGCAAAGCTTAAGTAGTTCAGTTACACAGGTATAGTCTGTTACACCTTACATGAGTTTTTCTTAAGTATTTGACAAAATTTCCTGCTGAGAAGGATCATTATGGGAAATCTCTAGATCTTTGAAAGCTACAAAATGCAGTTATGTTGCTGTACAGGATATGAAGTGAAACTGTAACACAAGAGACAATTGAATTCCCCGGACTGGAATTTGTGGCATGGAAGGCCTGCAATAGATGTGTGAAGTCAGAGTATGATTGTTATTGCTTCTAATGGTCCCTCTTTTTTTTTTATATAATTATTATTTTTTATGTTATTTAATGTCACTATTTATCTGATTCTGGCTTGTCAGTTTATCTTAGTACATCAGACTGAAAATTTGGTAGCAAGACACTCCTGATTCTGTTCTTCCACCTGGCCCCACAAAAACATGTGCCTTTCTTGTAAGTAGTGACTGGGTGTAGGCATGGCTCTGTTTCACTCTAATTTTATCATGAGCTATTGGTTTCTAGGCATTGAGAATGCCCTGACCGTTAATTCTTGCAGTACTTTGCACTGGGCACTGTACGTTAACTCAGGCAAATGACAGTCAGTCTTTTATAGTTCAGAGATTATTAGATGTCTTTTTTTTTTTTTTTTTTGGTCTCCTCTAAGGATAAGAGATGATAAACAGTAATGTAAGCTTTCAGGGGTAAACCATTCTGAGAAGGCAGCCCTAGAAGTTAAATTCAGTTTTTGTCAGTTCAAAACATTTCTTACACTGATTAAAATCCAGAAACGAGTGCACTTCAGTGCCCCTTTCCTCTGCTGGCTTCTGCTGGTGGGGCTTCCAGTCTCTTCTTGCCTTATTTATTATTTTGGTGTCCAGTTTGTATTAATGACTAAATTGCCAATAAGCTGAAACTCTAGAAGTAATGATCAAAGGCATTTTATTGTCAGGCATCTGATCTCTATTGCTTTTGAATCCTCATTATGTCTTTCATGGGTAGTGTCCACTTTAAATTATCAGCAAATAACCCCATAGTCATTAAACTGTATTTTTGGAGGCAAGAGAGATTTCTGGAGACTAATCCATAGAGGGTTTGGCTTTAGCCTGTAAATCTCTTCCTTGCAATTGAGAACTAGACATGATGGATTTGACATTAGTACTTAGGCTTCTGATTTAAAGTGACGATTAGTTCCAGGGATTCCCCTTGTGCTGAGCAGAGTCAGCTGCCACTCATGCTGGACAGTAGTATAAATGTAGTTAGTCCTATCCTGTGTTTTGGATAGCTGTCTCCTGCTGGATGTACTTCTGAATGTCTGCTGTCTTTAGGCTGGTTGAATGCTGTGCTCCACTGAGTCTAAATGTAGCAAATGGGGTCTCCCCATACTGTTTGTCATTTCTAATCTTATTTTCTCTGGGCTCTTGTGGAAGTTGTGATTCCAATGAAGTCACTTGCTACCTCTTCCATTCTACATGCACTGCTTCCTAAACATAAGCTTACACAATGGAACCTGAGACTCCTTTTCTGGCATTTGCTATGGGTACTGAGTGACTCTTGTCAAGTTGAATTAGAGCAAAAAGCTGCAAGTTGGTAAAGGCTTGGAGGCTGCCCTGTATGGATCCGGTAGAGTATTTTAGAAGTCTTTAGAATGGGGATGTTATGCTACTTAGTTCAGCTGGGCCTGAAAAAAGTAAGAAAGTCTTAGAATTTATTTTCTCTATACTGTTTCCAACTTGGCTGACATTTAGCACGTACAATGAAAGATTACAGGCTTTTGCTACTATGCAGTGGCACAATCCAGTGTATAAATGATTGCAGGCGATGGTGTGTACTTGTGTGCTCTGTACTGACAGGCAATTTACCTGAGGTCTTTGCTTGCTTTGAGATGGGAACATACTTATCAAACAATTCTAGATAATGCATAATTCAAAATAATAAAGGTTGAAATACTGTTTTTTAATATTTCTTTACATGATATTAATCTTCTTTTTAAGAGTGTGATGGAAAACTTTGAAAGGAGCTCTGCATCCTCAGCATCTTCTGTTTTCACTCCACCTACAAAAGCTGTCGGCACACCAGTACAACCTGCAAATAATACTACAAGAATCTCTACAATGAGACCTCTTGCAACAGCATATAAAGCCTCTTCTAGTGACTATCAGGTATTTTAAGGGAAACAGAAGCTTGTGTTTCTTTGCTATCTCCGTTTCTTTGCTATCTCCCCTTAGCTGTATGTGACTGTAGCCTTTATCTTATCCCATCATTTCTTTAAAGATGTGCCTCAAGTACCAACTCAAGTCTGTCCAGTATCTAAAATAATGATAAAAAATAATAAATTAATGACTTGTAACTTTTCCAGAGGTTAAGGGCTCATTTTGGAAAAATATTTTTAAAATATTTTGTCAAAATATAGTAACACTTAGGAAAATAAAATTAAAAATATCTGCTTAGTATAAAAAGAATTTACCATATATTGATTGATTCTATTTTTCTCTCTTTGCATTCTAGGTGGTTTCTGACAGACAAACTCCTAGGAAAGATGAAAGTATTGTATCTAAAGCAATGGAGTATGTCTTTGGCTGGTAGTGTCCAAGAGGAATTAACATGCTAAGTTGTTCAGGGTTTGAAAAATGCTACTGGCATCTGTGGTTAGTTGTATAACTGCTGGTGGCAGTATTTTAACTTATATCTCACCTGTTATGCCTTCAGTTAATTCAACAGATATGTAGCTTGCACTTTAAATGATCACAATGTACACATGGTTTTAAAAACTGAGTAATTGTAAATTCAAATGCTTTTTTCCCCATTTGTGCTCTGATTGCATGATTGCAGAAAAAATATTGTCACTGACTTTTCCTCTGAAATTCCTTTTCTGTGAGTTACTTCCCTGTAAGTTGGAAATGTTTTTAATGGCAACTTTATTTACTGATGCCTTTAATGTTTTGTTTTCTCCTGGAGAGATGAGGGGCTACTTGCAGGAAGAACACTATGCACAACTGGCTCCCAGGGACAGGGACTGTTCTTAGTATATGTTGTTTTCAATTTGTTTTTAGGATTTGTTGCTATTTTATAATTCTCTATATGTTCTAAATATTATAGCAACCTTTTAACTCTGTTTTGTTAATAAAGCTAAATGAATTACGTTTTTCTTTTGTGTTTGTGTTTTGTTTTTTGTTTGTTTTTCAATAAGTATGAATTCTGTTAGGGAAAACTGTTTGCAGTACTCTTAACTGGTAAGTATGATGCTGCCTAATGTTTATTAAAATCAGTATTTTAGTTTGGGTCAGTAGTGTGTTGGTCAGGTGAGGATCCAGTCTTGTGCATTCCTGTGATTTGCTTCACACTGCAGTGTGGTGTCAAAGTTCTTCGGCTGCACTTCTCTGATGAAATTAGATGGAAAGGTTAGTCCAGGAGCATGCTTAGTGTACCTCAGATGCTAATGGGCATTCAGTTTGCAGGATTAACCTGGAGATAGTTCTGAGTAAGATCTCCAAAGCACTTAGTGAGAAATCAGGCTCTACCTGAGGACACTTCGTGTTTCGTTGTACGCTTTACAAGTAACTTATGTGCAGGCAGATTCAGAGATTTTTGAGATGCATTTTACTGTATTTGATATATTTTGGAGTATTGGCTACTACTCATCCATTTGCTTTTGATTGAAGGTAGCTGCTCAAGCCTAATTAATATCTGAAAGTTTTCTCAGAATACATCTGGCTTTTTCTTGGTGAAAAATGTCTTTCAGTTGACTTCAGAAAGAAAATAGGTAGTTCAGCTAAGTTCTTGGCTTGCTAGTTGCTTTGCAAAACACACTTCTGGTGCGCTTCAGACTTGTAATGATGCGTATAGGATTTATTTTAGTGAAGTGATGAAGAATGAGATTGAACTTGCATCAAGTAAGTATTAAGCTAAATACATAAGAAGGGGGTTGGAGCTTAAGTCGGTAGTTTGTCAGACCTATTTTACCAACAAGTACCAGATTTAAAACTACAAAGTTGTGGGGTGGGTTGTTTTGGTTTTTTTCTTTTTCCCCCCAATTGTTTACCTTTATCTGGTTTTTCAGCTTTAGGAATGATTTTACTAATCTGTCATTGCAGCTTCCTGTAGAGTAAAAGCAGTTGGGACTAGCAGATGTTGTTTACTTTGCTCTTGAGATAGTAAAAAGAGGGAGAAGAAAGATTAGAATATATAAATCTGTACTTCTGGCCATTATTATTAAGAAATCCTCTTCCTATGGCTTCTGCTGGTAGGACAATATGTTGTCTTAATATTGAGCAGTAGTTAAACCCTGGTATCAATGATTTGGGCTTACAAAGTATGAGAACAGGCCCACATTGCAGAAACCCTTGCACAGCTTTGTTGCAGTGTTCCTGATAATATAGCTCTTCATCTGAGTGTACAGGGGCCGTGGGTGAAAGTGCAGAGGATATTGAGATGTACATGTGTGAAGAATCTCTGAAAGATCTTAAACCTTTTCAAGGCTAGCTACTACTGTTTTTATGTAGTACTGCATTTAAAAATCCGTTTCTTCCTGTTGGTCAACTGTGTACCTGCTGCTTTGCAATTAAGGAAGGATTCTCATCTAACGGTGGCTAGGTGTGATTTACATTAAAACCAAAGCTATGGACTGCAGCTAGTGATGTGTAATGTACTGATGAAATTCAGTTGTGGTTTCAGTTGTGTGGGCTTTCTTCTAAGACTGGACTACGTTTTTCATAGCATTATGGCTTTAATTGAAAATAAAGCTCATGAGTACCTGTTTTCTGTTGTCTGTCTCCATGACAAGAATGTTATTCAGGGATCTAATTCACTTAGTATAAAGATCTGCACAGTTTGGACTTCTAGGAGGATTTATTGTATTGTTTCAATGGTAATTTCACTGCAATTTTAACAGTTTGGGGTTTTTTTGGTAAAGAATTTTATAGTTTGGAGATAGTGTTTATTTTTGTCTTTTTTCCTCCATCCTTCCTCAATTTAGCTTTCTAGTAACTGAGTGATATTTATTTGGGTACTCCATGTATGCTAACATACAATGAAGATCACATGTGGTGTCTGCCTCTCATTTCAAGCTGTAGGCATCTACCTCCACCATGTGGCACTTGTTCAGAACTTTAATGAGAGGTTTAACTGATATCAAATGGAATATAGTATCTTAATTGTGTTAGGAAGTATATAAACAATACTATGAGAAAATAGCAGTGCTTGGATGTCTTAACTGAAGTGTTTTCATAATAAAAGAAAGGACAAAGATGAGTTTAAGGGTTAACTTGTAATTCAGAGTTCTAACTATTGCTCAATGAAGTAGTTATTAATCTTTATTTAATATCTTACCAGTTATTCACTCACCTCCATTTTGATATGGATAAATTGACCAAATGCTATTTTAGCAGTATATACCACAAGATCCATTTTGTATGAACATAATTACCCTTTTTGAAATGATAGTCTGAGTACATGTATAAAAACACAAGATCCGCATCAGTTTTCTTTCATTTCACTGTAGATTTAGACCACAGATGAGTCTGCAAAAATGTACTACTTAAACATGTTTACAAATAGTAAATTTCTTACATTGTTTTCAATCACTTAACTAAGATGGCTTACAAACCATTTGGAATTAGGAGTTGGTTTAATGAATTTCAAATTGCAGGTAAGCAGTCTCTGCAATAAATGTTCTAGATCTCTAGTAAAATCATCAGTCCTCGGGCAACTTCATGGCTTTGTGGTGATGCTTTATTTTAATTGGAAAAAAAAAAAGTAAAAGGTGTTCTTTTATTGTGGCGTGTCTCTCTGTAAGTATCAGTGCAAACAGTACTGGCTGTCAAACTTATGTTAGTGTTTATAGAGTTCAGTTGGTGACATTTCCTTGAAAAAACGAATATGTAATTCTTAACTTTGTAAAATGTTTTTTTGCCTTCTATTAAGAAACTCTTTGACCCAAGGGCGTTTTTGTGTAATGCATATAAACTTCAACCAAAGTCATATTTTCCACTTTTCTGCAAGGAAAACTCACGTGAAAAAAAGAGCATGTCCAAGAAGCTGTGAATTCATATGTCCTATATAATCTCATCAGATATCTTGATTCTCCAGTTCAGCAGTTTTGTAAGTGAACTGTAAGGTTAAATAAAGTTTATTGTAGATGCAGCTAAAGTGACCTCTTAATTCTGACCTCTGTAGATTAAGTGCTGGATTTCTGTTTGTTATAGCCTTTTTGTCTGTGAAGTTGGGAGACTCTTCTGATGAGAAACAAGAAAGTCAGGAATTGCTCTGAACAGTCATTGTTTTCTTTAGCTCAATTTTTTTTTTATTGTCAGATTTTGATAGTTTACTGCAGAACTCAGTTTATAAACGTACCCTTCCTTGTAGGGAAGAATTGAATTTTCAGTAAGAAATATAAAGATGTCTTCAATGATTACTTTTTTTTGTTTCTATGGTGTGTGTCAGTCACCTCATTAGTATCTTGTTTAGCTCTCTTTGGAGCCCGGTGTTCTGTGAGAATCTGTCCCTTGTTGTTGAATTAAGTTCAACAAAAATGTTGTTTTCTTTTTCGAGGAGCTTTCCAACCCCATGGTGTTAGAAGGTAACCTTGAACACATGAAACAAGGATAACCTAGCAAATGGATGTATGTGGAGATCTTGGAAGTGATAGTTGTCTAGTGTTGATTAGCCAATATTTATTAATAGACTATTTGTTTTGAAACCTGAAGGTAGTCCAAAATTGGTTATCAGATGACATGCTGTAGCTGAATATTTTAGTAAGAACCTAAACTGGGTGAGGGGTTTTTGAGTGCTGGAATGCTAACTGGGGTGGTTGTTCATATGCCAAAACTCCTGTTTCCTCCTGGCAAGGAAACTGGACGTCATAACACAAAACATTGTAAAAAGAATCTAAGATGTTTAGATCTTTTGATATATTAATAACATATATTAATTCAACTAGTGTCAGCTTCCAGACTATTGCTCAAAAATGCTCAGCAATCCAGACTGCATCAATAGCCAGACCCTGCCTCTGTGAAGTCATAAAACTGTAATGAAACTTCCTCTTCGTTTAAGAAGAAAAAGAAAAAAAGTCTTTGCTGCAAAGTACCCAAGTTTCTTGCCCAGCATGCTTTCTCAGCTGGCAAGTAATTCGTCTTACTGGGCTTTCTCACTGAGCGCTCTTAGAGTTGGCAGATTTGATTTGTTGTTGATGTGTAGGATTGCACTGGTGGATGGGATTGTGCTGCTGACTTCAGTGAAATTAAGCAAAGGACTGCAATATTTTCTGAGCATGCAATACATAGCATGTAGGTATCACATTTCAGTATAAGTACAGTTGCAATTATCCATCATAGGGGTACTATAATGGGCTGTTGATTTTTAGGTGCCACAGTTTCTCTTTCTTGGAATTGTGCTCATGAATATATGAAAATGTTCATTTGCAAATTGAAGGTCATAAATTAAAAATTACACAGAGGTTAGCCTTATATACAGGCTAGAGAACAGTTTAATATTAATTTCGTTATTTTTTTCTGGGTGACTGCATTATCAATGGAGCTTGCATATGTATTGAATAATATAGATCATGTTCTTGCTAATGGTAAATTAAAAAAAGACATTGTTACTCTTACGCACTTATGAGACTTGCCAGCTTTCCATTTCTAGGAAATGCAGTGGCTCTTTAGAATAAGTATCAAACACCTTTCAGTCCAGGTAAGTTGTGGGAATGGGATAGGATGAATGTGTATCTTAAAGGCTTAAAGCAACTTTTTAAAAATTAAGCTAACATTCACTTGTCACTTTGATAATTATGAATTTAAAATGCCCTTTTAATAATTTTGTTATGGAGACAACTAGCATAATAGACGTGCAGTGATTAACTGCAATATTAGTATTTTAGTGGAGTCGGTGATGTTCATGATGGTCTTTTCAGCTTTGACCATTTTGTCCTTGCTGAGCATCTTACTAGTTGACAGTTGAAATGTTTTGGTTTTTTTTCCAGCTCTGTATAGAGCTGTTACTGGAAAAGATCCTGAAAGATATCAGAGTTATAGAGTATCTTGAGTTGGAAGGGACCCATAAGGATCTTGGAGTCCAACTCGGGCACTACAACTGTGGTACTAGTACATGTTATAACTTATTCCTAATTGCAGTACAGTGGTGGCAGCTGGCATCTTGTGCCCCAGGAGAAGAAAACAAGTTATTTGGATGAATTAAAGCTGTAATGGCATATCAAAATGTGATACAGGAGCAGCTGCACAGCTTCTGTATTTCTAGAAGACTTTTGTGGCACCTGATTATAGATAGGCATATAATGAACCTGGAGAAGCGTTCTGTGCGTATACCAGATGTTCGGTGTCATTGATAGAATGCATAATGTGACAAAGACCAGGTCAATTATAATTATTTATTCAAAAATGAGTAACTGAATTTGTAAGGCATGAAGAATAGTCTGACAAAGATTGGGAAACTTTTCTACTGTACAAATTTACGACCAAACTACTGTAAAATACAAATATTGGAAGCTTGTGTTCTGAAATAGCAGAAGATATCAGATGTGGTTGATACTGACAGTTGTCTTCAGACAACTGAAGATGTCAGTTGAACTGACTTAAATTTAGCTTTGACACGAATGTAACACTGCGCCTATCTCTGAACCATAACACCTTGAATCCAAAAAGTGAGGTTACATAAATTTGTCATTTGCTTTCAGATCTATCACAAGATGAAGAGTAAGACATGGTTTAGTAGCATTTTCTCAGTATTCTACTGCCCTTTTTTGTGCAATTAAAGTAGCATGACTTAAAAACTTCCACCTCTGCACTGTGTTAAGCGGGAAATGTATGGAATATGGTTGACAATAGTAATGCTTCTAGTGAAAGAAATACCTTGTGTTTTTTCTACATAGCATGTTTTTGATTGGCATTCTTTGCCAGGTCTTTATTTGCTAGGTGAAAGAATTCCTTTTACCAACTAGAAGTGGTTTTGTGGGTATTATTGTCTGACCATCTGGAATTGCTGACATTTGAGCCCCTGTAGGATGGGCTGGGAACAACTACTCATGTAGTTTGTATGAACTCTTTGGGCTGGAAAAAAATTGTGTAGGGATTTGATTCAGCAGTCTCTGTATTAGGTTCTGTTAGATTTTTTTCTGTCTCCTCTCTCAAAAAATCTTTGTTGTGAATTGGGAGAAGTTGGTTCCACTGAAATATGCCAGCTTTGTTATAGAACTGAAAGAAATGAGTTCATTCCAGCTGCTGTTCAGCCATAAACCCACTCTTTCTCTCCTAAAGAGATACATCCAAGCTCTACAAGCTTGCTTGCAGCAGTATTGCTGTGCCAGTGTTTGCTGTTAAAATGAGCTAACAGTGTCAAAAACTGTCAGTCACTGCATTAGCTCCAGGTATTTACTGAACATGGATGATGCTCCCCATAAAAGTATGTGGTTTTCCTCTTCTTACATATATATATGTATATATATGTATATATATATATATGCGCTGTGTTGTGGCAAACTTGTACAAGAATCTCTGGACGTAATTTAATATTTTTTTATAATGCATGCAAGGCAAAAAAACCCTGAAGATGTGGTGTGATGGCAGGAAGGAGTTCTTGAAGATAGGTTATGAAAAACCTGAGGAACACTACCACAAAAGTTAGTTGATAGAAGACTGTTAAGAATAACAATGCTCAGAACAAATCCCTGAACTTAATTATTGTGAGTAGAGTATATAGACTCGGATTTTTTCAGTAGGACCAGATCATTTAATATTAACTGCTTTTGAAATTACAGTTGCAGAGTATACTGTAGTTGAAACCACTGAGTCAAAAAAATTATTTTACTTCTACTGTAAAGCTAACTGTTCTTTTCTGAAGTCTTACAATATTCCACATTTTGTGGTTTTAATCATAAGAATGTTGTCTGAATTTTGCCTCTTAAAATCAATGGGAATTCTAAAATTGAAATTTCCGGTTATGTAATAACAGGACTTACAGTTGGTGAATTTAACTGTGTTAAATGAATTGTTGGTACACTTTATTATTTTAACGCAATACAACAAAAGTACTCATGACATAAAAGAATATTCTGTAAAAGCAAGGTAAGCTTGTAGGCAGTTCACAACCTAATGGAAGAAGGCCTCAAGTTTTCTGCGCTGCCTCTTAAGATATCTAACCTTCACATGACAAGCTTTTTGTTGGTGGTGTGTGTGTTTTGGTTTTTCATTTCGTTTAGGTTTGTTTGGTGGTTTGTAGTTTTGGTGTGGTTTTTTCAACAGCAGTCCAGCACTGTTAGATCTAATGGTGTGCGCTTTCCTTGCATTCAATAATACATGGGGAATATAAAAGCAGCCATTTTAAAAGGAAAATAAATTAATGTGCCTTAATGCAACAAATTCAAGCAGTAACCTGATGTGGTGTATTTGGTGAGAGTGCTGGCCTAGACAGGACCTAGAGTTTCACATATATTTGGATTAAATATGAACATCTTTTCTTACATCTAGCTGCAAAATAGAAGAGGATCTGTTATTAACCAGAATGCTGCTGTTCTGAATGGTTGATCATGAGTCCCTCTTGATGACAATTTTCTATCCATTATTTTTATTCAACAGTTATCTTTCCAAATAATTGCATGCTCAAGTTCAAATACAATCGTTTTGCTTTCCGTGGTGTGCAAATAAGTGTTCTACGGTGGAAATTGCACTGCCTTTATCCCTTTCTTAAGGGTACTTCAGTGGGTGTATGAAGCCTTTTCCTTTTGTGTCGTGTCAGTGTTCAGAGATTCACTGATCGCATCTGTTCTCATTCTATTTCAGGTTGACCTTGGCACAGCAGGAAAAGCCTTCCTCGGTATAAAGAAACACCAATACATGGCAATTCATATGATAAACTGGTGAATTCTTTTTATACGTTTTAACGGTAAAGTTTCAAGGCAGGGGAAAAATGGTATGATCTTTTCCATGTGAGGAGAAAAAGTATGAAAATAGGAAATGATGCAAAAGATGATGGCCTAGATGTTTCCAGAGTTACACTATGATGTGGAAAGGATCTTGCTCTTGCAGGAGAATCTCTGTCTAGAATCTAGGGGTCACCCCTCTTATTTGCTGAAGATTTTCCCAATCAGAAATACTCACTCTTCTTATAACTTAAATTTCTCAGGTTCTGCATGGATGTTTGAGACCACCTGGAACACAGAACTATGCATGGTGCCTGTGCTCTTATACTTGTTTTAGACTCTGATTCTTGTCATAGTGTCTTTTGTAAGCACTATATAAACACTTTGAAAGAAGTAGGTACTGTCCTGTGGAACTTAAAACCTGGAAATATGAGACTGATGGAAATTGGGGTCTTCATTCTATAGATAGGAAAGTCAGTGAACTGAAAGGTTAAATGACTGATTCCAGGATTGCAGGGTAGATCTTTAGCAACAGAACACATGCAGACTAGAGTCTGGTTTAGCACTGTAATAGAATTCTTCAGTTTTTGCTTCTACCCTGAGAGGGGTGGAAATAATGCTCTCATGCTACATTTTACCTTATCTTAAAATGCTATAGCACTGGTTATCAGCTGAAAATCAAGAGCAGTACACAAGTGTTGTCACTGCAGTGCAACTGCTTGTGTGGAATAATAACAGAGAAGAGAACAGAAATAGCAAAGAGGGGCTGGTGTGTCACAAATAGCAAATCTTATGTACACAAAGGTTAAGCTCTTCTCTTATGCACGAACAACAGAAATCTTTCAAAAGAGAACAAAGAAATCTTGTGTTGCACAAAGGTAAAAAATACTCCCATATCTGAATGATTAGCTGCATAGTACAGCTGTGAGGGGAAAGTTTATTCTTTTTCCTTCCAACAGATGTCGTGTGAGATTGAGATTTAAATGCCCAAGCTACCCTACAAAACTGATATATATCTCACTATTTGCATAAAAGATTTATTTATGTTTTGGAAGCATAAGTTTGGTAGGAATGTTTTTGTGGATTGAGATTTCAGTGACAAATAGAAGTGATACATCAAATTTGGTATTCTTCCTGTTTTCCTCTGGTTTTAATAATCTGTATGAGTTACTGTGTATTTTTTTTTCCAAAGGTAAGGAATATAAGCTTAAAAATAGCATCTTGGCTGTAGGAAAGAATTATCTCCTGTATAGCCTGTACAACAGCCAAGTATGTATGCGTATCAAAGGCTTTGCAGGTGTTGGCCTCTGGAGAAGCCATGTGGGTTTGAAAGTTGGCAGAGATGACTGCAAAAAGTAATGAGCTCATGACCTGGCATTTTGAAGCAGGGCAAGAGACTGTCTCAGGTATTGATCCAAATGTGCCCAATTCAGATCTCAAAAGTGGCTAATGCAGCTAAGATTTTTCGCTAGATTTCCTGGAGTCTTTCTATTGGCATCTTGGTTTAGAACAAAGATCTCTGCAAAAGATTCCCAGGATGAGAAAGAGCTTTGTGAAATATAAAAAGGACACTGGGCTTGAGGCACCAGTGCTGTTTGGGGTAGTTTTACCAACTGAGTGCCTACATGTGTGTATTTTCCCTTGGGCATTTTCTGGTCAGACACATTGGTCTTGCTTCTTAGATTTATATTTTCTTTCATCGGATGGTGGCAGTGTAAGCTCTTGTTTTGCTTCTGCATCACCATGAAGGTACCTGGAAGCTCGATCTTCCATGGACTGAGTACTTTAATGGGATCGCTCCTTGGGTCAGGGTGTTACAGTAAACAAAACCAAACCAAAAAAAACTAAAGCAGAGCAATTAAACCAAATAGTGTTGGTTTACAAATTCTGTGTCAAGTGGACTTAAAAGAACAGAAGAGTCAGATTTTTTGGTGGTCTTGTCTTATGATGGTAGGTCTAACTCTAATTTATATTAGCAAAATCAAGAAAATGTTCAGTATTATTAGTATTTGGGGGCGGGGGGGAAGTTGGCTTAAAATGGGGAATTTTCTTTTGGTCCAAATCAGAAGTCAGGTATTTGATTAATTCATAATTTATTATAACTTCCACTTGTAAATCTTTCCCTACTGGCCAGTCTTACTGGAGAAAAATGGCCTAAAAGAAAAATCCTTAAGTCCCATGTTGTCCCATGTCACATAATGCAGCTGAACAGCTCGTTCCGTAAGTGGCTATTGTTTTAGTGCTGGAAAGACAATCCTCCTATTCATGGAAATACAAGGTAAGTTTATCACAAAGTGTTCATTTATTAAATTCTAAAATTTTTATGTTCAAGAAAATATAAAATCTATAATTCAAAATATAGCTTCTGTTCTGCTATCTCATGTGTGGCTTAACTGGTTTGTAAATAGTGTATTGGGCTAGTTTTGTGGGGGTACCTTTTCCACCAGGGATGACTAGTTCTAGTGTCTTATTGTGTTAATGGAGCTCAGGGACGGTGCTGGCTTCACAGGTTCACACTGTGCTGAAACTAGTAAGGTGTCCTGGAACTGGGTAAGAAGAGGAGAAAGGCACAGAGGCCCCCAGTCCTGTTGGGCAGTGAAGTGTCTAGATTTGATTTATCCCAGTTGCTTACTATCCTGTGTAATGGAAAACTAATCATGTGGATAAGGTAAGTAATCTTTTATGTCTTGCATAACATACATACATTCCATATCTATTTATAGTATAAATTTATCACTCATCCACATGTAGGTGTTTATGCCCTACTTTATGTCCGAAGAAAAACTTAGAGCAAAAGAACCAAAGCAAATAGAAGAGAAAAAGGTTACCGAAAGGGAGGAGGCAGATGACACTGGGGACAGTTAGGCTTCCTGAGGAAGGCTGTCATGGGGACATAGCAAACTGACCACCCAGCACTGTTTTGGTTATTTCCACCAAATGTTTTCAGTTATTAAAATGTAGTGTTCTTGAGTCTTGCCTTGTAATTTCACTGAGGGTTTTCTTTGCATATGTATTCTTGTAGTAATAAACAAAATCATGCAGGTATTTTATACCTTAATACTATTGAAATGAACCATTGAGTACTGCTCAACTACTTATTTCTTGTTGAAACATATGCTGTAGTACAGCCTGACAACAGTCCTGGATAATACAGCTTCTTGGCAATGATCAGCTCAGGTTCATATTCAGCCAGTTTGAGGATGAGAGTCCCAGTTTAAGGAAGGAATGATTAAGTTCTTATCATATCCACATTTAGCAAATTATTCAGGGATATGCTCTATCTAGAAGACATGTTCAATTAATGTTGTCTTAAATGTAGGCTTCACAGGAAATCTGTAGCTTGCCTTATGCATCAATGCCTTGCTGGAAAAACAAAACAAAACACACGCAAATAAATAAATAAAAACCAAACAGAAAGCCACCCCAAATCCCCCACAAAACCAAGTAAACAATGAAAATTAGAAAGGTTAAACTGAAATAGAATTATTTGATAACCGGAAAAAATATTTTAAAAATCATTATTTGTGCTTACTGTATTAACTGTACTAGTAATACAATGTGAAACTTGCATATACTTACATACAGTCACGTGCAAAATTGACCTGTTTTGTCGTTTTCAGATGTGAAAATGCTTGCAAAATAATGTACACAAAGCAGAGATTTGAATGCAGTCTCTAGTGAAAATTAGCAAAAAGATAAGAGTTTATGTTGAAGTTAGTGTGGATGTTTGTTTTCGATTTTGCAATCTGAGTGCAAGGTGATAAAGATTCCTTAAGCAATGTAACAATACCTAACCTATATGGAACAGGATACTTTCTCAAGGTAATGCTTTTTAAAATTCATCCAGCAACAACTTAAATGAAACAAGGTTACACTGTAGAAGCAAACTCTATTCTATCATTAGCTCTTTATGGTTCATTAGTTTTAACATTTGGAATTGGAATGCTACCTGGGTAAGAATACATTGGATTATTTTCTGCAGTGCTGTCTATCTTGATATACTGCTGACTTTGTTATTCTTGCATCTAATGTATTCGAGTTGGCATGAATGTGAAAGACATAATTCTCATTACGTGTGCTAAGCCAGGCAGCGAGGGAAACAAGCTTGACTAAAAGCTTGGATTTCAACCAATGGTGCAGCAAACTAATGTTGGTTCTGAAAATGAAAACTGTTACTGATTATCATCAGCTGAAAACACGATGAGCTTTGAGAATCAAAATTAAAAAAAAGAAACAGAGGACACTGTTTGGCAAGTTAACACTCTTCAGTTTAAAAGCATCATAAAGAAAATTCCTGTGAATAATAAGAGTACTTGTTACTAATAACAATTACTGGTTTTGTGCTGACAGACTTACTGTGTATCACTTTTATTTGGAGTTGATGCACTCCTTGGCAGCAGCAGACAATAGAAATGGATAGAAATTTTCAGTACCAGTAGCTGCTTCAAGAACTCTTGTAGGTCAGTTGTTCAGAATAGGCTTTAAAGTGAAGAAAGTTGCATCAGCAGAGTTCCAGTTGTCCTTGAGAGCTCAATACCAACTTTGAACTTCTCGCTTTCACTGCAGTATGTAATTGTCCCACTGTGTTTGTGTGCTGGAAGGACTCTTATTTAGAGCAGTGCCCTGCTCTTGGAAACTAGCTATTCCCATTTATGCATCTCAGCTACTTCTATAGCTTAAAAGCATTTTCTTTTTTTTTTTTTTCTTCCCCAAATACCTGCAGAGTGCATGGCTATTTATTAGCATGTGTGACAGCTTAAATGGCTCTTGTCACCAATTACTGATTTAGAAAAATGGCAGTCTTCGTTTGTGATCTTGTAACAAAAATGATTTTTAAAAAAAGTCTTGTGTGTTTCTCAAAATATAAAGTGGTATCTCTAAGGTGTTTGTGAGGTTGAAAACAATTCAAAGAATAATTTGTTCTCTGTAGCAGATCAATATGGAATAAAATGTTAAGATTCTTTCAACTTACCTTTGGAAAACCAACTTTTTCTTGTGCTTACCAGCTTATGGGCCTGCATAAATCCTACTGGTTATAACAATACTGCTTGACAAAAGTAGTCATGATATAAGGGGTAGCATTATAAAAGGTAAAATGTGTCAAACATAAAATGAAGGGAAATAAGGTGAAATCAGATTCAAACCCATTCAATTTTTATCATGCTCTTACTATATGATTTGAAGCTGTTTATAGCTAATTTCAGAGCAGAAATAATTTGCTTACAAGGAGGGAGAGCATGCATACTTAATAGAGTATCTGTCTTTTTGAAGCAGAGCAATTAAAATTATTTAATTATAATTTATGTGCATAATTACATGCATAATATATGTATAATTTATGTATACACAAGGGGGTGAAAAGTCCCTTTACTGAGGAAGTAGGACTTAGAAAATTGAGAGGTGAGCTATCAAGATGCGAGATGACTGCAGATTTTAATTTCACGCTTTCTCTTTTCATATTAATTGTTTCTGTTTTATGAGCATATTTCTCATTGAAGTCTTGATCCTAATGCCAAACTCTGTTCTGAGAAGAAACTTGAAAGCTGTAGTGTAAGTAGTGTGGACTATATAGGGAAACAACTTGAAATGCTCTGTGTATGAGGTACATCTTACCATATCTTCCTAGCAAAGTGCAGTTTACTTGTTTTTCTTTTTTATGGTTTATTTTTCAAAACTCAGTGATATCATTGCTGATTGCTGTAATAGTAGTTTAGTGTTAACATTTTACCAACCAAACACATAAATCCATGAGATCAAAAGGTCTCGTCATGGCTCTGTAAGAGCGTTCTTATCCTGGAAGCTTCTAGATACAACTAGAAACACCACTGAAATAAAGCTTTCATGGAAATCCATAAATTGTCCTGTAAACCCTTATTAAACTGGAGGAGAAGGTGACTGGCTTCATAAATAATGAATGGACTGTACTAAGCATCCTGGTAACAGGTCAAAGAAAGCTATAGCTGTTGTTTTTAACAATTTTAAAATACTCCCTTCAACATTCATTTCTGATATCCTGTACCTTGGAATTAGAGCTGCATAAAATAATCTTTTATCCTATATCATGCCTTTTTTCCATTCTTAGGTTTGGTTTCTTCTTCTGAAACAACTATTCCATTTTCCAGAGTCTTTCAAGCAATGCAAAAATATATTGTAGGTAAACCAAAATACATAATCAACAATGTCCTCGATTCAGGAAAATATTCAAGAGGTAAATGCATTTAATTTCCAAAATGACTTGTCTTTAGGTTGAGATTATAGACTAAGAATGTTATTTATTGTGCTTCTTGTCTTTTAAGTAGCTTTGTTTCAAAATAGAGTAATATTTTTGTTGTTATTTTCTAAAGGACACTGACATCCCAAAGTAGCTGCCTTAGGTTTAATAAATATGTATCCAGACCACCAGACTGGGGACATATTTTAGCATTTAACTATGATAATAGTAAACAGTGAATATATGGTGTGTTGAGACCTGAATTAGTCTTTTGTGGCACTGGAATTTTTTGCTTTAATTAAACATAAGAAAAATGCCAGGTGAACTGAACAGCCACTATTTTCCTTTATTTGTAATGAAGCAAAATCTTTCAGGGCTGCACTTTGCAACCTTTTTTCCCTTCTATTTTTGGTATGTCATAGTGGTTTTGGAAACCACTGTTGTAAGTTTTGGTACTTTGACTCTGTCTTGGGAAAACAAAGTGAATTCTGAGATGAATAAATACATTTTTCTGCCTCCTAGACTTTGGTAGAAAAGGATCAAAGAAACTATATAAAAGACAACTTATCTCTATGCTTTTACACATGACATATGTTAAAGATAATACTATAATATTATTCTATGAATATAGTATAAAGTGTTAATCAAGAAAGCAGACCAGAGGAAACTGGAGAATTTTCACCTGTGCCATGCAAGGCAGCTCCATTGCGCTAGATGTAATTCTGATAATTTCTAATAAATAAGGATTACCTTGGAATGGCTTCTTGAAAATGTTACAATACAGACTTACTTAGAGTGGAGGAAGAAGTCTCTTAGCCTTCACCTTGGGATTTTGCTTTAGGATCTGATTCTGTAAAATTGAGAGTAACTTCTAGAAGTGCTAACAAAACTTATCTCCTGCATGAAGTCTGTCTGAATCACCTTTTGAGAATTTCCAGAAATAGTTCAGTATCTTTTATTCCGAATTCTAAAATAATCACCTTCCTTCCTCCTCTTGTTTGAGAAGGAATTAAATGTTTAGTTGGGTTCTTAGGAATGTTACTGATTATTGCATTGCATTGTGATTACTGTTTAGCTTCTGTGTTTGCCAGTGATAGGATACTTGAACTTTAGAAATATAGTGCTAATAACCTTCAGGATCCTTTTCCTTGACCTGGTAGAGAAATAAGTGCTTTCCAGGTAGTGGACTAAAGATATTGACTGCTACCAAAGCATAGTATGTGTGCTGTAAAGCTCACCTCTTGTTTGTGTAATGTGTTTGCCTGGGTTTAGGAACACTGTACCCTGAAGAGCTGTGAACACAGAATAAAGTTATAACAGAGTATCTGAGTTTGACAGCTGTCAGTACTCACATGTTTAAGAAAACCTTGCAGTGATAGATGTAGGAATTAAGGTACTAAACTAATAGAAGTGTACAGTCACACTCATGTGACTGTTACTTATAGAGTAAAATTCTCATTTTGTTGCAATATGAGTAACAAAACCAAGCTTCTCCATGGTGAAGTGCCTTTAATCTTTTCTTGAATCAGTACTAAAGAGCAGAGAATATGGTACATAAAGCCAGTTCAGTCAGTGTTGTATCAGAATATCAAGGGTTAACAAGAATAGCCAAGTTGGATGTTTTTCAGAATAAAGGTACAACTCACACTGTGTAGTTTCTGTCTAGTGAATCTGGAGGATAGCAAACTCCAGTTACTCACAAACTTGGAGTTTACTTGGAATGGTGATAGATGCAGTCCCATAGCCACCCTTTTCAAAGCTCATTTTCTTATCTTGTGCAAGTGAATGGACATCCAAATGCTTCCTCTGCAGGAGCATGTGTGCAGAAAACAGTTGGACAGATTTTAATTAAACTTTATTAAATTTTTAAATGCTTTAGTACTCTAAGGCATTCTTCTTAAAGTTTGACATCAAATGATCTCAGGATTTTTCCAGGTTAGGAGTTACTAGTTTATAATAAGGCTAGGAAAAACAGTCAGCTTGAAAATTGAGGTTATCTATTCTTTTGTTCATTGCAGTACTTACTGTTTGATGAAGATTAATCAACTCACCTCATGTTCTGTGCTGTAAATATAGAGGCTATGAAAGCCTCTTAATCTAAGTCTAAAATACTCTTGCTGTTACTGAAATTGAATTTGCTGTGACCTCTCACCAAGTAGGTGCACCTAGGGTCATTCTTTTTCACTTCATAACATCTGTAGCTTTCCCATTAGCTAAACTGGCCAAGTGGTTTGCAGTGTTCATTTGATTAGTAAGGACTCCATTTAGTGTGCAAAGATAGAGTGAACTGCTCCCCATGCATACTCTCCCACCAGTCTATACAGAACTGGGGCAGGTGGGAGCGTATTGGACAGGTGTAGGGATAGAAGGATTAGCCATGTGTAGGGAATAGCAGTTTGCAAAAGAGAATAAAGCACTGGAAGTGGGCATCTTTACTTCAGCATTTTTTCACTGTAATAATCCCCAGCAAAACCTGGTGTTCTCAGTTTAAGACTTTAAATATTTTGGCATAAACTTCCTCTGGAGAAGATGGAACCTTCCTCAGTTTTAAGCTTTGAGATGACTGAATTTCTTCACAGTATAAATTAATCCCTAAATTCTTAAGCACCATAAAATCCAGCAGTTATAGCTTACTTTTTTTTCTTCAGTTGAAGTAGATAAATAAGAACTTGGGTGTTGCATGTTTCTTGGGCATACAGAAAGTCTTTCAGTCTCTTTTTTTTATGTATAGATAGATTGGGGATCTATACTAGTTCCATCCAGGAAAGCTTATCTTCTCCATGACATGTGATGTGTCTCATAGTTGCTGTTCTATGAAAATGCGTTCATTGCTGGATCTATAGGTTGCTGTTAGAATCATCATTGTTCAATCAGAATGGTTGGAAGGGACCTTAAAGATCACCTCGTTCCAACCCCCTTGCCATGGGCAGGGACATCTCCCACTAGACCAACTTGCTC
>WUAM01000431.1:67724954-67762103 GCA_024336885.1 Actenoides hombroni | reverse complement strand
GGTAGAAGAAACTCGTACTATCTCCAGAAATTAAATAAATGGATTTCCATGTGTGAAACGAGGAGCCTTACACTGAAGCAGCACAGCAATCTGGCAAGAGTAATTTTTCCAACAGCAGTGACAGTCATTAAAAAAAAAAAAAAGCTTTTAAACCCTTCTTGCTAGCTAGTTAAAATTAGCACAAAGTGCTGAGAGGTGGGCATGGTGGTGGAGGCAAAAAGACATTTTGCTGTTTAGTTTCATAGTGGTTAGAAATACTTATCTGTGAAGGAGAGACTTGCCAGCAGGATTTTGTGTTTGTCAGCCTTTTGGAGGTAGGACATCAGCTACAGGAAGACCTCAGGAGAGGGCTGGTGATGCTGAACTGGTATTCCCCTTTACTTTTTGGTATTTATCAGAGATTTCAGGTCTGTTACTTTCCCACTGAAGAGCTCATGCTTCACTCCTTTCAAAGAGCCTGTAATCAGTATAGCCTATTGAGCTAATTGTTTGCTTGTTGGAGTGTTTTGAAACAACAAAATGCAAAGAGTAATAGAGAAGGGCTGCTTGCTGCCTTAATAAAACCCCAGAAGGAACAGAGTAATTTTCTTTGCCTTGGAAAAGCCTGCAGCCCATATCTCTTTTGTCTGAAGGTGACATATTAGTCTTGGAGTTCCTTAGAAAAGAGGAAAATTACTGGCCAGTGGGGCTATTTATTTTTGTTTCTGTGTGTTTAAGAAAAAAGAAACACAGCAGATATTGCCTGGATCAAAATGACTAGTTCACTATAGATTTATCCCTCCCCCCCTCCCCCTCTGATTCAGTGAACACCCATGCTGATATTTTAAAGATGCTGTTCGGAGTGTTGTTGTCCTTCCAGTTAAAATATAAACTTTTCAAACTGCTGAGAAATTGTGTATATGTAACTCCATGAAATAACAGATTCATGGTTGACTTTCTCTCCTAGCTATTTCTTTATCACACTCAGAGACTCGGCTACATACCAAAGAGCAGAAATTCATAAGTAGGTTGTTTTTAAGACCAAATTTCCTTCCTTCATTGGAGATAAGCATGAGCTCTGCTCTGTGAGAAGGCCTGCACGTTCTCTTCCCTGGCAGCACCACAGCATGTGGGGTGGCTAGAGCTCCAGCAACTTGACCCAAAACAGTAGTGTTCACTTGCCGAAGTCTGTCATTTGACACATTTTTCTCTCCCCTGAGTATGTACTTATTTTTTCTAATGAGATCATGCTGATGATACATGCTGTGTTGGTGGTCTTTTGTTTTCATGTTTTTAATGGTAAACTGAAGGAGTACTTAATAAATGAAAAAGTGAAAGGCACATACATGTATTTAACCTGTAGTAAGACGAGGTTGATCTGTTTACACTCAACTTAGATTTTAATTTTAAATGGTCCCTGGGATCAGGCTTCATCAACAGTGGTTGTTGTTAAAGAAGTGGCAATTCGGAAGGGTTCCATTTTGTGCGTGGCTTGTTTGTCTTCTAACGTTGATGATTTAAGCAAGTAGGGTAGAAGACCACAGCGGGATGGAAGTGTGTGTGCCAGCTATGAACACATCTTCAAGGTTCATCCTTCTTACTATTGTTGTGTATATCTGTCTGTATTAAAAAATCTCAGTGATCTGGATAGCTGTGAAAGTCCAGAAACAAATGCAAAAGCTTCATGCAAATGTGATTTCCTTAGTAACTTAACTTTGATCTGCTTTGACTTACCAAGCATTCTTGCAATTAGTGGAGAAATCCTCCACTCAGCGTCAACATGAGGTCAGTGTGCAGGTTTCATGTTCATCGATTTAAAAACCTGTTCTGAAGCCTCTGAGCTTGTTTCACAAATCAGTGAAGCAAAGTAGCTTTTGTGAAATTATTGCTGTAAATAAGATGAGAATTAAACCCACTATCTGGAGAATAAGTTTTATAGTGTTTTATTTTGAACTTGCACTCTATTTTACAAACACTAGTTTAAACATGGTTACAGCCCCTCACTAAGGGCTGTTCTTCTGTTAGATATTTGTGCAAAGCAGTCAGAGTGAGCAGTGTGTACATATCTAAAGGCTGATTTAATTCTTAGGGAAGTTATGTCTGGTTCTGGATTTCAGGATGTTCTCAAAGGGTTGTTTCCTGTTTTGTAAAATCTCTGCAAAAAAAAGGAATCAAAGATGGAATTTCCTACTATTTTCTTTCAGACTTCTCCTTGAATGATTATGCTGGCTAGTAAGTTCTGCAATATGCCTAAATGCAAACCTGTAATCTTTTAATTCATTGAACACACTAACTGAAGTGCTTTTCAGTGTAACCACATGCAGGTGAGTACATAGATTTTTCTGCAATTTTTAAGTCCTGTTTTGTTGGTGCTGTTAATGGCAAGTATTTTTTTTAATCAAGTTCCAACAATGTGTGGGCAGAGCACTGGACGTATACAGAAACTTGCCATCTGTCAATACCTTTTCTGCACTGTCCCCTACAGCAGTACACCATTGGATGTGGGGTGGAGTAGGGTGCTCAGTAAAGTGTTTGCAATGTCATCAGCACTGACTTGTTTTGCAGGAGAATGAGTTTCCCAAGGTTCTACATGATCAGGAGTCTCCTGGTGTTTAAAGATGAAGGACAAAGCTCGGCTCCTTCAGGTAGGGCTGTTTGTTCTCTATCGGACTTTCCATGGGGGATTTACTTAGGGCTACCCCATGCACTCAGTCCTCTATGGGTGCACAAATGTTCTATAGGCATCATCAAATTCTGCTCTGCTCATTGTATAATTTAAGGTGACCACTAGGAGTAAGAAGTTATGATGTACTCTGTCACTGCTACAGATCAAGAGCACCATAATGCCTTTCCGGGAGCTTATTGTGCACAGGAGGGTGAGGTAAGCTCCTGCTTGTGAAAAAAAGTAAAAATCAGATCTCACTATATTGCCTTTGTGCTCTGACCTACTTTTTTGGCTTTGTAGCAGCAAAAAAATACTTTGACTACTAAGCACCTTATATGTGAGTTGCATGAGGGGTCTGTTTCCAGCTACTGTCTATTTTGGTCTTCCTATTCCGACTTCTCCCTTTCTGTGATACTAGAGGAAGGGGAGTCTTCTGGAAATAAACTAGGTATTAAGCTACTGATGAAGTCACAGTTATTGTCATTTATTGACATCAGTGGTTCTGGTAGAAATGAGACTTTCATCAAGTGATAGCCACTGTGAGTGTTCTGTTTCTTAAGATGATTCGACATGCTTTGAGTGGAGTTGGGGGGGGGAGACCCACCTCACTAACATATATTATTAAAAACCTTCGTAACATATGTTAAAGATGTGCTATGTGCAAACTATGTGCTGAATATTCTAAAAGGAACAAATGTCAAGCTTAAACAGAAAGGGTTTCTGGGGTAGGGATTACTTTGGGCATTTTTTAACTATGTTTGTTTCCTGAACCAAATACAGCAAATTGAGACTACACTAATCAATTTGATTAATGATTCATAATTCCTTCCAATGCCTCAGCAAAACTATAGAAAGTGACACTTTCTTAAATCTGTAGGCTAATTTAAAATCCTGCTAGAGTTTCTGTTAAAGCAAAGCCTATCTGTTCTCAAGGCCTGACTTTTTGGAAGGACGGTAGCTTATACTTTGGAGAGTGGAGGTGGGTGGGATTCTGCCTTTTTTTGTTGGTGGTTGGTTTTTTTTGTGAACTGACAGTAAGATTCTGTCCTTATCCTTTGTGTTTGTGAGTCTCAGGAGACTGGCACATGCTATTTCTGTCCTATTTTTATTCCTTCCTTCTGGTAATCTATTGGTACTTCCAGCCTAAATTGGGTCACCTTGAGGATAAAATAATGGCAGTATGGGATGCCATTTCTGGAAGGAATTCAATTGATTTATTTCTTTTCTTTCTTTCTTGGTTTGTTTTTTGTTATATTTTTGTTTGGGTTTTTTTTGTTGTTTGTTTTGTTCTGCTGAATGAGAAAGGGGAAGATCTTGTCCTCTTGAGCAGATTCTTGAGTAGCTTTTTATCTTCAGTGTTCTTAATGACGTGATATAAAATTCTGGGATGCTGTTTTTCACACTAACAGAATAATTAATCTTAATTGCATTGCTTGTTTTACCGTACTTTAGTGGGTGATTAGAAATGGCTTTGTCACAAGACAGAATAATGTGTCTTATCCAAATGTCCGAGAGTTGGCCAAAAAAAAAAAATAGCTTCCATTTGGTGCATGGGAAATGGCACTGCCTCAGCTAAGTTGCTCTCGTGCTGTGACTTCCTGTCTGCATTGTTCTTCAGCCAATTTCCATGTACAGATTCCCTCAAAACAGTAGTTGATTTATTGTAATAGCATGTTTATGGCTGTTTCCCTTAGCTTAGAGACAACCAAAGCATGACTGAAAGGGTCCAAAGAGTGGCTTCTGGTTGTTGGCCATCTGTCAAGAGTGTGGCAATGCATACGTACGCTAGCAATGAAACAGGATCCAAACCTGCTGTTCCCTCCTGGGGGCTGAGCACTTGGTACACCTCCTTATGGAACCACTTTGACATTTTTCATTATGTCAGTGGTCCTTGGATGCCTTTAAGTATATTTACTTCTTCTCTGGAAGAAATCAGCTGATAAGACAACTTTTCTTCTGCATATATCTTATATATGCATCATACATATGTGAATATATTAAGTATATATTAAAGTCTAATGGAGAATTACAACTAAATGCAGTTCTACCTTAAGTATGTGGACTTCATCGTTAAACATCATAGATCTCATCTGCATGTATTGTAACCTCTGGAAGCTGGCACCCCTTCAGGTCTGTGTTGATCACACTCCAAACACCTTGCTGAATACACTGAGATATATATAAAAAATAAGACCGGAAAGTCTGGAAATCCCTGTGGAAATTGTGTGCTAACTCTTGGTAAGCAGCCAGAGCAAATATGAGAAAAAATTAACATTATTTTTTTTCTGACAGCTGAGCAGTGTTTGGTACTCCAGTCTCTCCTGGGCAGTCAGGGATGCACTTGTCTGGTAGAGCTGTAATTCTGTGTATTTCCCTATTATCTTTAGCTCTAAATTTGTCTTCCAGCAACTGTGCTGCATGCTGAGAGTCAAGTGGGTCTTTCTACACTTGTATCCATGATGATATCTATTCTAATGAAATACATTGTGTACTTAAGGTTTTTGGTTTAGGGCATGAGATCAGTAGGAGAAATGGGGAGCCCAGTTCTTCAGCCTCTCAGCTGAGTTCTTAATAAGCCCAAACAGATGCTTTATCAGCTCAGAGCAACCAAAATGACTTGTTGGGCTTTTTTTATTCTATCTGGCTATGATTTCTACCTGGATCATATTAGTGCCTAAGCTGTACCCATGTGTTCTGATATACCTGTAAGGAATGTCAGGATGGAAGATGCTTGTATTTCTACCCAGTTTGTTTCCTAAAGGTCCTGCACTTATTACTGTTTCATTGCTATACAGTTTTGTTTGGATGTCTAAATCCCTTTTGACTGCTCTTGGTCTTGTAAAGCCCAGAAGCTGTTTTGTGCTTGCAACAGCAGTAGAGTCTTTCAGGCTCTGGAGACCTCTCCATATATGCAGCTGGTGTCAGGACTGAATTATGGAGAAGCCAATTAGGACTGATAGCCAACAAATTCTCCATTGAAATAAAACACTCGGCAGACAGGTCTTGTTTCTGCTTACAGAGGTGTTTCTTAATAAGTTCCAGCAGATCTAGGAACAATGTGATTACTTGGGAATTTCTTAAAGGGGCACTTGAAAAATTATGGAAACTTGAATTTTCAGGCTGATTTTCATACCTGCCTTGTCTGCAGGAGACAGAGTAAGCTAGGATTTCAGGGTTTTTTTCATGGATGCCTCTTGCTTTAGCTTCTTTCTCTTCCTGTGAACTTGGTGCAGCTGGAGGGGAGGAGAGGGCAGACACTCAGCAGAAATCAGTCAGCTCTATTAGAAATAGAGCAATGTTTTCAAGCTGGTTTTACTGCTGAGACTGGAGGGAGGAGAGGAGGACATAGGAGCTCTTGCAGAGTCCAGTTGTCTCTGGGTTTTGAATTTCTAAAGAGATTTTTGAAATAGTGTAGTATTTCATGTTTGACTTGAGCAATTTTAATCTCTAACAAGGAGGAGGAATCCAGGGCAATGGTGTCAGCTGAATTGTGGATGAATAAAATTACAGGCTGGGGCTGGAAGAGATACTTTTCAGTGACATCTTCTAGAATAGCCTAGGGTCGCCAGACAGGATGCTCTTCTCCCTGTTCAGAGCCCCTCTCAACAAAAACAAAGGAAATGCAGCTTTTGGATACTACTGTCACCCAAAAAAAAAAAAAGGTGTAAGAATTACTTAGCAAAAGTCAATTATTTAGTTGACCAGGAGTATACAGAACTATTGCTTTTTACACCTCTAGGTTTTATGAAAACATAACTTCCCCCTAGTCTAGAAGGAGAATAACATGGTACTTGAGCAGAAACTGACTTTGAGTCCCTGGCCACTGGGTTAGAGACAAGAAAGATAAATAGAAGAAAGAAATGTTGCGTGAAATTCCAAACACACCAACCCTCACTGCTTTATATCTGTAACATCAATTGCTGTGATGCCTAAATTGTTTTAAAGGGAAATTCAGTCTTTATGGTGTGGTCTTTGGGAGTTCTGAGGTTTTTCTGCTCCTCATCCTCATTAATTGCATTAACTTTGAATACTTGCTTCTTAAAGGTCCAAATTTAAGTGTAAATCATGAGAATGTAGTAATTAGTTTCTTCATTTCTTTTCAGGTTGAGAAAAAAGCAGGGACAGAAAAGACGTAAAATGAAGCAGCAAGTTATAGGCACACTTTTATGGGATTCCAAGTGCAATCATTGCTTCTGTCAGATGAAAAGTTGTGTCTGAAATGAACTGTTAACCAAAATGTAACAGCTGGATAAATATAAATGTATTGGTATAAGAGTCCTCTTCCCCTTCTTCCCTGCTGTCCTTTAAAACGATGATGTTTGGGCATTTTGAAGAGATTGATGTAGTGTATCTCTGTGTCAGGCTTGGAGTTTTTTTTAGTTTGTGGTTAAAACCAGGATCAAAATATGGACTAGAAATCAGCTGGTGGGTTTGTTTATTTGTGGTTTTTTGTTTGTGTGTTTTTGTTTGGTTGTCTTTTTGGCTTGTTTTGTTGTGGTTTCTTTTTTGTTTGGTTGGTTGGTTTGGTTTATTTTTCAATCTGGAAAAACCCCAAAATATACTCCATGACAGTAGTGGTTTTAGACCTGGAGTTACGATTCACAGTGAGGATCCTGTGGGGATTCAAATTATCCACAGGGTTTGGGAATTAGTTTTCCTTTTTTAGGGCCCAGGATTTTTGTGACACAATCATACTAAAAGTTTATATAAATTCTCTGGACCTACCACTGAACTTGTGAAATTGATTTCCAAAACACTTAGATTCGAACAACATGAGATTTTAAAACCTATGCAAAAAATGTTTCTATTTGCCATCTACTAAATAACACTGAGTTGGTAAGAGTTGTCTGTAAAAAGCTCTCAAAGAGATGGGGAAATGTTTGCAGAAGTGGGAAACATGGCAACTGCTTTTTTTCCAAAAATTGTCCACTTTGCAGGTGCGTGGCTGAATGTGGTTTGGAGACCTTGCTTATCCTTCTTTTACCGGGCTGTCCTATCAAACCAGAAAGTACTCTGAAGCGTTACCCTTGGTACTGGTAAACTGCAGTCTCGCTTGTACCATTTAGCAGAAGTCCTTAAGCTCAGAATGGTTTTTACAGGCTTGCAGTGACTGCATTTGGACACAGTGCTTCTACCTCAGAACAGGGTATGAAATAAGCAGCCCTGTACCTGTGGACAGCGTTGTATTTTTCAGAACCTAGTTGAAGTGTCCAGCAGATGGTGCAATGGACTTTTCCTTAGTTACAGAAATGCTACGATCTTGAGGTTTCATATGGCTTGAAATGAAATGAAGTAGTTTTATATGTTTTGCTCTGAAGCCAGCATTTTCAAATATTGAACTTTAGAAATAAAACGATACAGGTTCTGGTTTGTTTTTAGTTTTGTTTGGGTTTTTTTTTCTGAAGAAATCAGTTGAATTTCTTTAGTACCTCCCCTGTTGTTATAAACACTTCTAAAACCAGAACCAAATTGTTAGGGAAGCCATGACTTTGCTTAATCCCTCTAAATGGAGAACTGCAGTCTTTGTCATCCATGATTATCACAGCATCTGACAGAGTGGGGTTTAGCACCTTTGCCTTCTGTAAGAAACAAGAGTTGCTTTAATCTGAGTCTACAGGAGGTGAGTTCCTAGTGTAGTATATTTGCAGCTTAAGACCAGTTATTCTGTACCCCCAAACAGTCATTTCCTGATGTTAATAATCAGTGCCAGACAAGACTTCTCTATTTCCACTTGATGATTAATTACAACTAATTGAAGACTGCTTTTTCTGTGATGGATAAACACTCTGCTTATTTGTGCTTGATGCTGCCTTTCTTATACAAAATCTAAGAGTTAATTCAGTGCTGGGAATTGCTGGCCAAAATGTTGTTGTCCAGCTTTCCGTGGAATAGCCTGAGATACCACTTCAGGTTATGAGCAGAGCTGATTACATCCTCTTTACAATTGTTACTCAAAAAACCCTAAACAAACAAAATTCCTGGGAAGAAAAAAAATATATATATTTGGCTCACAAATAGCAGAAAAATCTTACTAACAGGGCAGTTGAAAGATGATATGAAATAGTTTTCCTTAAAATGTGCCCACTAATTTTTCAAAACTTCTGAGTGGCTGTGATTTTGAAAAATGCATGCTAAGGAAGTGCAAGAAGTTGTAAAGCTCTACAGAGCATTAAATCCCTTGTAGCAGATGCTTCTTCTATGTTCTCCTTTACTCCATTTCTGAGTAAGCTACACAAATCTAGCTTTAGAGCCAGAAGTGATGAGTAAAGAGAAAATCATGTTGTCTTTGGAGATAAGAGTCAAACTGTATCTAGAAGAACATGCACAAATTCCTTCCATGGTTACAGAGGCTCGCTTCAACAATTTGCTTATAGTGTTTAAAAAAAGCATTAGATTTCTTGCCAACCTCCTGTTAATAATGGAAAAGTCCTCATAGAGCTGAAGATCTGAACAATGGAGATGCCCCGAAAGTGCAGTAGGTTTTATTGTAATAATGAAACTGCAGTCTATAAATATTTTAAATCGCTTAAAATTGTGTTTCTAACTCTCCCTTTTGTTGGCTTCTCAATGCAGTGTTAATGTGAGCGCAACAGTTCTGGGAAACCCAGGGAAATGCAATCAGATTCAATTTAATACCAACCTACCTATTTTCTTGTGCCTGCTGGAATTTGGTGGTAAATCAGCCATAGGCCACTTAGTGTTAATTTTAACAAATGTGAGTACTGTGATCCAAGTTCACATCCAGAGTTCAAACATGGAATTTTTACGCTGCTGTGGGGTGAAAACACAGAAAGGAGTGAATTTAGTTCTTGGAGGAGGAAATACGGTTCTTGCTGTCATTCTATAGATATCCTTTAGTTTAGTAGGCACTGGTGTGACTCTTCTGAGTGACAAGTTGCAGAGTAACTTGGAAAGTCTCACTGTGTCAGAGACGTCACGAGGCAGTAAAGTAGTACATCTGCCACATCCTGTGGGCTGGTACAGAAGATGTGATGTTACTGAGTTTTAAACCATTCTTCAGACTTCAGTTCTGTAACTATTTTTGAGCTAGAGAGTTTGTTTGCCACACAGGAGGTTAATTTGCAACATAACCAGATTTTCACTGAGAGGCAACGTCACATTTGCTGGCTAACTGTGCTTTCTGAACATGCTTTCCTACTAAACTGGTCCTGATTAATAAAATATATGAAGGCAAAAGAAAAAATAGCCTTCCTTAGTTGTTGTGTTTGTTTGGTTTTTTTTACTTATGACTCATTTACTTGTGTAGCACCTTTAAGACCGCTATGGTCTTTGTTTTTTCACTGCTTGTGTTTTAAACCATTCAGATGCAGACCTGGTATAAACCCAGAATTCTGTAGTTGCAGTAGCACAAGGCTTTCTCTAAGCTGATAGTTCTTGGTGGGAACCAGGGTGCTACAGCAATACAGTTGAGTGACTTTTTGATTGGAGATGTTGAGGGTCTGATTTATTTGAAGGAGAGGCTCTTCCACAGTTGTGGCCAAGAGACAGTAGTCCATAATGCTGGAAATCTTATGAAAATTATTAAAATACTTTAAAAACACAACCAATGTGCTCTAAATGTGTAAGTGTAATTGTTACTGAGTCAAATCCTGAAGCCCACTCACTGTGCCTTGTCTGCATAAAGGTAGAATCAATACCCAATGCTCCTAGTAAACAAAATCTGAGAAGCCTTAAGTTAGTCCTTCCTTAATAAAAGAAAAATCACCATTTTCTTTCCTGCTGTTTTGTTTTCTGGACTGGAAGCAACACTGGAATTTGTGAAAGGGAATGATATGTGGCTGATCTATGTGGTCTGTGAACAGGGAGAATTGTTCCTCTCCTCCATACATCTGGTTTCTCATTCCTCGGAAGACTCACAAGTAGGTATTCAGTATAGCTGGAGCTTTAGCAGTATTTAAAGAGGTAAGAATCTTCCTTTCACACAGCATAATGGGTCAAAGTTAATAAGGAATAATAAGGTGATGGGGATGCTTGGCAGTCAGTTTAAGTAAGTGTAAAGTACCTGAATGGGCTGTCCAGCGTGTGATTGAGCATGCCTTCATTTCTGGGTTGTTCCTCAGAAGATGTACTGTCTTTCCTTCTTATTTTGGCCCTTGGCTGGCATTCCCTGTGTTTATCTCCTGTGTTAGCATTATGCCTGCATGGCTGTGAAATGCAGTTGCTGCAGATGGGCTGTTTTTTCTCTTTTGTGAATCATTGAGGAATTGTTTTATTGCACACTCCTGAGAATTAGAGCACAATATTTTTTTTGGGGGGAGTCATCACAGACCAGTCAGTTACCATACCCTTGCTTTTCGACTTATCCAGCATGTTTGCAGCAGGTGTTCCTGCTTTTTTTAAGCTTGCTGGATGTTTATGGGCTACTCTAGCCCACAGGTTCTTTTACTCCATAGCAAGGCAAAAGGCACTTTCTGTTTTACATGCAGTGCAACGAACGTGGATCTGTGACTGCAACAATTGATTAAAGTTAGTCAGGAAAAGTAAAACCAAGTCAGAGGCTTGCAGAGTAGTGCTACTTATTACTCTTCTAATACTCAGAAATCAAGCCTTTCAATATAAGATATTAAAGCCCCAGGCATTACTAAATTAAACACATGATTTACCTATTTGATTTTAAGGTTTGGGAATAACACTGCTGATTTATCTGTTCAGAAAAAGAGAAAGAGAGGCGTATACAGCCCACTATTTCCTGATAAAATCTGTGCACTGGTTGCATATAAAGCATCTTATGTTTATAATTTTAAGTCTGTCATTGTCACTCAATCTCAACTTCCTGCCACACTTATGGTTAGGAAAGTATATCCAAGATTTTACTATAAACAAGAAGTCATTTAAGAGATAATAAATTGCCAGAGTCTTAAGTATATTTAATATCTGTAGAGCAAAGCTGGAAGCAGTGAACAAAAGTAATTGCTGTGCATTATTCTTTATCTTTTTCCATTTAATAGTCTGATTTGGATTTTGAATGTTTTGGCTAAGCAGCAATGCTGCAGGACTAGGATCCCTTCTGTCTCTTTTGAAGGATTTGATTTAGAAAGCTAATTTTAACTAACTTTTCTGATGGCAACTGAGTTACCCTGGTAATTATTTAAATAAATCTGAACTAACTTCCTGAGAGGAAATATTTGAGGATTTCCCCTTCTAAAACATTATTTTTTTTAATATCTGATGTTTTCCCACTGAAATATCTACTGTACTGTATTCACAAAATCCCCTGCCCTTTTTCTTCCTTCCCAGGCAACAAGAAACTATCATTTTCCATACATCTTGAAGTGGTAAGTTGTTAATGATCTCTGTAGGTCTTTCAAAGATGCCTGTTGCTCCTTTCTTAGCCAGGGTCTTTTCCTTTATATCATTCGTATGGTCCTCGCTGTGAGAGATAATGGGACTCCTTGACTTCATCAGACTGGAGAAGGGATCCAAATAGGCAAAGTGAACTCACAGGTTGGGTCTTGCTTGAGGCTGTTCTCTGTGTCCTGATGCCATTACAGAACCTAGTGGAAAGAAAGGAGAAGAGGTTTACTGAAGATACTTACAGTTAGGGCTATACAGATTATAGCAATCACTGTAATCAACTTGGTATCATATGGAATTCAGAGAAAAGTGTAAGTATCAAATCAAAATATCATTGAGTCCCAAGGGAAAGATAAAATAAGTGAGGTAAGTGGTCTAGCTTGATTTCTAAAGATTTCTTGCCCAATTTATTAGCTTTTATTCTGACAGATTAAAGCATAAACCCCTGCTATCACCATGAAAATGCCAATAGGATTAAATATAAACTTTGGAGACAAGTCTTTAAGTCAAGTAATTTAGCCAATCAGTTAAACTTTTCCTTCCCAAACATGTCTTTCACCTCCCTTATCTGCAATGCAGATCACTTGCATTCAGTTTGGTCTGCATGAATTATTTCCAGTAGGAGTTCAGGAAGTGAAACAAGGCAAGAAATGCCTGTAGAGCTCTACAGTGGGCTGAGGAAATCAGACAGCTGTATTTTGAAAAAAGGCACTTCTGTACCTGCAGTGTTCCTATATGAATATCTATATGTAAAAATAAACCCCTTGTATTTGTGCCTTTTGTTCCACTTAAGGGTTGATCTCACCTGCAGCTGGCATTTGTTGGATTGGGGATGGTCAGCCACTTCTTCCCCACTTCAGACCTCTGGCTTCTTCAGTCTGAAGAGTTAACTACCAGAAACAATCTGCCTACCAATAGTTTATTAAAACTTTTTTTCCAAATTAAAAAAAAAAACCCAAAAACAAGTGCTACTGTAGTTGCAATAGGAACCACGGGACAAGTGAAGCCTTTGTGAGCATCTGTGGCATGTTCAGTCCCTTCCTCTTTGCGATTTTTGCTTAAGGGTCAAGTGATCCCATCTACTAAGCAAACTGGTCAAGCTTTTTTTGATTCACACTTTGTTTTTTCCCAACAGCCTTCCTGATAGTAAGGTAGCCCCAGCAGCCACGTGAAGCTGGTGGTCTCTGTGTGTGGCACACTTACCACGGCTGGATGATGTGATGTGTATGAGACGCTCCAGGATTGGTATGTGCACCTGTTTTGCCTTGAATGCAAATGTATTTTGGTGAAGTCAAACCAGTTTTCTTCTCAGTCCAGAACTGACATGGGGAGGCAGGTTTCCTGGCTCCAGCCTTTCTACATCTCCCTGTTTCCATCCCTGAATAAACTATTTCCCCTTTCTTGAAGAAATGTCACAGTTTACAGTCAGAGCGGCCCCTTAGACCTGTAACAGACAGTCTGTTAACCCTCTGCCCTCCCCTAAGTCAAAGAGAAAGGAAATAAGGGAGAGAGACTTTCTTGTTAGAAAAGGAAATTAGAACACCTTTAATGAAAATGAAAATAATAAAAATGGAATGTATACAAATATATACAAAACCAGTATCAAACCCAGCCCCCCCGATGGTAATTACATCACCGTCACCACTGATGCTGTGGAGCAGGCACTGGGAGAGGTTTTGGTTTTTTTCCTTTGTTATTCATATTGCTGCTGCTTTGGTTGGCTTTGTTACTACAGCTGTTAATATTGCATGATAAAATGAATTGTTAATTGCTGAACCTCTGAAGAGCAGACAACAGGCTGCTTACTGCCTGCAGGAGATGTGTGAGGCTGTCAGCGACTGTTGGGACCTAGTGTCAGCTCAATCACACACTGGAGGTTTGCATCAGAAAGTAGTTTTGAAAGTGAGGAAGCAGATCTAGTGTTAAGAACATTCCTCAAGCTGATCAGTTCCTCCCTGTTGCTGAAAGATGCTCCTTGAAGTGTCAGTCCGGCTTAGCTATAAATTACTTGCTGGATGTAAGTGGTACTAGCTCATGTTAGCGCTGCCAGAAGCTGGTACAAATCATATTTCTCTTGATGTATGAAAAGTTGGAAATGTTGTCTTTTATCATAGGTTTGTCTAAAACTGTGTCTCGCATTGTAGAGGCTATTTAGAGACATCAACAATTTACAAAATGAACCATATCAGTACTCGAAGATGCTGATTTCTGTTTTCTCCTCTTTCTCCTCCTTATTTCAATAAGGACCAGATGTCTCTGTGAATGCTGTTGCCTGCCATTGTGTGACTGCTGTTATTTAAGGAAAATTGATGCAGATTTGTTGTTTTCACTTATTTTTATGAAAATGTGAGGATATTTTGCCTCCTAGGCAACACACTTTTCCCCCACCCCCAGTTCATTTTTAGCTCTCCCAACAGTATTAGGGAATACTATTTAGAAACACAGAAGGGGAAAAACTGGAGAGCAGCTTGCTGAGTGGGTCCTTTAGTTTGAGACTAGACAAATTGTTCTATATGAATTTATGATGTGGTATGACAGCATAAAGAGCAAATGTAAGTTCATGTTACATTATTATTTATTGGATTTATAACAAAACCACAATTATGGGGGAGGCTTGCCCATTCAAATGTGTTGAGACATGATCAGAATGCATACTTGTTAAAGTTCATACTATGGCAAAGTAGCTGCTGCTAGCAGGAAAACCAAATATTCTTTAGAGATAGCAATGGGCTTTTATTTAGAAATAATGAAATAGTGACTTAAAAATGCATGTGTTAAGCTGCAAAAAACACTTGTGGTGGCTGTGGCCCCAGAACAGGGGAGATGGCAACTGACCTTCAGCACAGTGACATTTCTCTGACTCTCTTCAAGTCACTTCTATGAATTAAGGAAACACTCTGTCTACAGATGACTGTCCCATCTACTGTCTCAGGTTCTGCTTATAAAAAGAGTTGGTGAAATTTCAGACCCATTTTTACCTCTGTCAAAAAAAGAAAAAGGTCTACAATATACATGTGCTGGTGTCACTGCAGAAAGGTAAAATATTAGTACAGTGTAAGAGGGACATGAATTAGTTTTTCTTCACTGATTCTCTTGAAACATGTCCACCAGTTTTTCAAGATTTGAGAAGCCACAATGTTGGAAAATGCACTGGCAAAAAAAAAAATTTACTTTCGCAAATCTAAATCTCCACGGCCTTCTATCTTTCTCTTGAGTCTTATACCTCAATAGGTTACAACAGATGAAGGATGGATAGAGCTATGGAGAAGGATCCTGGAGAAGATCAGTCCAGCAGCCTGTCTGCCTTGTAATATGTATTGATTCTACTTCAGTTATAATGGTTTCATCTACAGAAATTAAAATAGCACCTATGAAATACAACAGAGCTATCTGACTATTGGCATTTGGGAAGACAGTCATTGACATGCACAATAGTGCCAAGACTGTAAAGAAAGATACATTCTTGCTAGTTCATGGACAAATGCAGTGGGTAGCAGATGTATAGAATCATTCTCATGCTCAGCTGACATCTCACTGCCCGAAAGGCAGTGCTGCTGGGTAGACCTTGGTGGCCCAGTGCAGGCACTGGTGCATCTGATGAAGGTGAGGCCATTGGCATGTCCTGAAAGCCATGGATATGTGCTTCTAGACTTGAGTGGGTTCACATCCAGACCAGGTAATATGCTGGACTTTCATTTTCTGTGGTTTTGTTCTTGCTAAAAATCAGCCCAATGTATGTAATGGAAGTAGAAGAACATCACTATAAAGGAAGAGAGAGTAGGCTCTCCTGGACCTGGTCCATACTCTAAGTATAAAGTCAATGATCAAATGTGACTGTAGGGAAACTAATTTTCTTGAGAGCATGTATTTAAAAAGAGATATTAACATTGTAGTGTGGTAATCAGGCACAACAATATCCATGGTAAAATGCCTATGTTCCAGAGATCTGACAAATCCAGCATTTGTTATTTACCTATCCAAAATACTTGGCTTTGAACAAGCAGTGCCAAATGCCAGCAGAAGAGTGTTCATTACAAATTCAACACAACATGCAGTCAGCTTCAGCACGAACCTAACTGTAGGGGGTTTCTTTGGCTCCGCTTATAAGGTAGAAAGTATATTAACTGGCCCATAATTCAAGCTGAAATAAGGAAAGGAGAAAGATAAGATGAGCTGTCAAGGCAAGCAGCTAGATTCAGTGGTGATTTTTTGGTAGTGACTTGAGGGGAAGGAGCACTTACCCTTGAAAATGGCACAAAATCATTTACAAAGTCATTAGTCATGAATTATTTTGACTGTTATTGTTATTAATTATTTGTACTGAAGTAGTGCTCAGAGAAAAGAGTTATGCAAAAAATCCTATTCTACAGACTTCTGAAAATGCATACAATAAGAAGGCAATCTTTTCCTTGAGCTTCTAAATCTTAATGCCACTCTTTATTCACACTGTTTTTTCTTGTTTTCATCATTTAATTTGGTATTTCCATTCTCTCCTTTATTTTGGTACATGGCACCTGAACCTCTTGCTCAGAGCTATGTTGGTGTTTGGCAAATGTGAAATTCATGCATCTGCACTCTTATGTCTCTGACTATCCTTGGATTTTCCTCTTCTCAGCATTCAGTTCCTTTTCTCACAGTTAATTTTCCTCTTTTTTTTTCTTTCTTGTCTTTTCTGCTATTTCTTCTATTGTCTCAGTCTCAATTTTTTAACCATTCTCACACTTCTTTGATCTTTCTCATGCACTTTCTTTTTGTGTGACATTTTCCCTCTTGATTCTTTTTACAATTTTGGGAGAGATTGGAGAAGAAATAACTCTTGTCTGCATTTGTCCTGGCTGCACTTTTTCCAGTGAATTATTCTGTCTCTCCTCACTTTCTATATCCGGCAAGAATCTGCCAACAAGAAAGGTTATCTGGGGAAAACATACCTTTTAATAGAGAAGATGATGCTGCAGCATGACTCAGGGCTGTGCTGGGTGTCACTGATTGCTGGAAGGTCCACTTGGGGATTTTCTGGTTCTGGAGGGTCTTCAGTACAAGACAACTACACTAAATTTATTTGGGATACAACTTGGATATTCTAGAGTGTTATAAGTCATAAGCTTACCTTGTGAGCTCCCTGGCAAAGTTCCAGCATTGTCTATTGGATCACGGGGAAGGAACAGAAAGTAGGCAAAAACTACAAAGTTAACTGTCAGCAACTTGTCCTTCTGCTCTGCTATTAATTATGGTGGCTCGCCATAGTTTGTTTGCAATAATTGCAGTTATACTGCCAAAGTAGCCTTTAAATGGGATTGTTGTTGTTGTCATAGCTGTTATTGTTCAAGAACTGCATTTTCCAATTAGGGGAAATACATGAGATACATTATCTGTAACAATCTCTTTTGATGATAACCACGGATATGGAAATCAGTCCAGAGTATAAAATTAAAGATATTTGAATAATTATAGTGTAATCAAGTCAAAATTACTGATGCCTTTATTTGAAACTAGATTATGTGGAAAACAGCACAAGAAAATACGTGCTTTGAAATCTGAAAGGCACCAGTATTTGATAGCACATTTGTATATATTGCACCAAATAAGTTTGGTTTATATCTGTCACAGATTTAAAATATAAAGAACAGTCACTAGGCTAGTTTTCAGAGGCTTGAGTATGTTGACCAGCTCCTGTGATTCATCCTTCTGGGATATCTCGGATGTTTTGGTATGGTGTAGTTGCAGCACAAAGGTTAATGGTGCTCAATAAGGTGGCTCAGAAATATCTGTGTTATAAATATCCACTCATTGGATTTTCCTACAGAAGTTTCAATTTTTGTGAGCTCCCTTCTGTCCTTTCCTATCTGATGCTACACGTACTCTTTAAATAAAGACAAATACACAACAAGGCCAGGGAGCCCAGTGGGGATCAGAGACATCTGTTCAAGGGACAAATAGGCATTTTCTTACTGTGTGTAAAAAACCAAACAAACACCAAACAAACAAAAACAAACACACACACACACCCCAAACTCCAAACCAAACTAACAAACCCACAGACTACCAAACAAACAACAAAAGAAAAAACAGAACCAACCAACCATAACCCCACAGCCCTCCTCCTCCTTTTCAGGCTTCAAAGAAAACCACCTCTTCTGTAATTCTTTCCCTTTAGGAGCAAGTGCTGACTCACCAAGCCAGAAGAAGGAACAGTTCAGAGCTCTAGCAGACTTCCAGCTGTCGTCTTCTAGCAGTCTCAGGCAATGCCTGTGTCCAAGGACAACTGGAAACAGAGCTGTGAACTCCAGTCTAGTTATTTATTTGTGCAAAAGGATGGCAAGGAAAGTAGTTGTGTCATTTGACTTCATTGCAGAAGGTGATAAAGGCTATATATATTTTTTTTGAGGGATTTAATTCCCAAATGTATTGTGAAAAGTTGTCGGCAGAGCCTTTATAAGCATTTTAAATCCTTAAACCAACTGGCAGATAATTGTGGGTTTTATATTAGTGGAGAGAAAGGCATTAGAGTTCAGCTACTTGTTAAGATATAAAATAATACCAATAAGAAATCTTTAGGAAGGTTGCTGCCAAAGTCACTGAGCCCTGACATTTTTCATGGAACAGGCAAAGTTGTCTCAAACAATAAGAAGGCAAGTAATTTAAACAAGAGCCTTGTAAGCTGCAAACAATTTTCAATAGTGTTTCTCCTTGTCCTCTTTGGATTTCTCCCCTTCTCTGCTATAGTGGGTTTTTTTGAGCATAAATGTGTTAGATATCACAAGAAAAAAACCCTGAGTATATCCAGTCTAATCAGTAAGAGTATGAAGGACATGAAAAAGGGATGCTTTCAGTGAAGTTTTTTGAGGAAAAATAAGCAGGGATTTAATCTGTTAACAATAATGCAGGATTCTCCTGTTTATGTCCATTTTCCGTGGTAGATTGAAACTAGCAAAAAAACAACTGAGAGAGCTCCCTCTCACCCATAAAACATTGCTGGCAATAACAGTGTATTTATATCTAAAATCAGGCTTCTGATATTTGACACAAATTAGAACTGGAAGAGGTAGGAAGAAATATGGAAGCTGGTGGTCGCTGGAACAGGTTACCCAGGGAGATTGTGGAGTCTCCTTCTCTAGAGACTTTCAAACCTTGTCTGGATGAGTTCCTGTGTGACATGCCCTAGGTGATCCTGCTTTGGCAGGTGGGTTGGACTTGATGATCTCTAGAGGTCCCTTCCAACCCCTAATGTTCTATGATTCTATGATACCTCATGATAAGCCCTTGCTGCATTCAAGCAATTTGGAAACAAATAAGAATTCGGACTGGAATGTCTAGTAGAAACAAGTTTACTGGTTTTAATCCTTTAGTAAGGGAAGGTAGAGTGAGGAAGACTTGGGAGTTCAATTCTTGACACTTGGCTGTGGTCCAGAAAACATAAGAATAATTTCTTCTGGCATGGCCAAGCAGAAATTCTTAGCAGTCTCAGGTAGTAATGGGAAGAGATTTTTTATTTTTTTTTATAAACTGGTAGTTAAAATTACTCTGAATTACAGTTAGACTTCCTGTAGTGTGTTCAAATGAAATTTTCACAAATCCTGTCCAGTGCTCTACATGCATGGTCTCATGCATGGAGGCTTCCACCACGGTAATGCTTTATGACCTGTAACGTAGGCTCCTCACCCGTGAGTCACAGAGTACTGAATTGAAAAAGATCAGGAAATATTATATATTAACAAATTGCATGACCTATTTTTACAGCAATCAGAACAGTTGTCAAGAAACCTGAGTATGAAGTTTTGGGAAATGTCTGAGAAACTTAATAAAGCCGAGTGGTTCATCGGTCTATCTGAAAGAGCTGATGTTGCAGATGCATTATAGAGCTGAAGTTGATCCAAATGAGGTTTCTGGCATGTGCAGCTAATGGGGGCAAGAAGTAAATAGTACTTCCAAGTTTAAGAACTTGAAGTTCTTATTCTATTATACATATTTAACCTGCCTACTATCAATTTTAGGTATTGCCTGTTTAAAATTTTTTTGTTGCCAGTTAAAATAATTCCCTAATCAATTTAGGAGTAAATCTATATTGGGCTATATAGTCTTAAATTATATTGTTTTAGAGTATCTGAACTAGTAGATATTTAGATAATGCCTTTGAAAAGCAATAAGAAAATGGAAGAAAATTGATATTTTAATTTAGCTTTTAGTCATTTGTATGAGAAGAGTTTGAAATCTCCATTTATATCAAGTATATCAGGTATTACCATGCAATATAACAAAGTCTTTTCCTGAGATCCAAGGAGGTGATTTCAGTGAGTTACAGAAGATCAGAATGGGACCAGTGCAAGGCACAGGATCTTTTAACAAACCTTGAATTCCATTAGGGTTATTATAATCAGAGTTTCTCAAGGTGACAACCAGTATCTGGTGTGCTAGGATGATACCATGGGAAACTGAATGCATGAATAGCATTTGCTGAAGCACAGGGTAATTTTCTGCAGCCATCTGAACAAAATTAGGAAGGTCTATTTCTGTTTATGCAGTTTTATGTCCTTGTCTGGTCCTCCCTGTCCTGAAACACAATGCCCCCCCCCCCCCCAAGTGTTACACCAAAAATCTATTTGTTGAAGTCAATGACAAAAAATTCATGTGAAATAATGTGAGAAAGCCTAAGTGGTCTCCTACACCTAGATCATAAAAAGTAGATGATACAAGACAAACATTTTTGTGTTTGTGGTGAGAGTCAGCAGGCAAAGCTCTGCATAGCTTCCACTGTCAACTCCACTTTTGCAAGGTCAAGGTAGGCTTGAAATGACTTGGAGAAAAGGGTTCATTCCCCAATCTACTCAAATGTGTTCAAGCCTCCCATGTCTTAACTTCTACTGTATTTATCTTAGTCCGTACTCAGCCTTTTGACAATACATTGACAATACATTGTCAAGAGGTTGGGCTTTTGCTGCTTAAAAAGATACTTCATTCTAATAGGGAAATTAAGTGTTTCTAGTGTGAAAAGTCAAGGAGGAAAGAAAATTTTATTGTGCTTGTGGGTTTTCCTTATCTGCTGCTAACCCAAGGCAGTTTAATTATCGCTAAAATCTTGGTTTTATTCTAAAGGGAAGTTGCTGTTAACCATTTTGATTGCCTTTTAGTATCTGCATGTGGTTAGAGGTAGCTGCAAAACACTACAAAATTTTCTGTTTTGCAGACTTCAAATTGATCAAATTTGGTTGGGTTCTTTTCCCAGATTCCCTTGGAAATGGGAAATATTGGAAAAGGATGCTATTCTGATTCAAAGAAAGTTTGTTACTGCTTTACTTGAACTTAATCTTCAGTGAAGGAAAATATTGCTCAAAACAATGCTTCAGTAAGCACTCTCTTTTTTTTTCTTTTGAGCTTTTTTTTCTTCCTTAAATTGAAACTCATTCTTTGTTTGAAATACATGAATTGTTTTTATGAAATGTTAGAACTAAGTGTCAGGTTATCCTGTGAGCATTATGTCACTTTCATAGATGGAGAGTCCAGTGGAGAATAACACTTAACTATCTCATACACAACACAACACTCTGCCAAATAGTCTTCAAGGCCTCCTTTGTCCTCACCCTGCAGCAATCACTGGTGAGCGTTTATGAAGTGAATTTAGAATTTACCATTTCCTATTAAAAATGTGGTGTTCTTCCATATAGTGAATTATGCAAATGAGACATTATTTCTTACCAGGAAGAAAACAAAACAGAAAAATAATGAAACTTACTGAAAAACTTGCTTCTCACAATGTACATGTGATTGCCAGAGTCAAAATATAATTGACAGAACAATTATGTTTTGATTTCCTTGAACTACTCTTCCATGCCATCTCAAATCTCACTTTGGCAGATCAAAGAAAATAACTGTGTGAGCCTGTGTACTGCACTCAGGAGTCTAACGCAGCATTCTGCCGAGAAGTCACTTTGTAGGGGGTGTATTTTTCCACCGCATTTGACAATAATGTGAATGAGAGCTTCAGCTCCCTCTTGTCTTATGGTGGTGAGGCACTTATTTTTTCAGGCAGTCTTCTGTCAATGAAAGATTAAAACAAACAAACAACCCACCCCCCAAAAAAAAACCCCAAAACAAAACAACAAATCAAAACCATAAAAACAGCAGAAAAACAAGAAAGGAAAAAATCCAACATAAAAAAAAAAACCCTCACCAAAACCAAGCCCCTACAAATATCAAATAATAATGTTTATGTAATAGAACTTGCTTCTTCCAGTGGCTAATCATGAGACATGTCTCCACATTTTTCAAAGCATTCCACCCCCCAGCCTCCCAACCACACTTTTCCCATCCTCCATCCCCTTATGGCCTCCCACTCTTTTTTGTTCTCTGCTTTCTTTACAGCTTCCCACCATGTTTTGGACTCCTCTGAGGCAACAAAGGGAACTGGGGCTTCCATTGGGTTTTTCTGAACCCCTGACTCCCAGTGGGCCCCTGAGCATCTTCTGGGCTTTCCTGAAACCCATCTGGGTGGTCCTGATGCCTGCATAAGGCCACGGGGCCTCTTTTGAGTTTTTCCAAAGCCCATCAGGGGCTCTGCTCACTTCCAGTGGGCCACAGGTCTGCTGCCAAGTTTATGCATCAGGCACCTATGGTATCCAAAGGCCAGCTAGCTTTCTGCAGACTATTTTATGTCTTGGTGTGACTGCTGGATATTCCATTCCCCGGAGTCTTTCTGTAAGAACAGCAGGAAAAATTTTTCATGAAAGTAAGAACTAGGTGGCTCATTACCTTTGCAGCGCCTCACTCCCCATAGGATCATCTAATTGTTTGCTGAATGATTCCAGTAGTTTTGCTCCAACACCCTTGCCTGGGAAAAGATGCTCTCTCTAGGTTGATTAATTTCATGAATAGGCTGACATTTTAAAAACTGGTTTTTTCCACTCTTGTTGAATTTTTTTTTTAAAGTAGCTTATAATAGATTATATTCAGGTAAGTGACATGTAGTGAACTTAACTCCTCTTTTATCCATTTTTATGCCTCCTTGACTTTCTGTAACTGCTTCTCCTTGGAGGTTGATTCTTTTTTAAAATCAGTGTAATTCCATTGACCAGAGTGCTCTCATGCCAGACAAAGAGAAGTCAATTTTCTGGAGTCTGTGACACTCTGCCTACGTGGCATCTGACCAGGTTTATGTGATAACAGCTCACAAATATGGTATTACTTGGAAGAGGAGGTCTGGAGAGCATGACTGGAGAGTAGCAAGAAAAGCAGAAATATTTGATCCTCTCCAGACAGACTGAGGAAGTATCCATGACTCACATGGCCAGATGATGACCAGCAGCAATGACACGGTTTCCAGAGCAGTATGTATATGCAGCTTCAAAAGAATGTAAACAAAAGGAAAATCAAAAGTAGAGCTGAGCAGATATTCTTGCCCTAATACTATTGTATTGCACAATACTTTCCTGATTCCAGAAGTCACTGTGTGCCACTTGGTTTCTGCTGTTAAAATAGCTTAAATGTGCTCTAAATGCTATGCCTATGTCAGGGATCCTGTGGGGCTGTGAGGACTCAGTCTGGTTACCAGGCTTTCAGAGAAATCCCGGGGATGTCGCAGTTGTCTCAACCACATCCTTGCGTTAGCCACAGAGGTGATGACTATGGTAAAGGTTAATATACTGCTTGTGTTGCTGATGAGCTTCCTCTGTTTAATGCTTCTATGGATGGATTTATCTTTTAGAGTTGTTTTTCTAAGCTTAAAGCAGTCCCAGTTCAGGGAAAATTTGTCCCAGAATCCCTGTATCTAAAACCTTAAACTGTGATTTTGTGGAAACAAAAGTTTCTGAGATGCCACCATGTTGGCAAAATAAGGCTCTTTGAAATATTTTCTAGCTGGAATCTTTTCATTTGAGGAACATAATGATATACTTATACCCTACCCATGACAGATTGACTAGGATAGCAATGGTAGAAGGCTATCTCTAGGGGGCAGTTCAAGGACTAAGCTGTGCAAAATTACCTGCACTCAGTTTCTGTCAATGGGTATCCAGAGTAACTCACGGGTTGCCTAGCTCACAAACTTGGACAAAGACATCTGTAGCCCAGCCTAATAAAAACAGCATGTTCTATTAACAGTGTATATGTGGTGAGTGAGAACAAGATTGTTTTAAAAGTATATATATAAAATAAATAAGTTTGATGTAAAGGACAAGGTTCTATTGCACCCTGCTCTGGCTAGATGAACTTTCAATAAAGGCAACTTCTGCCTGTAAACTGCCACCATTGCACAATAAAGTGGAGGTGTTTCAAAAGCCTCCCTGACTGAAGATCTTATGTGGGCAAGTGAGATGGCAGACAGAAGTAGGGTTGGCATGTTGAAGGGCATGGGTGCCAGGTCCTTATGACACTGAATGTGGTGAGAAGTAGACATGGGTTTTGGTAAATTTTGTAGGAATGGTTTTGAGCTTGCTCCTCCTGGTTTTTGAAACAAGCCTGCCTTGAGAACTGTGGTTTGAGAGCTGTATTCTCTACTCCCATTAATATCTTTCTATCCTGTACTGCTCTCAGGGACAAAATTTTGGCCATAAGCCTTCAAAGCTAGTTGTTTAAGTCCAAGAAATCTCTAGTGGCAAACTAAGGAAACTGTAGAAGATATGAGTTTTGGAAAGATAACTCTCTCCTGTTCCTGTCAAATGTTTTTAAGGTCAAACAGTTTGATGTTTTCCTGTTCCTAGTCATTGCTCATAAGACAAGTATAACTGTCTTTATTGGAGTGTGTTCTACTATTTTTATGATCGATTGGATATGTTTCAGACAGTTTTAATTCACTTTAATGCCACTGAGTTGTTTTCAGGCTTTATCTGTCAAGTCATGGATTTTCTTCTTGCTTTGTCTATAGATTATAGTGGCAAAATCAGAGAAGAGGTCCTAAAAGCTACCTCTGCTCTGTTACCTGGAGGAAAAAAAAAAATATCAACCTTGGAAACGCTGATGTATTCACTTCATTGTATACACTTGAATTGTTCCACTGACTTCACTGAAAACACTCGTGTATTTTGAGTATGTGCTTAATTGCTTTATTAAATCAAGTTCCATATGCATAAAATTACATATATGTGGAAATGCCTGTGTAGTCAGGGTCCTAATGGAAACTATAGTAAAATATGGAGTTGCATTTTCCATTCATTAACTGAACAAAAATCTCATTGAAGTCGGTAGTCATTTTGCTGAGTAAGGCCAAGAGGCATCTGGCCCATAGAGCTCGCATCCCCAGCTGTGACTCTTCACATACAAGAGTTAAAATACAGCGCTGATACACCAGGCTGCAACTGAGGAAAGAGAGGCCTAATCAGGCTGCCACAAAGATCCCACAGCAATTTGCCACATCTGCGAGAAGTTCTAAACCAAGGTTTTAGAGTGGAACAAAATAGTCCATTTATTCAGCAGGATAAAAACAAGCAGTTCAGTTCTGGGTTAATAGAAACTTCTAACACACAGAGCCCAACATTGTTTTGTTGTAATCTATGGGTGTCTTGCTTAGGGACAGCTACAACTATGACAAAATACATCTCACATACACCACTTAAAAAACCCCAAACAAATAAAACCATGTGTGACAAAATAAAATCATACCTAGCAAGCACAGTTATAATCATTTGATTCACTAACAGACACTTAAGGAATGCTCATGGAGAGAAGAACTCCAGATGTCATTTTTATACATCTTTTCAGGTTCCCCTTAACGCAAAAAAATCAGTCAAATATGCCTATGTCAATTCTGGAAATCTTGGTCTTCTACATTCACTCAAGGGCACAGAACTCTTCTTTTGAGTGATGCTAGGGGGAGAGGAAGGCAAAGGCCTGATCTTCGAATTGGGGCTGGTTGGTTGCAGAAGTACTTAATAAATTTATTCCATACAAGTAAGAGCTCAAATGCCTTAGGTCAGTAGATTGCACCTCCTTTTCCCTGGTGGTTAATCCACACCCCCATGGTCTGGTATCTTGCCCAAAGAGAGGATCAGATCACACCGTTACCTGGAGATGTTTTAGATAGTTCTGAAATACTCAGAGACAGATGTGTGATGTGTGTCTCTTTCTTTCCCTGTTAAAGCTGTGATGATTTAAGAAAAGTCTCCCTTGGGCAATGAGTCTTTCTTCAGGACAAAGTCTGCTGGTGGCAGTTGTAAAAAAATTGGTGGTGTATTCCTCCAGGTGAGCAATGGGATGTGAATTCTTCACATGGTTAAGGGACAGTGGTGTCCTATAGTTATCTAATTTGAATGGGCCTCTCTTCAGCCTACTGACTTTTGAGACTTCATCCTTAAGTTTCAGTTTCTCACTGAGTTTTGTAAAGTGATCCTCTAACTTGGGAGTGTAGTTTACATCAGACGCTGGACAACCAAGGAGTTGAATATTGCAGTGCTGAAGCTAAGTCTCCTTCTGGATCTTGCTCTGCTTCACAAAGACACATGAACAGGTTTTCTTCTAGCAAAGGAGTGTGTCTCGGGGTGGGAGGATTCTGGGGTATTGTACAGAGAACCACCAAGCATCACGTACAATTCCATTCTTCTAGACAGAGTTGATGGGCTACAGGAAGATGTAATGTGGCATTGCCTGGCCTGAGCAACTTTCAATCCAGAATGAGTGTCCTTAATCTGTGATCTTTATTTTGGCTAATTATTGGGTTATTTTCCTAAACTGTCATGTTACTGTGTAACTTGTAACCACTAAGCATACCCTGTTTAAAGCAAGGTGGCAGCTCCCCCTGTTCAGGACAAACCTGTATTCTCTAAGCTCAGCACAGGTTTGTCTAAGGATGCGATACGTGGTAGTAGCAGCTTGGGACTGTCTCATGGCTAGAAATGGGGTGTGAAGGAAGAACCTGCCTACAGCGTTAGATGATGACTGGGCAGAACTCCCTGTTGTCAATTTACAAACAAGATTTTTCTGGTGAAACAGAAACTAGACCTTTGTAACAGATCACTGAACTAAAGAAGAAAACATGTGATTTGGTTACAATTCACTGGGAAATATTACTATATCATATGGCTACAGAAGAGTAGGAAGACTATTAAAAGTCTATTCAGTTGCAAAGAGGTGACAAAAAAGGCAAAGGACAGAACAATGCTGTTTGAAACTTTGTGATATTACAGCACTACCTTGTGACTATGCAGAGTTGTGAAAGAAAAGAATGTGATAACTGCTGCGGATGTAGATTTAGCATAGCAAAATTGTGATTTAAAGTAGAAGAATGATACTGTGTGAGTCACACCAAAAAGAGCAACCATAGGAGACTGGAGAGAGACAGATGAGTCAGAGAAGCTGTTTGTGTCAGAAGTCTGAAGAAAATTAAAGAAGTGTTGAAAATAAATTCTCTAAAATATTGATTTGTGCAATAATAGTTTATAGAACATAGAGTTCATAAGAGTTTTTTATTACTTACGATCCTTCATATAATCATACTGTTTTCTTAATCTGTTTTCAACAATGCAAAAGAAATTGTTGAAACAGCAGCTCGAAGAAAACCGGAAGCAAATACTTATTAAATTCAGAGTAGGCTATGGTAGTTCAAAGACATCAGTTATCTTGTTTATACTCTGTAATTAACTTAGTAGAAGATAGTAATTTCCACTTTTTTGAATCAAAGAAGTTTCCATAAATTGTGGGATAGACCAATGTTTTTGTTTTTGTTTTTTTTAATGTGAACTTGTAGTTATTCTTGTAGCTTTTCTTGTTTTCTAAACCTAATATTAAAGTCATCATCTAGCTAAGGTAGAACAGAGAAATAACTAAAGGACAAATGAATCATTTCGCCCTTACATAAAGGAAGAGAAGATATGAAATGGAATACAAAGAAATGAAATTATTTCTGAGAGAAGACCAGGAGATGAAGAGACAGAGGAGGAGCAATAGGAAACCAGAAGAGTCCTTCAGGGCATTGGCAAGAAGGATATGAGAGTTGAAGAGTTAACAAGAACTAGTGACAGAGCTTTGTCTTCAGTTTGGTTGGGGATTTTTCTTTTGTATTTACCTTTCTGTATGTTTTAAATTTTTGTGGCTGGCAGCTGTCAAATACCAAAACTTGCTGTCTTTGCCTCTTCACTGCTCATTTCATTAGTTAATGCACAATTTATCGCATGGTTGTTACTACAAATAACTGCAAGATGGAACGAACATTGGTTTTATGGTAACCACAATGAAAACAAGCAAGAACATAGTTTTAGAAGATGAGATAAGGTTTCAAAGCAAAACTTTTCTATGTTTAAGTTATTTTGCTTGTTTTACATGAGGATCTTCTTTCTGAGGACACCCCCTGACCCCATCTCCAGTCTTTCGAAAGCAAGATGAATAGCAGCTTTCCTTAGAGGCAAGAATACTTCTAGAAAGCTTTGAATTACTAAGAGGTAAATTGATGAAATTTATCTTAAATGTCTCTTTCTTCAGGTTAGAAAATGGATCCCCTGTTTTTGGTGTGTCACACAGAATGCTGTGAGACCTAACCTTTTAATGACTTTTTTTCAATACAGTTGAATCATTCCTACTGAGGGTTGATTTACTTCAGCAGTGTCTTGCTTAATTTGTTTTGTGAATATTTCTTTTTGGTTTTTTTCTTTTGTTTGTTCTAAAGTCATGGTTTTTAATTTCATTTTTTTCTCAAATGCCTCAGCAATAACTTCTGTTCTCCTTGACATTTCTGTGTCACCATAATATGAACTGCTGCGGCAGGAAACATAATCCTCTAATCTGGCTAGCTCAGATACATTGTTCATATAGAGACATTTTCTAATTCAGTGTATTTATTAACAGCTCTGAGCACTCTGTACACTCTGGCACCTACATTGGGAACAATTTATTAGTGGAAACTGTAGTCAGCCTGTGAGCTTATGCCTAAGACTTATTTCACTAACTGGAATAATGGCGCTGGTTCATCTGATTGTAAGATTCATTGCTCTACTTTTTTGTTCAAGAAGCTCTAAGTTTTACATACGTGTACATATATATGTCTTTATATACGTGTGAATATATAGATACACACACATATATATATACATATACAGAATGCCAGTAAATCAGCTCTTTTGTTGAGAGGATATACTGAATACTAATCCAAACTTTTCTGTTTACTTGGGAATCCTAAAAATAATCTATAATATCTGTTCAAGAAAGCAAACTATTTAGGCAGTTTCAGGTTTTAAGCTGAGCATTTAGTTATCTGGAGAAACAGATTTTTTTTCAATTACATATTTTCAGAACCTCAGTTTTAAGAAATGGAACATTTCTGATCAGTCTTTAATAGCTTTATTTCTCATCTGTTACCCACAAAGCTTATGCTTACGCTAACTGTGAGCGTAATGTGACAATTGTATTTAGGTCTAGCATGCACAGATGTTTGGCCTGAGATGTGTCACTGTTTTGGTGGGCTATGTGTTTCAATATCATATTCTGTCCAAAAGTGTCACAATTTTGTGCTTTTTCTGTCACTTCAGTGATGTTATATGAACCTGCCTGCAGGAGATATTTTTAGGAATGGTGCCTGAGGTATTAGTCCATTAATTAATAGTTTGTTAATGGCCACTGTTGAAGTCAGAAAGCTGGTCTGGGTGAGTTTGCAAGTAAATTGATCTGCCGCTTAGACTTTCATTTGAATGCTAAAAAGGGCACATAGCAAGAAGTGAATATATAATATATAGAAATACTCTTATAAACTTTAATATCTCAATGTGCAGATACTTTTAGTAAAGTCAGAGCAAATTACTTCTCAAATATATATAAAATTGAGGATGGGGTGGAAGATTATTAGTGATATGACTTAATTTAGACAGTCATATAGTCAAACTAATGGCAAATACCATTGTGATCTTTAGAAAGGAGACTGAATTGTCAAGTTAGGAAGTAAAATCTCCATGAAACCAAGATTCATCTTACTATTACTGTTCTGTGCAGGAAGTGACTTTATTTCTGTAGGAGCAAAACTCTTTTCCCTGTCTCCTTCCCCTCAGAAAAGCTGAAGGAAAAAAGGTTTTATGCAGTTTCCCTGAATGACACAGAGGATGAAAACATCCCTCAAGCTGCAAAGCAAGAAGAAAGGTCCTCAGCACTAATGATGGTTTCTATTACCAAATGCTCTGAAATCTAAAAATTAAAACCAAGATCAAATATAATTTGTTTTCATCTATCTGTATGTGCTATATTACAAACGCTGCTCAAAGGTTTAATGTCTTTTTTAGATAAATACTCATTAATGATTATGACTCACTGTAAAAATAATATAAGCTGGCTGGGCAAAAGATAAGTTTATATCATGCAAATGTTTTGAAGAATGGAAAATTATTCTTCTCAAAAGTTGGCACATATATTAGAAAGCCCTTTGATGTTATAACACCAAGCTCTTGGAAAAACAAATCAGCACTTGTTGGTTTCATCTTTTATTGACAATGGCATTTCGGATTTGGCAGTATATGGAGAACTGGTTTTGGCCAAAGCTTCTGGCGCAGTCAGTAAATGGTGTTATTGTTGTAAAAAAGAAAATATTTTCGTTGTAAGGCTACTGAGGATTGCACTGAAATCTAAGAAGTAGTATTTGTGCATGTTGCAGGATAACACGCTAAGAAAACCCACAACCAAACAACACTGACAGGAAACAAACAAACAAACAAACTCCAAAAACAACCAAAAAACCAACCAAAACAAAAAAACTCAAAACCAAACAAACAAAAAACCCCGACCAAAACCAAACAAACAAAAAAAACAACGGAAGGAAATGACTGCAAAGGGGTGTGTTCTGACCATCTCGGAAATTAAGGGAGTCTTCACTAACAGTATGTCTGTTGTGCTGTTACCAAGTGCTTTTGTTCCCCTGTAACTTCACAACATCCATCTTGTCTCCTTGAATCTGTATCAGTTTCAAATTATTCTTGGTTGCTACCATGCCTCTTGAGCCTTCTCTCTTCAGCTCATAATTTCCCCCTTAATTTTTCTCAATTTATCCATATTTAATTCTTTCTGTATCTCTGTGCTATTTTTTCCCTATGATAAAGATTGCAAAGCTAGCCTTGCACATATCTATTTGTTGCCACCTCCAACATCTTCCCTACTTACATTTTCTTGGAAAGCTGTGTATCAATGCTGCTAATAAAATCATTCGTTGAGAGCCCTGTAACATCTGTAAGAACTAAAAATATTTGACTGTACATTTTCAATTTACTAATATATTACTAAGGGTAACTGACCAAAATGAAACCCCCAAACCTAAGATACACAGACTTAGGTAAATATGTTACCATTCAGATACTTCCTTAACTCTTATCTAGCTATGGTCTGAAATTCACTGGGCCTGAGCACTCAGCACTTGTCCATTGTATTTATCATTTCTATTCTCACTGACCCTTTCTAGGGAGTCATTGAGCCCAGTGCAATAATTTGCTGAAAATAGTCCTCATGCAAATGAAGAATTGCTCACAAGAATTACAAAATTATAGTGTTAGCTCTTACAGAATCAGTAAATCTAATAAAAGTTCACCTGATACAATTTCTTATGTAAATGAATTTTCCAGAACATTTCTCTCTTTCTAGTTGCACTGTTACCTATGCTGCCACCATACTCCAAAGAAATTCATTGTTCTTCCATTTCTTTACTTTAAATGAAATGTTTGCTGAACTTAATTGATGCTGTGATGTCTCTCTTTGCAGGGCAAAGAGAATTGTGCAAGAGTAATTGTGTTTGACTGTGCCTTACTGACATTATAATTTTTTTCTGGAAAATATTGGAAATCATTCTCACTGAGGGGAAACAATGAGTCAATCATATGAAAAAGTTGTAAAAGTGTCTTTGTCCCTAAAATGTCAGTGCCTTTTTTTTTTTTCTTCTCCCCTCTGCAGGGTTACTTTAGAAGCAAATATTTGGAGGCTGCCATACATCCTTGATTTTTCTGAGAGCCGGTAGAGAGAGAAAACAAAAGTATCTACAGTAGGAGACAAGCAACCAGCAGGAATGAGTAGAAAATGTGAAGAGAGGGGCAGTCAGTTTTGTGGATGTCAGGTAAGCTGGTATAGGGTTTTTAAGTCTGCTCCTGTAAAAGGGGAACTTTGGGTCTCAGAGACCCTGATGGGCCTTTTAGATAACAGGAAATACAGAAGCGTTGCCAATTTCTTGCTCTTTCATCCTGGCAATCCAGAAGAACAAATATTTTGTGTCAGTCAGCAACAATTCCTGTAATGCAATTAAAATGCAAATGTATCAGTGAGCCCACTGGCTACTCCAACTGTCCTATGGAGGTTTTAATTTTGGCTAATGCTAATGTTTACACTGTTAGAAGTTGCTCCCATCAGTGTCGTATTGAGGTCTAGTTGTTAAAGTGTCAATGTCCTAAGGCTGTGCCCATCTTTCCATCCTAGACTCCCTCTTTTGTAGGAACAAATGCCTCGCATTCATTTTGACTAAAGTTTGCCTGTGTCGTTGCAGTCTGCAGTCCATGAGCAACTTGCTTCCCTTGACTCTTCAACAGTTTGGGCATAAAATTCATTCAGGGCATAAAATATGAATAAATTTTTAATTTTTTTTTCCTTGGATTAGTATAGCATAAATTGCTTAAATATACTTGCTATTAATTTTGAATGTTAGTTAATTGTACCTTGGTCTTAATTTTACTACTGATTCGTAAAGTTAATGGACTACATTCCTAACTTGGTTTGACAGGATATAAAGACTGAGCATTAAATGTGGACTGTGGGTTTAGAGTGAGATTCCTTGATAACAGAATGGTTTTTATTCTAGTGAAGAGACTATCTGTAAAGAAATCAGTTAGGGAGGAAATCGTTAGGCATATAAGAAATACTGTTCATTTTTCCCCACCAGAGCGATCTTTGTGGCTATGACCACTGTAATATATTCATGTGCAAGGCGTTTCACGATGTGAAATCTTTATTTCCTTCTGATTACCATTTCTCTTCTCTTTGCAGCCTTTAAAAGATAGTAATAACAATAATCAAAACCAATGAGAATCAAACTACAGAATATGGGAAAAGCTGACAGTACGCTGCCTTTCTACCCATTTCCTGACAAATGAGATACTGTACTCCTGAGCCTTTATTTTTCAGACAAAGGCTGTGAGAACAGCAAGTAGCACAATGTGAATCTATTCTTGTGTCAATTACTTGAGTGAAAATGGAAAATAGTGGTTCCGTGGCCCATGAGTGCCCTTGAAATGGTCAAGAGCTGCAAACATACAAGGTGTTCTGCTCAGCACAGCTGGTTTAAGTACACATGTCAGCTCCTGAAAACTGCTCTGCCGAGCTCCGTAATTTTTCTCCCACTGTGAAGGGGATGTTATAGAGGTTTGTTTATTATAAACTTTAATAGAATTGAAACCTAAAGTGTATAGACACCTTGTATTGGATAGGGCTTTATGGTGAAAATGCACAGTGCTCTTTGTTCTTGGGATAGCTGAATATATATATATATATTTCTTTATGACAATATTCTGCATAAGTATAAATAAAATTAAGTCACCATTAAGCAACTTTTCATAACTCATGTTTAAAAATTACACTGGTATCAACAGTCAGACATGAAGTGCACAACTACTTCAAGCCTGGAATTTTGAAATCTTACTATTGTGTTGCATGGCCATATAATTGTCTGTGGTTGGAGTTACTTTTTCTTGTCCTCTTGTTTAATAAAGATTGCAAGCACAACACAAAAAGCTTAAGAAGCTTGTTGGCAATCTTGTCTTTATGCACAATCTGAGGTTTTTTCTTTGTAGTCTTCTGAGATTAGGCATGGTGGGTATGAAACTCTTGTTGGCCTTTCCGAAGTTAACCCTGCCTCAGTGACAAAGCAATTGTTATTTTCCTGGTTACATGCAGAAATCAAGTCATGTAGTGAACAATAGTCAGCTGAATTAACCCTTGTGCTACTATTGCCTGGAATTTTCCATTTTATTGAAGGTATAGTTTCCTAAGGATCACTAAAAAGGCAGTTCTGACAATGTTTCTAGTTTAACAAGTAGGAAGGCAGACTGAATCTGTGCTAGAAATTTTTTTTCAGAACAGAATCTAACTCAGCCCTGAAGTTAAAATTAAGTCCATGGGTGTTTCCAATGTCTTAGGTACTTCAATTCTGAAATCTTAGATGCATTGAAGACAATTTTGGAATTACCCCTGCTGGAACCAAAATCTTCTCATCTTTCAGAGCTTAACCATCTTTGGCCTCAGCTTGATTCTTTTTTTTTTTCAAAGCTTTTTCTGTCTGCTGCAAAAGATGAAAAGCTGTAAAAAGAAAATGCATAAGGAGAGCGTACAATAGATAACGTGAAGTTCCACAGCGGTTGAGTTTGAATGATGTGCTCAGTCTTTTAATCTGTCTGCTTTCAGCATTGTGAAAGATTATCCTTCACAATCATCTCTTAAATGCTTTTTCTGATGCTGACACTCCATGTCTGTTGGTACAAACAGTGAGAAGATCTTTGCTAAACTGATAGCTGGCAAATTCTGTTATGCATGCAAGTTCTCTATTGTATATGGAGCAGTGTAGCTGGGTGTATCACCCCAAAAAATGTTATTTCAACAAAAAAAGATAAAACAATATAAAAAAATAACAATTAAAAAAAAAAAAAAAAAAAAAAAAAAAAAAAAAAAAAGTTTTGAACTAAACCCAAGCAGCACAGAGGAGTTTTGCTGAATAGAACTCCTGTGTACGCTTGTCATGTCCTGAAGCAGAGCATAAATGCAACTAGAGAATTGTATGCAGCCTTCTGGATATCAAGAATGGGTTTTAAGCATATGATTTCTGAAAAGAAAGTTCTGATGAGGGCCTCACTGATGGCAAAGAGGACTTTTATAAAGTAGAATTTCTTCCTTCTCTAATAGGGCACATTTGGTTGTGCTTTTTTAAATAAAGGCCACTGTGAAAGGAATACAGTTCGTTGGAGAGTGGGGTTTTGGTTTTTTTTTCCAGAACAAAACAGACTTGGAATTTCGATATATAGGATGTGTCTATAAACTACCAGCAACTTTCACAATACTGAATTTCATGGTAAATTACTTTCTGTGATAACATTAGGCCAAATTTTCTGCTTATATCTGGGAACAAAGGTTTTCTGAGAGCATCGTGGATTGCAAAAAAAAGCTTACTGAAGACTACATTTATATATTTGCTTTAAACCATGGATTTTATCAGACCAGTAAGGATTCTGAAAATAATAAAACTAAATTATGAGGGTCTAGTCTATTCCTTCTTCTTAAGGATATTATCTTAGTGATACTTACTGCTATTTTGAAATAAGCTATGGCTTTCGTAAGTCATTAGAAATTCTGTTCCAAATAGAAAAGTGGGGGACACCTTATTGAATAAGAAAATGTCTGTTCTTACAGTCCGCTTTCAGTGTCCGTAGTTTCACCACATGATTCTGTAATAGAGGGAAATGGAGGTAAATTAGACTTTCAGAAACTAGGTCCAGATCTAGACGTGCCACTACTTAGTTGAACTCTATTTTGAGCTTTATACAACCAGTATGACTTGTGCGTAAGTGGAGACCTATACAGTATCTATTTGGAGTACTGGGATTTTTTGTTCCATCGCTAGCTGGTTGTATCTTACAACTGTATATCTTGAAAGCACTTACGTATCTTTAAAACTGTCCTACCTCAATTAACTGTAATAAGGGTAAAATGGAACTATATGAATCACAAAAAGGAGATCAGATAGCTCAGACACCATTGTACTGTTGGAGCACTTCACCTTTTTTTCTAACATTACATGCTTTCCTTTCTTTCTTTTATAGCTGACACTTAGGTGTCTGTTCTGTGTTAGCCCATATTACACCTTTGAATGCATGGTATTCTAAAGAACTCCTCCTGCTCGAGATATTTGAGATCAAAGCCAATACCTATCAAATATACTTTCAACACCTTAAAACATACTTAGTACATAAGTACATTTCAGCAAGAGGAACTGTTACTCAGCTGGCAATAGTTTCATGTGGAATGCAATGCAATAAAGCACAAATTAACTCACTTCATGAAGTGGACTGAGTTACAGGACCTAAAGAGAATTGCATTATGCTATTCAAGTGAATATTAAACAGCCCTTTCAGGTAGTTTGCATTTGCAGTTCTCCTCAGAAGTTTAACTGTAGGAAAAGTGCCTATTGCTCAATCACATTTAACATGGCAAATGAATCCAGGCAAAATATAGCTGACCCATTCAGTTCTAAAGTTAACTTTTCATGGAGTAGCAAGGTGCTGCTAGTAAACCCAGACTACACAATCTAACGTATAATTAAGAGATATAATAACGTGAATAAATACACTGCTCAAATGATACCGTAATGAAGGTATAGCTCATTTGTTTGCCAATGAGCAATGTTTGCCTAACTTTGCTTATATTGTTCAGTGCAGGAGGAAAGCAAAGGACAGTTCAGGGAACAGCACATGATCTCCCTATTATGTTGCTGTGTACTTGCCTTATGTCTTTCAAATACAGAGGAATAAAAAAAACTCCTAACAGCTCTTCCTGGTTGATCATACAGCACTACTTGGAATTTGATCTAGGGCAAGATCTTATCGTGAAATGTGATCATCCTATCAAAACATGAGAGAATATTATTAATCTGTATTAAAAAGACTAATGGAGTATGATTTCCTGCCACCTGTGATTTAGAATTCTTCCTTCTTTCATTTGAATCATGAGGCCCAAAAACCCAATACTTGGCACAGGGCATGGAAACGATGGAGAAGGAAGTAATTTAAAAGGGTTTTTTCATTTCTCAAATCAGAAGGACCTGAGGGACCAGTTCAATTCTTGGTCTAAATAAGAGCAGCCATCTGACACGCTGCAGCTCTGCACAAAATGCAAGTCAAAAAAAAGTTGTGGGAATAGAGAACATGTGATTTATTGATTTCATTTTGATCTTGCACGTGTAGGAATTTACTAATGCAGAGAGGTTTCTTCCATGCCTTGTAGGAGACAACTTACACAGGCACATCAAAAGCCTGTGATCCTGCACCTGAGAGCCTATGTTCAGAAGCAAGAGTTTATAGACATTTTGGTTATGACACTTCACAATTGTTACTGTCTTCTATGTCATTAAAACTGTTGAGAGATTTTAGTGTTTCTGGACGTTAACTGTGTGCTTTGCAATCAAATAAAAGGGGGGGGGGGGGGGGGGAAGGGAGCAGATTGGAGGGCTTGAATTGGAAACGGGTCCATACAAGAGAATGAACAACCCCTACTTGAAG
>WUAM01000431.1:67675379-67724944 GCA_024336885.1 Actenoides hombroni | reverse complement strand
GCACGTGGGGGGGGGGGGGGGCGGGTGGGGGGGAATGGGAGCCAGTATGGAGTGTTGATATGGAAACTGGTTCCTACATAAGAAGTCATAACACCACTCTTGAGCATATCTATGTTATGCATTTTAAAGTACACTGAACAAATATTCCATAGAGAAAGGGCATGTGTTATTGCAGTCCTGGGGCAATACCAGAGTTATAAGATTGATTTTTATTTGGTATTTATTCAGCTCTTTTGGATTAAGTATATCATTACTCTGCAACAATGCATTATGCAAAGCCCTGATATCCCATATAGTCTCTATCAAAATATACCTCGGTGCATAAATATAAGCTCAAAATAAAGTCAAGGGGTAATACAACAGGTCAACTCAACCTATGAAAATGTGCACCAAAAAAATGTTTTAGGATTTCTGAACACAATTTGGTGAGACAGTTTGTAAAGTTTCATATTTGGTACTTTCAAAGTTTAAAATAGAGTATTTCTACCCCAGTTTTACAGCTTTTCTTTTAACAGGTTGATACTTGCTGACATACATATAAATACCTAGTTAATGCAAGTCAGAGGAGCTCACCAGCTTTGGTCTGGATCACTTGTCTGAAAGAGCACTTTGCAAAAAGGGCCACTAAGGCCAACAGCTGTGCAGGGTTCATCTATGGGAAGTAGCTATAGAGAAAGAGCTATCACTTCAGAAATTATCAGTCATTCTCTTGAAGTTAAATATCCACAGTTAATTAAAAGGGCAATATAATTTTGTGGCAAAATCCCAGGGCAGGTAGGATGAGCATGGGAGAGGCAGAAGGAAAACCTGGAGATTATTTTGCCAATGTACTTAATGGATTTGCACATGTTACATAGTTGATAAAGCACATAAAAAGCCATTCATATTCTAATATCCTTTTACAAGTCATCACAGCAGCAGTGTCTATATGAAGATCTACAACTGTGAGTTGTTCAAGCTCAATTAGAAATACCTTTGTACAAAGATCTCAGAATTACTATTAGTAAGGGAAGCAAGTATCTTTGTTGTCTCATTAAAAAATAAATACATCACAGATGAGTGTTCCTTTTGCCTAATAAACTGAGCATCACCTTAATGCTCAGAACTGCCAACATTTATTTCACTTTATTATTGCAACAGAACACCTTTTTTTTTTTAATAAATTCTTTATTTTCCCTGCGTAATCCATGACATTTATTATAGTTCAAATGACTAAAATGTATAGGAGAAGACATTTATTTGATGAGTATTTAAAAAGAGAATGTGTTTCACTGAAACCTTGAAACAGAGTGTAGGAGCGGATTAGACGTGCCTGCCACATCACTTAAGCATGAACTGGAAGAACTCAAGGAATCTGGGGAGCTGTGATGCTACTGACATTATATGTTGATGTGGTAAATCAGAAATTAGAACTATACACACCACATGAAGATTGGTATCACACCTTTATCTAGGATATAATTACTAAAAACCAGTAATCCTCTCTCCCACAAAAAATTCCCCAATCAACCATCCCTAAACTTAAAGATGTTTATTTTGAGCAAAATGTTTTTCCTGATGAATAACTAGTGCAATCAGTTGTCTTTCATTTTAGTATTTTTTAATTCCACTCAAATCTGAGCTTCTGGCATAAGTTATTTAGATCAATAAGTAGACTTGAGTTTCTAATGGATTTCTTGTGGAACAGCACGTGCAGTAAAATGAATAATGAAGGAGAATTTTTAAAAATTGCAAACTGACCTTTGAAATGTCAGAATTTGGATGTTTCCTGTAATCAACATTCTGTGATAAATGAGAGCATTAAATGTAAAGATCGTTCATTCAAAGTGTGTGTAATCGAAGTCCAATGAGAGATCGATGGCCTTTTGGTGACCTTTTCTGAAAAGGTCAAATGACAGCATTTATGGGAAACTTTTCCTGTGCTTGGAGGATGATTATAAATGGATTCATTTCATTTTGGTGTTCTAGCTGTGGAGGAAAACTATGCCTATATGTATGAGTTCTATATATTTAAATGTGTATGTTATGTAATTTTCAGTCATTCACTCTCACAGGTGTGTAAATTTGACAAATAAAAATATGTATGTACATACCTTCATGTGTATATATATTATTAGACATTTGAAATTAGTATTGTTATTAATGTTCATAAACCAGTGAAATGTTACTTCAAACATAAAAAATGTTATCTAGTTGTTTTTAAGTTCTTAGGAAGACAATAGGAGGATCTAATATGAATTCAGTGGGAAATTGTTTTCATTCTCCCAACAGTGACAACATGCTGGAAACCAAAGCTTCAACAAAAGCTCATATCACATCATCAAGATTCACATGACTCTTTGTGGGAAGAAAGACTCTCATTTTCAGAGGTACGCTTTAGGAATAAGTCCACCAAGGCATTTGGGTCTGAGTAACAGTTGGAGAATGTTCTTGTGCTTATATGATGCAAATTAGCACCAAAAAGTCCAAAGTGATTCAAAGCCACCTGCTCTATTAATTGTTGTTTACAGTATGCAGCATTAACTATTTTTTTAACTATGCTAAGCTTAAATGTGTGTGTTGTTATTTCATACCGTTATTCTGCAATCCGAAGAAAAGTTGTGATGTGTTGTGGCTTTATTTGCATTGCCAGATGATTTGATATTGCCAGACAAATGGGAGTTGGAGTCTAATTTTTCTGACATGGCTGACTGATGCATTTTATATTAAATACAGTCAGTAGAAATGGGCCAGGAATATCCTGCCTCCTGATTATTATAACTTGTGATTAAAAGATGGGTTGTGTTAACATAGCTTTGTAACAATCTTCCTTTGAAACACAAACTAAATATCTTTAAATTCAGGCAGTATACACAGCATGTCAAGCTGTTGTCTTTCAAAGTGGTGGAAGGAATAGTTTTGGTCTTCATTATGAAGTGAGCTTTCAGTAAATGGCTCCTTTAGCAATAGCATGGATGAGAATAGTAAATTAGAAGCATAAAAGTCAGTGAATAGACTAAGACTATAACCATTTTTTCACTTATTTTTATGCTTTGGGTAAATTTTCAGCACTGTGTACATATGCCTTTATTACACTAAGGAGATTTGCATTTTAATCCATTGCACATAGCAAACCTTTATGTACCTGTGCCAAAGATAACAAATGTCATAACCTTGCATGTTCCGACCTATTGTTTAACCAAAAATGTATGGATGTGTATTAAAACCTTAAACCTATCACAACATTACATACTTTGGTATTAACACAGGAGTTAATCTTAGTAATTATACATAAGATGACACATAATCTGAGCATTAAATCCTTGGGCTGATTTGTCAGGTAAAGAGAAAATATTTAAAAGAACAATTACTTTCTTCACATAAGACGATGTTTTGCCCACAGTTTTTCACTTGTCTTGACAAATCTTTGTTTCTAAATACCAGAGTGAACTGAGCACTTGGAGAGGCAGTTACTGAAATTTGCTTTCATAATTTAGTTTGCAAATGTATATTCTGTTTGCAAATGGTGAGGTCAGGCCTTAAGTTAGCTTTAAATGTATCTGTCATGGTAAAATATTTGTCCTTCCAAACTGAAATAAATTGTTCATCTGTCAATGGGAAAGAATAGCTCAAAGACTTTTTTTGTTGTTTTTGTTCATACTTCTGACTGATAAAATCAGTGTAATGTTTACCTGAGGAGATGCTCCATCAGGATATGTTTAGAAGTGAAGTAAAAACAAAGAATTCTAAGACTATTTATGAAGTGCTAATGTTATGAAATAAAATTTGCAGGTCCTCAGGAAGTTGCTTCCATTGATACATGAGAAAAATTGATTTCATGTATATAAATTTTAATGTTTATCTCTTGCTCTCTTCTCTTCAACCCCAGTGAACTCAAAGTTTAACTTTTCATGATGCACCACATAAAAACTTCTACTTGTGCTAGAATAAGCATCAGCTGCTTCATTAGTTGTGTGAGGGTGTCCTGGATTTTACAAAGAAATCAGTTCTTGTTCAATGAGGTCACTACTGATAGCCCTATCAGAAGCTGCCAATAAAGAGTGTAGCAATAATATGCAAAATTCTTATGAAGTTGTGGGGTTTTTTTTAAGAAAGTGTATGTGTCTTGAGTTAAGATTTCTCTCCCAGACTCATAGGCTTCAGACTTAGTATTAGAAAGTGTGTGTTTTGTGAAAATTCATCTAAAGAAAAAAACCCCACCCAGCTGGCTGTTATGGGAAGCATATCTGCAATGGCATCAAATGCCGCTCTTTTGGCTTCCTGGAATGTATGTGTCCTTTCACTGTGTTTGGCCAAAGACAATTATGATGGTAGTGTAAAAGTTACACTGTGGGGAAGGTGGCAAAAATCTGTGAACCAGTATAATGGTTACAGCATTTCTGCAGCTTTACCTGATAAAATACCAGTAGAAAAAATGCTGTGGTAATTCACAACAGAAACTTTCTATTATCAATATATGGTCAATTGCTGAAAAGATGTAAGGCGTTCAGAAATGCCAGTTTCAAAAGAGAAAGGTAGCTTCAAGTTTTTTTCTTTTCAGTGGTTCTTTAGACACTTTCATAAAAAGAGTTTGTCATTATCATTTTCCTTTCATCATTCCTTTCAAAATGTTGATGCTACCAACTTTCTGCTTTGCAGAAATATACAATTCATGTTCACACAACGCAGTCCTTTATGTCAAAAGTGTAGACATCTATAGACATGTGGTGGATTGCTCTTTGAAAGGATATCTGAAAAAAATGTATTCCAGAGATGCATTAAATTCTCTCAGGACCTTTTGGTAAATTTGACTCACAGAAAAATTTCACAAAAGAAAATACTTATTTCCTGGCTATTTTATGTTTTCACCTTTATAAGCACTAGACTCATCTCGGCTTATATGGGAAACATCAGCCTGAGGTAATATAAATTTTCCATTAGCACTGAACAGTTGAAGAAACTCTTAACTTCTTACATATAGCTTAGCACACAGTAGAAGCATGACTGATGCAAGTGAAAGTGTCCAATCACACCTGTGCCACAGAAAGCTTTTGCTACTTCATAGCCATCTATTTTCAACTCAAGTTAGTATATACATATGTCTTTGCATGAGTTTTAGCATGAGTGTCAGTCCTGGAGGGTGAAAGAAGGCTTGGATTTTATTCAGGTGAAAGACAAAATAAACTCTGAAAACTGTTAAACCCATGAGGTTTGCACTTGGCTAAGAGAAGACAGCAACTTGGCACTGACAAAGCCAATACCAAAGAGCACACTCCTCTATAATCAAAATTTTACACAGGCAATATACTTTAGTGTGCAGCTTTTTTTCTAAGTTTTAATCTCCATCCCTGAGCTACTGTTGTCTAAAAAGGAATAAAAGTGACCTTCCCTAGTTTCTGCTTCCCATTTTTGCAGGTGGAAGATGACAAAGCAAACCAAACAAGCAGTCAGAAATCATGCTGTCAAGTCTGATAGAGCTATTTCATTCGACACTTTTACTGGAATCTGATTCAGAAAATACAGCTACAGAGAATGAGCAAACACAAATAAAGTCAATAGATACTGTGCAGTCTTAGGAAAGAAAAAGCAGTTTTAAAGCTTTTATCTTTTCTTGGATGGGGCATAAGCAATGCTGATGTACCTACATGCTGCTGAGATAGGTGATGATGCAGATTGAGCTGCTGATGGGCTGCCAGTAGAAATCTCAAGGATTAGGGCTTGAAGGGCTGTGGACTGCTGCAATATGATCAGTGACTAGTGGATGGTAATAAAATGCTGTAAATTACTGTGTGTGAGATTTACAATGGTTTTCTTCAAGTACTCAAATTTCAGACCTGGCAGTTGAGTGCATGAAACAGATGTTTGACTGCTCCTGTGATTTGAGACCAGTATGGTGATAAACAGTCTGACAGAAACCAAGAAGCAGTGGATTCAAACAGGCTTCATGTCAGATATATATACAGTAACATATTATATGTGGAATGAGCAACTTACTGAAGACTCAGAGCTCAAGTTCTGACACTAGCTATCAATCACATGGGACTTGTACTGAAAGGTGTTTGTTTTCTGCCTACAGATAAAAATCTCCTGGGAATGACTTGAAAGATTTGCATGTAAAGCTGTCTAACAGCCTAAATGTGAGTCATGGGCTTTTCTTTTCTGCTATGTCATGAAGAGTATAGTTAAAATTTCTTTTTGTATATGCTTTGTAAAAAGTATATTTGCATATACTTTATATGTGCTTATGTATGTAAAAGTATATTTAAATCTCAACTTGTGCACAAAGGTAACTGCAGCTATGTACACAATATAATGATAATTTTTTTTAGTTAAAGCCACTGTTTCTCTAAATATTCCATCTCTAAGTTGTACCATTTCAAAGCCTTGTTTGTTCTTCTGAGACTCTAATGTATTCAGATGATATAATGTATCATGCTTGGTAGACACTGAATCTGAATACAGAGGAAGATAGTCTGTCTACATCCATGTAAAAATCTGATATCAATACACTGACAATTTGGTAGGATGAAATTGAATGTTTTTTCTTTTGTTCACATCTATTTCTGCTTAGAACTGATATATTTTTTCCACTCCACATTATTGCAATTCTTAAACTTACTGTTTGAATTGTTGACTTCTTTTTTTTTTTTTTTAATGCAGATGACATAATGCATTATCGGAATACATCTGAGTGAAATAGTCAAGTGTATTAGGAATTTCCTAGGATATGTGAAATTTGGATAAAGGTTCAACCCAGAGCCTGAAACACAATTGCACCCTCTCTACCCATTGAGCAATTCTAAATAAAGAAACCGCGATGACAAGATCTTCCATTCATGCTCATCAAAACACTTGCATGTAGGAACAATATACACCTGCACAGATCTGATCATTTCACGAGCGTTTGGCATCATAAACATCTGATGGCACAGTTTTTGTTAACAGAAGTTAATACTAATTTTGATTAGTTTTACTTAAATCAATGAGTTAACTGCCAAATGAGAGAGAGTTACTATTTAAGTTCAAGATAGTTGTGTGGTTCAGACTTAAGTTTTAAGTGCTTTGGTTACTATATGAAATTATAAATAGCTTTTTTCAGAAAACATAACCTTTTGGTAGGCAACCTGGCAGTCAGGACAAACTACAAAAAATCAGTCACTAGAATAATGGGTTCATTGATGAGCTTGGCTCACGAGGAAAATAGGGGGGGGTTTTTCCTCAATGTTTCCTTCACACAGAAGGAGATAATGAGAGAAGAGGATGCAAGATCTGGGAGGAAATAGGGTGAAAAGTATTTTAGGCTCTGAAGACATAACTTCATAGGCTAACCAGCTGATGAAAACGGGATTAACAATGTCATCTATATCATAATTTATTTGTTCTTTATGTTCGTGAAAATCCAAATGAATAGCAGTATTTTAAAATTTAGTTTCTTAAATATTTAAAAATATGTAAAAAATTGATTGCAACTATAGTAAAAATTCTTAAAGTCTGTAGAACTTAAACCGGAGTGGCTTCTTTTTTATATTTTATCTTTTAGCTGGCTGGCATTACTAGGACATACTAAAACTAAGGAATAAATTGTGTTTATATCTATAAAAGCTTTGAGAGAGATTCGGGTAAGCTTTTTCTTTGAAAGACTGCAGAAAAAATTGCAAGGAACACCACAAATTATTGGTGGATACTGAATCTGAACAAGAAGTAAAATTCATATGTGCAGCCTGTCTATATCCCTGTAATAAATCTGGTATCTATCTGCTGAAAACTTTTGCAGGATTAAATTTGATTTTTTTTTTCTTTTGTTCAGGGTTATTTCTGCCTAGAACTCCATTCTACATTATTGCAATTTTTAAATTTTCTCTTTGATTCATTGATTTTGTATTTTATATTTTTATTTTGTATTTTATCTGTGTACATGTTTGAGTATTTGAAGCACAAGGCATACTCTTAATGTGTTCAGCTGTGAAAAACAGAAGCTATTACATTCCTAGATTTGCTGTAAAGAACACTGACATCCATATTGGAGCAAAGATAATAAAAATAAGTTATTCTAAATTGTAAAAGATATGGTAGACTTCATGTACATAAAACCTAGTAGCTTGCATTGTTATATAATGGCAATTAAAAAGCACTATAAAGAAAAAGGTCTGATTCAAAGACGACCAACAAAGCTAACTGTACAAGAAAAACACATGTCCTCTGAAGGAAAGATACAGCAGAAATGGAAAGAAGAGAATATTCCTGTATTTTGTATACAAATGTGGAGAACACACAATATAAGCAGATCTTTCTGAAAGCCAAGGCAACTTGAAACTATACCACAGAGAAATCTGGATGAGAGAGAAAAATCTGTATACACTTCTGAGATATTGGATTAAAAACCTCTTCCATCCACTTCAACAGGACGGCATACTGTTTTGGTTTTGCTGGGACAGTATCACAGGCCTGCCATGGGCTACAGGCCATTATCAGTTGGGAGGCAGCCAGGGAAGCTGCCCTAAGTTAGCTACAGCTGTAGCTCATCCCATAAACATCACACTCAGTATAAAGGAGGAAGTTTGGTGTGGATGAGGTGGTTTTATGTTTGGAGTCCTCTGATGCTGTTTTTCTTCCTGCTTCTGAGGAGGCCTTCCTGTTTGTTGTGGCCACTGTATGTTTGCTGGGCTGAGTATAACTTAGTTTATTTTATTCTGGCATTGATATTAGTTTTACTGTTTCATTAAATCTGTTTTCATTTCAACCTGTGGGTCTCTTCTCCTTTTCCTGATTCTCCTTCTTGGCTAGAGAGCGGTCATCAGGTGATGGAGCAACTGTTATAGTTTAGCCCAAGATCCAGGCTAAATGTAGACAATTACAAAAGTGAAAAGCATAGAAGACTACGTGGCTTATTTGAAATTAAGATTTCTGTACCTTTTTCTTGATCTCTCTTAGCACATATTTTTCTACCTGTCCCGATTTCCCCTACATTATTTCACACATGATTAATGTAGCTTTTTTTGAGCTTTCCAATGTCTCTGACGTCTTCAGAGATCTTTGAACTAAACTCTTCTAGGCATTCCTAAAGAATTTAGGCACTCTGAAGTCCTTTTCATACCTTTATATGAAAATACTTTATATCCCTTTTGTTGTTGATCTAATCTGGTCACAGATTCACGCAGAACCTTTATCTGCTCTTATGCCTGAGAGGTGGCATATAAAAGTAATTTTTCCAAGCCCCCACTTCTGCCCACCCTTATTATCTTCTCAAGTCCCTAAGGCTTTTTTGTTTAATTCTTTTTTCATGTATTGTGGTTGTTATCTTGACTTCATCCCATTAATTGCTACCATACATCTTTATTCAATGTTACAGTCTGAAAATGAATTGTAGAAAAACACTGTGGGCTTGATCATAAACAGACTTGGTTAAATGTAATTTTTCCATTAGATTTTCAGTGATTTTAGAATTAGGTGATTGTTTCCCTTTGAAATAACTTTTCAACAAAAAACAGAAAAACCCAAACAAACAAAAAAGTAGCCAGGCTTCCAGAAGAAATTATAATGTTATTTTCTGGACTGGTCCTGAAGATCTTTGTTCCAGCAAATCCCTGGAGGCTGGACAACTAAAGGAGCTTTGGATTAGCTGTCTGAAACTAATGGCATTAAATCAATTGCTACAAGAATATATTTAGGCTGAGCATTAATAATATGAAAGGCTGGATGGCATAATGATAGAGTACTGGCCTGGGATTCTGGAGGTCTGGACTGCATGCTTGGCTCAGCCAATAACTTGCTGGGCAACCTCAGGAAAGTCACTTTACTTAGTTTTGCCTTATTAAAAAGTTCAATGTGGAAAGTGCTTTGAACTCTTCTGATGTCAAGTTTTATATCACTACTCTATATATTGTAACAATGTAGGTAAAATCTATTAAATGCCAAGCAGGATGAAAGTGGTGAGGGCCTGTGGTTAAAGAACCTTTATGGAAACTGCTTAAGACATCTGTCAAAACTCTATTTCTGCAATAATTTTGTACAAGAAGTGGAAGGAACATGAAGATGCCTGAAGTATTTTTGTCTTTCAAATAGCCCTTTATGCTGATAGCAGTGGTTTAATAATGATATAGTGTACAGTGTAAGATTGAAGTTGAAGGCCGTATCAAGTGGGATTCTGAAGGAGTTTATCCTGGTTATTGCAGTAGTCAACCTTTTCACCAGGGCACAAAATAAGGTGCACCAGGAAGGAATAGAGGCAGTATCAGTGATGATGGAGAGTTCTGGCCTGATACTTGAGTGATTTTATTGATAGGTACCGCTGAGAAAGCTAATGTACTTCAAACCCTTTTTTTTAATGCATCAGAATCCAGCTGTCAGTACAGAGATCAGCTGCACATCACCAGTGGCAAAGAGGCAGCGTTTGGTGCTACAGCAGAGAAGAAATAATCTGAGATAGCTAAGCAAGGTTCAGTTTTTGAAACTGGCCAGACTTGGTCTCTCTTTGCTGGGAAGCTAAGAATGAGGTGAATCCAATGGATCCATTAAAGGTTATCTCTGAGAAAGTGTGGAGGATTTATGAAGTCCCAGACCCTGGAAAAGGGTAAATGCAACTATTTAAATTTTTTTTTTCTCATTTTCTTTTTTCTTTTTTTTTTTTAAAAAAAAGGAGGATTAGAGAAATTAAAGAGCAGTCAGCCTTCTCAGACAAAAATACTGAAGAAACAAAACAAAATCAAACCACAAAAGTGTGAAACAACAAAGATCTGTCAAAAGCTGCTGAACTATCAAGCAGGATCTGGTGTACTCTGGTTGACAGCAATATTCAGATTTTCCATCAGTAACTTAGATGATGAAACAAAGGCTATGATTGGTAAATATGCAGGCAATACCACTCTAGGCAGCTTTAGTCTTGTTGCAAAAATAAGGAAAAAGTTCAAATAACTTGATAATTTAGAGAAATGATCTGAAAAACAGTGGAGTTGAAGAAGGACAAATAGGAGGTTCTGAACTTGTGCAACAATAACCAGCTATGCCAGTTCAGAATAAGCTGGGTGGCAGATCTGCAGGGGAATATCTGCGGACTTACTAAGCCTCACTAGTAGAAATACTGTCAAACTGTTGTGCAAAATACAAGCACCCACTGGGTGCACAAGGAGAAACATTCCTTGCCGTATCAGTGAAGGCACCCTGGTGAAATACTGTATATACTTCCAATATTGTATACATCTCATGGAGGATGAGACTGGAGAAGGGCAAGTGTAAGGCAGTGTGAATGATGGTACTAGTGAGGATTTAATGAACTGGTGTTATTTCCGCTGAAGAGAAAAGATGACAAAGGTGCTACATGATAATTGCCTTCAAATTCAGGAGATACTTCTGCAAAGATAGGGAATAATTTTTCTCCATGTCCAAGTGAATGAGACATGAGGTAATGAGCTAAACTCAAAGTTACCAATTTAGATTAGACATTAAGAAAAAGTTTTTAACAGTGTAGGTAGTTCAATGTGAGAACAGATTCTAAGCTTTCCTTGGAGAATCTCCATAACTGGAAATTTGTAAGAACAGGTTGGCCTAATATCTGAGTGATCACTGTGTAGTTGCTTCAGTCCAGACTTCTCTTTGGGGAGAGCAGACTAGAAGTCAGAGCAGCAATGTGGAATGTAGCCTATTGGGCTTTCATTCCAGTTTGTTTTGGTTGTTTTTTTCTGGTGCATGGTTCTGTCTTCTACTTCTGTTGCTACTTTAGTGTAATTTGTATACACCTAGTCTATGATAGTTTCATTAGAAGGGTGATGTAAATAAAAGTGGTGAGAAAAATATATTAATCTTTGTAAAGTACTTTACGAGCCTGAAAGCCAGTATATAAGCACAAACATTATTATGGGAAATCAGTGAATAAAGTAATAAACTAATTGAATAAAAAAATAAACCAAAACCAATTTCTGTATTCTGCACATAAACCCCATAAAATATATATTAATCTTAAATATTAACAGCCTATTTTAAGGATGTGGGGTTTTTTTTAAACTAATTAAGTCTCTTTCATTTACCAAAGTTCAAACAATTAATCACAGACCTATGAAATAAAAAGTAAAGTTTATTTCTTATTGCCTATTCATATTGCAATCGTAGCATTTGAGATGATTACATACTATATATAAACACATACCTACTATGTAATCATTTAAAGTGCTGTGAACAGCGTATAGGTAGCTCAAAGTGAACACTGTATGCACAGTACAAAACATTAATAGCATTCCAGATTGTGTCACATGAGGAGAAAGTCTAATCTGTCCCTGAAATGCATTTAACTTACTCATTAGTGAGATGAAGAAAACTGATTACAGTGAACTACTTTCTTTTACATTAAATAGGGGATAATCTTACTCTGTAAATTTTGGTTTGTTTTCTTAAAGACAAAACCAAAATGTTTTGAAGAATGTGATTTTAAAGCGTCTGCAGCTGGTCAATCACATTTGAAATCTATGGTACTCTTTTTATTGGTTTTACTTAGTTTTAAGATAACCTACTCCACTTCATAGGAAATAAATATGCATTTATTCTTTCTGAAGTGGGAGTTGTTTCACTGGTATATGTCCATCACTCTTTGGATAGTTAAAGAAGCAATATAGATCCAGAAGAGTTACCTGAATATTTTTTTCACTTGGAAAATTAATAGTTCAAGCAAGAGAGTTTGAAGGGAAAAGGAAGCGATCATAGCTTAAAACAGGCAAATTCATTATTCAAAAAGAAGGAAGACTGACAGTCAACCTTTGTTTGTTCATTAATGTTTACAGGATATATAAAAATACATAATAAGACAAATAAAAATCTCATGAACAGCCTGTTACTTTCATTTCATAGCCAGGTTATTCAAATTTGCACTTTGTCTAACAATCTCTGCTGTAACTGGAAACAGATCTGGACGCAGCAGCAACTTAAGGAGGACATAAGGAGCGGGTCATAGAGGCAGTGTATGAAATTAATTAATGAGAGTTAATAATGTATTCCACATTTACAAGTCCTTTCATCTAAGTAGAATTTCTTGGAGAAATTTATAAACATTGCTGCAACAGAAGAAATACTTACAGCATAAAATTCTCTGGGGTACACAAGTCCTAGCAATGTGCTATAGTAACTAGGCATCTAATGATCAAGCCACCTTAGAAAAGATGACTTCAACACCTGAACTCTGATGAATTTATAAACATTTAGATGCTTTCAATGCCCCCCAACTTCCTTTATTACAGAAGGTACAAGCACAGAGAGCTCAGTTCTGTTCTCTCACCCAGCTGGGAGCTGTTGGCACCAACAAAGCTTAAACCCGTGATGTACTGAATGTTAAAATAATCAGTTGGAAATTGAGATATCTCATACCTGCAGCACTCTACGGGATTTATACAGTCAGAATCAGGCCCAGAAATATGTCATACAGGAAGTCGTGCAATTGTGACAGAGAATTGAGACTATAACCATTCCTATAATTTTACCACAAAACTATTTTCCTACAGTCACAGATTAATAAAATCCAGGGTAGAGCTTGGAGAAAAACAACAAACCAAAAAGCTTTTAAGGATAAGTGGAAAAAACCAAATACAAAATTTGGTCTATCTAGGATTTTTCATCCAGAGAAACAACATTACTTGGAATACTTGACCATGTGAATATACAAAAAGATTGAAAAGAAATAATACTGGTTGCAAAGGTATTGCAAAAGGAAGTAAAAAAATTTTTAAAAAAAAGGAGGAAAAGGTAGAATTATTTGTTTCTGTTTCTAACCTTAATTCTGATATAAATAAATTACAAAACATTAGAGAAATTGCATTATTTTGATGGAGAGAGGATCAGACAAACCCCCCTACTTTAGTTTTCTTGTTTCTTAGGTACTTCCTGGAGGACTTGGAGAACTGTCAGACCTGTCATGAGATAGTCTTTTGCCCTCCTGCACAGGAAGAAACAGGTCAGTTGTGTGTGTTCATGAAAGTTTAAAGATTTTCTTTTAAATGAAAGTTCATCTCTAAGCCCAGTGGCTGTGTCCTAAAACAAAGGTGGTGCCCCCAGTGAATACCACAGGAGGGCACCTTGGAGAAGAAGAGCAGTCTGTTGCTATTTGGTAGAGGGAATAAGGAGTAAGTGAAAGGATCGATAGGCAGATGTGGAGCAAAGTTGTTTTACATATATGACCAAACACGAAGTGATTGCAGAGTTGTCAGGACTAGGTTCAAGAGACATTGGCAAGCCAAGAGGGGTTGGTGGAGCAAAGGAGAGCTAGGCATAGGCAGTGGACATGCTTCACAACACAGGCTTTGTAGCAGTTTAAATTGTTTTACTGCTGAACTCTCCAAATGTAAGCCTAGATCTTGTTGACATTTGGATCTCAGCAGTTAGGGCTCCATATATGTTTTAGGACAATGTCACGGAGATGTACTTTGTGCATAAAACAAAAGATGGGAGGTTTTATCATCTTAGATCTGAGTAGTCATTTAATGACAACTCCTAAACCAGCAGCTGTTACAATTATCATCTGAAAGGTGGGTTTCTTCCACAGACATCACATCACATCACTTGAGGGAAAAAAAGGAGAATTGTCTTCTGAACAAAGCAGAATGATGATTCAGGGAGATGTTTCCTGAGACTATACAGAGCAATGGACTAGATCACCACTTTTTGGTTAAAATTCCTTCAGAGTATCATAATCTCTCAGTAAGTGAGTGCAATGAATTGTGGGAGCACAGCTGATGGTAATAGGCAGAGGGGGTCCACACTGTCTGAGGAAGCTTCCCAAATATCTGAGTTATATAAAGCGAAATACAGTAAAACTTCTTGGCAGTATTTGGTGTTGGGCCCTGATGTAGAGTGAAGCTTCTCAGAACTGATGGTTTAATGGTTTCAGATAGTTCACTGGAATGCAGTTTTGGCTGGTTCAACACATCTTGGCTCAGGACCTTACTGTGTTACATCATGTTTGTACCAGTTCTTGCTTTTTGGCATTTGATTGCAGTTTCTGCCCTCTGTGCAGTAAAGGATAGCAGGAAATTGTGAAGATTTAAGTGGTAATGAATCATCATCATTGTCTGGAAGCTTAAAAGCTGCTGACTACTGCCTCAAACAGATAGTCTCTTCAAGAGAGTGACTGGTGGTCAGACATCTTCACATTTAGGCAGAAGACCAGATTCAGACTGTCATTTGTCCGGTAGGTTAGAGTGGAGATGACCCATGCACTGTTCAGGAAGAAGTGTGGGGCAAGGGCTTTAGGACTTCAGCATTTCCTTATTTGTCAGGTTGTGAGTCTGAATACTTCATCCTGATTCTGACATAGGTGTTGGTGAATTTCTTTATGATCCTCTGTGATAATCTATAAATGAACATAAATTAATCTCAATCTAGCTCTGTTTTACCTGTCAGGTGAAAGAATCAGAATTAAATGTCTTAGTGAAGACCTCTTCTGGACTGGATTTATGCAGGAAACACAATCAAGATTGATTGAATATGACAGTGCTAATCTATTCTGATGTCCAAAACCCACAGTTATCTTTCAATTAGTATAAATGAAAAATGGGGGAATACACTGTGATTTCTTAAACTAAGGTGCTATACATCTGCATGTTCCTTTTGACTCAGATAATGTCCAAACTTAAAAGCAGGAGTCTGTGCTTAGTATCTCTAAGTCAGCTATGCCATCATCCCTCTGAGGAAAGAGTTTCACATTTAAATCAGAAAAGTTTTTATGAAGTGTCAAACTTCCCTGTCAATACACTTTGCCTAGTGCTTAATTCCCAGTAGAGTAAAATAAGGTGTTCCTATCTGATATTTGGATCAGACCTACAGTGAATCATAGTACTACGGCACAGTCTATTTATTTTTTTAAATAACAAATAATTAGTATTAAATAATTATTATTTTTTTTTTAAAATACAAAATAATCTCTCCTGGTTTGAGCTAGAACAGAACCAATTCTGTTCAGTAATTTTACTTTTCACCTAAGTCTCTTCTGAGGAACTGCCTTTCAGGACAGATTACCCTAAACTTACCAGTGAGGGATTCCATCCCATATGCATCATATTCAGTATCAAACTGAGGGATCACAAGGGTCAGGCTTTTCTTAATGGGTGGTGTCTGAAAGTACTCTGTCCTTTCTGCCTTTCGTCCCAATCTGTGTGTTCCTGATTCCAGTTCCTGTCTGCCACTGAATCCAGTCTGGACTCTGGGGGTGTTCCATATCAGTTTTGTGTATATTATAATATTATTGTCTTTTCTTTTTGTTGTTACTGTTTCATTAAAGCTGATTTAGTTGTGTTTTTTCCAACCCATAAGTCTTTCTCCCTTATTCTATTTTTTTCCCGCTTCTGGGAAGGGAGGGGGGTGAATACAGAGTATCTGTCCTTCATTTAGTGGGTAGCCCAGCCTTTATCCTTGACATGATCATATACTTTTATTTTTCTTTTGAGATCCACTCGAAGACAATTAAAATCCTATTTTTTCACTTCAATGCATTTACCAGTAGATGGTGCCAGCAATTGCTCTATTCACGATGGTGCGATATGGTACTGACATTTGAAAAAAGCAACGTTTTATGACAGCAGCAGGGATTACTTCTCTTTGTGAATCTATATTCTGTCAAAGAATTTATGTTTGGCCTTGCTGAAGTGCTGTCATTTTCATTTAAGCTAAAGGTCCTCTGCAGCATTCAGCTCCACAACGGGTCTCACCTCGTCAACAACGATTTCACACAAGTGTGAGATTAGCAGAGAAGCTGCTGAAACAAAAGATACTTGTTAAATACAGTAAAGGGTCAGCTACAGAAGGCTGATGCTAGATGCTTCAAAAACAAGGTTTTGAGGTGTACAGAGGAAATGCAAACTCTTATTAGGAGTGACTGCTGCCCGTGCTAACTTGTGTGCTTTGCAAACCAGGAGTTTGGCAATGATGCTCAGCAGCTCCCATGCCGTTCTTCAGTAGAGGTGGAACACAGATGAGGGACATGTACTTAAATCACAGTTACAGGGCAGGAGCCTACTGATCATCAAGCTTCCTATTAATAGATAGTACATTTGGGAGGTGAGTTAAGAAGCCTAAAATCTCTCCCATAAATCAATAAGCTCAAAATGGTCTGAGACAGGACCTTTCTGTGATGGTATTCAATCCAGGTCCTACTGTTGAATTCTCCTCAGTTTTAAGGTCCTAAAAGAAAGAAAGCTCACAGCCACTCTTTCACCAAAATCACAGAGCCACATTATTTCACTTACTGTTTGCATAGATGGAAGAAGGCAGTAGAACATACTGTCTGGAGGAAACTTACAGGTCTGCTTCTTAGGGCTAAGCATTGAACAAAGACAGGCTGCAGGGACAGGGAGAATACCAGCTAAGGACATGATGAACTAAGATGTATTTTTCTCCTAATAACCAGGTCTGATCTTTAAGAAGTAGGTATTTACCACTAGTCTATGTTCCCTAGCTTGGTCTTGTATTATTGTGGTGTATGTTGAAGCTGTGTCCAGGCATATAAATTTCACAAAAATAGTAAGAGAACTGGGTCTTTGGGGACCTGAGCTTAGCAGAAAAAATGTTATTACCATTTTACAGATGACGTTTCAAAACTCAGATGGATTGAAAGTTATGTGGGAAACAAGTTTTCCTAGACCTTGGTTTTAGCATTTAAATCTAAATTATTCATTTACCTTTTCCTCCTGTAAGATAACCATACTTCTATTCTCCAACTGATCAGAGAATTTTCAACAAAAATATCTTCATGAAAAGTTTAAAATGTTGTATCTGCAGTTTTGCTGGTTTGGTTTTTCAAACTGCATAGAATTCAGCAGTTCTCTGGTTGTTTCTGGGATTCCCAGCTGCTTAGCATTACATCAAGCTTCTTATTTAACTTCCTGAAGTGTGAGGTTAGGATCCTAGTTTTCAACACAAGTTTTCACTTTGAAAAGTGGGTAAGTGACTGTATAGACTTCAAAAAAAAAAAGAAAAAAAAATAAAATTGTTCTCCTAACAAGGGAGTTCTCCTCCTGAGTTTTAGCCCTAGAAAATTTTTACTTTCTCTTTCTTCCCTCCCAGGGAATGATTCACTAAGGCTACAAAGCACTATAAAATTGTCAGACCAGATGCATATGTATAATTAATGGCATAGAACAAAGCGATAAACCTTACCCTGAAAATCCTAAACCTTTTCTTTTTTGAAGTTGCCTCCTGCATTCACCCTCCCAATTCCTGTAGGACTGTGGAATGTGATTTAGAAGCAAGTAGTTACTTTGGGGCAAGAAAATACTGTCAGTGTTTCAGTTTTCATCTGAGCGGAAACATTTTGGATCCTGCAAAACAATCTCTGCTAGCTCATGGCTTTCCTTTGGCCCTCATGTTTGCTTTCCTGTTTTCAAATCACGTTTCTGATGCCTACCTGAAAGCCATATAGTGAGCCTTTCATTGTTAATTAGCAGGTATTCATATGGAGAATAAGGATACAGATTTTTCGTAGTTGATGATTATATGAATTTAGATATTCTTCATGTAAATTCTGAATTGTTTTGGAAATCCTTGTTTGTCAAGTTGCTTTGAGAGGCAAAGGGGAGATTTTCAGATTCTTCTGGAGAGATAGAAAAAGATCCCATTTAAGAGTCAGATGGCACATAATCAGTTCCTTGTAACTGTAGATGTAGGTACCTCTGGAACCTTAATCTTGCTTGCTTCCTGCTGTTCTTAACAACTTGAGATAAAACACATTAAACAAAGAGTAAATCACATATAGAAAAATTATTGCAAAGAAACCTGAAGAATAATATCCATCAAAATAATTATTTGAAAATTGCCACTGAAGGAGTCAAGGTACCAAGCTCCATATGTTCTCAATCTGCTGAATAGTTTCATTCATGCAGCCCAAATGTGCCTTGCAGACAACCCAGGTGCAACTTTGAAGATTCAAACTGAGAAGACAGACACAGGTTAAGGCCTGATAAATAAAGAAACCTACAACCTCTGAGGGAAAAATCCAGTAGGAAGTATTTCATCTAGCCTACTAAAGCATAGTAAGCCTTTAGTAATGATCCTGTGGGCCCTTACTGAATCACAGAATGGTTGAGGCTGGAAGGGACCTCTGGAGGTCATTTTATCAAACGCAAGTGCTCAAGCAGGGCTACCTAGAGCTTGCTGCCCAGGACCACATCCAGACGGCTTTTGAGTATCTCCAGAGGGACGCTCCCCAGTGGTTACACTACAGTGAAGCTTTCTGAACCGGGTATCAATCATACACTAAAGAAACACTGACACAGGAGCTGCCAAAAAAGTCTGTGCAAGGGCATGGTTTGAGCAGAGCCCTCTATCACAGACACACAGCTGTGCCTTTGGGTGTAAAGGTCCTCTTTGAAATGACTTTGAAAACTTATCAGATAGCCACAGAATCACAGAATATTAGGGGTTGGAGGGAACCTCATAGTTTAGAAGAATAAAATAAAGAAATCACAGCAATGCTCTTGATCTTCTGTGGGCAACAGAACATTTTGGCTTGTATCTCTGAGGGAAAATTGGAAAGTTTAAGAACTTAATTTTCAAATGAATAGTTTGATTTTTTTCCTTTGGCATTGATACTAATATATGCATTATGTGTATGCCAAGTATTCTGCATGTCAGAATATCATCACTAATCTTGGGGAAGAGGAATCTATGGAGTTAGCTGTCATTTGAAAACGCTGTATTTCAGTAGGGCTGGGTATGATGTAGGAGGCTAATGATGACAGAGGCAATGCTACAGTACAGGATTACCATTCTGTGATTCTGTAATCATCTGTGTGGACCATAGGACCCAAACTCTTGGAAGAAACATCACTATCCATTTTGTGACTGACAAAAATTCTTGACCTTCGAAAGATCTGAAGTGAGTTATATTAAGGAGATGCCATTGTCATCGCTTCCTTTCTTATGTGACCTAATTGCATGGAAGAAGCTGACCTACGGTTAGACAAAACTGAAGAACAGTTGTTGACCATTGTTTGACGTTGTTTAGTATTTGCTGAATTTGTTGTTTAGTGTTTCTGTCGGATATTTAATGTACACAGTAGGGTTTGTGTGAACCAAAGGGAATGGTTTCTGATGCTTGATGCAGAGACTCTAAGGAAGTCAGGAAAATCCCACTCATGCACTTAAAATCTCAGCTCATACACTGCCCTTGTGAAATCCAAACAGGTTTTGCTAACCTGCTGCATTTCATCTGAATATCTGTTCCGTCATTAAAGCACTGATTTGTTCTTTCTTCCTCACTGAAAATTACACTGTTCTCATGGAAACTGCCATCACTTCTTTAGAACACTGTATCTAGGATTCTAAACCTTTATTAGTGGACATTAATGGCATTATATGACTTTAATATAAACAGGAATTCTTGAAAACACCATCTGCTTTCACAGACTTTTATTATACCAAGAGCCTGGATTTTTGTGGCTGAGGAGACGTGTTTTACCTATGTTTTCTGAGGCAAGTGTGCAATACAGTTTTATTTCTTCCAGAATGTGTGTTATTAATTTATGGAAACTAAAGGCAGAGTGAGATCTAGAAGAGCATTTTTTAAATGGCTGTAATTCAGGCTTCTAAAAATAATACATCCAGGTTCTTCCTGTAGCCTGAGGTTTGTGGTTTTTTTACAGTTCTTTCTTGAATGAACTAGGAATTTTTTCTGTTTGGTAAGGCTACTGTTTCACTGTAATTCTGTACATGAAAAAGTACTTAGAAATATCTGATCTGAATTTGTTTTTTATTTAATTAACAATTAAATGCTTTCCCCCCCCCCCTTTTTTTTTGTTTTCTTTCTCCAGCGAACACAGGAACTTGAGTTGACCTCATTTATTCTATTCAAAGATATAAGTACTTTACTTACACCACTGCCTTGCTCCTTAGATCATTTTAAGACAATGTAGTTTCAATTTGTACAGTCTCTCCTCATATTGTACCTATTTTTAAGCTGAGGTTCCAGCTTATTAACATCTGTGCCACTTTACAGTGCTACGGGATGATATTAGACAGCCAGGTTACAAGGACAGAATTCAGCAGAGAGATTTCAATTTCCTTACTCTTAGAAACAGGGCTCCAGGTACCAGGCAGAAATATTCCTCCTCAGTCTTTCAGCCTCTTAAGCCTTCCATGCTTGGTGCTTCATCTTTATTCCAGACACTAGTATAGCAGATGAACAATTGTAAACTCTTTTCATACAGGGCTTATCTTCCCTCCTTGCTGTCTGCAGTTTATATCATACATCAGTTTTTGGCCATATTTGTACAATGTACAAAACAATTTTCCACTGAAAGAAAATAAAATTCTTGTCTTGGTTCAGAGCAGAGCTCAAGCACACCTCTTAAGGTCATGAACTGCAGGCACCCCCTTATCTGAGAGGACTGTCTTTTGCCCTTTCAGCATTTTGGGATGAGTGAGGGGAGGAGCTGCTATGTACCAGAGAGGTGTTCAGAAGGAAGGGCTGGGATGTCCCCAGCTTGCAGCAACACCGTACCACTTGTGCACAGGTGGAACAAAAAGGGTTACAGCTATCGAGCACTGTAACAGCTTCACTTACCTGGCAGCTGAGCTCAGCCACCATCTGCTCGACTTGTCCTGGGGAATGTATTGAACTATTCATAGCAAGTTCATCATTTACTACAGAAGAGCTTAAGAGCCCTTCTTCCACCTGGTTCCTTCATCACCCTCATCTCAGAGTGCCTTTTAGCTACAATACCTGGAAATTTAGACAAGTAGTTTCACATCTTGTAGGAGATGAAATTGAAGATTTATAGTGTGAGTTATCAAATGGTGAAAGAGGTGGTAGTGGTTCCTCCTTCTGCTGTTTTGTGAAATCTAATCTTACACTTCAGTCTTTGAGGGCAGTCTGTTTTGGGCCAGATCAACTGAAATATTTTGTATGCAAGTGACCTTTTTGCTTAAGCAAGGAAAATGGATCAAGTGTATTTGTTTGAGATTGAACAGATTTAATTTTTGGGTTTGTTTTTGAACTAAGCTTGTGGTACTGAGGACAAAATACTAAGCAGTGCCGTAAAGGATACTTTGAAGTTACAATCCATGCCTGGTACACAGGGATTGGTATCAATTACCAGTATGACAAATGGAGTGTTAGCAGCAGGGCACCTTTCTAGTGACTTTCTGAGCCAGTAATTCCATGTGCTGTTGGCAAGTGTGGGTTTCCTAATGTGTGAGGATCCAGCTTGGTTCCTTGTCTATATTTTTTAGGTGCATAATGGAATTAGAAATCTAACAAAAGAACATGAAAATGTATTTTTGAATATAGGAAAATAAAGCCTTGGTAGCATGCTTTTCTGGGACTATTTATTTATGTATAGTTAAGGTCTGCAGCCTGTGTGTGTTATGTGGTGATTGCTTGTAGGGAAAAAAAATATACATTTATACATAATGAAGTAGTGCACAGTTCGTACAAGCAGATATGCTGGAAATTGAATCAGGAGAAGCAGTACTTCTTTATTCTCAGTGGTGTGCTGGGAATATATGGCTTCCTAAATTATACCTGGGCATCTCCAATAGGAACATTATTAGATGTTTCATATAAAACTTCACTGACTGTGCAAACACCCAGGATGTATTGTTAGAAATGCAGCTTCAGTGAACATTTCTCTTTTTTTCTATTTTTTTAAACAGCATAGTTTTATGTTGTTATTTTCAATTTATTTACAATTTTCAGTATAAATAATAACAAAAAAAACCCCATTGTTTTCTTTAATGTCACATTTCTTTCCCTAGCTTCCTCTTTCAGGCAAACAGCCAAGCCAACAGCATGGGAACAAGTGCAAAAAAACCAACAACCTCCTTTCTTGTAAGCATGCTAGTTAGCTATGTACAATACCTTCAGCAGGCTTTGATAGAAGGAAAGTAGATTATGTATTTGCCTGCAGATTTTTTTTTTTTCCTCAGTCTGAATGCTTTTTAAATTTAAGACAAATGAGTTTGACAAAATTTCTTTTTGCCCAATATCAATTTAAGAAAATAAAGGCTTGGTACAAAATAAATGCAATGGCTGAAGAAAAAAAAAAAAGAGTATCCCAATATTCTGCCAAAGACCTAAGAATTATCAAGAGATAAATGCAGGAGATTTTTTTATCATTCCTTCTCCCTTTCCCCCCACTCCCCCCCCATCATAATTAACTACTTTCAAAGCATGTCAGATTGACAGCCCTGGAGACAAAATGTAACACTGCCTGGGCCAAAACCGTATTAGATTCCTGCCTGTTAGGATGCTTCAGCTAGGAACAGAAGTGATCACTTTGGAAGTATGTCATCTCAAATCATTAATCAGACCCACTCAGCCCACGACTTCTCTTCCGAGTTGTCTAAGTAAGACACCTTTCTATCAGTTACTACATCTGCTGCCATCAAAGAAGGTTTTATAATGCAAATATATTTTTACTTATGAGTGGAGGTAAACTCTTTTTTTTTTTTTTTTTCCCTATATTTAATTTCTGCACCTGCTTTTAGGTTTCAATTTTAGCATATAATCAGAACATAATAATTACAAAAACACCCATGGCTGTCTATAGGTCTCTAGCTCAACCTCAGAACACCACCATAGGACACCAGAAGGATAAAATGAAATATTTTTAGATGTGGTATTTCTGTATCCTACCAGAATATAATGAAAAGATTATTTCTGACACAGGTTGATTAATCATACTTTATATTGGAGTCTGCCCATGTGCATATGATCTCTTTTCCCCAATATGACGGAAAACAGAACCATTAATTTAGTAAACCTTTTTTTTTTTCATTACATGAAAAATTGCTAGTAGGATAATCCAGATTTAGTTCATATTCTGTAAAACTACTAACAGCATGAATTGCATTCTTTCTTTGGAATGCACAGTTGTACTTGTGGTTATTACTAATTAAGTGATTTGTTAGTGTACAAAGGATCTTACAAATATCTCCTCTTTGCTGGCAGAGCCAGGTAAATTCAGTGTGCCTGGGATTCGTAGGAGCCTTTCCCACGCAACAGCATGGGCTCAGTCCCATCCTGCAGTCAAGAGCAGCCCCTGCCTGGGTACGTGACTCTTCCTGCATGAGCCAACAGCTCTGCCAGGCCCATCAGTGCTCCATATACACAGACCACCACCAAAGTGATGGTACATGCACTCTGCTGGAAGTTTTTCAAACACCCTTCTCTCCTCTCTGCTTTGCTGCCACTGATGGTCTCTCTTCTATTGATATGGGCTGTGGGGCAACACAAGTTCCGATGGGTCTGTGATGAGAGTTATGGTGTGTGCTCCCAAATTTCAGGAAGACCAGCCATCCTTAACTCCAGTGGAGGTCTATGGGTGACATGGAAAAGCAGACCCAGAAGAGAAAGCAAAGTGATGCCTGTTTGTACATTTCACTTCTGGAGTATCTGCATGGATTTTATTGCTCAGGCCAATGAAATTTTCCTACCATCTTTTCTTTCGCTTTTTTTTTTTTTTTTAAATCTACTTAAAAAGAGCCTTTTTAGACCAAAAGGCTTTTTCCTTAGAAAATAACTGTCTTTGTGCCACGTATGTGTTTGCACAGCCATCACTGCTGCACTGGAGTAGGCACAAATTTGTTTGTGAGTTCAGTGAAAAGATATTTTAAAATCAGTCCTGGTTCCACAGATGCTGTAAACATCCATTTTGATAAGTTAAAAAACATGGTTGCTTTTACTAAAAGCAGTGTCTGGGATGATTTTGTTTTGATTGTTCAACACTGTTCATGTTGAAAATAGGTATGTCAGCATGCAAAAGATGGTCCTAAGGCACTGAGAATTTTTAATAGCAGGCAAAATTCTCATTAACAGGCAATTTTAAAAAGCAATAGCATTCATTTTTTGGACTATTAAGCATATAGAGTGTTTATATTTCCAGTGAAGAATGAACTAATGGAAAATAAAATTCTGTCATGCACTAGTGCCACAGCATTGCAACATAATGTATGTGAGGCTGATTACAATTCAGCCTTTCAACAGGATTATACATGATCAAAGCTTCTGGAGTGAGAACTATGTAACTTAAATGATTGAAAACAATTTTAATGTTTAACTTTGTCTTCTCTCTTTTTCTATCAAGTCAAAGATTTTTTCTTCTTAATGATGTGTTAAACTGAAAAAACAAAAACTGTTGGTCTATATACCTTCCTAATTAGAGGCAGATATGTTCGGTGTCACATCCATTCAACACACACATTGGATTTTTGTTGCCTCAGATGCGTGTTGCTGTTAGGATTACCCACATCGGCCTAAAAATATCTGCCCTTCTCAGTGTCTAAGTAACAGATCAGTGCCAGGTCATGGAAAGGCGGAATGCTGTTCTTTGAAGGTAAGTCCCAGCATGTAGGACAGGATTTCCTGCTTCCCGATGGGCAGTTGTACTTCTGCCAAGAAGGAAGGCTGAACTCATCCTTGGGGACTGGAATTTTCACGTTCACCTTCTGCTAACCCTGACTTCTCTGTTAGTGATAATTCACTCTAGAAGGCCTGCTACCTGAACTAGTGATCCATCACTATCAGCACATCTCAAACTATCAAACATCTCCCATAAGACTCTTTCAGATGTCAGCTTAATGATTTTTCAGTCCCTAAAGCGTCTTCTGAATTTGTATGTTCCTGGGCACAATGCAGTTAATTCTGTAATTTTGAAAAATCTGTTAATGAGACAATGAGATAATACTGAATCTCTTATTAATTAATTGTTAATCATTATCAAAAAAAGAAATAAATAACAGACTTTTGGGTTTGGTATTTCTGGAAGGCCTGATATATGATGTTGGTTAATGTTCTCTGCAGAAACAAAGGCTTCATGAAGGGCAGAATATGTTCCTTTCAGTGAATCTTTTCACAATCACATTGATTGTAGACACACATTTTGCTTCCAGCTGCTTTAACTCCTGCCAAGACTCAGAAAGTTGAAATTTCAACTCATCTGTTCAACCCTTGACTTAGTTTATTATCGTAGACTCAGATGTGCAGAGGTTCTTCCAGACTTTGCAGGTTCAGTGCTAAGCTCTTGCTGCCCAGCAGCCCACCCTTCAGAGACCACTGGCAGGAAAAGGATCACTGCTCCACTGGACACCGTACTCACAGCTGAGCCATTGGAAATTAGTGTGGTGTCAGTCTACTGCCTTTCCTCAATGTCACTAATCTTGCACATACGCTTTCGCACAATCGGCAGATGTGGCTGAGGAAAGACACAGCATCAAACTCAGCAGGAAATCTGCTTGCAAGTGGTATTAATAGAAAAACCACAGAGAGGAACAATTTAAGTAACTTCACTTCCTTGAAGAGACAATAATGCTGCCAGGAAAAAATTCAAAAGCAAAATAAGTGGTGTTGTTAGAGACATGTAAAAATAGTGTGTCCCTTTCTTTCTTTTATCCCCTCACCCCTTTTTTTCTCCCTCCATTTTCTTCCACCATTTGGATGGAGACAAGAAGTATTTTGGCCATAATATCCATTAATTCTGTTGTCTTCCCTTTTAGAAATACATACTTAGTCGTTTTTTTTAAATCTTCCTCATAAGAAAATTATTTTTTGTTGATGGCCCCCAGGTCTTCCTAAAAAGAAATTTCCACTATATATAGTTACCCAAAATTAAAGGTAAAAAGGACTATCTGTTTTAGAGGTGTTATCAAACACCTTATCTCAAAAATCTATCACCATCAGAGTGCTTTAACTCCTATTAAGTAGAAATGATGCTTAAATTTATGGACAAGTTCTCTAAATTAACACTTCAGAGGGGTTGGCTGATGTCAAAAGATGCACAATTTGCACAGCACTTAACCCATGCATTTTCCTGGCTTCCAGATCTCACTCTTTGGAAATCATCATGGAAAATGCTGAACTAGCAACTTTTGACATTGATATGTTGCAAAATACCTCCACAGCACGGTCAAACTCTGATGAGCTTCCAGCCTCTTGATATGCATGTTGGAAATAGTAGACTTTGCCATATTCTCCTGGGGTTTTTTTCAGTGAGACTACCCTCAAGGCAACTTTTAACATCTGCTGTGAACACATGATATCCTTCTCTCACTGAAAAGGCAGCTTGCCACTTGCTTTAATAGAGCCAAGATAGCAGATTGGGTCAGTGGAGTCAGGCACAGCTTGGACCATCAACTGCGTAACAATCAGCAAGTCAACAAACTTTTGGTCTGAGAAAAATGAGAGATTCAGGCACAGAAATTAATGTCACAATTAAAAAAAATTACATAATAAAACCACTGGCCCTCAGTTGTTGTAGCAACACAGAATTTATAGCTAATCAAGCCGTAAACCCCAAAGTAACATTAATCAGCCTGCCAGCCCTTGCAACATACACTACCTTTTAAAAAATGTATTTAAAATTGCCCTCATTTCTTTTCCTGAAGGCCCCCAAGATCCTACTGCTGTTGCTCAGTGAATGCCTCTATAAACCAAACAATTTTTCCAGCTTAAGACAGCTTTTTTCCAGTTTCTTGTGCAATAAAAATGAATCTTTAAAGTGTGCTGGTATCACTTAATTCCTTTTCTTTTTACTTTCCTTCACCAATTTTTTATGTTAGTAAACTGGTAAAACTCTTGTTTGGTTCATTCCTACTTAAAATTAGTAGCAGCTGTAGGTTAATGATTGTTTGCTAGTTTAGAAGCTAGTAGTGTGAAAGGAAATGCCAATTATCTCTGTGTTTTTATCTACCAATTCTGTTGTACTTTTTCTGTTCTGGTTCCACAGTTTGAAGATCTGCCTGCGAAGTCCAGTAAGACCAGTGCAGTTGTATTGTATTAATGACCTTCCTCTGAAGCACACAACAGGAAAACACCGTTTAGGATAGGCTTATGACTGAACCACTGTGGAAACTTGGTCCTACTACTGCTAATAGTAAGTCACACTCTGGAACTGGTCAATGACCTTCATTTAAGTGGAAGCCACTTATCCGTGGAAGTATTCAAGGTCAGGCTGGATGGGCCTTTGAGCAACCTGGTCTAGTGGAAGGTGTCCCTGCCACAGCAGGGGGGTTGGACTGAATGATCTTCGAAGGTCCCTTCCAAACCCTCTGTGATACTTCTGGTTTTAGGCAAATGTGAAAAAAAAAACCCTCAGGATCCATAAACTAACCATACATATGGGGTTTTTTACTAATTACTATTAAAAAAAACCCCAAACCAACAAAAAAACTATTAGTTACAGTATGAACAGGATGGAAAGAAACTGAATTTAGGAGGGAAAGGATTTTTTAAAGGGGTACCAGCTCATAGCAACTCTGTCATGAATGCAGGATGCCCATAAACTCACATCTCCATTTTAATCAGGCCCATTTTCTCCTTCACATGAAACATTGTCGTCCCATACCATACCACACCACAGGCTACTGCTGGTCTGCCTTTTGCATTCTGGTCTCCTTTTGATCACTTGTTTGGGTACCCTTGTGCTACAACACCTTTTACCTTTCCTTTGGTGATACTGGTCAACAGCATTCTTACCTGCAAAAAGAAGGAGAGAGAAAAGCACTTGGTACTTTCTTAGGTCTGAGACATTCACTAGCAAGGAAATGTAAAGAATATCAAGTGATGTTTCCCCGTGCTGGAATACAGCATTTCTCTCTAGTGTCTCCTAGAGCAGCTCTTCAGTGCTTCCATTCACAAGCCACGACTAATTATTTGGAACATTTTCTGCTTCTTTGACAATCTTACATAAAAGCTAGCACCAGAGTGATAGGGCAGTCTGAATTTTGACCTTGATCTGATTATTTTGCAGCACACACCACTGTGCTTACAGTGGAAGATTCCCCTATGTAAAGTTTCTAAACATGGTAAATAAAGCCATCTGTTGTGGAAGCTGGATTTTTAAATTATATGCCCTGTTAAACATGTTTTGCACATGGAGCTAATAATGTCTAAAGAAACAACTGTACACCTTTCTAAAAGCAGTTCTGCTCTCCTGAGTTTACGCATTTCTGGGGCAGATATCAGACATCTAAGATAACCTATATTTTTCTTACATTTAATTCTATCAGACTGATTTAAATCTTTTCCCTTTCTATCGACCTGTCATGATTCTTTCCACTTCCTGCTTGATGTCTATTATAAATATAAATGCAATAAATATTTTAGGAAAAAAAATAGCTCATGAAACTTGTATTTGAAAAAATAAATATGTTATATGTGCTATATGTAGTAATTAAAATATCCCAAATGAAGGAGATCTCATCAGCCTGTAGTCCAATGTAACCAGCATATTGTCTGTAGACATGAGTGAGAAGCACTTAGAGGACATAAGGGAGTATTTCCATGGTAAGAATATACATGTTTTTTCCTAGGTTTTTTAGTAAGTGTTTAAGAAAAACATTTTTTCCCCATTGATAACCAAATTTGAAGACTCCATTTGTTTAGTTAAGTTGTTGTTGAGTCAGCAAGTGATTAAATCACTATTTCCAGGACTATAATTCTGCTCTGTGCACTCTCTTCAGTCATGAAAAGTACTGGTTAGAGAGTGAACAGAAATTTATGTTGCAAATTAGCATATGGAAGGAACACTGAATGCTGTTTCATCAATCACTTGATCACTTATGAGGTCCATATGGGTTACTTTAATGGGGTCTAATATTTGTCCTCTTTTTATTCTTAGAAGAAGAGATACAACATAGTAGACACTGATGTCTCCTTAAGGAAACTGGGCAACATCTGGATTCGTGCCAGATAAGATTCTGCTCAGCTGGTTCACTTTTTATCTAAGCCCTAGAAAAGTAACAAAAACAACAAAATATATATATATATAATATCTATAGATATGGTTTATTATTTGTGGAACAACAGTGGAGTATTTTCTATGCTGCTGTCTCGCCCTGTTAGTCCACTGCAAGCCTTCACATTTCTTGGTGATTTGGGGATTATGAACTTCTCCAGTCATGTGATTTGCAAATTTAAATTTAAATCTACAGACCAATTGTGTGCATAACACTTGCATATAAATGTACATACATTTAAATAATATATGCATTTTGCTAACGTACCAGGCAATGCTGGATCTTGCATTTCAAACTGTAATTTTCAGCTGTTAGGTATGACTGAAGTATTTGCTTTGATGACTTTAAAATGTCAAGTAGAGACAGACGAGACATATAAACCTTCTTGTTTATCTTTTAGTAAAGCACAAGCTTCTATGTTCATCCTCATACCTCTATGTTAGAAGTATCAAACACTTGAACTGAGGTTGGATTGCCTAATTAAAAAAAAATAATTGTTTCGAATTGATAGAAAATACAACCAAATGTACCGATTTAATTAGATATAAAGAACTGGTTGAAATGCAAACATAAAAATGGCTAAATTGTTTGCCAGCTGTTTTTTATTCCTTCTCATGTTCTTTCTCACTGTAATTTTGCTTTCTTTTTTTGCTAAAGGCTTAATCCTGATACGTTTAAAATAGTACGTTCTTCCCAAGACCAAATGAGATCCTGAGGGAATTATTTAAAAGAAAGAAAAATTGGGATATTTATACTTCTTGCCATTTGGCAGCTAACTAAAATGTCTAAGTTAGAAGAATAGTTTCCCTCAGTTTACCATATGATTAGCTGAGAGAGGATATTCCAGTAGGAGGATATTCCAGTAGGCAATCCAAAATGCAAAACTAAGTTCTTGCTATGAACAGTCTTTTGGTGGTACTACCTTTTTTTACATAAGTAATGTATTTATTTAATGTATGTAGAATAGCAGTAAGCATTTTTTAACCTCTCCTTTTTTTTTTCCTATTTTCTTGTCACAGTGATGAAAACTTCTACCAGCTTTTGAAAGCTCTGCTGCTTCTCTCTTACTTCCAGCCTGTTACATGTGCTAACAGAGCGGGAATAAAACTGGTGCAAAACACAACAGGCAGGTGAACAGGTACGTCTCACTGGCAGGACATGCCCGTACCATCCTGGGTTGAAGAACTACATCCCCCCATGTCATGGAACTTCTTCATCCTTCTCCTGCAAGTCTATGCCCATTTTGAATGAATAATGCATTTTTCATCATCAAAAGCATTTTTCTATGGCAGCATCAAATCCTTTTTGAGTAGGGAATAGAATAGAATAGAATAGAATAGAATAGAATAGAATAGAATAGAATAGAATAGAATAGAATAGGAATAGAATGGAATTCACTAGACTAGAACAGAATTCACTAGATTAGACTAGAATAGACTAGAATAGAAGAATAAACCAAACCAGCAGCTGAATTACTGTTTTTGCTTTGGATAGATAACTGAAAATCTTGGACAACTGAGTGTAAGTATTCATGAAACCCATGTCACATGAAACATTTAACCAGACACAGCTGAGTCTCATCTGCAAAGCTGCTGGACATTCACACCAGCAATGGATCATCCTAGTAAACATTTACTTTAGATTTGTGGAGCTGTGTTATTTTCAGTTTAACTAGGCATTTTGTTTGGGAATTTCCTAACATTTTAAAACCTGCAGAAGAAAGAGGTCTGTTTCTCACTTCACAAACTGTGTCAACCTCCTTTAAGGCCTTTTGTCTTTCACCCTTCAAGCAAGACCTAGTTTTGCATAATTTACACATTTTTACAATTCAGAAACTTTCTAGGTGAACAAACACCACTAACTCACGCATTCCATAAAACCAGCCAGCACTGTAAAAAATAAAAAAATACTATGGGCATTAAGAGTGAGAATACAGAAAGGGCAAGGATGAAGAACTAGGGAAATACCAAAGTTCCACTGTGCCCTACTCATTATTAGAAATATTTCAGTTCATATTAGGGGTATTTAAAGCACTCCAAACTCAAACACAGAAAAATACTAAAGCTAACATTAGCTATAAAGCTAATGCAGCAGAATGTGTTGATTTAAAGAATAGTTGATGATATAAATTCTGATTTTCATTTATCATATCTTTATGTGATATTTTACTGTGATTTTTACTGTAATGCTTATTAAAAATGCAAGATATGTCATACATGAAATATCTATGTATATCCATATATGTTCTATGTGGAAATTTGAACTTTGGTTTGTAGTCACATACAATACAGCAATAGATGTATTGTTTATGGCTTCCCAATAGACAGATCTCTTCTGTTCTTTCTCCTGTATGTATTCACATCTGCCACAGTGGGAGGTAACTGGTTTAGAAATGGAGAATGGAACCTTGGGCTAAATTCTGTTCTCATTTAAATCACTTAGTAATGGAGTTACCAGCTCCCTACACAAAAAAAAAAAATTTTTTTAATCCCTTCTCTCTCAATATGGACTTCTTTTAGTTGGACAGTTCACGTAGTTTCTCTATACAAGCACAGACACAGAGGGCACATCTCCTGTAGCATTATGAGATGCATAGGAACATTTGAAATATTTTCAGGTTTAAAATGTTGCCTTCTGTGTCTCCTGTTGAATGTAAACAATCTTATCCTTTCAGATTCTTTTCAAATGATGGCCTTTTTTGCCTTAATCACTTTTTACCACATAACTTTTCCAATACAGATCAATATCAAGAATGTTATTACTGCTGTACCTATGTGCATTATAAATACTATCAGTGTTAGCCTTGTTCCTTATACAGCTTAGTATCTGGTTCCCCTGTTTGCTTTCACTAAGCAGAGACCTTCACTGAACTATCCATGACAATTTTGTCCAATTTCAGAGTACCTACAGTTAACTGAGAATCCTTTTAAATCTTAAGGACCCTGAAAATTGTAGAAAATAGACAGTACAGACTGGACAGGCTGGTCATAAATACTGGCTTCTTTTGGATGGTTTTAACAGTATGGCTCTTTATTTCAGCCTTAACTGTAACTGGAATCTTTGAAGAAAAATAAAATAGTAGCATTGGAGAAGAGTAGTCATATAACAAAAATTATTTTAAAAATGTATTTAATATAAAAAATTACTTCACCAGAAAACACACAAAAGAAGGAGCAAATAATTATGTCTGTAGATCCTTTATAATTAAAAATGAGTGAAGGGGAACTCAATGTGTCAGTCACCTTGTACAGAACCTGGATATTGACAGCAGCTGAACAGTGAAAGCCAGAAGTAGGGACCATACCAAAAAAGATTAATTCTCAGTGGAAAGGCGATTTTCTCCTAAGAACAACCTTTATACTTACTGTGAAGCTAAAGAAGAGTACACAGCAGAAAATGATACCTGATAGCAACCACAACTTGACTGCTCATAAAACTGTTAACTAAGCACACACGGTATTTGCAGCTCAGAAAATGTGCAACTTTCCATAAAAATTTCAATCTGTGGGATACTATGGATATTGAAATTCATAGAAATGCTTACTCACTGCAAAAGTGCTCTGTGTCTAAATGAGATGCCTTTCATGAGGCAGTAAAATATTACAAATTCAGTATTTTTACATGCTCATTTTCAAGTTGATTTTATGCTTGCACTAATACCAACATTGGCAGACCTCTACCATTAAAAAAACCCACTCATACGTGACTCCTGAAGTCTGCTTTTAAGTTCAAGTTAGTCAAAACTGAGTATGGAAGGACATCATTTTGCTGACCAGTCTTCCCTCGCAGAGGTTGCATCATTAGGTAGATGTCACACAAATGACAGAGAAGTGGAGTTTTTTCCACATTTCAACTAGGTAAGATCAAGGAGGACTGTGGAGAATCCCAGAGGCTTTGTAAGATTCCTGCAGGTACTCTCAGGAAGAATATTGCTTCTGTGAAAGACAAGAAAGGGGTAATTTTCCTTCCTGTTACTCTAATCCAGAACAACTTTTGAAGGCCTGATGTGCTTTGTGAGGCTACTGGGTCATTAGGTGAGCCCCAAATACACAGTCAACACCCTGTGAATACCTCAAACTTGACATTCAGATCCCCCAAGTCCTTCTAGCCCTTTCAGCAAGGTTCTCCCACCACAGCCCCTCTAACACCTGTACTGGAGGCTGGCCATGCTCCCACCAGCTGCTCACAATTAACAATCCAAACTCCAAGGTGGAGCTGCAGCAAATCAGGGCAGGCTCCCAGCCTATAAAACCCAGGCTGTGGCCACCATCCTTCCTTTAGCTGGAGTAGGCTTCTTCAGGACTAGGTCTGGAGGAGACAGGAGTGTGCTTTCCCTTCCTGGAGGAAGAACTTCTGCACAAGGTGGGGGAAGGTATGTTCATTTCTGGGGTTTGTAACTGGGGGTAGTCCATGTTGCCAACAACTGGAGCAGAAGCAGGGCTAGAGCATTTTTGCCTCCCCTGGAAGGGTGTGTGCTTACCTCCTGCTTGGGTGAAAATGGTGGGGCTGCCTGTGCTTGGAGCATCTGGGTGAGGTCTATGCCCAACCTATCAACACTGAACAGGTCCCAGCAGCACCCCTAAACACTTGTGCTCCCACCAGTTCAACAGATGTCTTGATGAAACCCCTGAGGACTGTGTCCCTGGGCTGCTATGCAGCCCATGGCAGACCTTCTGCTTGGAGGGGGGAAGCAGGGCTGTGCTGTAGGATGTGGGGGCCTGGGTGATGGGCCCGTGGTGAAGATAACTTGAAAAACCCAAATAAATTAAAAAAACATCCCCAAACCCCACTCTTGTTTGCCTCAGAGCCACTGGGAAGTGGTGCTAGGGCTTGGCAGTGTTTGCCTGGCCCTGGGGGCCACTGTTGAGTGCTTGAAGTGGCCTGTGTTGTATGAGCCTCACCTGTGGGTGAGGCCTTGGGGGCAGCTGCATGGCATACTTGCAGGGCATGTCTTAGGGTTATTTTCTTATTAATATTTTAAAATATTCCCCTTCTTAAAAGACAGGGGCTTTCTGAGCTGGAGATTTTGGTTGAATATTTGTACAGAAAGAAATATGTAGATTTAATTTTACTTCATTATAGAGGAGTTCAGGAGAACACTTGGTGTTTTTCCTGTAAACGTCCTTACAGGAGGAAAAGGGTTTTTGTTCTTAACACCGGCTAGTCCAGCTTTGGATGCCTGAACATTTTCTTTCTCTACTGTGACTGAGTGAAGCTAGAGCTGATGTTTTCCTTTTGCCTCTATGAGGCTTAAATAAAATGATAAAGCTGTGCTGCAAAGCAATGTTACTGTGTATTTATCTTGCAAAGTTATGAGTAATTACAAATGAGGGTCTCACTGTGGTGCTCGGTGTGGGTATTTTTCAGGAGATGGTCATAGTGGTGGGGCCTGGTGTGTGCAGTTCTCAAGGGACAGCACAGGGCTCCCGACAGTGCAAATACCCTCTAACACCCAAATCCACCTGCTGTGCTGTCACTGTTAGGGAACTGGCTTAGGTGGTCTTTTACATGTGGCACTCAATGTTACCAACTGACAGCTATTTCTACAGGGGAAGTTTGGAATGGAGAAGCTTATGCATTGTTCTGCAGGATAAATTAGGTTAGAAGAGGTTCCTGTCCAAAGCAGGACCAGTTTCAGAGTTGGAAGACACTGCTCAGGTGTTGTGGGTTGATGCTGATGAGTTGCTTGTTCATGTCTACTCACTGCAGGTGGGATAAAGATAGAAGAAAGGAAGAATAAAACACAGAAAATTTTAGGGGAGGGTGGGGGGGGCGGAGCCAGGAAGAGGGCTGGAGAAGATGAATAAAATGGCTAAGTGGAAGAACAGAAAGAAGTAAAGCAGGTGATGTGGAGGCAACCACTTGCCACCTTCTGTGGGTGGGCTGATGCCCAGCCAGTTGTTGAGAAAAAGGTGGCTAACACTCCTAAAACCTCCTCTTTTTCTCTTACTGCTGAACATGATGTTATGTGATATAGAATATCTACTTTGATGGTTTTGGTCACTTCCTGGTTGTCCCCTCCCAGACTATTGCACAGCCCTCAATGTATTTGCTGGTGAGGCAGAGTGACAAATAGAAGAGATATCAATGCTGTTCAGCAAAAGCTACAACATTACTGTGTTATTAGTACTGTTTTGGTCAAAATAATTAAACTGCAACACTATATGAGCTGCTATGAAGGAAACTTAACTGTATCCTGGCCAGGCCCAGTCCACATGATTGTCAAAAATCACCAGAAGGGGTGGTTCCTCTCTGGGCAGGTGGTGCCACTAGGGCCTGTCCACTCCCACTGTCGAATTCCACTTATATGTAATTGGAACTTCCTTTGCTGCAACCCGTGATTCTTGCTTCTTGTTCTTTCACTGACTGTCTTAGGGGAGATGAGTAGATATGTCTTCTCTGTAACCATGCTTCAGGCTGAGGACAGCAGTAAGACCCACTTCTTACAAGTCTTCTTTTCTCCGGGTTGATTAAACCCCATTTCTACAGTCTTTTTCTACACTTCATGAGTGCCAGGCTCCACTTCAGGGTGGAGTTAAAGGCCTACTCTGTTTTTGCTTCCATTAAGGGCCAGTTGTTAGTATTTTTTGTGTGTAAGCTCAAAACTAGGCATAGTATTCTAGGTATGGCCTCACAGCTGCCAAGTAAGGGGTAGAACGACTAGGTTTTCTTTGAACTTTCTGATCCACGTGCTTTTGCCTCATGTTAAAATCCCTGTACATATGGGATTCCTTGGACCATTTTTTGCAGAGCTGCTTCATAGCCCATCTCCAGCCTGTACAGTTTTATGGGGATATTCTGTCCACAGTGCAGGACTCTGCAGTTGTCTGCTTATTTTATCAAGTTCTATCTTTCTACTACTTTAAAGCAATAAAGTAGAGCAACAGTGTAGAACAAGAGCCTCTGATCTTGATACTGTATATTATAAATTCTTTACTCTCCTGCAGCAGGTGCACCCAAGATACAGGACTTAGCTTTAAAGTTTTGTGCCTCTTAGAAGAAAAAAAAAAAGAAGGGAGAATGTCCCTTTCTCAAGTGTCTTTCAGAGTACTTTGAAAACTGCAATAAGCTACAATGCAAAATCTGAAATATCTGGTTATATGAGTTCAGGATAATGTACCTTCCATTCCACTCACCACAGCAGATAAGGGTGACTAGCACATCAGCCTGGCACAGATAATGATCCCCATATCAGTTTTGCTGAGGTACTTGGAATATCCACCCTAGTTTCAAAAGACTGTAAAATCTTACAATTTGCAGGTTTACATTCTGAATTTTTATCTATTCCTAGGGTCTGCCAGCTATATTGAAGTGATATTGTATTATGTATGGGGAAATAGAAAGCTATCATCTCCAAATAGACCATAATATTGCACCTTATTAAAAAATACAAGTGGATTTTCTGCCAGCAAACATGACTTATGGTAATGACTGTTATCAATATGCAATTACTTTTGCTACCCTAGAACATATTGACATTCATTTATTTAAAGATAATGTAACACATTTGTATTCTTTGAGGTAATCCATGGATATGATGAAGTGTGAATGCCCATCTTATACCAAATAGTAAAATAAAATAATGTAATCAGCCCTTCTGCAGTGCTAAAAATAGTCTGGTTTAAATTTTGAAATTTGAGCTTATTTGAAGCACCATGACAAACAACCATAAGGAAGCAAAAATGTAACTTGAGGGCATTACTAATTCAAACATTCATTCTTTTGAGTGATATTGGGGAAACCTGTCGGTAAGGAAAAAAACCCCCAAGTTTATCTGTGTGTCTGTGGGATGGAACGCAGAGTTTGTGATGGAGAAGTCCATTTAAATGGTGAACCTTAGTGGAGGTAGAATAGGCTGGTTGAATAGGCTGTGTAGATCTGTTTTGAAGATGGAGAGGCTGGATGTGGTGACAGGCATTTAAACATGCTCCTTAGGTTTTTGGATCATCGTTTAACCCCCAAAATGTTTCTATTTTGCAGAGAATCCAGGGTTTTTAGGCTTCTAGCTAAAATATATGCAGCACACGCTATATATGAATACGGAAGAGTGGTTCTACAGTGACAGGTTGTTTGGATGATAAACACTATGAAGTCCACTTCAGAAACACCAAACAGAACAGTCTCAATATTTTGAGCTTTCAAGCTCTTGCGTTGGTAGTGTTTGAGAGAGTGAAGCTCAGTGTTTGGCACTCCAGTTACACAGCATAAAATGCTGCATGTGTGTCTACAACTGCTCTTTGTCTGCTCTTTTCTAATGTATCTTAGGTTTAATAAACTTTGAAAGAAGTAAAACAAAAAATGTTTATGGTATTGGTTTCTTGTGTGAAGATTGGGGATATCCCAGTGAATTGAGAGGTGCTTCATAGAATTGTAGGTTGGCTTGGGTCAGAAGGGACCTTTAAAGATAATCTACTTCCAACACTTCTGCCGTGAGCAGGAAGGTCTTTCACTAGATCGTGTTACTCCAAGACTCATCCAGTTTGGCCTTGAACACTTCCAGTGATGGGGCATCTATGACTTCTTAGAGCAGCCTGTTCTAGTGTTGCACCACAATCATTTAGGGGGGAGGAACATGACACCAAAACAAACCAACTTCCCTTACACACACACACCCCCCACACACACACACCCTCCCCCCAGCAACAAAACTCATCTGGAAACATCCACCAGAATCAAAAACAACCTCTCAAACCACACAACGTTAACAAACCCACCTTGAAACAAAGTCTCTCTCATCTTTCTTATAAGCCCCCTTTATGTATTAAAAGGGCTTCCTGGAGTCTTCTCTTCTCAAGGTTGAATGTTCCCCACTCTCTAGTTCTTCCTAGGAGATGTGCAGCAGCAGCTTCCTTCTCTGGACCTAATCCAACAGATCCATGTCTGTCTTGTACTGTGGACACCAGACTCACAGTATTCTAGGTGGGATCTTATGAGAGTGGAGTAGAGGGTGAGAACCACTTCCATTGATATGCAGCCCAGGTTTTGGTTGGCTTTCTGGGCTGACAGTGCATGCTGCTGGCCCATGTGCAGCTTTTTTTGTCCAACAGTATGCCCACGTCCTCTTCAGCAGGGCTGTTATTGATCCAGTTGTCTTTCAGTCTCTTGTTGATACTGGGAATGGCTCTGAGCCAAATTACTGATCAGGTGAAGCTTTCTTTCCAAATAACAAAGCTGTGTTTTTGTCAGGCATTGTGAAAAGTTTAGATGCATTGCTAGAATTTTTTCTTGAATGTATGTAGATAATATAGGTGTGTAACTTGGAGTCGTGCTTTGTAGAAGGACATGCTGCCTTAATAGTGATTTGTAGCTCAATACGATTCACGGAGACTGTCTCCATTCCTTGCCTGATTCTGGCAGTAGATGCAGAACAGACCAGTGATTTGAAATGACTGTCTCCAGAACTTTATTCTTCAAAGCCAAGAGCAAATAAGTTATGTTTCTCAGAAATGGTTCTTTTATAACCTGAGCTTACTGGAAGGCAGCAAAGAATTCGCATGGGCGCAGTAAAGTTTAGTCACTGTAAACTCCATTTAAGTTAGGAGGGTGTTGGCAACGGGAGTATCCAACTTAGAAGTCTTCTATTTGATTTGGGGCTAGTGGTTTGTTCATCTATTGCTGTAGGAGTAGCTGTTCCTCTTGTGAACGATTCCTTTTGAACTTGTAATCCTTTGTGTGCTGAGAGCTCCTGCTGGAGCTTGCAAATGCTCATGAAGCTGTTTCATTCATTGTAATTTGTATGTAATTCTGCATAAGTTGGAATGTACTTTGCTCTGTGACTTGACACGAATCATAGTGAAGATTTTCATGTGGAGCTTTGCTACTGTCTCCCAAGTGCTTGCTCTCTCCCTTTGGAGGATTTTCAGTGTGCAGAGATCTAAAAGGGTAACACAGTAGTGTGCAAGTGGTTCAGGGCTTTTGAGACTTGCTTTAGTCAAACATCAAAGCCAATGTCAGCAGTCAGTCTCGAGATTTAACTATAGCTCTGATTTTGGTGTTATCCCTGAGTTGACTTCCTTCAGTTTCTTCTGAACCTCGTTGTTGCATGAAAGGTTAAAGTAATTTGGCAGAAAATAAATGCCCTTGCATTCCAGCTGGTCCTCAGATATCAGAGGGCCTGGGGGTAGCTAGGTTTAGATTCTGAATGATGTCCAATTTGGCACTATTAGTCTGGTCACATTCAGTCTGGCTGAACTACCACAGCTCGGATTCGCTAATAGGGCACTGTTAGTTTGTTACTATTAATCTGGTCGCGTTCAGTCCATCTCAACTAACATGGCTCCGGATTCACTAACAGCCCCCTGCACTCCCTGCCCAACCACGCTCCATGGTACCACGCAGCCAGTAAGGAGCTGACAGTGCCCAATGAGAGAACTTCTGTGACTAGCTGCATGAGAAGTGCAGTTTGAGAGCAACAGAAATACAAGTTCTTTTAGATTGACAGTGATAAATATGCTGTCTGCAAAGTGTGTATATATATTTTTATATATGCTATACCAAATGAAAGAGCAGATCAAGAAGATTTCTACATTGAAGAGTCCGGCTCTTACCCAAAGGCATCCCAAAGGGGGGGAAGCGAGGTTCAACCCGTCGACTGATCCCAGGAGTCAGAGATGGTCCACAATGACATCTTGCCCAACATACCTCATTACTTAAACCATTTTTATAATAATTTTTACCTTCAAGATGGAGCTTGAGTGACTCTAGTCATAAATGCCTTTATTATGATTGGTATAAATTTCTCTTGCTTAGCTTTTAAAGATATAGATGAAGAAAATTCACAGTGCAAGCTCAGTGAGGGGTGGTTGCACTTTGGAGGCGGGTAGCCTTTGGGATGGAGGTGTGTTTTGGTATTATAATGACATTATAATGAGCAAAGTTCACACAAGGACAGTACTTCGTCAAAAACTGGCAGACTGTTGGCAGATGGTCGCAAACAGACAGCTTATCAGTTCTGTAGTACCATCAAATTCCCATCTTTATTGTAATTTCACAGGGCCTGGCTGTGGAATCTTCACTCCATCCCCTGTGCTGCTTGCAAGCAGGGTTGCTTAGGGAACTGTTGTGAAATGGATTCCTTGCATACCAGTTGTGCTCTACCCTGAGAGTTCTCCGATGTTATACCTTTCCTTAATGTGTGAACAATGCTGCACCTTTAGTATGATTTTAATTTTTAAGTCACCTCCAGTCATTAATCCACAAGGTGTTTGATGCAGAAAAGCTTAAGCATTTCTGCTATTATAGGCTTGCATACGATATTGCCATGAAGTAAGTCCCTTTCTCCAGGTTTGAATTTATTTAGAAAAAGCACAGGGGCTCAGATCTGAGCTCTGATGGATCTGTGTACTTATTATATATTTCTTTGACTCTGGGCTATATTTATAGACTAAACTACTTGACAGTGTTCTTTTTAAAGATAGTTTGATCAAAAGTATTCTGTATGGTATTCTGCTCAAACACGTTCCTATTATTCACTGAACATGTAGACTGTATTTTTTTTATCTTACAGATGCAAAAGCTTATGAGAGCTGCTAGAGAAGGTACCAAAGATGGGCTTGAAAAGACAAAAGCAGCTGTGAAAAAGGGTCGTTCTTTCATTAGAACAAAATCTTTTAATTCTCAAGGTATGTACCTGTTATACTGTGTTTGTTACTCTCTCTAGTCATTTCTGAGAAAGGAAGTGAATGGCCTAGCAGGTTTTTGTATTGAGAGCTGAGTACTGCGTGCATGAAACCAGCTTTACATCAATCAAGTATGGTATAATTCAGTTCAGGCGACAGTACAGTCAATGTACCCTCAGTTCTGGGCAACCTGAGTGACCTGAGACACTCAAAGACCACAGAGGAGGGTCCACTTAAAAATAACAACAAGAAATCCCACTAAATGGTGCCATAGATGCTCTCTAGGTGTTGGCATAGGGGAGTATGGAAATTATGTTAAGGTTTAACGTCTGTCCAGTTCCCTCCTAAATGACAGGAAAGTCTGCTGTTACAGGATGGTTTTCAGTGGAGCGATAGTTGAGTGTTTAAAAAGTTTGTTATGGCCAAGGGATAACACTTTTTGTGCTTAAGAATGGAAGTAGGGGTAGAGGCTATTCTGCTTTATCACAGTTTGGTTATTTTTTGATGAAAGCTGTTTGGAATGGGAAAACAGAAAATGGTCTAAAATCGAAAAGCTAAAAGCATTTGTGTTCTTTATCTACTTAAGAACAAATGTCAGCCCTCTATCAGGAGCCTCAGCAGCAGCTATCCACAGTCAATTTTTGCAAGAGACAGGGCATAGTAACTGAATATGAACTTGTTTCTTCTTCAGGATAAGCCTGAGAGGTAGTATGTCTTTCTGCTAAAGTTTCTGCCTAAGTAACTGAATGGTTGTAACTTCAGAGCTTATAAATCTACAGTTCTAAAAAGCTAAAACCCCAAGAATGGAACAAGACTTTTTCAGTGGCTGAGCTAACATAAAGCTGCATCTTATCTTTAAGGACCAGGACACATTTTACACCCCTTGTCATGGCCTCTAACTGCTTCTGAACTTAGTTCACAAGCAGCAAATAGAAAGTTATTTGCACTGACTTTAGTGATCAAAAATGTATCCCCAACTGCTTGCTGCTGCACAGGAGAAAATGATCTGCTTCAGCAGGGCAGTGTTGCAGTGGACCTGTCATTCCCCCTTACATTTCGAGGGGTTAGGTAACAGACATAAGATACTGAGGACTGTTTAATCCCTTAGTAACTTACCAAATCAGCAGGGGGCTAGTGACAAATTTGTCGAATGAACTCCTGAATTCCTCCCAGCCAACAGATCTGTTTCCCCTCAATTCCCTTTCTTTTCTAGGACACAATTTCTCATACTGTTCTTTCCTGCACTCTCCTTTGCTCCACTCAGCTTCTTTGGCTGGCTGCCTACTGCCACCTAGCACTGTGCTTTGGTTGTGCTTTTTGCACACTAGTAATATGTAGGGAGCAATGCAGAATCTCTTACTCTCATTTCTGATGAAAACCAACATTTTGATACATTTGGCTACTTATTTTAGTTCAGTTATGGAAAAATGTGTGGATTTTTTTCTTTTTTTTTTTTTTTTTCTGATCATGTTATGGATGTGTTTAATTTATTATTTTTTTTTTTAAATTTCAATTTATTTCAAAACTGTTGGCCCTGGATCTGCAGTGTTGTAACCCTAGTTGCCGTGTCCTGCACTCTGGACAGCCCTGTTCTCCTGACTGTGAAGAGGGAGTAGAGGTCAAGTAAAATATATAGAGACTGTCTCATGCTGTGTGGATTCTAGGATTTTGGGATACCTTTGAAAGATGCTCTGTATTAGAGTGCCTATCAGTGGTTGTATTTATGTAATTTCACAGGTGATTCAGAAGTGCTGGGAAGTTTCTTTTGTTTGGTAAGTGAAAATAAGACTGCTGTGTAATTACTGTGCCTGGGTGATAGGATTTTTTTTTTTTAATTGTTTTTTTCTTTTTTTCTTTCCTTCTTTTCATCTACATGTAAAATTCGACATTGTGGTTATTTTGTAGATCATAGATCATCATGCCTGGAAGAAGAAGAGCTAAAATTTATTGATGTGGACTGTATGCATACAGAAGCAATTATGACTCCCATGCCTGAAGGATTATCACAGCAGCAGGTAGTAGGCTTTTGGAAATACTGTCTTCTGCGTCTTTTTCCTCCCCTTCTGCTTTACATCAATGGCTCCCAGGTGTTGTGCTCTTCAAACATATTGGTGTTTAAAATTGAAAATAAGTTAAGCTGATATCAAATTCAGAACTGAATAAGTAGATTTTTGAAAATTGATATCTGTGCATGAGTTTGCGTCAGTCCTGATTTCAGCCAGAGATGCAAAATCCTGAATTATAAAATTGTCTGTAATAATTATGTACTTTCACTACCTGAACACTTAAACTGTGTGATGGTTTTGAATGAAAAAGAAAAGAGTTTAAATATTTTTATTAAGCGAGAAGACATTGCTCCATGTGCTTCAGTGTTTCTGTTTTAAATATAGAGAATATCCTGTATGCTTTCTGAATCTCAGGGTTTCTCCTGAGTAAAAAAAAAAAACCACAACACTAGTCCCCAGTAAGGTCAAGTCTACAGAAAAGTATACTTTGCTGTTCTCCACCTTGAACTCTAGCCACTATAGAAACCACTTCAAAAACCACTGAAATCAGCATCAGTTAGATATTTTGGCTGAAAATAAATCCTGTTGGTTCATGTTACTCTGTTGTTATTAGAAGAAATAACTATATGAATAGAGTTTTTTTAGCTTCTTTAGCTTCTTTGGTGTCATGTCATGAATTGGTCAATACCTTCAGAAAATAAAAAAAAAGAAATTAAGAGGCAGTTGAGGTAAGTGGTATAAGGGTTTTTTTGGGGAGGTTGCTTGGTGAGGTTTATTTTTCTAATGTATTTAGCACAGTGAAGTGCTGATCTGGTAACAATGCAACTACAAAACTGTGTTACCACAAGATTTCATATAATGTAAGATTTCAGCATCACTCTGAATGATCTCTTTTCCTTCTTTCCAAATAGGAGTTTGAGAGTTTCACTGGGTTTTTTTTGTAGGTAATTAAAAATAAATTCTATTTTTGAAAAATAGAATGCTCTTAGTTTGGAGCAAAATAGTAATTGTTTTGTAGGTCATGAAGTATGTTGTTTACCCAGGAGGATCTGCCCCAAGTGGGCAGAAATGGAGTTAGGAAAGCCAAAGCTCAGCTGGAGCTAGTGAGGTGTGAGAGCAACAATGAAAGGTTTCTTATATGTACATCAGAAGCAAGACTAAGAAAACTATGGGTCTGCTGCTTGATGAGGCAGGAACCTAGTGACAAAGAGTACTGAGAAGACTGAGCTACTTGGTGCCACCTTTGCCTCAGCTTTTACTGGTGAGGTTTGTCTTTGGGCCTTTGAAGTCCCTAAGCGTAGAGGCAGTTCCTGCTGCGGTGAAGCATTACCAGCAGTCAACAAGTTCTGAGGCCGGTTGGATGCATAAGTGCCCAGGGGACCAGATAGGATAGATTTAAAGATGCTGATGTAAGGCCTTTCTCTGTCATCTAACATCACAGTGATTAGAAGACTTGGAAAAAAAAATAATGTCACACTGTCATCCTCAAAAAGAACAAGAAGGAGGATCCAGGCTGGCTGGTTTCTCCTCAGTCCCTGTGAAGGTGGTGGAGCAAATCCTTCTGGGAGCTATTTCTGGATTTGGAAGGACAGGAGGTTGATTGGGAAGAGTCAGCATAGATGAACCAGAGTACATTTGTGTGAGTCACTTTGAGATGGCTGGCTTGTGGACAGAGAAGAGCACAGAACATAATTTACCTCTCCTTTAGCAAGGCTTTCAGCAGTCTCCAGAGATACTCTTGCAGCTCTATAGGTGAGAGATAATTTGTATGGAAGGACTAGAAGGTGGGTGGAGAAAGAGGCAAGGACACCATGCTCAGTAGGTCCATAATACAAAGTCCAACAAGTGGCCAGTGTTAGTGGTATCCCTCAGGAGTCATACAGGGCCTGTGGTGTTAATTCTTTTATTAATGACCTGGATAATTTGGAGACAATACTAAATGGGGGATTGTGTGTGTGTGTGTGTGTGTGTGTGTGCGCAGCCAGCCATGCATGGGAAGGTGGGGCTGATGGTCAACGTGGCTTTGATGGGCTGAGGTTGACAGGAAAAAGTCGAGCAGCTCAACAGAGGCCAAGGAGTCCTGGCTGTGGGACGGAGTAACCTGGCACAGGCTGGGAGCCAGCAGAGTGCACAGCAGCCCTGGGCACCCCAGCTGGAGAGGGTGAAGGCCAGAAGCCCCTTCCAAACAGGACTGCTCTTCCACCAGAGCTGACTTTATGAATTTTCTTCTTTTAAACAGCAGGTGGCACGATAGCTCTTGTTTAAAAGCTGCTGCCTGTTTAAATACTATGTCCCGAGTTGGATCTCAGTCAGGACCTGAATTCTTAGGATAAGTTGGTTATGTTTGTATGCTGCTGTTGCTAACAAAAATATAGATATAAATGTAAGACTTGCACGCAAGCCCCTCATAGGCACAACTTATCTATTGCAATAACCTTTAGGGATTATTGTGTGTTTATTTTTGTGTATCGTAGAGCCTAAAAAAAAAACCCAAAACACAACCATTTTCTACAGGTGTTTATTCTTTTCAGAAGAATGAGCTGTGACTAAAAGTAGAGTTGTATCCTCTACCAGAGCAGCTGATAGAGTATAACAAATAAAGACGCTGCAAAATCCATTCTAAACACATATTAGACACAGCTAGTTTTAACATATGTATCTTTAAGCAAGGCCTCAGGTAATTCTGAAGTCTTCCTTTAAAATGCCAGTATTTGCAAAAATAATCCTCACATAACCTGCATTTAACTTTAATAATGCAAAATACAAGTGTGGAGAATAAAAGGCAGCTGTGGCAGAGGAGACAGGAGGCTGTGAGGATCAGGAACAGAGAGCAGCAAGTCTGAGATTCGAGTTTCACCATCATTTGGGCTGGTTTAAAATAACAAAAGTAGTGGTTTTGCTTTCCCTTGTAGTTGTGTGGAGTGGTTTGATCATGCCCTTGTGCTGTCTTCTTCCTCAGACTCCCACTTTTGAAAGCCCTGGGATGAGCTGGATTAGGAAATGGATTTGAGTGAAAACAAATCCTTAAACCCAGCAAGAAATATAATCAATAACAGTACAAAGTTTAAACTTTAAACCAGATTGGTTCCCCAGGCTTTCCTGTCATATCACCTGCAGATGCATAGTGCTTTTCAGCTGAGTTGAAGAGGCTTTCACTTTGTCAGGGTAATGCCCAAGAAAGAATGTTGACTTAGATACTTTCTCAGTGGTACAGTTTTACATGGCCTTACTTTAAAAAGGCAATTAATGTTTCCTTGTTTGTCCATCAGGTTATTTCTAATACATTTATAAAACACATATAAAAAAAAGAAAAAAAAAACCCTGAAAGACCGATTTTGAAAATTGTTTACCTACTTCGTTGCAGCAATTCACCAAGATAGCCAGCAGCATCTTATACCTATTATTATTATTTATATTAATGCCTAAATTTATACATCTAAAATTAAAATACAAATTTCAAAATCAAGGCTTGGAATAGCAGCTATCAGCAAAGATTATAGATACAATAAATGTTTTATTCTTTAAAATAAATGAGTAACTTTAGAGTAATAGTAAATTTAATTACTTTTGAAGAGGTACAATATTACTTTATTGCAATTCCAGTATTGAAATTGCTTTGTGTGTGTTGCATTTTATTAATGTGAGAATTTTATCATCAGCATTCCCAGCTGTGATAAATGTATTACATGATTAGAACTTCAGACAAAACTTTCTTTCTTCAACAGGTTGTGAGAAGGTATATTTTGGGCTCTGTAGTTGACAGTGAGAAGAATTATGTGGATGCTCTCAAAAGAATCCTGGAGGTACCTTAATATATTTTGCATTTTATAGTTAGGAAATTTGAAAAATAATCAAATTCTTAAAGAACCTGTAGTAAGATTCATATAGTTTTTGCTATAGATGCTTCATGCAAAATGTTTAGAGATTTTGTGTGTGTATACTGTTACATAAGTTGGTTTTTTGTTTTTTTTTTCTGCTTGTAGAAGACCCATTTTTGTGTTTTAAATCTAGTTATGTTTGGACTTTTTCCCCCACAGCAGTATGAGAAGCCCCTTTCAGATATGGAACCAAAATTACTGAGTGAAAGAAAACTCAAAATGGTCTTTTATCGAATTAAGGAAATTCTTCAGTGCCATTCAATGTTTCAGATTGCTCTGGCAAGTCGTGTATCTGAGTGGGACTCTGTTGAAATGATTGGTGATGTCTTCGTTGCTTCAGTAAGCAAATACATCTGAACAGATAATCTGTTTTTATTTTAGGCTTGTTATTCCATCTCCATATCCTTCTGTCTAACTTGGACGCTTTATTTCCATATTCTGTAATGCCCGTGGCAACTGTCAGAGTATGTATGTACCATCATGGTAAGGAAACTGACACCAAAACATGTCTTCGCCTTGGTTGGCAGATGTGTAAGGACTGTGGACAAAACTTCCAGGCTTTAATCAAGCTTTCAGGCATTTAAGTAAACAGTCTCTTTTTCTGAGAAGATAGAGGTTCACAAACCCAACAAAAATTCACTTGTTCACCAAGTCTGGAAGCTAGGCAGTAGTGAGATGATCAGGGGATCCCAGAAGCTACTTTGAATCTCGGTGGATACCCTCTATATATCATATACATGCCCATAGTCCTCAAGCTCTGCCCTAGTGTAGTAGCCAAGGTGGTTATTTCTATAAATTTATATATTGTAATTCATATCTGTTACATCTTTAGGTTTCCAACCTGTTGTCTACAGAAAGATTATTTTAGGCATCACTGCTATTGCTGTAGATCCAGCACTAGGCCAAGCAGAGCCTTTATCTCTGAGCAGGGAGAGTCCTTAATGGTCAAGTCTAGTTAGTTACACTTTCAGGGATCTTTTGGAATTAAAGTTTATCCTTTTATCTTTTCAGTTTTCTAAATCTATGGTATTGGATGCATACAGTGAATATGTAAACAACTTCAGTACAGCAGTAGGGATTCTCAAGAAAACAAGCGCCACCAAACCTGCCTTTTTAGACTTCTTAATGGTGAGTTTGTTCGATTCTAAACCAGATGGGTATGTGATATAAATAAAACAGCATAAATTATAAGTTTGGAGGAAATTTGACTGCTGATACCATTCATTGTTTGACTGGTCTTACGGATTTTATTTTTGTGGTTTATAGGTTTGGCACAAAAAATTCACAGAGAATTCACTTCCACTACTGTATTTTTGAATAATAACATAATGTTACATCTAGGATGTATTTTGAAGCGCACAGTAGTTTTGTTGTTAAGATCAGTTTATTGGTGTTTGCATGATTGTACTTGGCAAAACATTGGTTTTTTAGGTGAGCTTCAAATAATAGTTCACCATCAGAGGCCTCTTCTTATTTCTGATTTATTTTACTTCTAAGCTTTTTACTGTACTGTGCAGAGTACTGTAGCTAGATTTCAGTTCCACAACAATTTCCTAGGATTTTGAAAATCATGTTTCTGATAATGAGGTTGAAATTGAAAATTTTGTGCAGAATGTGTACTACCCCGATACGCTTCTGCTGACATGCATGGAGATCCTGGTACATGCAGTAGAAATGCTGTGACTCCCTAGGGGTGTTACCTTACAGAGGGTACACAAAATCTATTGCAAGGCTTTTAGGCTGTCTGTGACACTGCTGAGAGCCTGGAAGCTCTGCTTGTCCAATTTCCTGAGAGTCCTGGATTGAGTTATGCCTCTCGGAGCTGTCACCCTGTCAGGTCTGTTGCAGCAGTCCATCAGACACTGAAATCGGGAGCCCTAAGCAAACTAAACACTGAAGCTCTTAGGTTGCCCAGAGAGGGGTGGCAGGAAGGCTGATTCCTAATTTGTCTTCAGATCTTAAAATTGGCTAACAACTTTTTGGAGTGTGGCCAACACTATACAGCATTTTATTCTGGAAGCCTTAGGCACCATGAAGATCAGACTCTCTGGTGAGTGTACAGTCACTTCATAACTCACACTGTTAAAAGCCCATTGTTCCAACAGAGGCATAACTTACATCTCTTATCACTGTTTGCCAGTGCCAGCACTGGTGCTACTCAGGGCTGGGGACATACAGCCAAACTCTTGAGGACAGAAGATGTTTCTGTACATTCCTTTTTTGTTTGCCCACCAGCAAAGACCAGAATCTTCACTACTGCTATTTGGGGGAAAAAAAAATAAATTTGTGAAGATACGTATGGAAACAAATTTTTGTGAAGGTGATAGTTGTAGCAATAAATAACAATTTAAGCACAACACCAGTTTAATAATACTGGATATAAT
>WUAM01000431.1:67664711-67675279 GCA_024336885.1 Actenoides hombroni | reverse complement strand
CTTTCCTTAATGTGTGAACAATGCTGCACCTTTAGTATGATTTTAATTTTTAAGTCACCTCCAGTCATTATTCCACACACATTCATAATCTATCTTCTCATTTTCTCCTCTCCACAGCTTTTAAATCTAACCTTAGTCTAATACTTCTGTGCACCAGGTAGTGCTGCTAAACTGGCCTAATGTAAAGCTAATTAACTTCTGATGTGGGACAAGTTCAGCAGCAGGTTTGATTTCCCCAGGAGTAAACTGGTCATGCCTCAGCGCACTGTCAATGAAATGGGCTGTTTCTGGACGATTAGGTTTTTCACTCTTCAGAAACACTCGGGTAGAAAATGGTCCACCTTAAATGAGTACATGTCTTATGTAATTTCATAATGATGTAATTAAATATTCTTGTAGATGGCCCATCATAGTCTTTGGGCAGGGTGGGAAGTGAGTGAACAACTCTATTAGACTTTTGTATCATATTGAAGAAATGAAGGCTTTTAAAATAAACATAGTAACAATGTCTCCTGCCAGAAACTCCTGGAAAAGGCTTGAATGCTGTAATTTATTCCAAAATGGCCACACCTCTACATACATTTTTTTTAATCAATTATTGTATAAAACATTCTTGATTTTGAAAAATTGTAGTAGGTTTGACAAGCAGTTGACTGACATCATGTTGATTAAATATAATTTCCTCTGACAACCCCAGTGAGACCTCCTACTCACAGTAAATGCATGAGCTAATTGACTCTTTTTTTTTTTTAAAAAAAAACACCTGCTTTTGCATTTCAAACTATAAAAGTGACACCAGACCCTCTTCTCCCACACAGCTCAAATATGTACCTTTCTGATAGCTCCTTTTGGCATGCTGCTTTAGCTAATGTCAGTGCTTTTGGTAAAAGCAGCATGGTATCGCTACTGTGTTCTGAATGAGAAATACAGCAACAGAGGTTTGGGTTCTATTAGAGTGGGTTTGTTTTTGTTTTGTTTTTTTGGGGGGGGCTGGGGATGCTGTGGAATTGCTGAGCTCAAGCACAGAACCATCAATTTACAGATTTGGGGGGAGATCAAAAAGCTGTCATAGGTTCATTTTATATAGACAGAATATCACAAGGTTGGATTGTTTTATTTCTGTGAAATAAGTTGTTAATACAGAGCTGCTTGGAGGGGGATAAGGTTCTACATAGTTTCATAGATTGCATACTTTATATGGAGATGTTTTGGTAGTAGAAGAAAAGTACTTCAAAATCAAGGCATGATCGGAAGAAGCCTTTAATGCATAGGAAAAGATGATTATTTTAATCCCTAAATACACTGCCTTTTGTTTAAAAGAAGCCAATATAGTGTTTATTTGAGCAGATATTACTGGTGCATCCTGAATTATTTGGCAGAAGTCATCTGATTGCATTTTCTGGATACTGCTGAGAGGTTGAGGGAGAAATGCTCCTTCTGGATACTTCCACCAGCAATGCGTGCCTGTAATTTCTGCTTTCTGGTTCTGTTTTCTATGCCTGAGAATGTACTGTCTTAAGCATCTTCTACTTTGAAGGCATCTGTCTTAGTCAAAAACTCATTTTGCATCATTACAGGCACCTTCTGGAAGTCTCTAAATATCTGATAGCAGACATAACCAAATGCTATTTCCAATGTCTAAATATCTTTTACCCCATATGGATGTAGCTAGAGTAGAAGCAAGTGCTTTACCATATACAGACGTATTGACACAGTCAAGTTCCGTAAGTACAATAGATGTTATAATTATAGGATAACTCAGTTGAAAAAAAATTAATGTGACACTGTCAGTCTTTTGGAAATTTTCTTTTTCATGGTAGAACATTCTCTTAGTATGCTTTGAGAAATGTTTTTAGATTTTGGCCCAAGTTTCGCCTCTTCAGACTACTACTGTGTATGGCTTGTGACTGCCAGCTCTTATTAATTGAATGGGCTTTGCTTTCGTTTGTTCTATGTACATACAGTTTCCTTTGGAGATGGAGGTGAGCTTCTCAAATTTATATTACCCCCTTCCCAATATAACCGGACACCCTAAATGGGCAGCATGAATTTTCCACATCATACTTACGTTTTGCCTCACTGCTTGAACTTTTAAATAGCATCATGAACTAGATTTTTCTGGTTATAAACGTGTTTCATTAGTCTGTTCTAATTTGCGACTTCAAATGTTAGATGTCTGTAGTTTAGATGTCATGAGGTATATTATACATAGAATATTAAAAATATTTAGTAAAAATGTAAGATGTTTGAGAACAGGCTCTCAAATGAAGATGCATCTCTTAGTTTATAATAGTGACTGAACTTTTCTACTTATTTCTTTGGATGGGAACATTTGTAAGAACAAGATGCATTTGTTGTTTGGGCATGCTACAGAAGAATAAGTTTTTGGAATAAGAAACCCTAAAATCCCCTCAACATCCCCTTTTCTCCCTCGCCCAACTAAGGGGTTTTGCAATAGAATATTTTTGTGTGACAACTTGATTTATTACTGCTTTATTTCAGAAGGATTTTCCTAGCTGTAAAAATCTTGAAAATAGACCAAAATATCAGGCAAGTACCAATAATAAAAAATAATTTAAAGAACCCCACAACCCCAAAATGTTAACAGATTCTTAAAAAAAATACAAAAATCCAAACCAAAACAAACAAAAAACAACAAAAAACCTAAACCCTAAATATAAAATTTAAGTAGCATTAAATTGCTGTTACTGCCAAATAACATTCAACTGCTGAATCGAGCCAACTAAGCTATTAATTCCATTCTTCTTCACATTGTAAACTTTTTGCAGATGTTAATTAACTGTCAAGTGTGTTACCTGGTGGACAAGAGTTAATGTTATTTAATACAAAGCAATTTATATGTAGTGTTATTATTTTGTACCATAAATCAAGCTGACTTGTCTTCCCTATTCCCTTCTTCCTGGGGACCTAACAAGTGAGTGTATTGGATATTCTGAAAGCCAGCGTGTGTCTTCATCAAATGGGAGGGCACACAAGGTCTGGTGTTTGGAGGACATTATTTGTTGCTGGTGCTTTTGGTGATGTGTATTGTATTAGCAATTAATGCAACACACATGTTGAAACATTTAGTGCTGATGATTCAACTCAGGTTTGCTTCTGTGTGAAGCTTTCCGTGGTTTAGGATGATTTACCTGATGTGTAAGGATGGATGATGGAAACCAGCAGTGCTCTTGAAAATGCAGTTGGAGGGCTGGTGCTCTTGAAAATGCAGTTGGAGGGCTGGTGCTCTTGAAAATGCAGTTGGAGGGCTGGTGCTGAGTCTAGATGTCACCCTGGGTTCAGGGTGAGTGACCTGTCCTGGTGGTCTCTTGAAAGGATTTCTTACAGGGTCCTCTCTGTATTAAAGACGATCATGTGATTTAAGACAGAGGTCTTGTGTTTAGGTTGTTACACTGCTATGTAGCTCTGTTGAAGCATAAATTAAGTCATTAAATCACTGTGATGCCTTCCAGTATACAAGATGCACCCTGGAAGGAAAAGTAGGGCCCATGTGATACATAGTGTATGAGGCTACAGGATACGCCAGAGCCGGTTTTGTACTTGTGCTTTGTACACACTTTGTAGGCTCTGTCATCACTCGTATCATACATTATGGCATATTAACAGAATGTTTAAGGCAGGTACATCTTTCTGTTCCAGCTGTGATGATTATAAATTAATTTTATCTCCATCCACACTTTTGAGCTTATTGCCTGAACATTAATTGTTATCTGGGGAATAACTTAATTGTTGGACAAGAGAAGATAATTTTCCTTTGTTGGCGTGAGAATGACACTGAAAGAACTGAGATACTTCTTACATGTTCTGACATAAAAGCTGTTTGGCAAGTAACAGTAACTTTAAAAAAAAAAATTAAAAAAATTAACTGGGAGTCTATACCAATTTCCAGTTCTCTCCCCCAGGAGGAACTGGCATAAGCTGCATTACCAGCCTTCAAAGAGAAATGTAAATAAAACAGTGCCCTTCAGTATTAACAAGGAAGTGAGAAGATTCACACATTTAAATACAGCATTCAGAGCCTGAATGGTAATTCATGATTGCAGATAATTTGCAAGGTGTGAGGAGTTGAGTCATTGTCATCCCTTTCTATTCACAGATTATCTGTGAGCAGGGTTCTGGGAGTTGAGAGTGAGTGGTGAGTAGCTTTCTGTTCATGTTGGGAATATGGGTGTCTGCACTGCTCTGTATAATCTCAAGTGCTTCACAAGCCTTGATCCATCAGTTCAGAGAAGTTAGTCTTCTATAGCAGAGCAAGAGGATGACCAAGCTGTGCAGCAACTAAAATAAGCTCTACCAAAAGTTGATTGCTTATGAAAATAACTTGTGTCTCTTATTTCAAGAAGAGCCTTAGGAATCCTGTTCAAAGGATCCAGCTAACTGTCACTGCTCTGCTCAAGTCACTACATAAGGTCATTCTAACCTGAAGCTAAACATCCCAAGAGGCGTGCCAAAAAGTTGGAAGTACCTCAGTGGTCTGTAAAAAATGGATTTTTCTAGTTTGTATAAATTCAGATGCTTTTTTTTTTCCTAAGTAGTATTCAACTATCCTTTAAAGTTGCTGATATGTCCACATTGATCTGCTAATATTCAGAAAACGTGGACACATTTTTTCCTTAAGATATGCTCAGCTCCAGTGTTCAATGTGTTTTAGAGCAGACTGCTTCTGGAAACAGCTTTCTACTAAGACACAGTGAATAGGAATTGTTTGAGAGGGAGGTTAAATCTCTGTGGTTTATTTTGATTTGTCAGTCTTCTCCTGGTTTTATTCACACATTCCTAGCATTTAGCTACAAGAGTTCATTCACCTCTGAATTTTGCACCCTTTACATGCAAGTAAAATCTAGGCTAATTGTTAAATGGAATTGAAAACTGTATTTTACACTGTAAAATTGTAAACTCTTTACAACTATAAATGTACACTGTTCATGCACACAACTACAGATGTAGTAATCATAAGAGATTAATGGTCACATTTCATAAGAAAAAATGAGGTTGTCAGCGTCCTTGTTCTGTGATGGTGTTGCTTATGGCTTTTCTTCAGCTAAGAACTCCATTCCTTGCAGTAAGTGAATGAATCTTGGCAGATCCTTGATGTATGTGGTCAAGATTTTCAGCTGTCTTGATCCTTTAAGTGTGAAGAATAGGGTTGGCAAGGATGGTGTGTGTGGAAGTATTAGGGTGGAGTAGCAAAAATGGGAGCTGTTAAGACCAGTTTGCAGTTGAAGAAGCTTGCTGAAAGCCAGTTGCTGTCCCCTTGTGAGGTTTTTAGGAGACCACACCACTTCTGTTTAGACAGATGCAGTTGCAGAGTGTGTCAAGTGCTTTACCTCTGGTATCTCTCTGAGGAATTGAAACAATACTCTGGGTCTATCTTCTCCGGAAGCAAAAGTTGAAAACTAAACTCACCCTGAACATAGGAAGTTGTGCTGGGTGTGATTTTTTTTTTTAAATTTTATTTTTTGTTTGTTTACACAGGAAAAAATAAAGCAGGACTTGAGATACTTTTAATTAGTAAAATGTGGTGTTTGTGGCAGATGCAAGGCCTTGGGAGAAAGCTGGCTCAGAAAGATGCCAGACAGATACGTGACCTCTTCGTTATTCTGTTACAATATGTTGCTTAGTGTCCTGTAGGACATAGTAATTTCTGATGGGTGACCAGTGGGTATTTCCAGCCACTATCAAATTAGCAGAACCTCCCTTGCTCAATTTTTCATCAAGTAAAGAAAGGCCTGTGGTGTGCTGCGAGAACAGCTTAAGATGATAACACATAAAGGGCATTTGGTGTGGGGATTACTTAAACATGATGAGTTAGCCTTTAAATATCCCATTATTGTTGTTCTGTGCAATAACTGATGTGCAGGCAACAGCTGCCTTGGAGTCACTGGGAAGCCCTGAGTTGTACTGCTTGTGACCTTACAGAGCAGATGAGGGTCATGTAGTGGCCATGGCACTTGTCTTGACTCTGTTTATCATGCTGCAAAGTGCCTTCTTGCCAATGGTTTTTGCCCTAAAAAATAAAAGCTTTTGAATACTCAGTTCTTCTCAAAAAGCTGCAACGCACATTCTGAGCTAATGTCAAGTTTGTGAAGGTCATCAGCCTAAATTATATAAGTTTTGAATCTTGGAAGGAGGAGGGTGTATCTGTTTGAGGGGAAGCTGGTGGGGAGAAACACTGATGCAGACTGGGATTCATATAGGTATCCCCTTGCTTCCAGCACAACCACTATCTGTCCTAATTGTGCAAATATTTGTAGACATGAGTAGTCAGCCATACCAATACTTTTAGGGGAACAAATAAAACTGATATCCTGAATAAAAAGCCCACATAAGTGAATCTAAAGGCTCAGCTCTGGAGAAAGTCATGTTTAGACTTGAGCATCTGAACCAAAGTTACATCCTCCATACATAGAAAACAAAATGTGCCTGTATTTTCTTAAGGCTAGAACCAAGTTTGAGATCACCTGCTAGTAAAGTGTGATACTAACTTGTCAAGAACACAGAGGAAAAGGCCCTCTTGAAGTGTAACAATTTGCCACACTGATCTGACTCAAAATGTGCATTTCCTTTGTGCCCTGATAGCTCAGGCAGCACCTCTGTGTTCCACTGCTAGGCCAGCACTGGAGGAACACATGTTCTGTCACCAAGTGATGAAGGTTTTTAATTTGCCTAAATTCTATTGGGTAATCTGTTAGTCAGCTAATTGTGTATCAAGGAATACAATTTATGTGGCTCTAATAGTTAGGATGTGGTAGAGGCATCAAACTGAAAAGGTTTGCTGTAGACTTTGTGCCATTTTCTGTTGACTCAAAAGTTTTCAGCTCGGCATGCTGAAACACTTAAATTTCTGGAATTTCAAATGGTTTATTTTTGAGATAGTTCGACATTTTCAGATTGACATTTCTAATTGTACTGTGTGAGAGCTTTCTTCGGAAGGGATATACAGCATTTTGTTTGGCATTTGTTGCAAAAGATTTTTGGATATTTTTAGAGGAAAAAATTATCAGTAAGTTCCAGGAAATGTTAAGGCTTCAAAATAAAGAATATATTTAACAAATGTAGTTTTAAATAAATCAAGTTGTCTCAGTTTCCAGGAAGGTCGGTATTCCATTTTTATTAAACTATATTTGAATGTGATAATAACTATTATCTATGGGTCAGGTCTCCTATGTTTAGAAATTTGGATTCTAATTAAACTTTAAAAGGTGTATGAAGTTGGGTTTAAAATTTTACTTTTGTAGTCATAGGGCTTCTGTCCTCACATACTTCATGTGGAAAGGAGAGACTTGTTGAGTAAACTAATTTTAATTAAGACAATGATGACTGACATTGCACTGAGTATTTCTGTTGCATTTATGTTGATGAAAGACTACAGTTGAAATACTAATTACAGAAGACATAAGTTACCTAAGAAGCTCATGAAGCTGGCAGTAACAACAGCTAAAAATCAGTGTTCCAATCTATTTCGACTTCCTTCAGGACAGGTTCTCCTTTCTAACTCATTTTCACCTTAAAATCCCCCTCTCTGTCCCTTTCTCCAAACCAAAACCTGATTCACTGATTAAAATTATTTGAAGAATTCATATTGATTTTGAATAGATCAGAGCTATGGTTTTGTCTTTCTGTGAAGTTTATCTCCGCTCTGATCACTCTTTTACCCTGCGGATCGTTCAGTTTCAAACTTAGTCACACCTTGGTTTTCCCTTCCTTTGAATTCTCATATTCTTTTTGACTTCTGTCACTGGTAAATTGGGGTTTGGCTTAAAATCACTTAGCTGTGAAGATTCCATTAAAGTGGATATCACCTTGAAACATGGAGCCATCACCTCTCTTGACTTCTTCTGTGCTGCCACTATTTTAGGATTATTTTTGTCCTTTTCGTCACTACTGCCTTTTTAAGTCATAAAAAACCAGACTTGCTCTTTTGGTCTGCCTGCTTTAATTCTTACCTTTATGTCTTTGCTCCTTACAGACATTCTTTTGCTTTGGAATAGTTATTCCCCCCCCCCATCCCCATCCTTTTCTTGTCATATGCCTGGTGTAGTGTGTGATATGTGAAGTTTTTCAATCACACTTTTTCTGGTACTTCCTCATCTCTGAATGCAGGAACTTATTTTGTGTGTGGCAATGGTGATGCAGCAAAATGGCTCAGCAACAGCTGAGACCAGTGAAGATTGCCATGCCTTGACTACAACTTCTGCGTTTGCACTATACATGCTTGTGTTTAAAAATGTTTTCCTCTTAAACCAGAGATTACATTTAAGTTAAGATAGTGGTGAATAATGGAAAGCACAAGGAGATCAGTCAGTGAAGTTGGAGGACAGGGCAATGAACTTCCTTGCAGATACGTATAGGTCACTCTCCCCTAGCATGAATAGCAAGATGTGGTGGGGAAAGAGGCCTGACTGGAAGTAATAACCAGTGAGTCAGTGAAGGCTGGCTTCCTAGGGTTATAAGCAATATTCTAGTATTGGCTTGAATAACTAGTGACAAGTGCTGTGCATTAGAGCTTGTGTGTAGCACCAATTTTTCAACAAGAGACATGGTGAAAGGTTGTGAAAGCAAGCATTTTGATCCAATAAATCAGGAAGGTGGTGTTTACAGATGCATTTTAAATGTAAAAGCAAAGGCAGCAGTTTTTCTCTAGACTGTGTGGAGCGTATTGCAGTAGTATAAATGGATTAAGATGAAAATAGCAGCTGTGAAAACTTGTTGCATGGATGGATAGGAAACTCCAAGCTGGAACACAGCAGAGCAATAACCAAGGCTTAACCAGGTAGTGGATGAGAGGGAAAGACTTGTCTGTGACATGTAAGTGATAATTTTGAGTGACAGGGAGCAGAGTAGTGAGTTGTATGACTTGGGAAAGAGTTAACTTGAGCGGGAAGGTCAGGATTTCCTTTTTTGCCTTGTTGAGCTGTAGCTCAACAGCCATAAGGAGATGACAGAATAGAAAGATGAATCATTGACTCAAATGAGGGCTGTGTTGGTATTTCCAGAGAAGACTAGAGAGAGGCACAATACTAAGGGGAATTAGAATAAGAATAGGTGAAAAAGTCCTGTAGCATTTCTGGAATCCTGATTTCTTCCCCTTCGGAGAGGAAATCTGGAACACTGTCTGATATTGAACAGGGAGGATGAAAACCCCGAACAAATTTATTATGCTGATTTATCTAGTTGCTTTATAGAGGTCTCTTCCTCAAAGTACTCTTAACCTTTCAGGTTTCACCACACTCCTGTGGCGAGATCTTTTGAGGAATTATTTTGAAATGTGACCCGTCAGCGTGCATCTATTTTCCTTCTAAAGCCTTGACACAATTTCTGTTCTATATCTCATCATTATCAAGAAGTCAAACTGAATCTATTTATGGTACTGGAATTCCTCAAGCAAACTGATGTAAAAAAATTCAGGTATTATGTTCTTGTAGTCCTGCATTTGTTGACTGTTCTTCTCTTCACTTGAAGACATACAGACACGTTTACATTGAAAAACTTGATACTGCAAATAAGTCTCTTGACACTGATGGAACTATACTTGTTCAGAGCAGAAGATAACACGCTGATTGATGGTTTTCAATTCAAGTTGAAGCACAATGTTAAATGAGAAGGGAATTTCCATTAAACAAAACAGCAAGGAACTTCATCATATTTAAATACTGAGTACCTTCAGTAATGGTTTTTTGCTGCTTTGAAGCAGAAACTCTGAAGTGTAAGGATGCTACAATTGCTTACCTGTCTTCTCGCATGGGAAAACATTGGGTTCAGTTGTACAGGTTACTTCTGATCTCATATCAATGTGCAGTAAATGCCCGAGATCACAAATAAACTTCTGCTCCTTGACAAATTGTTTGCCTTTGTTAAATAAAAGATGAAAATTTCCATTTTTCTTGCTGTGTCTGACTATTACGTTGATATCAGTGATTTTAGCGTATTCCTCCTGAAATATTTGAAGGAGAAAGCTCTAAGACACAAGGGATCTAGGACTGTCTTGCTCCTGATATATCACTTTAATGTTAGGTACACATATATCCTGATTTGTACTGTTTTCTGAACTATTCTATACCTTATATCTTATCTCTCAGCCACTCCTGAGAAGCTTGTTTCGAAAGTCTCTGTATGTTGAGAGATGTGGATTTAATCTTCAAATATCATATAACCTGTAGACATTCTCAAACTTCTCATGTCTCAAGTTAAACCCTGGCAGAAGGTCAGGCATATCAGGGTGTTCCTCAACATCCAGGTTGGGAATAAATAGGGTATTTTCAGTATTGTTCCTTTGCATTTAAATTTGCTCTTTTGCATTCAGATGGACTGACAGTTGGAACTTTCTGTGCTTAAAAATGGATCTTACAAAAGCAACTTCAGCCTCCAAGAAAAAAGTAGTAAATCAAGATTTTTTCTTTTTCTGTTAGCTTAATAAAAATATTTTAATTGATAATCTTATTGGGTTGAGGATTTCTGTGTGACAGTGTAGTGGGTTGACCCTGGCACGGCACCAGGTGCCCACCAAGCCCTTCTATTGCTCCCCCCACCCCCGTCAGCACGGCACG
>WUAM01000431.1:67634402-67664387 GCA_024336885.1 Actenoides hombroni | reverse complement strand
GCAACATACAACTCACATTTCCAGATTATCTTTCTGCCAAGGTCAAATCTCCTTGAGGTACACACCGGGTCTCACCAAAGAAACAATACTAAAACAGTCTGTTACATGTTAAAAGCCTTTTCATGGTGTAGAAAATGGCTTGATTGATGACTTGTTGCCCCTAGGCAATAGGTCAAAATACTTGCTCAAAACTACTTTGCCAATAGCTGCCCTAGAAATGTTTTTTTGTTTACTGTTGAATGGATAGATGGAAGTAGAATTGAATGGACTGCTGATTATCTTATTGAAAAAAAAAAACCCATATATACCTCTACCTTTAAACTTCTAAAATCCTAAACCATTTAAAAATAAAATTCTGTACAGTATAACAGCAGCCAGTAGCACTTCATTACTCTTGAAAAGCTAAATGGGAAATTATATAATCAATAAGCACTATCTGGAGCTGGTCCAGGCTTATGCATGTTTAACTTCAGCATCCTGAGATGCTAGTTAGTGACCAAGTTGGTCAACACTGTACAGATGCAGTACTGGAGATCTGGTGTAGCTGATGTAATTTGTAGTCAGTTAAGGATGGGCTTCAAGTGAGTAAAATGAAAGTAGAAATAGTATAGTTGTTGTCTGTGCTAAGTGAGATTTTATCTGTACTTATTTCCTGATGTGAGTTTGTTGTTGTGTTTGTTGGTTGGTTTGTTTCTTTTGTTTTGTGGGGTTTTTTGTTTTTATTTTTCTATTTATTATTATTACAACTTTTTTCGATCTGTCCTTTTTTCCTGATTGATTATTCCCAATCTTTCCTCCCCTATATGGCTTCTTCATTATAGCAATTATACCTCAAAGGTTCCTTCGGGAATCATTATTTAAGTCCTGCAGATGAATGACTGACTCAGGTATGTGATGTCTGTCATAGCAGACAGAGCCAGTAGCAAAACTACAACTGGAATGTGTTTAATTAGATGAAAAATCCGTTTAAGAAGAAAATTAAATATTTAAGAGTGTGAAAAAAAAATCCCAGGAAAATTGTTTCAGTACTGTGTCTGTTGGAAGTGGTACCTGTTTGTACTAAGGCTTTCAACAGGCACTTGGATAACTGTAGCCTTTGAGAAATGCTTAGCTGAGGAGTTTAAGTAGTTAAGAGCTCAGATTGAGCTAACAAAGACCACCTGAAGGGACTGATGAAGGAGGAGGGAAGTTTGGACTAGTAAAGGAGAATTCTATCTAATATAAAGCAAAGAACAACACCTGCTCCTCCCCCTCCTCCCCCCCCCCCGCCCTGCAAAACAACCAACCAGCCAAATCCAACAAAAAAAACAAAAAACAACCAAACCCCAACCAAAACCACGCAAACAAAAAATGACCAAAAAACCACCCAACCCCAAACAAAACGAATAAAACAACACTAAAAAAACCCCACCACCAAACCCAAAAGAAACCCCATAAAACAAACCCAAAACCCAACTCCACCAAAACCAGACAAACCCTGGGATTATTGCCAGATAGTATCTGATGCCGGGATGTTGCTTGTCAGCCTCTGGTGCTGTGCAGCCTTTAGATTCCTCCTCCATGTGCTCCTTTGTATTCTTGTACAAGAGGAATGCAAAAAGACCCTGACTTGTACTGTATGGCATTCAAACAAAAGTCTCTTCACCTTTTTCATTTCTCTTTAAAGTCTGAGATCTACCAGACAAAACTATAGTTAACTCTCTTGTGAATTATATTTAACTTGTTTGTCACTCTTGCAGAAGACACCCAAAACCTTGAATGGTTACATAATCAAAGGTGCTTTCAAAATGTCTAAGAAATATACAGCAATGAGAGATGGTAACGAGCGGCAACAGATGTCTTGTCTTTGGAACAATTACAGAACAGTAATTAAAGACAGAAATAGAATCTCCCAGTGGTGGGGATTTTTTACTGGGGAGTTGTCACAAGTGTACAGAAGCAAGAGTGTACAAGCAAGAATATCTTCAAACACCAACAAATGGAATGAATGAAAAGCAGTTACTGATGAGAAGGGAGAAAATTTTATGTGGAAACACAGTGTTGTTTAGGTGATGTCTGGTCACTTTATTACCAGATATGCTGCTGCTTAGCTCCTTTTCAGTGGAAGGTGATAAGTAATGTTTGTGAGGTAATAATTGCCATACAACTCCAGAGGAAAATTTAAAATAACAGATAAAACCCACACAAACAAAACCCCCAGCAACAACGAAAACTACTTTTATGCAAAGATAAAACTGGCTCTACTTACTGTGCTTCCAAAGAAGACTAATACATAGGCCTTCTGTTTTAATCACTCCCGTTTCTTTGGTTCTTCATCTCTGGATTTTAGTGTGGTGTGAAATTTGAAGTTCATCTTCAGCTTCTCTCTCAAATTTCTGTAATCCCCATAACTAATATGGTGTTTATTAAATATCTCTGGTTTTTTTCCCTTTAGAATGATGTTAAATTAATACAAATTCACATGAAAGAAAAGGGAATCATAAGTACACATAGTAGAGATTTCCCCACTCTCTGGCCAGAGCTGATACTGTTCTGTGGTTTATTGATGTAGCAGTGTTAAAAGAAGAGAGTAAATTTTGGGAAAATTAAATGTGTAACTTCTTTTTTAATACAGCACAGCCGAGACCTGGGCTAAACTTTGGAATGTTTGGTATGAAAGCAAACAGGATCTGATGATTTAGCATGAAAGAAATTAACAGAAAAGCAGATAAAAGTAGTGATTTGATTTTGTAGTGCTACTTAAAATTTTCTCTTGCGAGTCATAAAATATCTTCTAAAATACTGAATTACCAAACTAAATTTAAACATGTGTAGGAGTTGGTGTATTTTAGTGAACTAAATACAAATGCTAAACCAAAGACATGTATTAAGTGTGAGATTTTAGTCCCATGTATCTTATAAAGGTGTATCTAGAAAAGATTTTTAGGGAGCTGAAGTACTTCTTGTGCAAGAGGTTAGTTTTTTCCTATATGATTATTTTTATAAAAATTTAAGTGAAATGTAGACAGAAATGATGTATTTATGTGAGAATGTGTATTGTTTTCTATTGCAGCTTAAGAAAATAGTCATTCAGCTGTAGTGATATGTTAAGAATAGGATCGTACCTTAAGCCTAACTTTTAACTGTTAGAATCATAGGATGGTTTAGATCAGAAAAGATCTTTAAAGATCATCCAGTCTGATGCCCCCTGCTATGGGCAGGGACAGCTTCCACTGGGCTTATTGAAGTATTTACGGTCTTTAGATACTTCAGTAAAGTCTTTTTACTTCGCTTTGCATTTCAGTTTAAGCTTGCTTCTTATGTCTATTATTGGACAAGTAGTAATGTCTTTTGACAGTGATTTTACTGTAGAAACATAAAGGTGATTTCAGTACTAAGATATTTTTCTCAATATGAGGTCACTATAACAGCTTCAATTCCTTGTCTGCTTTCATCTTGAGTGTGCAGGTAAAATAATGTTAGTCTTTTAATTCTGTAAGAAGTGCCAATACTTAATGAAATATAACTTGGGTATTATGAAACTATACCGGGTTAGAGATTGATATTCATCTATTTAACTTGCTCTAAGGTTGCTGATGCAGGAATCATCCAAAAGAATCTCTCTGAACCAACCACTTACCTCTACCTACCACCTTGGTGCCAATATCCAATCACTCTCCTCTTTCATGCTGGCATTGTAGAAACTCTTCTCAGTACTGGTTTGTAGTTGCCAATAAAAAGTCAACTTTAAAAAATATAATCACTGTCTCACTGTTCAGAGACAGTGAAGCAATAAAAAAACTGACTGTTAGCAAATCAGTTCTTTGAGCTAAACAACCGAAATTATCAAAAGGGAACTAGAGAAAGCAACGGCTAAGTAGTAAGGATCTGGAACTGTTGTATTGATTATTAAAACGAAAGTGAAACAAATATGTGCTTAGCCATCTAATCCTTATGAGAACGTAGGTCCATTTCTGGACAACCTGTGCACTGCCTTGCTCTGTGCAGTAAGTAATCCTTTTAATAGGAATAATTGAATATTTAATTCCAGGGTATCTGTGTGTTCTCCTTTAAAAAAAAATTAAAAAAATCTGCTTTCTTAAGGTGCTATACAAATAATTTTTCATGCTGCCTGTGAATCCTAAAGTTATTATTCAGCTTTAGACTTATGTCATCTTTGTTTAAAGACATAATAGCTTATAAAACACAGAACAGTGTTGAGGGAAATGATTGTACAGGTTAATGGCTACAAAATTAGGTAGGAAAAACTGTGCTCTGTGATCATATACAGTATGAAAATATCTGTCTCAAGAGCCCATTTTAGATACTACAATTAAAAGTAGAAACCCAGTGTTTGATAAATAAAGGAGGAATAAAATAAAACTGAGGCACCAGTCTGAACGTATTATTCCCTCAAAGCTCTCCAAGTGCTGCTTGATTGGGACTCCCATCAGAAGGTTAAAAATGTGGTTACTTCTCAGACAGGAGCTTCTTGCCTGTGGACAAACATCAGCAGTTGTTGATGAAGAACCAGGCACTTCATTTGTAGCTAGTTGAGCTTTTTCAGTAGAAATGATAGGGCAGTAATCAGTCTCTAACGCTTTGATGATTTAGCCATCACTTGGAAGTGGTGTCTTGCATTATTTCAGCTTGGGGACTCATTACTCAGAACAGGTTTAAAAGGCTGGAAGCTTCTCTTCACAGACTACCATTGCGGAAATTGCCCAATTCCTGGTCATTACCACATAAGCAGTGGGTTGATTTTTATCTTTTCTAAAACATCTACTCATTAAGACCCACTACGCAAAAAGATGTCCCCAGTCAGTCAGATTCGCAGTGAGAACTAACTCACTCTTTTGAATATCTTGTGTGTCTAGTGGACAAAATTTGATCTAATCACACACGAAAAATTATTTGAGAACTGTTAAAAATATTATTCTTGACAATTCAGCAATGTAGTTGTTTTTTTTAAGAGAGGATAAATGTTAACGGTCAGTTACTATATGTGACACTTGCAAGTCTGATGTAAATCCTTTTGCCCTTATTGTAGGAATTCTGTGCAGATTTCCAGATGTATTTAATACTTAATATTTTTATATTGTCTCTGGTTGCTTGTGCAATAAATTTGTGTATCAATAAGTAATACAAATATATCATTAGCTGTGAGGAGTTAAAGAATAGACTAGTTGACCCAGTTTTCTTTTGAAGTTTAAATTAATGTATTTAGTTTTTCATTGTAAGCAATTTTGGTGTTAAATCTCACAAGAAATAATAGATCATCAATAGTGAATTTACCTCTGACAGTCTGAAACAGCAACAAAATCTTTTTAGTATTCAGAGATTGAGATAGTAACCATCTTAGTGTTCAAGCTCTGTATTTGGCCTAATGGAAGACTAAGGTGTTTTTGCTAGAACAGATGTAAACTATGTGATGCCATGTAACTAGAAGTGACCCTCTAAAGTTAGCAAAAATTGTCAGAAAACCTAGTAGTGCAATAATTAGTTAAGGATTAGATGAGAGCGACTAAAAATAAGATTGAGTGAAATGGCAGAACAATAGATATGGTTAGTTAGTTCAAGAATGCAGAGTTCCTGCCATTTATCACATTTACAGCAGGGAAATTGTTGCAAAAATAATCTGTAAGATGTGTGTCTCTATGAATAGTTAATAAAGTGTTCAATGATATTTTAGCACCTATAGCATTATCTATGGGTTTTATAGGAACAATACTTTCCTCTATTTTGTGCCTTGCCTAAATAGGTTGTTAATGCTTAACAAAAGGTCAGAAAAATTTCCACACCAGAATGTATTCTCTCATGAGCTTTCTGGAAGACAGCTATTCAGACAACTTTTTTTCTCATAATTTTAATATTTGGAGTTGGGATAGCTTCCCTGTGGTGAAGTCTATACAGGAAAATGTGATCTGAAACTGTTCATGAATTTAGGTCAAATTCAAACAAGAAATAAGATTTCCAGTGTAGGATTATAAATGAATGCCATTATCTTAAGTAAGCTAAGTCTTAAAGCAATCATCCAATATTTGAGTGAGCAAGAATCAGTTGCTTGTATTGCCTTGGCACATGCTCTTTTTATTTTTAGGAGAATTATTGTGCATGCCATTTTCTGGGGTTTTCTTTGTGTTAAGTCCTGTCTGTTAAATCTCAGCTTCATGTAAATAATCAGGCAGGAATAGAAACTAAAATGTAGGTAGTCTACTTCCAGTGCCACTTCAAGCTTTGAGTGGATAAAGCTTTTTGCTAAAGATAGGATGATGGTTGATTTGGGGAGTTATTCCTAGGCTCCCTTTGACTTAGTATTTTGAATTATTCTAAGTCCATCTGTTCCACGCTTCTCAGTAGTACTTGTTAATCCTTTATGTAGCTGAGAATCCCATAAACCTGGGCAGAGGAGGAAGGGGAATCAACAGACTTTTTATCGGTATAGCCAGGAAAAAAACCTTTGGAACTTTGAAGCTTGTGAAAAACCACCCCTTTACACCTTTTAGGATGTGTTAGTCAATGATTTTATATATATATATTTATAATTTAGTGGATATAAGAGTCTATATTGATTTATTATTTTGCACATGGGGTGTTGTGCCATTCCAGGGGCTAATTAACATTCACTTCTGAATTTAGTATTTTTTTGGTGATCTGGCTTTTTCCATTTTATAATTATGAGCTGCCTGTAGGAGAGGTGTTGGTTTTCATCAGACACTAACTATAGAAACCCAAACCAAATGTTCCAAGAGACTAGGTAAAAATGGTACAGGAAAAAAGGCTTGATATGCTTGCAAGAAACACCTTCATCTCCTGTCTTCTGTCGGTGTTGTTTATACACCTTCGTTCAGATTTTAGTGGCTATTAGAAATCCAAAGAAATTAATTCAACCTCCCTTGTTTATCATGTTTTGTTCACAAGCTTACACTTAGACTGATGACTCTCACTGCAGACTAAGCAAATGGGGCATAACATGTTGATTGTGTGTTTGTAATAGGAGAAAAGTAATTTTCCGTAGAATATGATTAATAACTCTGAAAATTTGTGTTGTATTCTACATCAGAGTAAGCTACGAACCTGCTTTTCTGGTGTGTACTCTGAAATTCTGGAAATGCATTTAATAGCACAGTATACGTTGTTGCCTTGAAGTACAGGTGCAGAAGGAGATAAAGTATGACTTCATTTCTCTCATGGTTTTTTTTTTGAACTGTGTTGCTCTGCTGGTTGCACTGTGTAAGGGTCTTTTCTCTAGGCTGGCTCATCCTGGATTCCGATTGCCTCTGGATAAACATTTTTATCTCTGTTTAGCTGCTTAACAAGTAGTGTTCCTATATATGAATTATATATAGATTATAAATAATGAAAACAAGAACCAAATAAGTATTTGGTATGAAAATAGCAGAAAACCTTGTAATTGTTAAAGGGATGTATCTTAATAGATTTATTTCTTCTTAACATGAAAAGTTACTTTCCATGTAGCAGAAGAAATACTGTTCAGAAGTTTTTAACAATAGATTTAATAAGTGTCTTCCTTCCGTTCAATGAAGATGCTCTAGATATGCTGGATTGAAACCCAAATAGGTAAAGTAACTTAGCAGCAGTTGAGGGTACTCGTTGTTCTGTATAAATTGGTAAATATGAAGGGCATTGGTAGGGAGGTGTCTGTCCAAGGCTTGGTGGGTAGCAGGGTCCTTGCTCTCAGGAGCACTCTGAGCAACTTCAAAACTGTCTTTTCAGGGAGGGAGAACTAATTTTGCCCTTGGTACATGAATGCTAGGACTGAAGTCTACGTGAGGTTAAAACAGTGCAGCAGGTGGAGTTTCTTGTAGTAGCTGGTCTGGGGCTGTGTTTTGGATTTGGGCTGGAAACTGATGCTAATTTAGGGATGTTTCATTATTGCTGAGTGGTGCTAACACAGAGTCAAGGTCTTTTCTGCTCTTCATCCCACCAGTAAGCAGGCTGGGGGTGTACAAGAAGTTGGGAGGGAACACAGATGGGACTGCTGACCCCAGCTGACCAAAGGGCTGTTCCAGATCAGCATGTAAAGCTGGGGTGATGTTTGGTGGCAGGTGCTGTTGCTGCTCAGGGACTGGCTGGACATCAGTTGGTTGGTGGTGAGCAGTTGTTTTATTTGCATCACTTGTCTTTACTGGCTTTTATTTACCTTTGAGTTGTTTTCAATGCAATTAGTTAATTTTTAAAATATTATAATTTTATTTCAATTATTAAACTATATTTATCTCAACCCACAAACTTTCTCACTTTCACCTTTCCGATTCTCTCCCTCATCCCACAGGGAGAGAGGGAGTGGGGAGCTGTGTGGGGTTTAGTTGCCAGCTGGGTTTAACCTACAAGACCTTCTTGAAAAAAAGATGAGGCTGTAAATAATTAAAATGAGACTATATAGAGTGGCTGTGGAAACAGATATTTATTATATTATAAATATATTCTGCCTCTTACATGGAAGACCAATTAATAGACAAAATATGTTGGTGTCATCACATGTTTATGATGCTACAGAAAAGGGAAAAAATCCACCATTTTTTTGAAAATAAATTTCTGTTCTATGAAAGTTATATTATTCATCAACAGTCTGTCCTTTTCCCCTTCATACTTCAGGCTTGTGACCAAGTGAGGATTATGTGATCAAACTTTGGTATGGAAGCAGTTCCTTGGTTTTTTGTTCTCCAGTGTAACTTCTTCAATCTTGGAAGTAAAACCAGAGGTGTAGAAGTGAGGCTGGGGTAGAGCAAAGAGCCTGGGGATTGAATGTGTAGGTTGTACATGAATTTAAATGAGATGCAGGGGGTTTGGATGCTATGATGTTGCTACCAGGAATGTGTCTTGACTTGAGGAGGGGTTGAAGGTGTGTTTATTATAGGGGTTATGAAACCCAGGTATGTGAACAGGTTGTTCTGACTCAATTATGCATTGGGCATAATTAGATGGTAGAAAAATTCAATGTTTTTAATAAGTATCTGTCTTTATAAGGAGTGTTCCTCTTTCCAGAGAAGTACCCAAGAACATAAAGTATGCCTTTATTTCATTAATTCTCATTATATTATTGTGGATTAAAAACTAGAATATCACTTCCAAAGCCCATTTTATAGTACAGCTTGACAGGGTGAGGTAGCATTGTCTTCGTGATTTTTCTGAGCATCTTCTCTGCATGAGGTGATATGCAAAGCTTTAAAGAAAGTGATAGATGACTTTACAGAGCTTCACAAAGTCAAATGACATTGTCACAGTTGATCTAAGTCTCAAAGAAACTGAATGCAGTAGTCAGCTTTTGGTTGTTGTTGGAGTTTTTTTGTTGGGATTTGGGTTTTGGTGGGTGTTTTTGTTTGTTTTGTAGATGAGATGTTTGGGTCATCACCTTTTCTCCAGGAGGGAAAAAAAACCGAAATAAAAAAAACCCCAATTGATGGTCATGAAACTTGCATTCCCTTAACATATTTCAGAGCTATACCTCGTACTGGACACCAGCTTACCTTATCCAAATAGCCTTTGTTCTCAAGGAATATTTTCATTCTGAATTAGAGAACTGCTTTTCCATTTTTTTCAGTGAGCTATCGAGAGATCCATTTACTGTAGGAAAAGATTGGATAAAACTGGCTTTGTGCAGCTTTCTGCTGCAAGCACAACCATTAGCAGACCTTTGAAGTTATTTCCTTCAAAACTCTGAATACCAGTATGGTTACATTGAAGTTTTGTGTTTGTACCAAAGCACACTTTTTTCTTTTTTTTTTTTTAAGTACAATAAACATCCCTGTTCTCCGTCCTTTCTCCAACAGGGAAGAAAGTCAAATTTATGGGTAACATACATGTATTGGTGTAAGTCAGTCCTAAAGGAAAATATACAGGCAGTTTCTTGAGACCCTTGATATAGTCTAGTTTAAAAATTCTGCCAGATAAATTGTTACTTGGTAGTATGTGGCCTAACACGAAATATTCACATTTGCACATTCAGTTCATGGCTATTTTGTTGGAATAGAGGTAGGAAAAAAGCGGAAAAAAAATTAACTCTGTACACTAGCAGTCCTGGCTAGTGCTCAGACTTGATTTTTCTGTTCTTTGTATGAAACAAATGTAGCAGATAGAGGTCACTTCCTTGAGAGGTTTTATTGCATAATAAAGCAGTAATGAAAACATGTTACAATAGCTATTTTCCTATTTTGACTTGTATTCTTAATTTCCTTGAAATAGTTCAAAAGAGCTTTCTCTAGTTCTTGGTAAAAATTGATTTTGTATCTTGAAATGCATAACTTTTTACAGTAACGTAAAACAACAATTTATTATTTTTTTAAAATACTGAGAATCAGTTTGGCTTTATTAAATTAGTAGTAAGTGGAAAAAACAACATTAGTATCATTATTTCCAATCTGTGAAACTTTAGGCACAAAAAAATGCTGCCTTACTGACTCTGAATACAATTGTGCAAATGGAATGGATCCTTCTGTCCATGCTTTAAATCATGTATAGGTTGAAAATGAATCACCACGTAGTCTTTGAACTTATAGATATTAAGGCATGAATTGCATGGGTTACTTAGTATAAGAATACTTGTAAGGGTCTATGTAGTTCTTGTCTAAACCAATGCAATGTTGAATCTTTGTTGAAAGGTGTTAATAAAGAGTACAGGTTTTGCACACTTACTACTAGTTTAATAAAGAAAGACACAGATTAAGGATTGAAGTAGCATTGGAAATGGGTCATTAACTGCCATAAAGTGCCACTAATGTAAGGAGACTTATTAATAATGGCAATGTCATTGATGATGAAAAATGCAACTTCTACACTTCATAGAAGTTCTCCCTTTTTCCAAGGAATTGCTGTTAATTGCCCTTTCCCTGGTCCCCTTTTACAATTTTGTGTCTCACTCCTTTTTCTGACTGGGTTATACCTTATTGGAAATTAACACAAACTAACTAAATCTAAAATAGAATAAAAGTATTGCCAACTGTGATGAATCATCTAATGTGTACTGCAAGCAGGTTGTCCACAGGCAGTATTAAACACATTAATAAACATCTTTCCTGAGGCATAAAAACATTAATGGTTTAAGATGTAAACCTCAAGAATTCTGTATGAAGTCAACTAATGTTTAGATGGAATATAAATCACTGCACAACTGGAACTTCTCAGCAGTCTAGTTTGTAGATGTGTGCCTGAAAATCTGTGATTTTACTGATGGAGAAGGATGGCACAAAGTCTGCATCACATAAATCCGCAGTTAAAGGTAAATTCAGCCTGCAGAAACTTACTTTCTAAATTCAGAGTTTAAATCTTCATTCTTTCAATTAAGAGAAAGTTTCTATATATTGCCCATTTATGGTCCATAATATAAGGTTTAGCTAATGTGCTGCCCTTCTGTGAAGAGAATTGAAATAGTAAAATGCAAATTAATGAAAAATAGAAAGAATTACTTACTAAACAGATGTTTGTGTTATTTATTGCTGTGTTCATTGTTAACATTCAAGAAATATTCAGTTATATATTAGCATTTAACCAGTGAAAAATTAATCTCTAGTCATAGGAAACGCTACTGAAGTATATTACAAGTATGCTTTTTGAAATGAAATCTGAAGTTTCTCTCACTAAGATCCAAGTGAAGAGGGCCGTGTGATGCAGGGCTGAGCATTGCCAGAATGCTATGGAGCATATCTGGAAGTGAGCAACACCAAAACTGGGGTGAATATCTTAAACTGAAACTTGTCTTGGTTAAAAATCTATGACTATAACTTGTAGTAAGCTGGAAGATGCCAAAGTTTCCCACAACCAGTTATTTCACCATTTCTCACAACTTCTGAGCAACTTCTGAAACAAAGCCAGAGTTAATGCAGCTTCAGGTAACCTTGCTGTGTCACTTTAAACAGAAATAAATGTAAAAATAGCTCTCTTCCAGGTGAATTATAATCAAAATTACTTGAGAGCAACACAAGCCTTCCTTTCAGTTTCCCATGCGCTAGCAGTTTCACAGAGATTTGCTTCACAGGTAGGTTACATATATTTTTCGGCTTTTTGAATAATAATTTCACATTCTGAGTCTGTGAAATCAGTGTGTTTATTAATACAAGACAGAGTTGAGGGAATTGAATGTATTGGAACACCTTCACTTAGTTCTTGCAAGGTTCCTAACAGAGCCTTACTTTCGGTTGCTATAAGACTGTTAATTTACATGGGTTTGGGAATATTGGTGGAATAATTAGACTATCCTAACCACTTTCAAAAGAAGAAAAAAACCACTTGATGAAAATGGATTCTCCAGAATTACTTATAAAAACCAATTTTGACATCAGATCTCTATCTTCCCTGATCACTCCTGCCTTGTTCTGTAACTGGACATACATTAAAACTGGATCCACTTTAACTGCTTATCTTGGAAACTGAGGGCATCATAATCTGTTTCCTTAAAAATGTCATCAAGGTTGGTTTTTTTGACTTGCCGATTGCTTGAAAGGTACTAGGAACCTTGTACTAGTTATATATGACAGACCCAAGATGTCTGCCTTGCAGAGTTGTCTGGGAAGGGTGGAGAAGGGCATGTGTAAGACAGACCTTAATTTTTTAGTTGGTTTTTTTTTGTAAGAAATGAGAATGTAAATGAAGTACCAGCTTTACTCATTCACTGCTTGATTGTGGGGTGAGGCAATGTCTGAAGCTCTAATGCTCATTATAATGGGTGAAAAGCAAAGGGCAGCATTCAGCTGCGTTTTGTAGGAGCATCCACAGATGTTGATTTATGTTTGAGTTGTGCAGAAAAAGCTGGTAATGTTATGGTAAAGATGTTAATTCAGAGTGTTATCTATGTAACTAGAGCCAATGGTGGAAGGAGTCTGCTTTTGACAGGGAATCTTAATACCAAAGACACAGAAGGAATCAAACTTTTTGGGCAAAGACTTGTGACCCCATTTGTGTTGATTTAAAGTAGCAGTTGAAAGCCAAAAAGTAGGCATGGAGACAGTTATACACCCAATACTGAAATACAGGAGAGCTTGACTTTGGAGTGGTAATGCAGGAAAAAAAAAACCCAATGCTGGCAAATATCTGCAGAGTTCTTAAGTTTTTTTTTCTGAAGGACAAAATTCAAGGGCATCGCAAAGATCTGTCACTTCATACAGGGTAAGCACTGTAATGGTTTTGCCACTGCAGCCAGTCTGTGTATTCTTAAATTAATTTTTATTGGAAAAGGGTACTTTAAGTAATTGTAATAGATTTCCACTAAGACAAATATTTATTTGTCAAAAATCAATGCATTTTAATTTGTGCTGCTATGTTGTGCTCACATGTCATGTATGGAGACACAGGCTTTGAGGAATATGAAGAAACAAACCACATTTTTCATTGGTGCACCCATTCTACTTTATCAGTTTTTAATGCCTCTATCACAATTGTTCCCTCTTTTTCCTGGCCAATTGCTTTTCTTCCAATAGGATTCTACAAGTGCTTTCCTTGAGTTCTTAACTGTTCTGACTTCATTGTGTGCCAGGCGTTCAGAATGTTTTTCAGCGCAGTCCTATTTAGCAGTGTTTGGACTGAATCATTTGCTTGAACAGTTTTAAGTAAAGACTGTGAGCCTGTGACTACTACAGTGTTTTGTGCTTATGCTGTTGGTCAGTCCTAACACCTTTGTCTATTCATGTTGGTTTAGTCCTAATCTCTGCCTTGCCTCAAGTGACGTAACTTGATCATCTGTCACAGTGCTGACTGGTTAGGATTACTCGACTTCAAAGCTAAGTGAAAAGAGAGATTTATTTCTTTGAGTGTCTGCACCAGTGTCAACTACTGCTGTGACTGAAGTGTCGTTTTGGGAAATGAGATTGTTAATGTCCTGTGGCCTTCTGAGGTGTTGAGCACTGGGTGGGACTCTGATGACCAACTGCCCAGGAAGCTCCAAAACAGTATGTCCAGTGAGCTGTGTCTCCTGAAGCTGTCAAACAGGGTGGTAATGCTGTACCATTGTTGTTCAGAGGTATAAATTACCAACTTTAAAAAATAAAAATAAAAATATATATATATTATGATCCCTCAATAGGAGAAGTAAATATTCCTTGAGTGCTAAACAAGATTAAGCTGCAGATGCTTAAAACAACTAATTAAGGATAAATTACAGAATCATTTAATAATCTGCTCTTCCATGATAGAACAACTTCTCATTACCTATCTTATATACTTGTGTTTTACTGAGAAGGCAGGTAACAAATTTATCCCTGAAATAGAACTTGCTATTATATGTTTCAAATGTTTCTTATGTTTCCAATTCAGTAACAGTCTTATCCATTTGTCCTAGAGAAGAGAAACACTGTGTTGGGTACAGTGAGAGAACGTGAGAAAAGATCCATGTTCTTCAGGTGTTGAGGGAGTTGGCTGTCTCTGGAGGTAGTAATTCTGTTGTATTCTGTGTGCTCAGCTATGATGATCATCCAAAAGGAAAGGATGATTCAACTGGTATGCTGCTGGAGGAAGTATCAGAAAACTGGAGTGGCTCAGTAATGCAATTCATGTCTTGGGTTGTGTTTGGATGCACAAGAAAGTACTTCTCAGGAGGTTGCTTTCTGAATTAAGCTGAAGCTGAGTCTGTATCTGCAGCCTGGCATTACTAGAGTAGCTGGCAGCTTGGAAGAGGACAGAAAACCCTAGGCTTCTTATTTCTTATCTCCATGGCTTCTGAGAAGCAAAATTTGACAATCTCTGTGAGGTTTTTCTGTCTCTGAGTAATATGAAATCCATCAGCATGTATCTTAACTTTATGGGAGTGGGAAGGCATTTTTAGCACCAAGCATACAAAGTAATGGGTTCCAGCCAAAGCTGTTGCTGAGCACCTCTAATCAAGAGCCGTATATATTTGGTGCACTTTGTGTTCAGTATTATACTTCACTGGTGTGAGGTTTTTCCTGAACTTGTCTTCTGCAAGTGACTGGTCTATAGAAAAGCAGAATTTAAGGTTTTATGTGCAGAGGGGACAAAACATTTGCTTGAAGTATTTCCTATAAATAATGTAAGGAATCTTGTCGCTTTCTGTATCTGCAGACAACTGTCTTGATCTGTAGATTGGTGACCTTTTTCACAGAAAGTTTAGTTCCAGTCTCAAGTTTCTAATTCCATAATCCTGCCCCCCTTTCTCTAGAGCACTGTTCTCATCTCCTTACAATAGAATTCTGCAGACGGTTATCTGTAGGTTGTCCTCAGCCTTCAGTGTGCCAAGCCCCAGGGAAGAGCAGACTGGTTTCATATGAGTTATGGCATTGGCCAGTACTTTGCTATTGGCAGTAGGTATGAAAGAACTGGGTTATGGGGAGATCTTGGATTTTTACTTCGCACAGTTATGATGTCAGTATAATTGTTCTTTTGCAGTAATTGCAAAAGCAGTAGGTGAACAAAAGTAAGTGGATTCTTCCATAAACCATGGGGGTATACCTTAATCACTTCTGGTTTAGTGCTTTATACATTAAATGCGATGGAAACGTAATACTTAAGGAAGAGGAATGGTGACTGGTTTGGTTTTGTTTAGCACTTGATACTAGAAAACATGAGACTACGTACTGCAGTAAATATTATGGATTACAGTAAAGCAATTTAACTTCTATATGAGTCTCAGACTTCTGCTGCAGCTGTTTAATGAAGTGAGCTGGTTCCCCACTGACTTTGCATTACCATTTTGAGTCATTTTCCTAACTTGCAATGTTTTCTATGAGCTCGTCACACTGAAAATAACAGCTGTCTTGTCTTGAGTTTTTCCTGAGTAGGATTCTGAGGGAATAATGATTTTTCGTTCATACAAACAAGTTGATAATAGCTTGATGGGGGAGAGATCTGAAAACCAACATTAGGGCTATTAATGATGTGAAAATACTCTGCTTGAAAGTTTTTGCTATTTTGGGGGAGGGGGGGATCCAAACAAATAATCTCAAACTACAATTGATTTTTTCATAGGATAGTAATCCCTTTTTTCTGAAGTTCTTTATGGACTAATTTTACTTGATATACTGTGACTCAAGATTTCATTTAGGAGCAGAAGTAGAATTTTCTAATCCAAACAAAGTACTGAAATCATTATGTGATAATAGTAACATATGTAAAATAGCAATGGTTTAATATTTTATTATTTTGTAACAGTGTTACTAATATACCCAAAGCATTTGTGGAGTTGATGCTAAGAGGGGAAAATAGTAATTCCAAAGAAACTGGAAGGAAGGTACAAAAAGACCTTCTGTAAGATCAAGGAAAACCAGGCGTACTTATAGTAGGAATACTTAGACATACTTGGCTGGGTGGACTGGGGACAGAATCTGTGGGACCATACTGTGCAGGCAGTCAGAGCTATTGTTGTGTGTGTAGACGGAGAGGGTGACAGGAGATGAACTTCCTTTATGGATGTGACCCATCTGGATCACATCATCTGGAGATGCTGTGTCTTGGCTGTGGGGGTGGTCCCTATTGCTTGGTGCAGATGGTGATTGGATCACCTTAAGTGAAGTGATGCTCTGGTTCTGCTGGTGGGAGCTTTATTAATTCAAAGGTTCAAGAGTGATGCTATAAAAAAGACACGGCTGAAGTTTGAGACTTGAACTTACGGCTTTTCTAGTGTTTTGTATTTACAGATACTTTCTCCAAAGCTTTTTCCATTGCTAAAAACAGCTTTCACTGTCACTCTGGTAATGGTTCTATGTTAAGCATTTGCTGCAGTTTTCCTGTCAACCCTCTTTCATGTAGAAGTACTTTCAATAAAACACCAGCAGCACCAAAATGTTCATCTTGCCACTCAACAGCTGTCTTCATCAAGCTCATGAACTGGCTTCTAGAAAAATGTACCCCTTGCTGTACTTATATTGTGCAACTTTTGTTTTGTTTTGTTAAAGCTGCTACTTGCATATTGGATGAACTCCTTCACCCTTTGCAGCTTCAGTGAGTGGGAGAGAGTGCAAGTAGCATTGACCACAGTGTTAAAGATGCTTTTAGCCGGTAAAAAAAGTCCGAGATCAAGTATAAGAGGCTGAAAATATTGGAAAGTAAAGGACTGGACTGATTAATGTACATTAAGAAAACAATGACTCTCAAATATCTAATTTGAGAGAGTTTGCTGGATTTCCCAGCCCCTTAAAGATTCCCTCTGTTGTATATCAGTGCTAATGCTTTCATCGCTGCATGGTCTGTTTTCTGTAAGGCATTTTGTGGCTGGCAGATATTACATATTAAAAAAATCAAATTTCAAAAAGCTTAGTGTAATCTCTGTGTGTGTATATTTTTTAATTTTTTTTACTCTGTTCTTGTCAGTCCTTCATTTTCTGAATACCCTGACTTGCACTTGAAAAAAATGCTGGTTTGCACAATGTGAAATTTGTCTCTTGCTACTTGAACTGTTGTAAGAAAATGGTATAATGATGTGCTACAATCCTTTTAGTCTCAGCTCCTGGTTTGGTTTTTTTTATTTCACTTGCCTATTAAAAACTATAAAAGTGATTACTAGGTGGTGTTTTCTTACAAGGCAGAACCACCAGGACATTTCATATGCAAGATGGATGGATTTCTCTCCTCTGGAAAGACAAAAATCTTCTAGGACTTAGAATTATATTCTAAAAATATTTTTTTCCAACCAGTTTCTTGGCTTGGGGGTTCCATGGAGGTATTCAGAGGTGTTCTTGCTGACAAGCACCTGTTGGGGTGGTTTTCATGGTTTTTTTTTGTTGTTGTTTATTTGTGTGGGGTTTTTTGTTTTGTTTTTTGTTGTGGTTTTTTGTTTGTTTGGGTTTTTGTTTTTGTTTGGTTTTTTGTTTGGATTTTTGTTGTTGTTGTTCTGTTTTTGGTTTTGTGGGTTTTTTTCTTTTTTTTTTCTTTGACAATGTTTTCTGAAGAATCAGAGATAATAGGGCAAAACTGGGATGTCCCAGCTTGCATGGAAGGCTAACAATTAAATGGAAGTTGAAGAATTAAAAAATGAGAGAACTTTCAGTGACATAAATGTTTTTCATTTGGGAAAGTGGAAGCACATATAACCTCTGTTTTTTATGCTATATTCTTACTTGTACAAAAAACACCCCAAACAAACCAAAAAACACCCCAAACAACCCAAAAAACGGAGAAGGGCATGAACCAAAATTTCAGTAGTTTGGTTCTAATTGTACTCAACAAAAATAAACATCCTTTTTTGAAATCAGTGACTTTGTGATGCTGCAGACAAAAATTATTTCTAGCTTAACCTAATCCCCATTGGAAAATACAAGCTCTGAGACACACAGGAGGGGATGAGGAGCAGAAATGACAACAGATGCTGTTGCTGTCCCCAGCTATTTGCTCCATAGCTTTGATGGATGTTTCTCTCCCTGAGGCAGGGATGTCTGCTTGACTCATGAATCAGGTCCTGAAGAGCAGCAGTTTTCAGTCTGGCGTAGTAGGGTAACGAAGTTCTGCTTCAGTTTTCCTTACTCCAGAGGGCTAAATGCATAATACGAAGTGATGCGAGAGCAGATTTGAAAGTGGATCATATGTGGTGTCTCTGGGATGGCCACATCTGGCACAGAGATGGGCCATATAAGGAGGCAGCTGCAATCATCAGTGCAGTTCTAGACTGTTGCTGTAAATTTCTCAGAGTATATAGATGATTGTAAAGCAGCTAATGAGATGACAGTTAATGACTTCAGAGGTAAAAACAACTGGTATAACTGTTTTGTGTGATTTATTAAGAAAGGAAGAAAAGGATGGCCTTTGTCTGCAACAGTAATGACCTTACTCTTTCCACTGGAAGCCAGACCAACACCTGGAACTTGTGCAGTAAATAAGATTTTAAGCTTTCCTAACAAAAACCTACGACTTCTTTACAGCTGTAACTATTGATAACAAAATACATTATCAATTGGCATGCATTAAATGTCTCCTTGTGATCTTCCAAATTAATTGGGTTAACTACCTGAAGCTTCCAAAACTGGCTTGAAATTGAACAAACACTTTTTTTGAACACTTCATAGATATATATACATATAAACACACACCTTTTCATCTCAATATACAAAAATATGTAGATGTATGTAATCACAAGTTCATGAATATCTGTAAGGGAGGATCAAGTGGAGCATGAGGATACACCTCTAATAGAACATCATCTTCTGAAACTTATTGGAAAGACCCCAACAAGCCCAGAATCTTTATGAATATTTTATTTGGTGTCAGGGAGTAGAATTGCAATGCAAGAGAAAAAGGGATTGGCAGTTGCTGCTGGTCTTACACTCTTAGGCTTTATCAAGGTTTAGAAGGTGCATTGGAAGAAGTGCAAGAAGGTGCAGTGGTCTGATGTCCCACACTGTGGAGTGGGACAAGGTCAGAAAGGTGAACACATGTGGAACTTCTGTCCTAAATCCAGTTGAAACCAGTTGTATGCTCTTCTGACTTTAACTACATAGCATTCAAATAACCTTAAATGCTTTTATTAGTGTTCTTGGGTCCTAAGACTCAAGGGGAAATAAGGTAAAGCAGAGTATGTATTTATTTAGGTGTTTTTCTTGTCTGGGAATGACTGATTAATTGAAGATAATTTCATTCACATTTGTTGGATTTTCTTCTTTGTAATTTTTCTCATTAGCTTTTCTCAAAAGCATGAGTAATTGTCTAATACAAATTAGACATATCAGAATACTCTTATTCCTAATTGGTGAAGATGAGTTCATGATTACTTATGCACTGTTTTCCTGCTTTTATGTAAGCAAACCTGTATTACACCTATAGCATACTATGAAGTTTTAAATTTCTGAACATTATTTCACTTGACACACATGCAAGAAACCGTAACTTAGATTATTTTTGCATGTAAAAGAAACTTATAACTTGTTTTGTAATAGTTTATTGCAATTCACTATCATGCTTTCAGGTGGTTTGTTGAACTCTGGAGACTCCAGAAGTCACCCTATGAATTCTGTGAAATTCATTTTAGCCCTTGATGCTGCTAATAACCTTTCCATACACTATTAAGCACAATTGTTCTATAGGTTTAGTACTGACCCAGCAGGCTCTTCTGCTGGTGTTAAAAAGCACCTTGTGTCTTCAGCCAGCCCCCACTTAGGAGGAATGTTCTTTTTCACACTTCAGCAGACATCTGCTATGCATGGCTCACAGGTCCATTATGTCCCAGAACTGATGGAACAATGCTGCTGCTGTGTCGTACTGTGTGAGACCTCTTTAGAGATGTCCCCTGCAGGCATCTGTGATAATGAATACCGTGGGCGATTGACAAATCACAGTGGCAGGGTCAGGAGGGGTATCCCGATGTGAAGGCCTGAAGCTGCTGTGTAACTGGAGCAGTGTGGGGTTTAATTCTTTCAGCAAGTGAATCTTGAATGATGAGATTTAACTATGGTCTAGATCTCATTAAGGCACTTCAGCTCTCAGAGTTAGCAGGGAGTGAGAAATGGAAAGCATTCTAACCTTGCATTTTTGAGAACATATCTAGAGCTCCTTGTTTCTTTTGCAACCTTTAACAAGTTATGTAGTCTCTGTGGATGAGGTACAGAAAATAAAAATGGGGTTGAAGTTAAATGCTAGCCGTCACTGAAAGCCAAGTGCTGTAGGAGTTCAATTTTCTTCATTAGATTAAGTTTTGAGTCACACTTGCTCAGACTTCAATTTTCCAGGCTGACCTGAAAGGACCAAGATGTCTCCAGGTAGAAAATGTTCCCAACAACCTAAGCAATCTCAAGGTGGAGGTGTAGGTGACAGTGGTTATGCAAAACTGAGGCAGCATCTGTGGCAGAGACTCCAGTGCAGTGTCTGCCTCTATGACAATGAAAAATAAGATGTGAAGAAGACTTAAGTAAACATTGCTACCTTTTTCAGGAGGTACAGTATAGCACATTTGAAGATTAAACAAATTTATGCTACCTTTTAATATTCTCAGATATAAAAGATTTTTGTCGTAGGCCAAAATGTTGCGCTCTGCTTGAATATAAGTGTACTACATAGTAGTGTAATGGACTGTAACATAAGGTTGTCTATGAAGTTTAATGCTATGCTAAAAATGGGAATCTGGGCAGTACTGGAACAAGTAACTTCCCGGTTGGTGTGTGGGTCTGTATTAGAGAGGTCTAATTAACCTTTTTGATGTTCAAACTGTGCTGCATTATAAACTGCACCTTAAAGGATTCAGTTAGAAAGGTAAATGACGTCAGTTTAGACCCTCACTTAGCTCTCACTGAGGCCAGAGTTCAACAGAGCACTGCAATACTGGGGCAAACAGAGTTTTACTGACCTCTAAAACAGTTTTTGGAACTGAAAGCAGGAAGAAGATAGCAAAATGTAAGAGCCTGGATAGAAATAATAAAATAAAAATACTGTCAGAAAAAAAGCACCTCATGAAAGGATGAGATTTACCTAGTTCTGCCCATATCTCTGAATTACATTTCATATGTAGGAAGGAAGCATGTAGCATTTCATCGCTTGAAAATTTGGCAGATGTGCTATTACTGTCTTTTTCCGTTGAAAGGACCTTGAGTTTTCTTAACTACACCACTAGTCTTTATCAGTGGCTTAAATCCTATTCTATTCTGTCTACTCCTATGTCATACTGGTCTTTAAAGAAAAAGTTTTGCTTATGTTACCGAATGTGATTTTTTTTGCAAATGATTTGGAAAGGTGCAGAAGCTTCCTCTGCGTAAAGCTACCATTTTCTCTCATTTATTTTTTGTTATATATGGGAAATGTGCCTCATCTGAACTGCATACTTTAAATATGTATAGTACATTAGAATACAGATGCATGACATGAAGAGTGGAGGTCTGTGTCACAGTGCTGGAAATCATCTGAGCATCACCGATAAATGAGACACTGAACAGCCGTGAGGCTTGTGTGCAGCCAAGTGTGTTGCTGTTCATTCTTCTTGTCGCTCAGCTACTAAAAACTCTAGTAGTAAAATATACTATGTTCATCTAGTTGAATGCGTAATAAAGTAATGTTTCATTATAAAAAGCTTTTTCTCACAACAGATTAATTTTGACTTTTAAGCGCTGGTTAAACTCGCAGTGAAACTAAAGTGGTTTTGTGGGCAAAATTAAGGTGAAACATGGACCTCAGAATTGAGAAATCAAAGGAGATTTTTCTCACGTTTAGATAAAATCTTCTGTTTACTAGTTATTTTGCTGTATGGTAAATGAGAGTTTGACAATGAAGTGCTGTTTTAATTAAACACAAGCACAAGAATTATGCTCTGTGCTCTTAGACCTTTTGGTACTGTTGGTGGTATGGAAAGCTGCTCTGCAGTTTGATGGGTACCATGTTCATGTTATGTGAAATGGCTTGAAAGCATTGGCCTTGGAAAGCCATGATGCGAGTTGCTTCCAGCCCTCCTTTCCTTTCTCCATACTGGTATGACCTGTGTCATTGAAAGGCAACACAAATGGTGCAAGTCCATAGACCTGTAGTCTAACTGTCATGGTTAATGGCAGGCCATCTGTTTTGTACTGACATTGGCAGTCCTCATGACCGGGGCCTCTTGGGCTTGTTCAGGCTGAACTCTTAATGACCAGCTTTGTGTTGCCTGGTTTTGTTATAACAGCAAAGTTTCTAATTGAGTAAGTGCCTTGTGGAAAATTGGTTTTACAATTTTTTTGTTTATCCTTGTATGTTGCCATCACAGTTTCATGGTCAGAAATGATGTAATACAGTGAAACCCAGGCCTGGCATGGTAATGGAGGCCTTGAAGAGTGGAGATAGGAGAAACATGTGGAGGTGCACAGGTACAAGGTGCCACTGGGGCTGCAAGTGACTTGGCTCTGGTTACATAAAGAAATGCAGACCACCCAAGCTGGGCAAAACTGTCTTCAAGAACAAAGTCATAGTGGCCAACATCCATACAGGGTATCATGTAGTATATTTAGATGTAACATGGAGCTGCAGACTGATGTAGAAAGAACAAGATATAAAAATGTTAGCAAATGTATATTTTAAAAAAGCTGCCCTGAGCTCCTTCTGAAGTGAAGACACCATCAGCATGAACGTCTTCTTCCTCCCAGCAAGGACTAGTGATGGTGACAGCTCTCTAACCATGACACTGGAATGAAACCCCTGCCTGAAGGTCCCAGAGGAGCAGGGGAGAGTGAGAATGACACCAGAAGGGTAAATGGTTTTATTTGCACACATAAATTCACTTGTTTTTTCTTCTGTGATAACATCAATTAATTATAATGAGACCAATATTTTAACAGACTAAGAATAAATTGTTGGTTTATACGTATTTTTCTGTATAAATAAAAGTACTTCCTAAACCAAGGTTTGAACATAAGCGTAAAACCTTCTTTCTCAGAGGAGAAATTCCCCTAGACCTGAAAGCCTATTGAAATCTATCTGCTTTCACACTCGAAAGGGATGCCAGGATGTGATCTTCTAATTCCATCCTTAAAAAAACACCAGATGAATAAGCAATCAGCAATCATGAATATTGTGCCAGAGCCTCATATCGAGTACAAGAGTAGAGATTGATTACTCAGTGCTTCTGCACAGAGGTATTTTGCAGGCAATCTGCATCACAATACGTGGCTTCCTATTGGATTGGATTTAATAAAACAAACCAGAGGTTCAGCATTTTTTACAGTTTCCACTTTCAGTGAGGGCTAGATATATTTCTCTCTAAAAATAATGTTATTCTGCAGCTGAGAAATAGAGAACATTCTTCCATTTACTGCACCATCAGCAGTGCTTTGCCATCTATTTTTCTAGCATGTGTGTTAAAATGATCCCTTTTATGAATCTGGCAATGCATCAGCAGCATGGCTGAGAATAGCAGGGATGGATGTTAGCCATAAAAGCTAGACCCTCCTTGATTTCAGAAGGCTACTTCATATTTGGTGGGGTTACGATCCTGGCATCAGGTACTTCTTACTTCGATACTTTGGCTTCATTTTGAGTAACTAATTTCCTTTATTATGGTGAGAGAAAAGAAATGCTGAGAAGTATTGTCCCCCTAGTAGAACAGAATGTGAAGAATAACTGCCATTTAAGTTGTGGTTGTCAACTTGATTTTGTTCAATACTGGGAGTATTTATGTTACATCATGGTGTTAACAGCTGTAGATCTGAATCATGTAATGACTGATGCTCAGGGATCTAAAAGAGCAGATGTATGCACAGAACCATACCTAGTCTTAGGGATCTTGGAGGGATTGCTTTATAACTCTGAATACCCAGAGTACTAAGTCTGTTTTGAGTTTGGCAGCTGTGACCTGTTCTAAGCTAAATGTCATATTAGACTGATAACAAAAATTACTTGGACCTCTCTTAGCCCATGACTCTGGTGTCACATGTAGAGAGAAAAATTAAAAACACTATCACTATATTCTGATTCAAACCTTTGGGTTTTGCTGCATCCCTAGCAGAGGGATATCATCTGATCATGAGTCACTTGCTGGATGACCACATGTTTTTTAGACAGTTTACTTAAATATGCTTGTCTGAAACTATTATGGTCCTAGAGCTGGTTGAGGAGTAGGTCAAGCATCCTTGCCTTTGGGATGGAGTTGCCTGTGGAGGTGAGCAGAGGCCAAGGGGTGGTTAAGCCTCTTGCCATGTGTCTGTCAAAGCACTGAGTCCAGTGGAGACTTATAGTGCTAGATATGAACTGGAAAATGTCTCATTACAAAATAAAAGAAATAGAAGTTATCTGATTTGATCAAAGTTACTGCTGATGTGGTCTGGTTATGACAAATCAGAATCCAACCCAGACTTCTTGTCTTTTACAGTAGGTTTATGATTATATCTTTCATTGTTGTTTTAATAACATGCCAAAAAGGAACCTTCACTTCGTAACCTAGTTTGATGGCATAACTAGTATTGGTAGATATGTTTAAGTTTCTCTTCCTACTTGACTGCATTTTTATGAAGTCTGAAATGCCAATAAGCATTAAAATAAAAATTTTAACTGAACTTGGCAGAGGAAAACCTGAAAAGGTGTTGAGAAGACCATCTGATTTTTGTCAACTTGAGAGCTTTTTGAGTGGGAGCTTGTAGCACATCTTAAAAAAAAAAAGTCAGTGCTTCTGCATTGTTTTTTCTATCAGCCTTTTATCCTGAGAATACATTAGCATTCTTAGTCGAGGGAAATATGTTCACTGTATATAGCAATATACCTCACATACAGTTTATTGTATTTATGTGTGTAATGAACAGAAGAAAAATACACTTGAAAAGAGTGTACAAAAAGAAACCGGGAACATGGTAGATTTAAATCTGCTAATATTTAATCTGCACTTTGACAAGTGGAAGAAAAGGCCATGGTGCTAGGGCACTGTAAGAAATGGATAGGTTATTCTGGCATCTTGCTTCTCACTGGGGAAACAACGTGGTCTACAGCTTAGCCTGTCAACAACTTGTATAAAATATTTGACTGCCACTTGTATAATCTTAAATATTAATAAAACTCTTGGGAATCATATCTGCAAACAAAAAGGCAGGAAAGAAGTTACAAACTAGCATGCAATGCTTTTTTAAAAAAAACAAAAATGGCACTGACCCATTAAATATAACATTATAGGCATGTACCACATATACAGCCTGTGCATGAAAAGTACAGTAGGTTATATGGTAGTTGAAACATGTTGCTTTGGACCCACAGCAAATTTCAAAAAGAAAAATGGGTTGTTATTATTTGAGAAGAATATGTGCATTATATCTTGATAACAAAGCAGTCTGGATGTTGTTCTTTCTAAATGACGTACAGCAGTAATCTCTCCTCTGCTTTTGCAGCTGCTGTATTGCAGAGTGAAACATGGAAAGCTTCACCATGTTTTCTTCTTAAGACTCCCCTGAGGCTGCTGTGCTTGTATGCTTGTGGCCTCAGTTGCTTTAAGAGTCCATATCAGGAAGAATATAACTTCCAGGATAGAGAGTTTTTTGCACAAAAGGGAATAGTTTAAGGGGAGAAATCAGAGTGCCTGTTAACATTGCTTCAAGCAGAAATGATACCAAGGTCACAGCAGTGGTTTTCCTGACCTTGCAGCTCCAGGCCAATGGCCCCATTCAGCTTCAGGTGAATTGCTCTCTAAGCTGCCAGAACTGACCTTTTAAAAAAAAAAATGCACCTTATGTATTGGTGCAGTTAAAAACCAACCGAACAAAAAAAAACTGACGCTGCACCAAAACCAGCCCAAAATAAACAAAAAACACTCAAAACAAGCAAGAAAAAAAACAACCCAACAACAACCCCAAAGCTGCTACATGCTTGGTCCAGTCCAAAAAGACTATATTGCCTGTGGAAGTGAGGTAGCAGAATTCCACAGAGTTCTTCTCTCTTTCAGACAAGGTAGAACTGTGAAATATCTTCAGATCCGTGTACTATCAAAGTACTAATGTTTAATTCGTTCTATCAGAAGTCAGGCAAGGAAATGAGTCCTGTCTCCCACAGTTCCTCTGTTACATTGCCCACAAGGTGAATGCTCTGCTAGTACTTCTGACAGGGTGACATTGCACTCCAGTCTCAGCAACGGTACCTGCTCTGGAGAAGCCCTTGTGTTACTTTTCTTCAGAAGAGCTGGATGGGAAGTCTTTTACCTGGGCAATGCCTGGTTACCATTAAGCTGTAACACTTCTCTGCTCTTGCAGTAGTAGAGCAGAGGCATCCTCATTCAGTGCAGAACTGTCTATTTGAGGTTTCCTCTTGCCTTGCATGATGACCTTTTATCTATCTGCCAGACCACTGGCCTCTGGAAAACTTGTGTGTTAGTCAATGTGGCCCAAATAGGAGTAAGGGGAGTGAGCGGCAAAAATACTTGAAATTATTGCTAAAATTTTGTTATGTTTTGGTTGTGTGGTTTTTGTTGTTGTGTTGGTGGTTTTTTGTGGGTTTTTTTTTTGGTAGTTTTATTTTGTTTTGTTGTAGGGTTTTTTTGGTTTGTTTTTTTTTAAATGAACTATCTACATTATGCCACAACAGATTGTTAGGAGCAGAGGAAATGGTATTATTAGCTTTGCTAGCTTTCTTCTCCTGAAGGCGAGTGTTCAACTTGGTTTTGTCATATCAGACAATTTGCTAATTTTGGTTTGGCTTAGATGGATTGTTAAAAACTGCACTGTTCCTTTGCCCACAGCAAAATACAAACAAATGCATCTACAGAAATTTCCTTTTGAGGTGTTTCAGGTGTCTTTTAAAACTGTGACCCCGAGGATACATATAACCTTTTTGGTGTGTCTACTTGCCTGATAACAATGTGAGATAATTCTTGCTAAAGATCAATGGGAAAAAATACGGAAGAGATGTTTCTGTCTACTGAATTTTGAGATTAAACTATGAAAGGATTTACATTGCAAGCCTGGAATATTTAAGGAATATCTAATCAGATGTTATCATCTTATAACTATTTACGACTGAGAAATTTGGTTGTAGTATATTTTTGACACCAAGAAAATCTGGAGAAGAATTGACCCTCTAATGAAAAGTACATTAAAGTACATACCTTAGACCAAGCTTTGGTCTCAGTGTAGAAAGCTGTCAAATTCCCTGGAGTGATGTATTCATACTGGTGGTAGCTTCTAAGGCACGAAACTAAGGGGATAATTTAAAATGGTATTTAACGCTGCTTAAAATTAGCTTCATCTGATCGTGTAGGTGTTGAATTGACTTAAACGATTCATCTGGAAAAGCGACCAACAAAACAGCTTGATGAATGAGCAAAAATAATTAAGTCAGTTCATTTGCTAGATATACATAAATCCTTCTAATACTTAGTATGCTATAATAGTATATAATGAGGAAAAAGAAAAAAGGTACAAATCATGATGGCACTTAAAAAGTACAAGCCCTTTTCCAAGTGGATCACACTTTGTTCTGGGGTAAATATAATTTAACTGTAGAAATAGCGAACTGTTGGGCTGTCAATTACCTTGAAATAACAGAGGCACCAGCGTTCAGATAAGAATGTGCTTTATACAGCATCTGCTTTTGTTAGCACAGCTTTCTAAGGTATAAATCCTGTCTTGTGGGAACTCTGCAGATTAAATTCTTCAGCATTCTGGCTGCAGAGTAAGACTCCAAGGTGGCTGTTGAGGCTGCAGACTGGTTTATTATGGCAGTTGTATCTAGCGGCCAATTAAAGTTAGGATACGTAGATGCCAAATGCCGTGTAATCTTACAGTATTTTCTTGGAAAGCTTATAATCTGAAAAAAGATTAACAGCTGGAGGGGCTTGGGAAAAAGGGAGATGGTGTGCAGAGATACATCTCTAAATTTTCTTGCTTAAACTGAAGGCTCAGCTTTTTTTTTTTTTTTTGTACTGTGGTAGTAGACTGTCTTAGGAAACGTCTGCAGGATGATGGGCCTGTTCTGAGAGAATTTTGTGCCCAGGACACTGATGTGTATTTCAAGTGGAAATAGTATGAACTGAACCCATTTTGGAAGTTTCATGGAAGATCGGCTTTTGTCCCTTTTCCTAGTTTACTTAGGGCCACAGCTACTGATTGTGTTAGATGCTATTCGTAGTTTCATTCCAGTGAGAAGGAAAGCAATCTTGAAAGAAAGCTGTTATTTAGATATTGCTGGACTGCCTTCAGATCTTAAAGGAGCTGGTGATAAAAGCAAAAGTGATCTTTAGGCACTTGGAATTATTCTGGGGTTAGCAATTATTAGGAGACAGTTCATAATATAATGACATAAATACATAAAACAATGTAAGCTAGAGGTACAATGATCACTTGTAATTGCTGATAAATTACCAGAAATATTTCTAAAGATGGCATACTGTTGTTTGAAGTAAACGCTTAGTGGTGGTCTTATACACAAAACCATACGTAAGAATGTCACTGAAGATACTGAGTCAAGTACTGAAATTTAGCCTATTACAAAATTATGACATCTTAAGCAACAGCTGCATCTCTTCTTTTGAATCTGAACCACACTAAAGGAGATGGGAATTCTGGGGAAAAGAAATCTATGCAGTTATGCAGTTAAGGACTGTTTTGCAATGTGTGTTCATGGGGAGGAAGGAAAAGGATTTTAACAGCAAAACCACTTTGACACTTTCAGTCATCTCAAAGGACACCATTTCTTCATGCTGTGGATTTCCTCTCATGTTCAAAGGGCTGCTCCAAACTATAGAGGTGTGAAATGGTTATTTCTCAGGAGAATCTGTTAAAATAGGAATTGTCAGCCCATAATGAAAGGCAGGTGATGTGATACCTGTAATTATAGTGAAGTGTACCTTTCTACTCTGAAAATCCTTGTTTTGGCTGCATTCAACGCTTTCATATGGTGTTTTCCATTCTGGTCATCACTTCCTGATTTTTTGTTTTTGTTTTTCACTGAAAGTAATTCCAGATTTTTTAATTATTTTTTTTCTGGAGTGTTGTAAAATCAAACAAACGGGAGTTATGGTGGAATAGTGGTCCAAGAGTCTGGGCTGTTGTTGTCCCAGTCCTGTGAGACAGTGTGAGCTGCTTCTGCAGCCAAAAGAAATGTTCCTGTCCCCCATGGTCCCCACTCACTTGCCTGTGTCCAAACATCCATCCCTCTTGTACCAGCCATGAAAATTTCTGCTTTTCAGCAATGAATCAGGTTAGTGGGTTTTTTGTATTAGCTAATTAACTGATGGGGTCCGCAGCTTAGTTCATCACCTAGCACACATGCCAGTGTAATGAAAGAAGCATGGGAAGGATTCTTTCAGTCTTCCACTGAACTATGGCAAAACTGTTTGTCACAGTGGTTTCAACTCATTTTTGCTGTGGGATAATGAGACTTGGCTTAACCTCATTGAAACCAAGGCATTTGACACTGTTTCCCACTGTGTTCTATTAGAGGGATTGACTGCTTTTGGCTTGGATGGGCATACACTTTCCTGGATGAAAAGTTGGTTAGGTGGATGAGTCCAAAGAGTTGTGGTCAGTGGAGTTAAATCCAGTTGGCTGCCAGTCATGAGTGGTGTCCCCCAGGTCGTGGTGCTGGGGACACTCTTGTTTAACATCTTCGTCATTGATTTGGATGAGGGGATAGAGTGCACCCTTGGTAAATTTGCAGATGACACCAAGCTGGGTGGAAGTGTTGATCTGC
>WUAM01000431.1:67617474-67633997 GCA_024336885.1 Actenoides hombroni | reverse complement strand
GGAGCATGTGTCTTATGAGGAAAGGCTGAAGGATCTGGGGCTGTTTAGCCTTGAGAAAAGAAGGCTGAGGGGAGACCCTATTGCCCTCTACAACTACCTGAAAAGGTGTAGCAAGGTAGGAGTTGGTCTGTTCTCCCTGGTGACAAGTGACAGATCAAAAAGAAATGGCCTGAAGTTGAACCAGGGGATGTTCAAGCTGGATATTAGGAAGCATTTCTTTACTGAAAGGGTTGTCAGGCATTGGAATGGCCTTCCCAGGGAGGTGGTGGAGTCACCATCCCTGGAAGTGTTTAAGAGCCAGTTAGGTGTTGTGCTTAGGGAAATGGTTTAGGGGTTTTTGATAGGGCTAGGAATAAGGTTGGAATTAATGATCTTGAAGGTCTCTTCCAGACGAAACTATTCTATGGCACTTTTATGACACTTTCTAATTCTAAGATCATAACATGTCACCTAAAAAGAGCCTACTAACTTTCAATAGGCCTAAAACTTCACATGAGGTGTTGTATTGGCTTGGTAGGATGATTTTAGGGTAATGAGTAGCTTTGCTTGGTGTTTGCCAAGGAGATATTAAGAGGCATATGACCATAGAAGAGACAACGGAGATAGAGATATACAGGGACACGTTTGGAGCTCTTCTGTGGCTTTAGCTTTGCAACCTGAAAAATCATCAGGCTTCTCTGAGGTTGCTTTTCATTGTGGGGATTCTTGCATCACAAATTTATAGGATTGGATTACAAGACTACCATCTACTAAAAAAATTTAAAAGTCACTTCTTTAATTAGTTTTACTGGGGCTTATCACCAAATCATTGAGGAGTTGAGCTCTTGCCACTACCAGCAGTAGATTTCAAGAGCCTTCAAGAGAGGAAAGCAGCAGTCTACTCGTTTCTGCTTCATAATGGGTATAAGATTTTGGTATTTTAATTTGACTCTTGCTTTGTGAGCACTGTTGACGCCCTAAACTGTCCTGCTTTTGTCCCATGCTGCAGGAGAACTTCTAAAGTTTTTCAGCCTAAGAAATAAACAAGGTTTATTAACATTTTTGGGACAAAAGTAGAATGACTTTCAAGTAAAACTTAGTCATTAAAACATGCTGTCAAAGAAGGGACTGACCACTTTAAGACATGTAGGTGAATCAAGAGGCAAATACTCCTAGCTTGCTATCAGTTATGAATGACAAGGTTCAAAGTACAACTTCAGTAGCTTATATTCAGTTTTAGAGAAGGAGGTGGTGTTTCACATGCATGCAAGTAAGGGGAATTTCAGTTTCTGGTGTTTCAGAATACTTTTATGGTTGTACAATACTATATAGTCTTGGCGGAAGTGTTGTGCATGTTGGCATTTTGTTTCCAAACTGCAGGGAGTCTCTTATTTAGATATTTGCAGTCTTAGCTCTATTGCCAGATTTTCTCTGAAACAGCTAGAGAAGCTATACTGGTTGTAAAAAGCTGCAGCTCATGTTTATCATAGCAATTTCATCTGGATCAAATAGGTTTGTGATATACATTTAGCTGGGGGAAAATAAAAAAGCTAGGAACCTATATAGTGCAACTGAAACTTAGTCAAATGCAGTGCCCCAGATTTTAGAAATTACTTCTGGGAATAATTCCAGTTGATAATTACCATTTAAAATTTTCTTTTAAGCTACTATGCTTAATTGCCCATGTAAATATGTATTAGATTTTAAAAGTACCATAGATGCAGTAAAAATGCAATGGGAATGTGTTCGCTTGTAGATACAAGAAACCTGATTTGGTTCTTTGATGTGTACACAGAGCTAAATAGAAATATAAATAATAGCAATGCCATTTGAATGACACTTTACAAAGCTGCTTTTCCCCCTCCTGGTTCTTGTAGGTTCAGTTTTCTGATCAAAATGGCATGCAGAAAAGCCCCTTCACTTACTGTTTTGTAGGCATGTGTAAGTACTGGAAGCTTTGTAACAAACAAACATTATTTACTTAGAGAAATAGATTTTTGAATTGAATGTATATTAGGTTTCCCGTAGATGTTCCTTAACATGTCTTGATCAGATCTGCAAAGCAGTGAAAAACAGAGGCTGCTCATGTGGATGTTGTAGTTTTGAGAGGGAAAGTGTAAACGTGGCTTGTAATCTAGTGTAACCAGGTCTCAGTTGACATGTACTTCATAATCCAAGTTTTCTATATTCTCTTTTGGTACTCTATGGTGTTTTTTCTGTTTCGCTGTGTTTTCCACCAGTAGCTTCGGAGCTGTTTCTCCCTTGGCTACTGAGCACACCTCACTAGAGTTTATGCTGGGATAAAGACCATCAAGTCCAATATTCAGGGGGACCAGAAACAGGTTTACCTGGACCTCCAAGCTGCCATACAAATGTGTTCTTTTTGTTGTTGTTGTGTTTTGTTGTTTGTGTGCTTTCCTAGCAAAAGGTTAAATAGGTGAAGGGAAAGAAAGAGGTTATTAGAGAAATAGATTTTTGAATTGAATGTGTATTAGGTTTCCTGTAGATGTTCCTCAACGTATCTTGGTCAGATCTGCAAAGCAGTGAAAATCCGAGACCGCTCATGTGGATGTTGTAGTGTTGAGAGGGTAAGTGTAAACATGGCTTATAATCTAGTGTAACGAGGTGTTACAGCAGCCAGTTGGCTGCTCTTTGTTTGAGGCAAGATGCCAGGCATGATGTGAAAGAATTTCCATGTTAAAATAGGTCGCTTTGGAATAAGTACAACCTGTATGTAAACAGGTAAAACTCTTTTATTGCAGCCTTGTCTTTACACTGGCACGTTTATCTGGTCTTTGTTTTAAGTTGTTCTCATCTTTAGCATCTCTCCTCTAGTTCTTATGTCTTGTAAATGGCAGGTCATCCAGGTAAACTGGAACGCTGTTCTAAGGGGGAGCAGTACCCACACTGTACTTATAATGAGGGATAAACCTCTGTGGATTAAAGCATTTGGAATATAGTGGGGCTTATGCTATACTGATTCAAGCCTAAAGATTGCCCTCCAGTGCCAAGTTAAAAGTTGTCCAACTTGGATAGTGTGACATTGCATGTCATCACTGCGACTGTCACCTGCCTGAGGCAAGGAGGAACACTGGTTGTGTTTCCAAGATGATTATCATCATTGGAGGGTGAACCTTAGCATCTCTCAGTTCACATTCATCACCAAAAGGTCAAAAAAAAAGGTCTTATTTTGAAACAATTTTTAAAGCATTTCAATAGTTCCTCTGTTACATAAATCCTTAGCAAAGAGACTGAGCACAGGGACTTACTCCAGTGGGAGTAAGGCAGTAGAACTGCTCCTGCAACACAGTAGCAGCTATGGTGTGTAGTCTCTGTAAACTCTTCAGTTTCCATGTGAGAGGTGATTTTGGTTAAACTGAAACACACTGGGTTAAGTAACACTTATTGTACTCCAGATCTAATCCCTCCAGTACCAATTATTATTGTGGCCTTCATATTGTAGGGCTTTTAAGAACTCCTTCTGTAGTCCATGAGAGCTCATGTCCCATGTGAACCTGTCACTTCTCTCCCTTCCCTTTGAATTGATGCTTGTTAGGATATAATTATTCACGGAAGAAAGATTAAGGCACAGTTGCGTATTCATGTTTGTATTATAATTAAAGACCAAATTCCCCGTCCCTATATTCATCCTAGAAAAAGTTTTCAAGATTGGGAAAGTCTGTGTATTACTAAACATGCCAAGGGAGTGTTGTCATGGGAATAGCTTATGACCTGGCAGTGTAGACTTACGCCTTCATAGGTTTTATTACTGTAGCTTGCCTATAATGTTTTTTTTAATTAAAACCTTAAGAAAATAAGTGTTTTTCTCAATACTATTTTGAAATCCTCAGGGAGAAGGACAAAATCCACAAGAAATGTGTGTCTGAAACTCATAACCTGAGAGGAGAAAGTTGATAGTGAGAGGCAGAATATGAGCAACGTATCCAATAACCTTTCAATCCTTTTGCAAAGTGAAAAAGTAGGTAGCAATAAAGATTTCTAAGTCTGATAAAATACTGCCAGAGGATCTAATTTCTTTGCAATATTGTGGTTTCACTAAATCAAGGTCAGATGAGAACTAGATTAGCTACATGATTAACGTGTATATTTTGCCTAACACAGCAAAGTCAGCCAGCATACTGAGGACACTAATTATAAAGATTGTGCAAATAATCAGTGATGTTTAACCACACAGTAGGTTTGACTGAAACAATGAACTTATTTTTTAAAAATTTGCCATTCAATCACTTCAACAGAACTTACTTTGCAAGAAACAGTAGCTTGAATGAAATAGAAGGAAGATGGAGAAGTTTTATTTATAAAATGCATCCTAAAAAACCAGCAAGCTGTGCTAAACTGTTGAGCTTCATTGTGATTTTTTTTTTCTCTTCTAGATTAAAAAAAAACCAAAACCACCACAAGGAGTTGAAAGAATATTTAAAATTAGGCTTTCATTTCTAGGTGACAGTAACTTAGTGAAAGGTATTTCTGTGGATGCAAGGAATAAAATGAAACTTAAGGGGGAGGTATAGTTAAATATCTATGGAAAAAAAAAAAAGATCTGACAACACAGAGAACTCCATCTCATTGCCTCAGCAGCACTGGGATGTTTTTGAGAAGAAATCCCTTTCTGAAAGGGAAAGGAATTCCATTATCCCTCACATCAAGTTTGATGCATAAAAATGTATACTGTCACTAAGATCTATTGCCAATGATATTGTCTACATGCCAGATACCAATTTTACTGGGTGCTGTACAAACAGTCCCTGGAAGAGCTCTAAGCAGATCACAGTTAATAAAGAGTTTAACTTGCGTGAACATCCTGAATACATAGTTTGTATGTTATGGTGGAAAACTACCAAAATAATCCTTTTAAAACGATAAGAAGGAAACATTTAGTCATCTAGTGACACCCCAACAGAACTCTGGACTTGCCAGCAGAGGCCATCTGCATTATTTTCTTTTTAAATAGTTTCTAAGAGGAAAATTCCAGAAGTTGACAGAGCTATGAATAGCTAGTAGCACTTGGGAAAAGACCTGCGTTTGTAATGATCTTTACAGTTGATCAGTTTGTGAATAGCACAGTACAGTGCATGATTACTTAGATGTAGTGTGGACTTAACTTTTTAGAAAGTCAAGGTCAATCTTGCTGCCATGTACTTCAAAATCAATTGACTTGTAAATATTGTTGCCAAAGTTATACATTTGGAATAATTTTTCCTCCATTGAGGACATCAAATAAAAATGGGGTAGGGTAGGGGAGAGATAGAAGGCTGGCAGTCTGATCTCTGGTTAGGGAAGAGATCTAGAATATTTTAACTTTTTTTTTTTCTACTAGAACAAATGAGCAGCTTAACCAGATGAGATCTTTGTCCATCCAGCCCTGAATTTTAAATGGCTGCTAGATGATTCCTGGGAAAAAATTAGATTGACTAGGCAAGTTTTTAGTAGTATTTTCTCAGAGGGATTTGCCAGCCAATAACAATTTGCAGCTTATGGACTCTTTGTCCTAAATACATTTTGGGTTTGTATTTAATAGTCTGTTACTTCTAAAACAAAAATTTCCAGTCTCTTTCAAGCTATGTGTCCCAGGTTAGGGTCAGGGCAGCCCCTTAAACCTATAACAGATGCTCTCTGTTACCCACTCCCCCAAAAGGAGAAGAGAAAGGGAATAAGGGAGAGACATAGCAATTAGAAAAGGAAACTAGAACAGCTTTAATGAAAATGAAAATAATGATAATAATAAATGGAATATATACAAATATGTACAAAGCCGGTATTGAACCCAAACCCCCTGATGGTAATTCCATCACCGTCACCACTGATGCTGTAGAGCAGGCACCAGGGGAGTCCCAGACTGGGCCCCACAGCAGATGGGAGCTGTGTTCAGGAGCTGGACTCTGGTACCGGGTTCAGGAACACACAGACCGGGATAGAAGGCAGAAGGGACAGAGTCCTTCTTGGGTGCTCCAAGAAGGAACTAAAAGAGGACCCAAGCCAAGCCAAGCAAAGCTGGCAGAGCAGTCCAAGAGGGGAGAAGAGCCCAGAGACACTTCAGATCCCTTAGCTCTGTACTGAATATGATGTATATGGGATGGAATCCCTCTTTGGTCAGTTCAGGGTCTCCTGTCCTCTCCTCCCTGCAGGTGTGGCGTTTCATTTTCTCCACCCCCCAATGTGGTACACAAAATCCAGCAGTGGCCTTGATCTGCACACCAATCCTTAGTGGTAACTCTAAACATGGGGTGTTTATCACTGCTAGAAGCAGACACTCTGAGAACAGGCTGCTAACTTCAGAAAGTGCAGTTAGAAGAACCGAGCTGATAAGTAAAATCACTGAACAGAAATAGTTCTGTCCTCACTCAAACCAGGACACCATGTAAATTAATTGGAACTATAATATCCCATCCAGTGGTTACTTAGACTGGTGCAAACCAAGCAAAAATGGGATGTCCACATACTGCATATTTCAGCTGCTTTGTAAGAAAGAGTACAAGTGTATAAACAGAGTCCATCATCCCAAGGGTATGTTGTTCTTTCTACCTTACTGCTTCTTGTATGGGACAAGACCTCACCTGTTTCAGAACCAAGCTGGTTTTGATGAACTTAATTCAAGTACCATGCTTAGATTGTGTCTTGAAAACAGCATTAAACAGGGTTTGGAAATTATTGGAATGATACTAACATAGTAGATCGGTTAGTGGACAAGCTATGAGGAAATAGGATGTTATGTCCTTCTTTTGAGAAAAGGTGTTTGGGGATTGAAACACTGAGATAATTTGGTTTTTAGTCTATTAACTTCCTAGAAATCACCCTGACATTCTTTTTTTCAGAAAGATACTATGACATTTTAGACAAAGTCAGGTAGAAAGGAGGAGCTTACCAAGAGAACAAATAGATGGCAATAACATCTGCATTTAGTTGAGAAAAATCAGGTCAGGCACCTAAAAACCCTACTTTTGTGATTCAGTTGTTCTCTTTTCTCTTCCTTCCAGCACTGCGGAGAAAGTTTCACCACTGAAAAGGTGGAAACAAACAGTTTAAGAGCCCAGGAGTGGCTGATCAGAACATCTGTTCTCTCTTAGCTTCTTCAGAAGTGGTGTCTTTTGTTGTACTGTTTCTTCTGTCTCTCTTTTTGAATAAATGTTGCTTTTCCAGTATGGGATGAAATTTTTAACAGTAGCAAAAAGAGATTCAAATGTCTTCCACAAATGTAATTTCTTTGGGAAAGTAGCTGTTAATGCCATCTTTAAAATCTAGAAGCCTGTCGAGTAAGAGATTTTTATTATAAACTCTGTGGGTGAAAGGGAAGGAGAAAAAGAATATTATTGAAGTACAACTATGATTCTATGATTGGTTTCTGCCTCTTCTGTAGTCAATTTTTATGTATCTATTTTGAAGTGTTTGCTATGACATTACACAGGCTTTATGTTTCAAATGCTGGACCATTTTTAGTTGCTTATAATGTTTCTTCAAACACCATTGACTTATAGCTTAAATGTACAAAAATTGAGACTACTCTGCATGTAGACACTGGATGTTCACTTCTCAGATAAAACCTGCGAGAAAGAAGTTAACCTTAGTTTAACCAGCAATTTAACCAGTGCTGCTCCTTCTGTTTCTTAAAATATAAGAAAAATGTCAAAATTAAGAGAAACAATCATCTCTGGACATTAAAACTGTTGCACAGCAAAGCTACAAATGTATCAGATATTTAAATAGAAGTTGTAGTTACTTGATATATACTTGAATAAATCTGTACCTGTGACATGTGAAACTTAAGCTGATCACCCATTTGGATCCTAGAAGAAACACCTCTAAAATTATAGCATATGTTGTTTCCCCTGATTCTCTTCAGACCTTCTGACCTAATGATGTAAATCACTAATCAGAATGCATTACTTGTGGATCCTTAAGGGCATTCAGATTCTAGTTCACTGGCTACGTCCTCATTGGAAAAGCTGTCTTTTGTTCCCAGTGGCTTGTATGATCCTTGCTGGTAGCTACAGCTGGTGACACCAGTAGTGTTGACCACACCAGGGAAGCTCCATGAGAGGACACAGAGCTCTCACTGGTGATTGAAGTGAAGATCCTAGGTGAAATGAGATGAGATCTAGAACAGAAAATGGATCTATTATGCACTGTAAGAGAAGAGCACAGACTTTTGTTTTCAGAACTAATATCCTCAATATAGTCTACACACAGCCCATCCACTCATACAAGCATTTAGTCTAAGCCAGCAAGCTAACAAATCTATAAATCATTAAAGGATTTCTGAAACTTTTTGAATAAGATGGAGGTTTGTATATTTTAATAAATTATTAGAAGTACAATATTTAAGATCTATGTAGAAGGATAGGGAATTTGTTGCAAAGATTAGCCATGGGCAGAGGGAGTTTCTTTATATTATAACATTCTGAGAACACATAAGTTGTATTTTTGTTGGTGTCTGGACTGTCAACAACAACTCAATACCCTTGATAACAAGCTATGCAGGAAGTTGTACTGCTGTTGTGAGATAATGCTGGCACGATAATTAACTCCATCAATCAAGCTCAGAGCAGGATACTCCAGAAACAGGGAGGTGAGTCTGCAAAAGCTGATAAATATTACCCAACAGAAATTCTCAAGCACTCTGCTAGAAGGGATTTCGAAGGAAGTAGTCTTTTCTGGAGACAGTCTTCCCCTGAAGCAAGTGAAGTGCAGCTCTGCTATAGTAGGATGGGTGCATAAAAGTTAACTTTTTGTTATTAAACTATAGCAATAATATTTGAGTGAATATATTAATATGCATGATGTTCATGAGAATTTATCAACATAATTATTTGCATATATAAATATCATACAAATTCTCATAAATATCATACAGAAAGACCTGTATTACCGGCTTATGTGCCCACTCACTTCCTAAGTGTTAGTGTGTCCAGCATACAGATGTACTTTGAAATGTTTGTTCATGTGGTGGCAATAATGGAAGTCAAGTTTTGCTTTAAAAGTTTTCGTTCTTACTCTGCTCTTTTTCTTTTTTTTTTTTCCCCTCCAGGGTTTATGTATAAGTTTTCAGTGAAGAACATAACTGTGGTGTCCTGAAGGCTTTCTTATCTTACCATTAAAAGTCAATGCATTTCTGATCAGTTTAAAATAAATTAATGCTTCAAAAAGACTGTTCAAGCACTTTCCTGATTGTTACCTTAAAACAGAGTTTATGCTCAGAATTACAGGGATCTGAACCAGGGCTCAATCCACCATGGTGGGAGACATTTGGCAGTCAACTTGTTGATGCCTCTGGATCTGTCCCCTAAGTTTGGCATCCAAAAGTTGTTCTGGTGGGCAAAACTATCTCTACTTCAAAAGGATGGGGGAGCTTGGCTGCTCTCTATTGTCAATGCTGGGGTGTCCTCCTGCCAGCACATCTACATCTCCTGCAGGCTCAACATCCTATGTGTCATTCCAGCAAGATGGAACTTCTCATGAAACATAGATCTGTCTCCCTCTCCTTTTCTGTGTATGTGACCAGAGAAATATCTCATATTTTGTGTATAGCATCTTATAGATTGCAGCAATTACCCATGCAGGGAGGAAGAAAACCAATTAAAATGTTTCTTAGAAGAAAGCTCCATTTCTACACAGGTAGAGTGTGCTGATTCCAAAACACCCATTTGCGTTACTGTTGGTTTTGAATTTTCTTTTGACATGTTTAATGCCTCTTTATGCACATAGTATTGTATGTGCATAGGAATTTATGGCTTCAGGATTGCTGTTGTAGACTGAATGCCAAGACCTTGGCATGGTAGACCCTCAATGCTGGTCTAGATAAAGCCCAGAGCAACTTCATTGAGACCCTTTGAATAGGAGTTTATACGTTCCCCTTAAGGTCCTTTTTAACCGGAACAAACTTTTTATATAAGAAAAACCACACACACTTAATAGAAACAGGATTGTAATTTAATATCTGTTTGTCACCTCTGCATGTAGATTATTTCACTTTAGCAGTATCTGATGCAGGGTGACTGAAGATTTGTGTTGGAAAAGCACATCTTTGTAATAAGCTGTATGTAAGGTGTATGCTGAGCCATTCAAACCACTCCATGAGGTTTGAAAACAGATGAGAAAGAAACTCAGAATTTTCCCCTCCCCTGGGTTTCCATTAGAAGTGGATTACATTGTGCTCCTGGTAATCATTGAATAAATATGTTTTAAAAGTGCTCGATCATTTTAGCAAGTACCCCCGTGTGGCTTCTGCGGTGCCTTGTTTGAATTTTACAAGATGTTCAACATTTTCTATGCCTTATAGGTTTGACCTTTAAATATTATTTAAAAAGTGAATGTGATATCATCTGCAAGTAGCAGATAAAGGCTTACGGGTAAAAGGTCAATATTTTCTTGGAGGATTTACTATGTTTTAAGAGCAGCGTGTCCTTTCAAGGGCCTGTGAAATAGCAATAAAATTAATGTATTTTCTAATAGAAAAAAAAACCTAAAAGACTGTAACTTGAACCTGGAAGATTTTTCCCCTGATCTGATTTTTTTCTTTTTGGTGGTTTTTCTATATCATTAGTCACATGCCGGACAGTATAAAGGTATGTTTATAGCAAGGTAATTTAGATGCAGGAGTACAAAGAAAAATGTCTTGTTTCACCTTTAATGTGAACTCACGTATTATGTAACTATACAGCTGTAGGGTGTATGTGAAACATTTGCAGTTTCCTAGAGGTGTCTGGATAAGGAAGACTATGAAGTCAAAGTGAAAGATTTGGTTAAAAAAAGTCTGGGTAACAATTATATACAAATACAATTGTTTTATAATTTCATAATTACTTGAGAGTTTAGTGCATTTTTCAGATTGTTTAACATTAAGCAACAGTAGAAGAGCAGTTTGCATGTTGTGAATACATTTTGGTATTACTGCCCTGTGAGAGAAGCCCCAGAATGTAGCTGCTGTGCGTATTCTAGGAGAGGATGGCATCTCAGTGTCTTTGTTTTCTCCATGAAAGAGTTGTACTTATATTGCTGAAACAACTAACTTCACTGAGAAGCTGTGTTTTGTTTTATTGAGGGGGTTCAAAACACAAAATTCTCATGTGTCTCTCCTTTCGAGCAGACTTACAATAAGAAAGATGAGGTGTTGAGGCTGAATTAAAAATATTATACAAGTTTGTAACAGTATTAAGCTGTACGCGTTCTACAGAAAGTATTACTTCGATATAATTTTCTGCAAGGCCTTTTAAAGTGATTTAAGGAAGGCATTTGCTCAACAGCTGATATTGTTTTGCCAGTCCTGCTCTCTGTGTATTTTTCATGGATGTGGGTTTTTCCCAGAGCTAGCCTTTCTAACTGTAAACCTTGAGCTATGTTTGGCAAAGGAAGGATGTAAAAAGCTTTCTGCAGCAAAAGTGTACCGGAATGAGGCCTTTGTGCCAGCTGGGACTACAAATGCTTCTACTCAGTGTGGTGTTGCAGTCAGGCTCGACTGAGTCTAATTGATCCATTAGGGAGACCACTGAGACTATAAAGAGACCCTGTGAACAGTATTTCCCTCTGACCTTGACCTAGGTGCAGACTGACAGAAATAATACTGTGTGAAATGTAGATTCTTTTAAAACTTATTGGTTCATTATCCTCCATTAGCCTTCAGTATTTAAATGGAAAAGTGTAAGCGATAATAGAAAGCAGTATAAAGGATACTGCTGATAATTGCTGTCTTAAAAGAAGTTACTACTTTGCTTCTTAAACTACATGATGAATAACAAAGATTAGTTTAAGATATGAAATATTTAAAACAGAAGAACTGCATATGTACTGTGGTCATTTTTCTATTTTTTTTTTCCAATCCATTCTGTCCAGTCTGCTGAATGGCCAGCTGGCAGGACTTCACTGTGTCTCTAACCCTGGGCTTTTATCTCTTACTCTCAGGTGGGAACCAAAACCCTTTTGGTTCTGAAGTCAGTAGATGCTTTCCAGGTACCAAATAGAATAAAATTAATTTCTGATTGTGTGAACATTTTAATTTGAAGCAAGAAGGATGTGGTAATGAATGACACCAGAAATTTCCCACCAAAAATATCACCAACATGTCTAGGTAGTACACCAAACTTTTGTCTGAACATCTTATTAAAAAGCATTCACAGTACTTAATTTTATTATCCTCTAAATCTGAAACATTTTAGAGATGTTTTTATTTTTTTCAAGTGACACAGCTTCAGTAGCTTTTTGAGACATCCACACAGAATTATGTGTGTGTTGCTGAAAACAAGATGTGCTATGACTACACCTGAAGTGATCTAAAAGGGATTAATGAGTCTTGAAGAGAGTCACAGGGGGGGACTGGGTGATGATCTATAATGGAAAGAGCTCTGTGGATGGGGCTTTAAGGATGAGAAAGTTTTTCCTTCTGTCAGGATTATGCCCCATTGTGCACCTGAGCATGTCTTATAGCTGTTGTGGACTTCAGTAAATGCTCCCTAATGAGCAATATCATGACAAAAGCTGTACTTCTCTAAATAAAAGGTCTATTTTAGTAGTTCAGCCATTCAAGAGAGAGCACAGAATTTGCTATTTGTTTGGTGTTCTAGGGAGATCTTTTCTCTGTGTATCAAAGCATTTTGCCAACTCTGCCAACAAAAGACCAAGTGACTTCAGAATCCTTAGGACTTTATAATTTTTGCATTTGTTCTTGCCCCAGATCTTACCTGACACTATGCTGCTCTTAAAAACCAGAATCTCATTAACGCTTAAATCCAGGAAAACTGCTGTCTCTGCTTCCTCATCATCTGGATGGGATTAGGGTTCTTATTGTTTCCCCTATTTCCAAGAGGGCAACTCAACTGTATTCTCCAAAATGTTTTATCAGCAGTTTTTTGTTTTTGAGGTCACAGGTGGATGTGTTAGCTCTTAACAGTAGCACTACGTAATCTTAATAGCAAAAACTGGTATAAATTCTAAATGCTTAAATCATACCTTGACTTTCTTCTGGTTCACTTGGGTTTTTTTTACTCTTCTAGGGAATATGTAAAACTTCACATGGAGGTGCTAGATTCTTGGGACTTGTTTACAGATTAAACATTTCAGTATTTCTTATTTTCAGTAGTAACTACTCTTGTTATTTTATCCAGAGATGAGAATCATTACTGTATCATATTTTATACTTCTCACTACTTTCATCAGGATGTCTGTCCTGCTGGCATGAAGAGGCTTGAATTTCAGCATCTTTAACATATTTAATAATTACTTTTTAATGCATCGTTAAAGATAATGGATTTATAGTTTGGATTTGCGATTAAACATACCTTCAGGTCATGGTGGGACACATCATCCCTGAAGTTTCGTCTTTGCCACTTCTCTTGTGATGAAATTAGTACAAACCAGGAATTTAAACCAGTGAAGGATTCCAGGAAAAAGTAGATCGTCCTTCCTTACTGTATGTGATGCAAATGGAGATATCCTTATGAAAACTAATAACTGTCTTAAAGCCATCAACTACGATGATGCAAAAAAGGTGTGTTTATAATCAAAACCTACTTGTTATTTTCTGACTCTTTAAAACCTCTTCCTCCAGCACTGAGCATGTATCTTTGGTTTGCTTTCCAGCTAGAACTTGCTATTTACCCTTTCCTAAAGCTTGACATTAGTAAAAGCTACAAGTTAAACTACTTCTATATAAAACTTCATACCCTCTCTTGGGTGGTTGTTGTGTGTCATATCATATGACATCTTGAAGTTTATCACAGTTTATTTTTCTGGAGGAGGCTATGGTGATTACCCTGGATTTACGCTCTTTCACTTACTAAACCTTTCTTCTTCTCATCTGCTTAAAGGTAATGCAAAATAACCTTGAAATTAAACTTTAGATTTGATTTCCAGTATTTCAGTGGCAGAGATACAAAAAATTACTCTAGATTTGCAAGAAATTATCAAAGCAGGAGTGCTTAATTACATGACTTAGTTACAAAGCCCTTTCACCCTAAAAGGAGACATTATTGTTACTGTTTTCATTCTTGGGCTTGTATGAATTGCTTAGGGGGTACTTAGTAAAACTTGTAGATGCTAGTGATACCTATGTATCCTATATTATCTATGTAATGTGAGATTACCACTGCTTGGTTTAAAGCTGCGATGACCACTTCAGTGTTGTTGTTGTTGGCAGGGCTGAAGACGTAGTTGAAATGTATGCCTGAACAGCCCACTAGTTCTAGCTCACTGATGCTAGTTATCATTTAATTATGTTTATATTTATGAACAACATAATGGAGACTTCAGTGGTCTTTAGATTACCCAGACCATAAATGGGTATTAGTCCCTCTCTTCCCCCATTAGCTCCATCACATGTAAGGTATTTGTGGGCAATTTGTGCCTAATGGAGCATTTGCTTGGGTGTGCCGGATGTTTTCACTACTGGGTCTGTCTCTGGAGTACTTTATCTCCAGCTAAAGGTATGACAGTTGTCAGTTCAGATTGACTTGTACAGGGTTTTAAAAAAGGGAATTGGAATTGTGATGATTAATTTAGAATTTAATTCCCTATTTACCAATTACACCTCACAAAAATTAAATGAGATTCTAGGAAACACTGAACAAAATTAGACGGGAGCAAATACCCAAATGTTTTGTCTGCTGAAAAATCCTAATGGACTCAATTATAAACAGTTCAGGTGACGTAAATTTCTGACCCAGTTTTGGGCAGAATATTGCATGTGGAGCTTTGCCGTCATCTTGGAATCTGAGCTGCACATGATACCTTGAGGTAGCAAATCTTCGGTTAGCACTCTATGCAGACTGTGGTTAAGACTTTGGACAAACCTTACATCCTCAGGCTGCTTGGAGCACCTTTTAATTTAAATTGTGAATACCTGCTTGGGCATTCAGTAATCGCTTAGGAGAGATTGTCATCTTTCATTACTGCATTAACCTTTAGAACTGACAACTGTGTGCCAGCTCGCAATAATTGAGCAGAGGTCCATGAAAATTAGTTTCTTACCTTGTGCTTGCACATATGGTTGGATCAGTCACTTGCTGGAGTGATTTTGCCAATGACATTCCCTTCTTGCTAATTTTAGCTTTTAAAAAAAAAAATAAAAAAAAAATCATTGGTTTAGATTATTTCTTTACCATACCTATCCGAGACCTAGAGGGGGAAGAATGGGAGAAACACCTTTGCATCCTTTAAAACCCATAGCTCACAGCTTTTCCAGCACTGCATCTATGGAATTTAACAGAACAGGGGTTTGAGGCAATTCCCATTCCTGAGTTTTTGGGACATCACAGCTTCTGAAATAGAAACCATAATTTTGTGTTTCACACAATATGTCCCTCCTTGCCTGTGCTCCAACCCAAACACCAGTCATCCAGCAATCTAGGTTCCGCCCCCCCCTTGTGGTATGATATTCACAAGTACTAAATTCTTAGTACTTAATGGAAATTAGGTGTGTGCAATGTCCATAATTATGGAATGTATTGCTCTTACTTCAATAAACTTATTTTTAATTAGAAGTAAACATGGTAGGTCTGTTTGAAAAGCAAAAGTCTTCCAGGGATCGAGTCTTGGTCAAATTTAGATGATATAAATGTAACTGCAAAGTTAAGTGTTTGTAAGTCACTGTGAAAAATTTGAAGGTCTGTATGAAAGAAGCCGTAGAGAAGTAAATTTTGCATACTGAGCACATTTCTTGTCTAAACCACATATTATTAGAGACTGTTTTCAAATTGGATAGAAAGCTTTTGAGGGCTGATCTGCTGGTTTTGCTTATGTGTAGTAGCACTTAATTTCTGATAAAATGCATGTTGGGTAGAGTTTTATACTTTAATTTCTATTTCTTTAGAACTTGCTTTTAGAAATCGCACAGTAGTCCACTTGCAAAGAAGGTATGCAGAGTATTTTGTTTACAGTAATTTGTTTAAAGGACTAATATGTCCCCATATCACTTCCAGTCACTTAAATAGCAGACGGGAAACCAAATGTTACTTTCTTCAGGTGTGAAATATTTTCCTGATGTCACTTAAAATTGAGGGATTGGAAAATTATATGCAATGATTTTCTTAAACAATAAAGAAAGAAACAGTAGTTTTCATTGGGGTGCTGCTAGGTGTCCAGGACACTTAAAGAGACAATCAGGCAATTTCCCAAGTACTTATGAAGAGAATTAGAGGCAATTTGAAGCTGCAGCAGGATGAATTTGTATCTATTGAACTAAATTGTCTTAAATTAATGAGGTAAAGAGAATACAACTTGTGTCCAGCCTGTGCCCAGGAGCTTTCTCTCATACAAGTAGAGAGATTAGTGATATGTCTGTGTATGCAAATGTCCTGAAATAACTATTTTGCAGTAGTTTTTCTGAATAATGGCTTTGATAAAAATTCCCCACAGGGGTAGTTATACTCCAGAGCAATTATGGGATTAGTTTTAATTTAATGGAAAAGTGTGGTGTTATTGGAAGATGAGTGTGACTTCATGGAACTTTATTCCAAAATGTCCTGGTTTGAAAGACAGGAATCTGCCAAGGAAGGCAGGAGCCCCTCTTTAGAATGGAAAATACAACCCCCTCCCCTCCG
>WUAM01000431.1:67592701-67617374 GCA_024336885.1 Actenoides hombroni | reverse complement strand
AGTACAGCAGTTTATCACCTACTAACAAGTATGGAAAAATTCCCCAGGAAAACAAAAGAACTCCCAAAACCCTAACACAAAATAATTCTCCATATTAATTATCAAGTGCTGGTAAACTTGAGGAGTCTAAGCACTCTTATAATGTATTTAATGGTTTTATGGAATTTGAGGCAGGAAGGATCCACAAAATCAAGCCTGATGGGGCATGTGTCAGCAACCCTTAAATGCCACAGTCTTATCCCTGGAACTCAGAGGTCTCAAATATCTTTAACACTACTTTTTTTAGGGTAAAGGTGAATCTTTGAAGGTAATTGACTTTTATAAATTCAAAATAGATCAAAACTACGATGCAGTTATGGGTCAGTGCTCTAATAGTCTAAAAATGTTTGCCCTTATTCCTCCTTAAATCTCCAATAGCTTAGTTCTCCTGATGGAGGAATTGTGATGAGGTAGAGAAACTGGAAACATCACTTGCTGCTTCTTTTTTTATGAGGTAGCTTATTACAGTCTTGTATAACAAGTGACTTAATTTCGTACTGTAGTGGATAAAAGTTTTAATGGCCATCTTTCTAAATGTAAAATTGTCTTCGCAGTTCCAGTGGAAACAATCTGTGGTGCAATTTTATTGGGGATGAAAATGTCCTTTGACACAATTCTCTACAGGGTCACTTAATATGGTGTGATGTTAACCAGTTAAAACTTGTCTGGTTACTTGACGAAGTCTTACCTGGACGCTCTCCCAAAAGCACTTTGGAGAAGTTTTCATGAATAGGCAGCAACTGATTATATTCTCAATTTTTCTGTTGCTAACTTTCCTGCCTTCAGTTATATATATTTCTTTCCAAATTCACTGTGTGTGTCTTTTATGAGCCCTCAATCTCTCCTGCTTGTTTCCACAAGGTATTTTTGATGATTGAAAACAGTCTGAGGATCAAATGCAGTTTTCTCAAGCTTGTGAACATCTTTTTCCAGCTTCAGACAGTGCTTCAGTTCTGAACAGTATATACTACAGCTTATAAATGCAAATATTGTTAATGAAAGTTCAGCATCTTCCCTATGCTTATGCTAAAGTAGTCATACTGTTTCTAATTAATCACTTAGATAGCTGGCTTTTCCGATACTTTTGATGAATATTCTGTTTTTCAATCAATATTGCGTTTTCCAATTCCTTCTGGGATCTGGATTGCTACCTGTGACAGAGCATGTGTGATAGTGCTGAGGGTGTTATTAAGCTTTCTTTACAAATGAGCTTGTTTTTCCTGCTGTTATGCTTAAGATGTGTAAGGGATCACTGAGTATTTGGTATTGTAATATCACTGCAAATTCTCAGTTTTCTTTTACACTGTATATTGTAGAAGCAACTCAAACTGCTGAATTCTTAGTGAACTTATGTCTCCTGTCTGTTACGGCTGTATCAAAGTAAGAAATTATTTTGAAAGTAGTCAACTCACCAATAACTCTTCCTTACAGAAAATATTTCAAAGCTGGCAGGAGCCAAAGGTTGCATATTAATGCATCTAATACCCTAATGCTTAGTGATGCTGAGCTGCTCAGTATTCACAGCCACTGTGGTGCGTGTCATTGATCTGGGCAGCAGCACTGGGAGCAGGTGCTTGACATGCACTGTCTGTATCATGCTTTAATAAGTATTCACTGACGGACTGGCCATGTGCAAAATGAAGTATATGATCAATTAAAATTGATTATAAGGAGTTCAAAATTCCTCAGTGGGATGATTTTCCTGTGGGCTGTTGGATTGATGTGATAACAGGCTTATTGAATGAAACCCTTCCTGATAGCATTTATGGAAACATAACCAAGAATGATGCCAAAAATGTAAGGGTCTAATGTAGAGCTTCTGAAAGGCTATGGGAAGTTTCCAGTTTTCGCTGGTGTTTAAATTTTTGATGTGACATAAGGCAGAGAATAGAAAGTATTAAATTCTAATTCAAAATAAATCTTAAAATAGAAGCCATTATTTTAGTCGGCCATATTTAGGAGTTTGACTGTATTTTCCACATATTTAAATGTGAATCAAATGACTTTTGAATCTTGACGCGAAAGCGAAATATGCCCTGTTCCTGGCACTAGAGTAGGTGACTTTTTAATAAAAATTAATAAACAAGAAGGTCACTAAGGTCCATGTCCAGCATAAACATGGAAGGATCTCAGAGGCAGTGGACATGGAAAAAAACTTTAATACACACAGTGATTCCAAGTGTTATTAGTTGCTTCTAATTTTCCTTTACTAATCTTTTTGGTGCAAGGAGGGATGTATATACAAGTGTGTGTGTATATAAATATTTCTTGAAGTGGTGTTGTGGTTGTTTTTGGAGCCTTGTAATCAGATGCGAGAAAGATAGTAGAGTTCTAGTTGATCTGGTCCTTATCTCATAGGATGTCTCACTTTAGGACATACCTGTTATTTATAGCTCTGACGTAGAAAAGGATCATACCTAGAAAAGTTGCAAATGGAATGATACACACTTGAAAAGAAACTTTCTAATTTGACAAAGTATAGTCAAAACAGCTTGCTATTTGCACACCAGTTTAGTGGCTCTAATAACAGTCCATCAAAATACCAGTATTAGTATTTGTAATTACTGGGATCTGTCTTGGAATAAGATGCTAGATGTAGGCAACACACTTTCTGTGTTTTACTCTAACTAATCTGTTTAAATATAGGAACAATACTTTGGTGTTAAAGTTCCACTTTGACTAATTGGCAAAGTGGGAATATTTTGGAAGCTGCAATTTTTTCTGCTTTCTGATGGAGTGATGTCACGAGGTTTTCTGTAATTATCATCCTCCACATATGATTCGGATAGAAATTTACACCTAGAAAGTTATTCATGTTGAATTCAATAATTATCACAGTTTAACTATTACCAGACACTGGTGCAGTTAATGCTTTCTTCTGTGCACAAATGCAACAAATGAGTAAGACTTGTTGTGGGCAAATAGATTTAATCTTTTTTTTCCTGTAGCAGTAAAACAAGTTTGTCTTGTCTTTAACATGAAAATACAACAAACTTTAATTACTAATGACTGAATCATGAAACTAGTTTTTGTATGGTATTAGTTATCCAGAAATTACATGTGGTCTAGGGGCTATGTAAGGTGTTTTTAATAGTGATGATGTGTGCTACTCTCTTTTACTTGTCATGGATTTCTGCAGAAAAAGGCAATCAATCATCATTATGAAAATCTTATCCATGCTATCAATCACAGTGACTTACGAGTTTTAGGAAAAGTGGAGTAACTTATTCTTTAAAAGTCAAGCAGGTAGGATGGCATTAATCTCAAGTACTTTCAGCTGTCTGAAAAGTGTATCATTAGTTTAAGATTTTTGCTTGGACTCATGTGGTTAAGGGAGAAGATCAGGCATTTTAAGATGCAGATTTGGGCTACCTAATTAATTGATCTACTGAACAAAATGTCATCTGGTGTCCATTTGCCTTCACTGAATGTAGAGTGCCTTGGTAATTAGCTTTGACAGTACACTTAACCTGTTATGACCGATGTTGGTAGATATATCCCACTTCTCAGATTCTGAAACGTTCACATTAGTAAATTTTATAGTTGTCTAACATTGGCAAAGTAATTTCTTTATTCCAGTTTAACTGAAATGGTAAAAAAAACCCTAAAGTATTCCTACAGAGCACTGGAACAGGCTGCCCAGAAGGGTTGTGGAGTCTCTTCTGGAGACATTTAAAATTTGCCTGGACGAGTTCCTATGTGACCTGCTCTAGGTGATCCTGATCTGGCAGGGGGGTTGGATCTTTTGAGGTCACTTCCAACCCTTAACATTATGTGATTCTATAATTTCAAACTGGAATGTCACTTTGCCCGTCAACCTCACACAAATTCTAAGTTGCAATGTATCAAACCATGCCAATAAACCCAAAAGTTACTCAGATGACAGAAGAACTTTCTGTAAATATTTTCTGCTCAAGAAATTATTTTCAAGTATTTGCTACAATTCAGAACTTGAGCCAATTTTCAGCTTATGGAATTTGTGTGTATTTGATCTTTTCAGTCTTGTTAATGCTCACTTCAGTATGATGTTACAGACATGTGTATACATTATTTATGACAGGAAAAGGATCTTGGGGAATAGGTGGGAGAGCTTATAAAGATAAAGAAACACTGAGCAAAAGGGAAGAGAAAAAAACTGAGTGGAAAGCAGTAGAAATGAAAACTAAACTCCAAGTGCTACATGTGTAGTAGAATACTGCCTTGATTATGCCTTTACTGTTGATAGAGCCCTTGCTTCTACCACATTCATTTGCTTTGCATTTGCATTTTGTTGTGTGTAGCAGCTAATGGTCTGGTGCAGAGCACCAGAAGTCCAAGAGGCATCAACTGGACTTTGAGATTGCCTTGGGCGTTGGAGGGTGGGGAGGAAGATTCCTCTTTTATACTAATCTTTTGACTTTCCTGAGGTTTATTACAGATTGTGGATAACTAAAAAAATACTTCGTGTTTAACTTTGACCATTCTTTACACATACTCAATGTTGTGGCTTCAAATATACTACTTTTTGTTCATTGGAAGCTCACATATGCAACATGTGTCTGTATATCCTCAAGTTCTCCTCATTCAGAATTGTCAGCTTCATGCAAACATTTATTTATAACCTGATTATATTTTAATGGAAGCAGAAGCTGAGGTATGTATCTGTTCACTCAAGGTCAGAAAAAACAGGAACAGTCAACTGGGTTGCAAAGATACTATATAAAGGAAAGCATTATTTAAGCTCATATTCAAAACATCCTAAACATTCCGAAGTTTACTGAGAAAGATATAAATGAGGAGCAGAAAATTGTTCTTATTTTGCAGTATTTACTGTTGATATGATTTTTGTCTTTACTAAAAATCTACCCATAGTGATGCTTACATATAGGTATGTAATTGTGTATGAAAGTAAGATTCAGGGTGAGCATAATATTTTCCTCTCAGAAGTGTGGGACTTCAAGAGCTTTTTAGTTAGAAAATTGATATATAATTGGACCAAAGGCCAGCAACCAGAATGTTGGAAATTTACCTTTAGATCTAACAAATAACGTTCTGATTCACTTGATAAATTCAGCTGCTTACTGTGCACCTTGTTTGTCTCTTTGAAAAATGAAAATATATGGTTTAGCTTCCCAGTCATATATAATAATAGTTTTCACTGGTGTTGAATACATTCACAGGAAAGAAAGCATAATCCACAAAACACCTGTTCAATAATTAAAATAAATAAATCTGGGAAATCTAGGTTCATCAGCAAGTGGACAACTAAATTTTGATGAAGTCAGAATATCAGTCCTTCTGAAGACACAACTTGCTGGCCATTATTCAAGCAAGACATGCTGAAGAGAATTCTGGAGAATTTTAGAATGTAATAGCTATTTAAAATGAATTTTGAGGAAACAGATATAATTTTGTTTTTCTTACATATATGTTCAAATTTATATGAATCAAATATCTATAATAGGTTCCTTGTTTCTAGCTCTTTCTTTTCTATAATCTGTTAAATAAGTGGCCAGCAAGTTGTGCCTACTCTCTCCGATGAACCTGTAATTCTTTGAAAATTGAATCCTTTGGTTTTATGTGGCCTATTCATGAAATACTTCAGAGGTGTTTTTTAAATTTTTGTTCCTAATAGTTTTGTTTATGAAGAAAAGCCCATTGATTTTTGTGAACTACCTAAATACCAACAATGTGTTGGGGCCTGAAAAAGCCATTTTTAGTTTGGTTTGATTTTTTTTTTTTCATGTTTTAGGTTATATTGAGCTAGCTCATTACAGATGCCTTAAATGTTTCTAAAACTAATTCCGCTGTGTTGCACTATCTGAGAAGATATCACAAAGTACAAGTATACATCTATTGCTAGTGATCTTAGAATATCTTGGATTGCCTTCTCAATCCATACTCAGAGATCTTTCAATGTTTTGTGTTTGTTTTTAAATGAAATGGTGTGATGTGGATTAAAAGACTTTCAGTTAAAATCCAAACCTATCATAGCAGTGGGATTGACCTAGGGAAACATCAGGCAGAAGCCAGAAAACTTCAGTATCTTTTCTAATCTCTCTCGTAACAACTATTCCCTCCAAGTGTGATTTGCAGCAAGAAAGGATTTGCCCGCTGTGTGAAACTACATAAATAATCACTGTAAAGCTGAGCATCCCAATCAGAAGGGGAGGTTCTCCTTTAGTAATTTATACAAATGATACACTTTATCATTTGATTACTCATTTAATATGCTTTTTTTGATATGCCAAAGCTGATCAGATATTCACTCAGTGGCAACAGTCTTTTAGTAATGAATTCATTCTCATGTCTGAAGCAGTAATCACGGGGACCTGTCTTTTAATAATTGCTAATTAATATAAGTACATATTAGATCTTTGCTTTCATTGTAATCATAGTATGACACTTGGCATTGAAGAAAATATGTGGAATAAATTGTATTTCTTCATCTTGAAGTGACTCATGACGGCCAAGCAGATGTGTTGACATACATGCAAAAAAAGGTCATTATTAAATTCTCTATTTAATATCTAGATAGCTGACCTGATTTTCCTTATTTCTCTACCATTTTACAGTCAGGGTAGATTTATCTTTGAAATTGTAGCCATCCAAACAAAACAGGTGAGGGAGAGGAATAAGATAAAAGGAGAAAGAGCTTACTCCTTTCTTGGAAAATAATTCTGTGTTTCTAAGGGCTGACCACAAAACCTGACAAGTACACAGGCGAAAGAGCTCCTTATGTAGCAATACATGGATTTAGTCTGGCCTTGAATTATGATATAAACACTAGTGCTGAGAACTGGAAAGGGAAAGGCTGTAGTTTGTGCAGTTTTAGGGGCAGCGCTTGATGGCAGCGCAGAAAGATAAATGTGTAGTGGAACAAATGGAGCAAGAATTGAATAAGGCATTAGAGGAATTGGTTAAAAATCTGCAAGCCGAGCTGGAGGCAGAGCTGGCAAAGCAGTTGCAGGCTGAGGCTGACTTGGGTGCTGAGAGGGAAAAGCGGCTGTGAGCGGAGTTAGCAGCGGGCTGTCTGCAGGGCCAGTGGTGGGGTGCTTTCATTAGGGAGCAAGAGCTGAGGTTATAACTGACTGAGTTGCGTCGGGAAGACCTTGAGAGTGAGTGTGGACACAGTAATACGGCTAAGGAGCGTGACTTAGTTGCTTGGGAAGTGGCTTGTTGGTATCCCTGGGCTGAAATGGAGGAAGCAAAACTTAAGCATAGGGATAATACTGCTCCTCAACTTCGACCTCTCATTAAAACTGAGTTCCTGTATGATGGGAGTAATGAGGATGCGCCAGAAATTGTGACTAAAGAAATATCCTATAGTGAAACTGAACTAGCAAAATTACAAAAAAATATAGCTGGCTCCCTAGGGAGTCTGAGGCTGAGTATGTGTGGAGAGTCTCTCTCACCGGGGGAGACAGAATAAAACTCAATGAGGATGAAGCGCAGGGATATCGGGGTCCTGGTGTATTCCTGACTGTGGATGAGTAGGGGGCACCCTAGTCTCTGACTCAGCAAGAGGCATATTGTGCTGGATGGCTCACCCCTTGGAAAGGGTGGATCCAGTGGCTATCCCAACTTTGGAATTAGACCAAGTAACCGAGAGTGTGCAGAAAGTGATTTGCCTTCAAGTAATGCATAAGCTGTGGCTGATTCCACACCAACCCTCCCCAATGCTGATAAAGGCTAACCCTGATTGAATGGTGGTGCTAGTAAAGGGCTTCCTTGAGTCTTTGAAACTTTATGCCATTCAGGTCCAGGATCTCCTGAGGGCAGTGGTGGTTTTGGAAGGAACAATTCTGGATGGTTTGAGAAGGGCTTTGGCCTCGGGAGGGGGGCAGGTGGGGCCCACACAAGTGGGGACTGCTCTCACCTGGGGGGAGGTTGCTCAAGAGCTGATCAGCTACAGCTGCCCCCTGGGAATTTCAAGTGGGGAACACAGGGAAAAACTGCTGTAAGGAGGGCTGCACTGGACAATAGATTTCCTAGACCCTCAGTAAAGTACACTGGGTCAGAAATGAGCTGTGGAAAGACAGTATAAGCAAAGGGATACCCGGAGAGTTGATGGATGGCCTTTCCCTTCCTAATTTGCAGCTGTTAGTGAAGCTGTGGAAAAGCCCAGGCTTTGGGAAGGGAAGTACACTGACTTTCCCCCCTGCTGCAAGGACAGTCACCCCTTCAGCACCCCCGTGGAAGGGAACAGGCGTTGGTGCTGATGCGCAGCTGGGAAACTGCTGGCCTTGTCCCCAGTAAGTGAGCCGGGGGATGGGCAGTGGATTCATTTTAGAAGGCTCACAGAAAGCTCCAAAGGTGACTTATTAATCATCTTTCCCTTAGGCCCCCTTAAAACTCCTGTCACATTTTTAGTGGACACCAGGGCACAGCTGTCTGCTTTAAGAGAAGATGTGGCAACACAGTGCCATATTCACTCCTACAAAAAGGGGATTTGGGTCACTGATGTATTTGGAAACTCACAGCCCCAACTCACTGCGCAGGTGGGGTGCTGGCTGCCAGGAGACCAGAGTGCCACACAAGTCACCATGACTTTGGGCTCTCTGACTACAGATATCATGGGATTGGACCTGTTAAAAGGCCATGCCTGGATTGACCCTAAAGGGACACGGAACACTGAATTAACATCCAATGGATTGTTCCTCCTTTCTAAGACCTGTTTGATAAAGGGACCGAGGTTTTTTTTTTCTTCCTTTTTACAGGGAAAGGAGATAGACCTTTGATACAAAGACATATTTTGTGTGATAATTATTTGTGATTAGCTTTATCTGTTGTTTAGTAATTTTGTTTTAATTATTTGCTTAGGAAATAGTTTTAGGCTGCAATGCATATGTCATTGTTGAAATTGCTGTTTTGGAAGACCCTTCTCATTGCTTTGGAGATGGGACCCCAAACCTTGCCTGGAAAATGATACAGGGCTTTATGAGATTCTGGGGGCATCAAGATCAAAGGTTATATATCTCTTTACCCCAGGCTGCTGAAGAGGGTCTCAGGTTTTTTGTCACCTGTAAATTTGTCACTTTAATATGACAAATGCCACCTCTATGACAACCCTCAACAGAGACTGGAACATCAGACAGATCCAATGGAGAGGTTCCCCACTGATCAGAACATCGAGCTACGCAATTTGGACAAAATCCTCCATTTAAATTAAAGATGCTACTTCATGGGCAGAGACAACCTGTACCAAGGAGCATCCTAAAATTACAATTTTCTCTCATTCTTCAATAAAAGGACCAAACTCACTTATAAAATCTGGAATCCTGTCTTGAGGTGGCATTTGGGCAATACATGGAGTTAGGATACCCAATTATTACACCACTGGACAAATAATAATCCATATGTTACTTTGAAAAGACACCAATTCATATTAGAAAATATTACTTGGCAATTGCACTTAAGTAACTGGACTGGGCAGGCTTTTGGAGAATTAAATTCACAGGTCCAACAAACATCCAAAATGACCCTACAGGATAGATTTGCTTTGGATATGCTGCTGTTCAAGGAACATGGACTATGTGGGATGTTAAATCTTACAGATGGGGAATGTTGTGTCACTATACACAATGCCACCACCTCCACTGATGAGGCCTGAGCTAAGATGAGAGAAGTTGCCAACCAGACTGCTGAACTATTTGAATCCTCACAACCAAAGGACTCGTTTAACAGACTTGCTCCAGGATCATGGATTGCATCTATCCTGAAATATTTGGGACTTCCAGGGTGGGGAAAATGGTTGATGCACATTGGGTTAATTTTGGTGGTGGGATTCATATTTTTAGTTATAGGAATAGCCAGTGTAAAATGCATGATTAGCCGTTTGCTTTCTTTTCTATCCTCTCCTTCTGTACGCTGTGTTGATATCACCACTCTAGAAGGTGAATGCCTAGGACAAGAGGGCAGACGAAGCGACACCCCCAATGCTCGAGTCACGGGGTGGTGTAAGAGCCTGGCTATTGTGTGGTGGTAAGGTCTGGAAAGACCTGTCTGGAGGGGAGAAGTGTTGATTGCTCCCAAAGTCTATGTGCCCCCTCTTTGTCTCCTTGCAGACATGCGTTAGCAAAAGGAAGAGGTAAGTTCTGCATGGGTGGGACTCTGTTTAGTTAAGTGCTGCTGCTGACCGCGCCCTGGGGGAGGTGGTTGTCAGGTACCACACTGCTTCTAGCTCATGGGGCTCATGCGAATCAACACCGCTTCCCGTGGAAATTGGGAATGCCAGCCAGATATCTCAAGGGACAGAAAAATATTGATCGTGGTGCACCCACCACCGAAGAACTGAAGACTTGGACTGATCCAGTGAAATGTCACTGGATCCACAGGTGGTGAGAACCTTTTTCTCTCTCACTCCTTCACTCCCCCTCTCTTTTCCTCTTTTCTAATAACTCTTTCTTCCTTTTCCTCGCAGTTTAGTCACAGCGTAAAATAATTACCTACAAAAATAACACCTTTATCCGTACTGTTTGTTGAGTGTTCCATTAGAGAGAGCTAATAAATTGGTTTATTATTGTTCCTCGGAGTCATTGTTGTGACTCTGCTGCCCGGGGCCCTGCGGTGCAGGGACAGCTGCTTGCGGGGATCACGGACATTCCCCTCCCTCGTTGTCCACTGCGTGGGACGAGACGCCTCTAATGTCCGTAATCCATGGGTGTTATAGAAACAGGAAGAAATCTTCTCCGTTTCTGACGCATTTGCACAGAATTGGAAAATATTTTTTTGGCCGTGTTTTGTTCTCTGCTTGTTTTCTAATGTGTATCATAGACACATAATGGTAAAAACGTGGCTATTGCAAAATGCAGTTTAGATATCAAACTGCTGCAGAGGTGCAAAGATGAGCAGAAATAAAAACTCAAGGTCATAATTTAGTGTATTCCACACTATGAGATTATTCAGTTACAAATGATGTCTGATGATCTCTTTTCCACGGTGGCTGTCTTGGGATGTTTCTAATGGCCACAGTTGTTCTAAAGTCTTCCTACTTGAGTTTATAGAAAAAAGCTGTGGCTCTTGGAGAACAACTTGTTGCTTCAGTACCGTCCATTGCCGAGAACAAAAATTTCTGGAGGCTCTGCCACCTCATTGGGATGGCAGTATGATTTCAGGTATTTTAATTAATACCCTTTGATGCCGAGTCATCTGGGCTGATAGATGACTGCAGCTGGTGGCAGTCTTTTGCAGGAGTACTTGCTAAAGACTATGTGGTTTAGATAACTAACTCATGTGTAATATACTAGGGAACTTTGTGGAGTTGAGTGGGCAGTGGTGCTTAGGTCTTGTATTGGGACACAAATAATTCAGGGAAGGAGGTGGGTTTTTTTCTTCCCTTCTTCCTTTTGTTAGAAATGCAAAGGTCCTAAGCAAGGACTCGCAGTACTAGTGAAGCAGCCATTTAGTATACGTTCTTGCAAGAGTGGGTGTCCTATCAGAGTAGGCACACCTCTGGGCAGAGTTTTCAGCTTTTTATACCCTATACCTGTCCGCAGAGGTTCCTCCCTTGTTTCCCTATGAATTAGGTACTTCCAAGGTCTACAGGCTTAACCGAGGCGCCTTCTTCTTAACAGTCCATAATAGTTTGTAATTGCATGTCTGGCACGTTGCTGCTTCCCCTTGGAGAAAATGTTCCTGAGTTTACTGAGCAAACTGTAGTATCTTTCTGAGTTACTATTGTTCATCTTAAATAGCCCTTAACTGTTGCCCCTTTATCTATTAACATATCTCGATTGGCAATTGTGCACTTTTGTCCTTTATCTTTCTTTTAAGACTTAGCTTTAGGCCTCAGTTTCCAGTAAGACCACTTAAGGCTTCTAGTCTTTGGTAAACGATTCCTGATGAGGCATCTTAAACCTTTTATTCCTCAAGTTAACATTAAAAAGAGGTTATACTTATTCTACAGTTTGCAAAAGCAACATTCCTCAGCATTCTCTGCACTTTCATGGTCAAATAAAGACAGTCGTTATTACCAGTTTTTTTTTTCATGAGACAAATCATCACTGTTGTCTAAACCTGGTTCCAATTGGGAATATTTACTATTGATAGACCTCAAAGGAAAATATTCTGTAAAATCTCTAGAAGGCAGCTTTTCGTATGAGCCACTGATATGTTATTTAAGAAAATAAATAAATCTTCAGACAACTTCTCTAGAATTTCCCTAGAGGTTTTACCATAGAGATACTGCAGATATTCCCAATATTTTATAATAAGCCACCCTTACAATTACTTTGTTCTCTCATTTCCCATTGAACAAATTGCAGTGTTGTTAGAAGTCCCCTTGGTACACTGTTGTTAAATTCTTGCTTTTTCTGTAGTATGCATTATCAGGCATAAACAAACATTACAACAACTTGCCAGACAATCATAAAATGATTCTACGCTGTGCAATGTTTTAAACTTTGAGAAGCAAATTAATTTGCATATATCCCTGGTGCATTATAAAGGATTAGCTAAAGCTATTTCTGTGTAATGTAATTCTTTTAGCTCATTTTCATTTAGGGCCAAATCCAGGCTAAATGTGATGAATAAATTGTTCCCTGCAAATAATTTGCTCAGGTCTTGTTGTGGAGACTAATCTTAAAGAATTTTCAATAGAAAAACTAATTTTCTTAAAACACCCAACATAATGTCTAAGGATTTCTTCTATTTACTCCGCTCTGCGTTTCTTTAATCCCTCATAAAATTTGTTTATGCTCAAATTTGTTTATGCTCAAGTTTATGTCTTCTTGGAAATAAACTGGAAGAGGAAGGCTGAAACAAATATTTAGAGCTATATGCCTTGGTTTGAGTTTTTTGTGACCATTTAAGGGTTGCTTGTCTTAGAGATTTCTCTAATTGACAGGTTTATGGTGTTCCTGTGTCAGACCATGGTTTCTTTGGAAAAAATCTCCAATTTAGATAAGCGTTTATTACAAATACTGTATATTCGGGGAGCTAAGTACTCTCCCCCCCAATTAATCTCATTCACTTTCATTGCTGCAGTAAAAACCTTGCCTACGGTCTCACAGCTATGACAATTGGTCAATATTCAACAGGCATTAGTGCATCTCTCCGATCAAAGTGCAAATTGGTTGCAAAAGCTTAGACTCATATTCTCTTTGTGATTCCTGGCACTTTGTCCAACTTCTTCCTTCAAGTACTGACACTGAACTTGCTTAACAAACTTCTCTAGGCTTCATTCTGCTGACCAAGCATGGGAGGAAATTCTGATAGATAATTCCTGTCTCCTTCCAGATCTGCTGCATCTGTCTGTACTGAACTCTGAGAGTATATCTTCCTCAAATTGCCTGGGTAGAGGAAGCTTGTGCAGCCCACCAGAGTCCTTCCCCATTGGGACAGACTGGATTTGGGAAATGTTTTGCAAGAGGGTAGCAGTGCATGGTGGTCTGAATGCAGCTACGTCTTTCACAGCCAGTTGTGGGAGCAGGATGGAGTATAGAATCATGGAATGGTTTTGGTTGGGAATGACCTTCAAAAGTCTTGTAGCCCAACCCCCCTGCAGTGAGCAGGGACATCTTCAACTAGATCAGGTATAGAGAGCCTCTAGTACCACCTGCACTGGGGAAGAGGATGCTCTAGATGCTTTTTGGCGTATTCAGAGAAGTCTCGCATCTGATCCACTGCTTTGAGTTTAGTAATGCTGTCTGAAAAGTTATCTGCCTCTAATCAATTAAATGGTAAGTGGTAGATCAGTAACCTTCACCGTGTTCTCATGCTTTATGAAGTATTGTGTACAGAAAGGCTCGTTCTTTGCCAACAACCCACAAACCCCAAAACAATACAACAAACCAGACAAGCAAGGCTATCCTGTCATTACAAAGGTTGAAAACGTGACTAGAAAAAACACTGGGGCTGGGAGTTTATACAGGACAGCCAAAAACATCATCAAACTGTATCCAGGGAATAAAAGCATTCTATCAAGTGCTGCCAAATGAGGGGAAAGCATTTCAGGGCAGTGCAGCTTTTGCTGTAGACTAGTGAAATGCCAGTTAATATTTAGTGTAGATTTAGGCTTTGTTTCATTCCTAGTCTTTTAAGGTTTTGGTTTCATGATACTTGTTGTTTCCTAATTCTTAAGCATAAGAAGTAAGTGGAAAAACTACTTCTTTCTCAATGCATTAATATATTCAAATTTGTTTCTTAATAAAGTTAGATGTTTATTATGACAAACGTTATGAAGGAGATATTTGCGTACGTTAATGCCCTAATGGTGGTTGTGTTTTTCTTTATTGTTCTTAGGCAGTAATTGATGCAATGTATTCTTTCTAATTTGCCTTTCCAAGTTTTTGCCTTTTATCTTTCCCTAAAGTATTGTAGCACTTGATTTTCTTGAGAAGCCTTTAGTTGAGTTTCTGATTTTATTCGTTATCCTCTTCTCTCACCCTCTCCCTGCTTCTCATTCTGACGAATGTGGAACATCATCCCTGAGCCAGGTGATAGTTGTGTAATAGCTCAGTCACAATAACTAATTTTTCAAGAGGAGTTTTACCTGCTAGCAGCAACGCCTTGCATCTTGTTGCATGAATTACTAACTGTTCTTTGAATTCCTCTTCAGGAAACAGCACCACAACCCAGTCTATAGTTCTGTCAAGATTTGAAGTCACTTGAAATTACGGATGAAATAATCAAAAGAAAAGGGACTTGTGGGCTCTGTTTTGTGCAGCATCTGTAAAAATCAGCCATATAACTGGTAGTTCTGTCTTACTCCCACTTTATTGATATTTTTAGTAGTGACTTTGAATTCTTAATTCTTTCTGATTTGTCACCATTTTAAGATTACTGCAATTCTTATGTTTTTTGCTTTAACTGTGAAACTCATTATTTTTGGCTGCATATTGAATTTTTTCATGTTTGGAGAACTGTGTTCTTGAATGGCTGCCAGTAAAACTTTTATCCTAGATGCCATTCTTCTCATCAGTTATTGTTCCCTTATCACCCCAGACAGAAAAATAACTGTAGTTATCCCATCACCATTTGTGCTGAGGTTTTGACCTACTAATAGAATGTATTTCCTTCAAAAATATTCTGGATGCAGCTGATTTATTACTTTCTGTAATTTTTGCAGGGTCTTTTGTCCCTCAGGATTTATTCCCTGCCCTGCCCCCCCATATGATGGATATAGCCAGGGAACTTATTACCCGTTGTTCTTTATTTGGAGCTTCATTTTGTCTGTGGGTGTTTTGTGGTGTGTGTTTTCTTTGTTTGGTTTTGGTGTGTGGTTTTTTTTGTTATTGTTGCATTCTTTTTTTTTTTTTTTTTTGTTCACACCCTCCCCCTCCTCCCCAATTGATTTACCAATTTCAACATTTTCTGGTTTTTGGGGAGGGATGGGGAAAGAGAAGAAAGCTTATTGCATTCTGTGTTCAGACTGTCTCTTTAGCATTAAAAATGTCTCTAATTGTCAACCCTAAGGCTGCTTATTTTTGCTCAAGATTGCTTAGGTAATGTCTGTTCTGCTTCTGGTGTGCTCACAGGGTGTGATTTCTGTTTTTCTTATTTCTAACATGTAGTTATCATTAAGATCAGTTGAAACTTATGTAATATGTCAGAAAAATGCTGTCATCACTGTCTCTCTCAACTGCTTTTCACCAGTTTCTCAAATTAACCTGGATATCAATTAAATAATTTTTAATAGAAGGTATTTACAATAATCTCAAGATGGTGGGTTTCCTTATTCTTCAATCTTTGTTATGTATTGCAGCCAGACTTTTTCATGTTCCCATAACCACATGGCAAGACAATTGGCAGAAGGGTATGTAGATGCTTCAACTCATTTTGCACAAGACTCTCGCTATCCATAATAATCTCACCTCTAGTTGGTTTTTTTTAAAAGATTCTCTGTTGGTCATCTTGTCTTATTTTTGTAGAAACAAAAAGAAAAACAAGATTGAGGGCAGTTCAAAGCAGCTCTGATTACTGATGAGGAAAGAAAGCTTTTTACAACAGAAGCTACATTTGCATGTGAGAAAAATAAAGGTCTTGACAGCAATGATTACAAAAGTGAATGAGTAGGAGTGGTGACAGAGGGATGTTAAATCAGTAATATCATAGCAAAAGGAAATGTTAAACTTTCACATTTCTAAAGAACACTGTGTTTCAAAATAGTCTCCACAAACTTGGGTAAAGGGAGGGTCAAGTTTACATCAAGTACTCCTTTCTTTGTGAATGAAAAAGCTGAGTAGATTTCTGCCTTTATACAATGTTCTAAATGTGATAAGGACAAACCAAAGGCTGTAGTTGATAAAGGCCTTAGTCTTCAGGTTTGGGCAGGAACTTTTCTCTTTAAAGACAATTCATTGCTGAAGCTGGCAAGTAGTTATTTACTTGTAAGTTCTTCCTTTATAAGAAGTAAAATGGTACTCATAAGTGACTGATAGTCAAAATAAGTCATTCCAATACTGCACAACCCCTCCAGCTGTTTGCAAACCCTGGGGTAATGCAGGAAGCCCAACCTTCCTGTTCCTGCCATTTGACAGTTGTTATCCTTAGTATGGCTTCACACTGTAGATGTGGTGTCCTGAGCAAGGTGGCTGTCATGTCATTACATTTTCTTCCCGAGGAAAGGAAATTAGTTTAATTTGCTGAACTCGACCTAATATTTGGTCCCAGAAGGGAAACTTCATGAAGAAATAATGTGCTAATGCACAAGCAGCAAAGCAATCAAGTTTACATTGCCTAGAGGATAGCGTCTAAATGAAATGGGGTTTGTGTGTTCACAGGACATGGTTTAGATAGAAGTGCGAGTCGAAGCCCCAATGCAAGAAGGGTACAAGTCCTGTGCTGTGCTATTTTGTGTCAGCTCTTCATATTTGGTGTAGTTACTGCAGGAGCTGTGAACCACTGAAGCTTAGATGTGTATCGCATCTCATTCTCACTTTTTCTTTTGTGTGTGTAGACCTTTCTTCTTTGTGAAGGATTGGATATATGACGACTTTGCATCTCGGAAGCAGCTGAAGTAGGTCCCTAGATCTGGCTCAGTGTGTTAGTCATGTACAACACTTCTTATCTGAGAAGTTTCTTCTGTACCGAAACCCAAGATATACAAGTTACAGTTCTTGCCAATATGACTGCAACAGACTGTGCAGGTGACCTTGGCTACCAAAACACCCTTCAAACCTTTGGTTATAAGGGCAGCCTGTTGATTAGCACTGATAAATTAATGACAAGAGCTAGAGATTCCTGCTGATCCTCTTCCACTCCAAAAGCCATCAAGCTGTGTCAGTGATGTGAGGATACCTGATTGTCTATGGAAATGTGTTCTTCAGTCACATAATGTGTTCTTGAGCTGCGTTGGTATTGGGAGGGAAACTGTACTTTGCTGTGCCATGTTGCTCACTTCCTATTATGAAGTGCATAAGGGCATTATCTTGGTCTCATAAGTTCAGAGGAGAATGGGGGATAGAAGGGATGACAGGAGGTCAAGCATATTTAGCACCATCTCATACTGTTACTTCTCATCTCTTTTTAGAGTGGAATCTCAGAATTAAAATGGTTTTTTTCCTTTTTTTCCTTTGCTAAGTTTTTCTGAATTTTCTAGGTATGACTACAATATACATGACAAATAACAATATATTGCATTTCAGTGTATTTCCAGCTGTGTTATTTTCCCCAAGACATTAGAAGAATCAGATCTTAAATTTTCACCTGAAACTCTGATGCTTTAAAGAGGTTTTTTTAGTGTCTCCCAGTGAAATATTTTCTGAAGCACCATATGTTTGGGGCAGAAGAAGTCTAAGTCCAAAGCCTTTAAGCTTCTTATATGAAAAGAAGTTTCAAAGAATCAAAAATGAGGGAAATAAAGTAAAAGTAATACTGTTGTATATGTGAAGGTGCCAAATTGCCTGGTTCTGTTCTTAGGATAGGCCGGTGTAGATTCCTAACATGTGAACATAGTTCTCTTTTTGCCTGGTCTGCTGACAATAGTATTTTTTTTCTTAATGTGAGTTTTGAGAAGTTTTTATTTTATCCTTTTTTAAAAATAATACAGCTGCTTACCCAAAAGTTTCAGCTCTGCCACTGTCGTTCTTGTCAGCATGGTAGTAAGAGCATGGAAAAGAGCCCACTGACTCTTTACATGACACATGCCTAAAAATACTCTGAAGTGCAAGGTCTTTAGTTTCTTACAAGTGCAGCAAGCACAATGTTTTGGAGTTGAACATATGAATCTGGTGCTCTGGTTTCGTAGATTGATGAGAGGTCTAACTCGTATGGCTATTTCCACTGTGGATTTACAGTTAAATTCTTCTAATAGTAGTATTGGGGAACTCTCCCTGAAATTAGTGTTCAGCGTTGTCCTCATTGATTTTAAAGATCTCATGTTGATCTTCTTAGAACCCTAATAAAACTGGTTTGTTGTGGGTTTTTGTTGTTGTTTGTTTGGTTGTTTGTTTTAGTAAGGAAAATGGTTTGATGTCTTGATATGAAGTATCAAAGCACATGAAGAGTAAAGGTTCCAGTGTTGCAAGGACCCATGCTGAAGGACTTTGGATTTCTGAGCCTTTCTATTTAAATGCTGATGATCCAGACTCAAATTAGTAGAGATTAATTACCAAATAACTTTTGATTGAAATATTTTTGCAAACATAAGCATGTAATTGTTCCTGAACATGTAGTCCTTTCAGTGTCTGATTTTGCAGGGTTTTTTTTTCCTATGTATTTTCTTGTTTTCTAGTATTTTAAAAATAATTTTTTAAAAACTCTATTTGATCTGTGTTGGGCATCTTACTACAATTCTTCTGTGTATTTTTAAGCATATGTTTTATTTTTAGTCCAAGAGGTCTTCATAGCCTGGTAACTTCCTGTCCACCCCTCATGTCATTCCTTGAGTGGATTTTTATTTTTCTTTGAAAATCCAGAGTCTTTAAAAAAAACCCCATAGAGTTCATTGTTGGGCCTGAGACATACAGTAAAACAGAAAACCAAACTTCTGAGAGAAAAAACAAACATCTAGAGGCTCAAAATCAAATGTTATTTTATCACGAAAGTTTGGTAAGATTGCTGGAGGGCTTTTAATCACACAGCACAATGTACTTATGTCAGTATTTATGTAACTCTGGACAAGTGCTAAACAATGAGTAAATAACTTGAGTTGTCATGAATTTCATCAAGCCATCAACACAAGAAGTCCTTCTGTGTTCTTAGGTTCTTTGGAAAACGAACCTTCATAGTCTGCTTTGTCAGCTGAGCTTTTCCTTTGGAAGAAAACACATACTAATGTAAGAATGTTTGAAAGTTTTTATTCTGAATTCTGGGTGTTTCTACTGAACTTAATGATAAGCATAAGAAAACATGGCCAGAGCTGAAATACAGCACTAGTTGGTGTCAAGGTGGTGAGAGATGGAGTTGGTTAAAAATTATTTCTTTAAAAAAAAAAAAGATTCAAGAGCTGACCAAGGAAACCCTCTGTGATTAAAAAGTCTTTGAGAAGCTTTCTGGCAGTAATGTCCTGTAACTTCATGTGTTCAAAGAACTACTTTTATTCAGCAGTCTTATTCAAATTGAAACCTTTCATTAATTTCATCAGTACGTCTGTCATTCACCCATCACTTACTAAACTTCTCACTACTGAAAGAAAACCTTGTTTTAACTTGCATCCTAGTTCTGTGTGTTCATCTAAATGTCTTTTAAAAAAATCCTGAACTTCTAGTAACACAGGAAACAGAGGTGGAAATAAACACAGATAAAGTGCAAAGGTAGCCTTTTGTAAGTGTGGAGAAGGGTGCATGTATAAAAGAGAAAATAAGAATCACTGGAAACAGGCATATTGCAAAATGCCAGGGACGAGGATTTCCTAGCAGGTATGCAGTATTGTTTAGTGGCTCTCATCTTAGAGGCTTACCTGTTCAGCTTTTTATTTTTCTCTTTTGGATACAAATATCTTACAATTACTTGCTACCATAATGTAGTTGTAGTATCTATGCAGTTCTTGCTTCACCCTGTTTTCATTTATGTTGTGCAGTATTAGTGTAAGCTGAATGTGGACATTTCCAGGCTCTGGGGCTGGATTGACACCTGCCGAGGGTGGTGCTCAGAGATGTAATGTCTTTTTCTTTTAGTCCAACCATGAAGTTATTTGGAGTAATTTGCTTATTTTATTGAATTTCAGGCTGTTGCATTATAAAATGTGCCATGCATAATTTCCAGTGCATAAATTTTAATCCATGCCTATTGATCCAATATCTCAAATATAGGAAAATATTATTTCCTTTGTGTAAATTACTTTGAAATCAGATTTGGCTAATCTGGGGGGACGTTTCCCTTTTGCTTGCAGAATACTTTAAGAAATAACAATAAATCCAATAGGAAGTCAAACTCTCTCCAGCAACGCTTAGTGCGCCTTAGCTTCTGAGCAGTGGTTTGAAATCGTGTTGTACCATTCGTTTACCCAAATGTGGCTTTTAATTCACTGCTGGTTCAGCAACCTCTAGAGACTGTTGTAACAGATCTTGTAAGTCATTACTTTAACACTTTACACTGTCTTCACTCTCACTCTTACTTGTCTGCCTCTTGCTTAAAACCAAAGTACACTAACAACTAAACTAACAGGTTTCACATACTGAATATGCAGTTCAATTGCTTGTTGAATAGCAGGCTTCCCTCTATATTCAGATAAGCAGTAATAGCAAAATTATTTGTATTAAAATCGCTGTCTTCTTTTTTAAATACAGCACTAGCAGAATTTGCTAGACTTGTCAAAGCTTTCAGCCTGAATCTTTAGCTACTAGAGGTTGAAAATGCTCCTCTGACCTTCACAAGCCAACCCAGCTGTCATGTGGTGCTGGCTGTGGTTTATGACCCCAGACCACATCACGAGTGGTAGAGCTTTATAGCTGCTTGTAACTGGTGGGCATCACTGTTAAATAAAGAACGGACATTTACCTATCTGAAAGATTAACAGAAATTTGTCAACCTGTCAGTGTCTGTGAATACTCTGCTTAGATAGATACCCAAGAGGAAGAGAGGGGAAGCAGGTGAAGGTGCATCTGACAAAGAGAAATTCAGTTTTGTTTTGGGTTTTTTTTTTTTTTTTTGCATCGTGTCAGCTTTGATTTCTTCTTCATCTTTGTCTACATTCCTAAATTATCTGTCGTAATTGTGCAAGTGGCTTGAATGAATGAAGGTTTTGTCTAATTAAATTGTGAATAACTAAAATGCAGGTATAATCTGATTATCCAAGCAAAATGACAAAATAAAAATAACGTGCAAGTGATTGGTGTGACTTCTTGAACCTAAATTTAGCTTGTTGGTTGTCTTATGCTGCTTTGACTAAAACTGACATCACCTTGCATGTCTGTAAAACAGCACAAATGATTTTGCCTTCTATATGAAAAATGTGTACTGCGTGCCTTACTTTTAGTGTTTGATGGTTCAAGGGAGGGTATTTCAACAAGACTTATGCAAATGGTGCTTCCTAATTCTTGGTGGGTAATTTACATTTAAATATGCAACTCAAAGTAGCTTTAGGCTGATTGTATCACATGAGGTAAAGATACCAATAAACAAATTATTGACTTTGCTTTTCTTATTCTTAACGCTGAGTTTAGAGCTGTTGATAACAGTTGCCTATGATCAGGATCGTTTGTCTTTGTATTAAACTCTGGACAAATATATACAACTGGAGGCAGATACTGAACTCTTCCCTGTCCCTCTACTATTGCATGTTACAAAATCATGTGCTCCTGCTGTAGCAATAGCAACAGTTTTTGTACAAAATGCAAGTACAAGTATTGCTTTGTCTTGCCTAAATCTCTTTCTTTAGTGCATACAAAGTAACTCAAGACTATTTTAAGGCTGTTTATGGAGTAAAATTGCCTTCATTGCTGTCTTCTGTGTTTTATGGTACAGGGTAGCTACCTGTTAGGGTAACCAACAAATCAGATTTCCAGTGAAGATTTTCAAAACATTGTTCTCAACATGATGAAATTAGCTGATGAGCTTCCCCTTAAAATCTCTAAGAGCATTTTTCATATCTCCTCTCTTTCCATATGACATCTTGTTGTCATAAACTGCTGGTATGGCCCTTTTCCTGTCAATCAGTTTCCCATTCCAGCTGCCATCTGACAGCTGTTCTGTCTCTTGAAATACACTTGGAATTGCATGAGCCATGTGGTGATTGTTTGGGTGCTCTCCCCTGTGCTGTGATCTTTGTGCTGTGATCCTCCACCACTGCTAAGTAGCACTCAATGCTGACTAAGTGTTTCTAATTTAGGAATCTGATTAAAAGGTGCTGCTTTTGCTAAGGCAACATAATTCATGTGCAAAACTGCTTCAGCTCTTTTCCTGATCCAATTCAACGCTCTCTAAACATTTTAGATACCTTTCTTTGTAGTGTCTTGTCAAGCTTTGACCGTGCATGTGTTAAGATGCTGAGGCAGCAAGACTCAAGACCCAGCATCTCTCAGCTTCAGACATTGAACTTAAATGTGCAAGTCAAACTTCAGCCTCTGTCACATCTATCAGGATATTGGATGGCTGGGTGTTTTGCAGGAGGATTAATTATTCTGCCCAGAGACAAACCATGGGGATAGAAGTTTGTTTGATTTAAAGGTTTATATAGTTCTGTCCATAGAGGTTATTTACATTTTATTTACAACTAAATGAGTTTATTTCTGGTGATAGAAATGTACATCTCTAAAATGTATGTAATTGAAAAGAATTTAATTAAATAAAATACAAATTAAAATTGTAGTGTTCATTTCTTTTCAGAAGACCATGTACAGTACTAAATATAGTTGCATAAACTGTAGATTTGGGTATTTGACTTTGTCACTAGCACAGAAATGAAGATCCTTTTGATACTACAAAAATAATTTTTAAAAAAGCCCTTCGTAAGACCATCTGGGGAATGCTTTTCATTTCCTGGGCTAGGGAATACAAAGGGAAGCTTTTGAATCCAACTTCAGTAACACAGGACAACTTCTGTTGAATTTGGAGCGGACAAAGGGGTTTGAGCAGAGCAGCCCTGTCCACTTTGGAGTCCCAGTCAGAATATTCAAATCCAATATAACTTCAAAAGGATTATAATATTCTGCTTACAGTCTAGAATGCTTTTTTCTTCTTTTTTTTTAAATTTGACCTACTTTGAAATTCTTAAGAATTTGGCTGAAGAAATCAGATTGACAGCATAGGTCCAGGCATGGGTTCTGTATTCAAGCCAATATTATCTTTGTCTATGCCAATGCAATTAGGCTAAATGAAGTAAAGTGAAGTTGCAGAGACCAGATCATCCAGAGTAAATCATTGTGGGGCTTTTTAACCTGGGAATGCCTGCAAGTCTCAACCATGACAAATGAAGCTTTTGGACTCTGATAAATCATTGGTGCTTTCATTTTACTTTAATATTATTTTCATTTTTGAATACCCAACATCCTGTCGCCCTTTGACTTTTACAATCTCTTACTTCTCCCAGTGCTTTTTTCCTAATTCAAAACAGGACTAGGATCAGAATGAGATCTTTCAAAATTTATTCCATTGTCACTTGTGATAGATACTCTTCCATACATAGTATTGATTGAATATATATTTGTGTAGCTAGCAAACAAAATCAATACTTCTCTTTCAATGTGTTTTCACTCTTGTTGTAGCTCTTCAAGTAGCCCTTTCTGTTTAAAAGCTTTTGCCAGAAATGTGTGGGGAAGGCAGAGGTGTTTATCTTACTGTTTGTCATGTCGAACCTTATAGATCTCTGGTAGGTGCATTAAACCTATAAAAATAAAGTCTTTTTTTCCCTTGATAGACTATATTGGTTACAAATAAAGCCTTTATCCTAAAAGGGAAAGAAAACAATTTAAAGTAGATTTCAGTGTAGTCTCTGTGCTTTTCCTCTAAGCAGTCTTCAACTCTGACCTAACGTTGCATCAAAATGCCATACCTACTCTGGAGCTGTAAAAGTTGTAATTTCTCAGTGTAATTCAAAGCTGCTGAATGCACATGAAATATGATTTAAATGCCAACATATGGAATTCTTGGGAATGTGGATTTTCCATTATTATTTTTAAGCAATCAAGACACGCTTGATTTTTTTTTCAGCCCTTATTTGATCATGTTCAAAGAAACCATAATCCCCATCCTGTTTATTAGTTCAGACCAGAGAGAAAAATTGCTTGAAGCCGTTTAGAAAATGTATCGTTTTTTTTCCAGTTTAGCTATTGAATTAAAAAAATGGTCAGTCAAGCCAGAACAGTGATTACTTTGTCACTCAAGCCTTGAAACATAACAGAATTAACAGAAATTTTTGGTTAGGTTTCATTTAGTATTTGATTGTATATTTAGCAAAATTCCATGTTAGTAAATAATTTTAAGATACCCAGTTGAAATGTTTGAGTTTTTCCAGTTTTGAGTTTTCTTTTCTATGATACCACAACTTCTTTTTTCAGGGACTAAACTACCAGCTAATGGCTGTGAAACCAAGAACAGTGCTTCTTGTGTATGTGCTTGGATAGAGAAACTGGGAAAAATCACATGGCTGCTTTTCCACCTAGAGCACACAATGCTGTTTTCAAAAATGTGTTTGCCTCAGCTGGTGATAAGGGAGCACTTGTCAGCTGCTCTTCAGCCACAAAAAAGACTGAATGCAGGTGGCAAAGAAGGCCAACGGCATCCTGGCCTGTATTAGAAATAGTGTGACCAGCAGAAGTAGGGAGGTGATTGT
>WUAM01000431.1:67563105-67592601 GCA_024336885.1 Actenoides hombroni | reverse complement strand
TTGTGTGACATTCAAATTTATATATATATATATATATATATGTGCATTTTGAGTAAGTAGTACATAGTGTTTTGGACAATTATATATTCTCCGATTTTCATTTTATTTTATTTTTTAAATTTTTTTTCTCCATAGAGTTTTGTAAAAATAATAGCTCACAGTTTCAGAATTCTCAAAATGAAATTTCTTGTTTTATTCCACAGTGTTTCATTCTGGAAACAGCTAGCAGTAAGTGAGCGGCGTTTTCAAAGTATAGCTGGGCAGGTTCAGGATTAAGCCATAAGATGCTATTCCAGGGCAGGGAAGATTAAACCAATCTGTTCTTAAAAGTTACAGGAGTAAAATTCATTTATTCTATTTTAAGATATGGGATGAAGAAATCCAAGTTTGAGACATACATTGCCATGCTTAAAATAGCTTTGAACAAAGTAATGAATGAACTGAGTATCAAGCAAGACATCACGCTCTAGAAAAGTAATTGGCAACTGAATATCAGCGAGTGAGAGCTTCTTGTGACAGACATATTTTATTCTACTTAAGTACCATATGAGTCAGAGGAGAGCTTTTCTTAAGTAACAACCTACCCCAAAATGATAATGTTTTCTAAAGAGCAGTAAGAAATGCACAATTTTAAGGGAAACAAGCAAGAGCACTTCAGCACCAATTTTTGGTGCTACATTCTGAGGACTTTTGGAAAGTGAAATGGAAAGGAAATATTTATTGCTTGTCAGTTTTCACTTGTCTCATGTTATTTCTCAGATCAGAGTCAAATTTCTGAGTGATGTCATAAGCCTCTTTGTAGTAGCTAGGAATATAATAGAGAGTGAAGAAAAGAAAAAAAAAATCTAAGTGCAATGCCAAGTAAATAACATTTCCCAGATATCCATGCACAACAGAAATTTTTAAGGCAATGGCAACTCTATGCTTCATTTGGTGACTCTTGCACCATTACCCTCTCTGGGCATCAGTATAATAGAGGTGGTGGGTTATGTATCCAGCCATTACAGTTCTGAGCCCTGAAAACTGGTTTTCTGCTTGATCTTCTCAAACTGCGCCTTAACCTCTCTGCTTAGAAAGATAAGAGTTAAAACAACAAAGATGTTTGTTTATACAAACATAATGAAATTATTCAGGTACTTTGTCTGAAGCACACAACATCTGAATGAGATTACCACTGAACACAAAAGGGCACACAAGGCAAGCATAACGAACTATATCAGCCTGGAAACAATGACAAAAATGTGTCACTTATCAGTAAGTTACACACGTGCACTTACCGGCCAACCAAGTATGCAAGAATTCAAAGCCTGTGGCATACCCAGTGACTGAATGAAATCTAAACAAATCAGAAGCATAGCAATGGGAAGAATGACCTCCCACTGTATTAAGTTTAAAGCTAGATATTGCCAAGAGACACGCAAAGCTGCTGGGGTATGTACACAGCTAATCCTTGAGATACCATGGAGCCAGACCAAAGATAGCACTGGGAAGGCAGATGGAGGGTTAAAATGTAGCCGTATAAACTGCTGCCAGCTGCCAGAGCAGAGCTGCGATGCAAAGCTCTGTGTTCCAACAAGCAAGGCTGGGACTGAGCAGCCCTCAGAGTAAGACTCGTCCAAGCCCCTCCTTTGATCTCGTTCCTCAGTGGATGCAGTCATGTTGCAACAGTTTAAAAGTTTTAAATACGTTTCATTTGTTTGTAAGTTAATTTGTTTTTTGTTCACTGACCTCATTATTAGCTGGGAAGTATAAATACTAATTGCCAATCTACTACCACATTTTTGTACTTCTTTTTCCACCTGCTCCCTCATGCTAGATTTGTGTGCTAAAACAAATTACAATTTAAATTTACTCAGCTCAGGTGTAGGAAAGCAACAGTGTACTGTATCAGTGTAAACCAGATCTGAGGTACCAAAAAGCTAATCACACATTTCAGACTATCATATTTACACCCACATATGTATTGAATGTAAATGATGTATGATTGTGGACTAACAACCTGATTTGAGGAGGTTGAGCAATCCCATAAGGAATCAAGAACAATCTCAGTAATAGTATTTCTGACCAGCAGTTCTTTCCTGTATTAATACTATGCCTGCTGTGGAATAAAATCTGTTCCATGTAACAAATGCTACCTGCATGTTACTTTAAGTTCTACCTTTCTGTCTGCCCCATTCACTTTCTCTGTGAATTTCAAAAGTCAGGTCTGTATTTTCGAGGAGAAAATCAAACATATACGTGCACAACCTTCCTGTCCTCCTCCCTAAATCCTAAGACAGACTTCCAGGTTCCAGAAGTGAATCTGTGAAAACAGAGAAGCAGAAGCAAGCACCATCCCCAAACGCACCAGAGGCTGGCAAACACACATCTCAAACCAGTTACATCCCAGCTTTATTCTGAATTCATTCTAACTTCCAGATAACTGAGAAATAAACCATAAGAAGTCTTTCTGTAGAGAACATCCCAGGTAAAATCTCTACTGATGTTCAGTTGATTGCTCATTAGATTGCCTTTAACGAAAACCTTCTTTTCAAGTGATCATTTATTTTCCTTTAATAATTTGAACAGTCACAACTCTTACATTTTATAAATTCTCACTATAAAATATCCTGGTGAGGCTTTGCAAAGTATCTAAATGAACTTCTGTGTGGTTCCGACAACAGCATGATTTCTTACTCCTTTGTGAGGGTTTCTTCCATTTTTGGCAGGATATTTACATTCCCAAACTTGACACAGTAATAATAGTTGGTCTTAGCATTCACTGTTGTGTGACTATGGCTTGTATGTTCACTCAAGTACTTTGCTTCAAAGAATTCCCTCTGGCCTTTAATGTTTTTCAGCATGACTTTGCTTCTAACCATCATTTCATGCCAAAATCCAAAATGTTTTGTTACAGAGGTGTGACACTGATGTATTTTGATACATTACAGGACAATTAAGTATCAGTTCTTTAGATTTCTAAATTCAAAAAAACATCTTAGGATTCATCAAGAGGAATGTGGTCAGCAGATCAAGAGAGGTGATTCTCCCCCTTTACTCTGCTCTTGTGAGACCCCACCTCAAATACTGCATCCAGTTCTGGTGTCCATACCTTAAGAGGGACATAGATCTGTTGGAATGAGTCTAAAGGAGGGCCACAGACATGATCCAGGGGGTAAAGCACCTCTGCTACGAGGATAGGCTGAGGGAGCTGGGATTGTTCAGCCTGGAGAAGACAAGGCTCGAGGGGCACCTTATAACTGCCTTCCAATACTGGAAAGGCTGGAGAGGGACTCTTCACAAGAGTAAATGGTTTTAAACTGAGGGAAAATAGGTTTAGATTGGCTCTTAGGAAAAAGTTCTTCAGTAGGAGGGTGGTGAGACTCTGGAATAGATTTCCCAGAGGGCTTGTGGATGTCCCCTCCCTGGAGGTGTTCAAGGCCAGGTTGGATGAGGCCTTGAGCAACGTAGTGTAGTTGAGAGGCATCCCTGCCCATGACAGGGAGGTTGGATTAGATGATCTCTAAGGTCCCCTCCAGCCTCAGCCATTCTATGATTCTATGATTTTCTTCCCTTCGTTTTCCTGTCTTACACGCTCACATTTACATCCATGTCTTTTCTTGTATGATCACCTTTGGCTGGAACCCCTTTTCTATTTGTACACTCACTGTCCTCTACCCTTTAACGTATTTTTACTAACAGGTCTCTAAACTCATTTGTAATTCCAAGAGGCGTATAATCCCACCCTCACTGATGGTATGCAATGGAGATCTGCCTCTATCTTGCCCAGCAGGATTATGCTTTTGTTTTTATTCCATGCTGAGCTGATGACATTGCACTTACAACACTTGATTAAAACACACAAACAGAACAACCTCTTTAAGTGGGGGGAAAAGACAAATGAGTCTAGTAGGGATGACAAAGGAGAAGCTCTCAAGGTCCAAGGCCTGCAGCAAAAACCCCTCCTTTACTCCACATGAATGTGGCTGCCATACATAGTTACCATAAACACTGCAGGCAGCTATTTTTACACATTTCTATGAAGAGTCCAAGGACAAGGGACATCTAAGTTGTGCAAGGCTGACCCTCAAGTAAATAGATACCAACAATTAAAATCTCTCTACCATGGTACATTACACAATTTGAAAACTTCACATTCATTTGTGGGGAAGACAAGAATCTTAGTTCTTCATTCTACATTCTTGTTCTACATCATTTTCTATTATCACCCATTCCTGCAAGTAAACTAGAATTGAATATCATACCTTTTGTTTGTTGGACAGAACTCAAGGCATTACTTTTTAATAGTAAGTTTTATCAAAATGTTACTGCTGTGTAAGCTCATGGTTATTACTGCACTGTAAGCAAGTCTTATAAAGTTATACTTATTTACAAATCATTATAAAAAGACAAGATGAAATGGATTGTATGCCTTCTGCTGCAGAAACAGAGCAGTTACTTCATACAGACATTTGAATTGCTAGTTCTCTGGAAACAAGAATGTCAAAAACATTGAAGAAACAGGCTTTTAACAAACTTGCAGAGTAAGTCAAATGGAAAATTGCAAGTCAAGAATTCTTATTTATTTAGGAAAAAAAATTCTACTGAGTGTGTGGATTGTGCAAATCAGGTTTTATTTAGTGAACGTACCTGTTTCCTCTGTACTAGCAGCTCAAATGACTGTATAAATAGCAGCTATTGGTAAATGCAGCTATCTGTTTTGAAAAGATCAGTGTTACCATGATGACTCTACAGGCAAAAAACATGTGAAGTCACAATTAAGAAAAGCAGGAAAGCCAGCCTTACATTATGCTTGTTTTTCCACAGTAGAAGAATCATAGAATGGCTTGAGTCGGAAGTGACCTTAAAGAGCATAGAGTTCAACCCCCCTGCTATGGCAGCTCCCACTAGACCAGGTTGCTCAAAGCCTCATCCAACCTGGTCTTAAAACACTTCTAGGGATGAGGCATCCACAGCTTCTCTGGGCAACCCGTTCCAGTGTCTCACCACCCTCATAGTAAAGAGCTTCTTCCTAATGTCTAATCTAAATCTACCCTGCTCTAGTTTAAAACCATTGCCCCTTGTCCTATCACCAAATGCCCTTCTACAAAGTCCCTCCCCAGCTTTCCTGTAGGCCTTCTTCAGGTACTGGAAGGCTACTATAAGGTCTCTGTGGAGCCTTCTCTTCTTCAAGCTGAGCCATGTTGATTCATTTAGCTGCAGGTATGCACTCTTAGACAGCTAAAACCAGGCAGTTGATTAGTAAACTTTCAAGTAAATAGGAGTAGCTTTTTTTAGTGTTAGACCATAAGGAAGCAGGAGAATATACTCCCTCTGGTATATGGCTTTAACTTTTTAGCTTACATTTCTAGGGCACTAATGATTTTAAGGAGACCACTGTGTCCTCTGGGAAGCCTGATCAAAATATTTCTACAGCAGTTTCCATTTCAGATGATGTAGCTAATTTAGCTTGCTGGGTTTTTTTTGTTTGTTGGTTTTTTTCCCATTATGGGAATAAACCACCATGGAAACCATGTTATACTCTCATTCTGCTTCTGTGTCCTTTTATCCAATAGTCTCTGTCCTATTTGTTGTATGGTCATAAGGAAATATCTTCATTATCCCTGTATTATGCTGCCTAAGTTTCCTCTTACAGAGGACATAGACTTCTATGTTATGGATTTTTTCTACTACTTTAATCAGGAAAAATACTGTAATCAGAGGCATATTAGCCCTGGTACTGTCTATTTTCCATCAGTAAAATATTCACTGAACGGTGGACTATTAATACCTATTAGCTTCCTGACAAGAAGGGATGACTTGGTGTTGGTTATATTGCATTGCTCACAAAGCCTAATCTTTACATCTAGATATTCACCGAAGAGTCCATTAACTGAGAAATTTGTTTTGACTTTCTTTGTGAGCCTGCAGAGAGAGAGATTTATATAATGAGGATCCTGTTACAATTTAATATTTTATAATTTCTGTTGTTTAGAAGGGATGGGTTTGGGTTTTTTTCTGGTTTAGTGTTACACTTTTAGGTGATCTTGTTTCATTACCCATGGCCAATTCTTCACAAAATGGAAGGGCTGAAAACCGATCTGGAGTTTGAGATATTTGTGATGGGATTTTCAGCTCAGTCTGCTCCTCTTGTCTGGTGCATCTGCTGGTCTCATGATTGCTTGCACTGGCTGAAAGGGAGGGAGGAGGAACCTACAGTGCAGGTAGGTAGGAGGGAGGAACAGCTTCAACTCAGCAGTCCCGTGGTGAGCCAGTTCAGGAAGCTTACTGAACAAATAGCACATAACTGAGAGAGGATGAGGAATGGAGAGGAAGGGAGGATGACAGACCCCAAAATTCAGACTGACTTACATTCTTGTGGGTCCGCATCCTTAATCTCACCCTAGGACTGGACTGCTCAAATTATGAAAGAAGAGGAAATGCTGTGTCCATTTGACTTGTCTAAATCCATGAGTGCTTTCAGTCACAGATTTTAGCTGTGTAAATTTTCCAAAGGGCAGATCTTAAAATTATCAAAGGGTGAGGTCAGAATAACTTGCTAGTCTAAACTTAGGAGAAGAGAACACAGATGTTGTGGTATGAACTTTCAGTGTTTTGCAGTGCAAAATGCACTTGTGGGGAAGACACCTTAAAATGCATGTATGTTGAGAATAGTGAAAAGTAATTTTCTAGAAGATTTTAGATTTCCAGGACTGTATTGTGTTCATGGTGGACTCTTTTTACTGTGCTGAATTCTATAAAAGATCATATATTCATTCTTCCATGGTCAGCAAGGTCATTTCCAAGCTTCCGTCTCTCCAAAGGTCTGGAAGTTGGGCTATCTTTCCTTCATGCCTTTTTCATAGTGTTTTCTTAGCTCAGGTTTCAGTACAAAGTTTCTGTAAAAGTGGTAACTGCTTTGGGGCTTATTCAGCAGCAGGACTGAGGTGCAGTGCAGTCACCTGAATGCAATGGTGTGTATATTGATGGGTGACTATATGGGGAGGACATGGGAAAAAAAAATTCCTCCAGTCTGTGTTTGCCCTCTGCACTGCGTCTGAATTTTTTATTCTTCTCCAAAGGAGTCTAATTTATTTAAGTAAAAATTTAAGACAAAGATGAGTGTGTATGGAAACAAAATATGTTAATTAGAAGAGGAAAAAAAATAAGTCTTCTCCAGGTAGTTTAAAATAATTGGTAAGATAGGTTTGTTTAGGAAACATTCTTCTAACAATTTTACATCTAATAAGTGTAAAATCAATCATTAGATGCAATAAAAGCTCTGGGAATGGTTTCAAAATGAATGAGGAATGCAATGAGAATTCAAAAATAAATAGTATTTTGTCAGGACATGTTAAAAAATATTTTATATATAATGACTAGTTTACCTTAATTACATCAAAATATAAATCGTTCAAATTAGCGTGTATTTGAGTGGAAAATAATTGCATTTTAAATTTCATTGGAGAGACCTGGCAAACAAAATGGTAATTAAAAGCAATTATCATATGAACAAAAAGCATCAAAGCCTATACACTATGGATTTTTTTATTCCTGGAGTTGAAAGCAAGCTAGGCAGAACGATGATGGAGATTTACCCTAGATTAGCAGAATCGGGACTGAGAATTAAAAACGTGTGTACCATAACTTCAGTATAAAGCTGGGATAGAGATCACAATGTCACTGGCAAGGTGAACTCCTCAAGGCATGATACAGACCAAGCAGCTGTATTGTTTTGGTATGGTTTGAATAACTATTTGCCAACAAATTAAGTAATTGTACTCTAGCACTGTCTGTGCAATGCAATCTTTTAGTTCCATTTTTCACCGGGTTTTTATTTTGTTCGTGGTTTTTCTTTTCCCTTTTAACTTTTTCAGTCTATTTCCCTATAATTTCTTTTTTTTTTATTTACTTCAGCAGCAAACCCACCATAAACCCAGGGCTATCCTGTACACACAGAAAGACACTAACCAGCAGCCCTTGTAGATTCACTACTCCCATGTAATTCTCAACCCTTTCTTCCTTTCAAGCACATAAGAGTTTTGCAAATATAATGAAGGTCAAAACCTGTCTTCTGATTATGTTTGGGTTGTTTTTGTTTGGGTTTTTTTTTTGGTTAGTCATTCCATTTAGACATGATCCATATGGAGATGCCTGGTAGCTCTAAGTGAGATTAGGATATTAAGATGAGTTTTCTTTTATACATGTTGTATATATTTATATATGGAGTTCCTGTCTTGACACTGTCACTATCTTGAAGAGTTCCTGGTCGGTGGAGAAGACTTTTTAGAAAAGGGCATTATTACTCTCATGTTATAAATGGGAAAGAGATACAAAAAGCTCTGGTGCAAGGTTGTGTCAGAACTAGGAACAATTCTTTTTAATCCCATTCTAAACCAGTACATTCACAAGTAGCCTTCTTTCGGGCCAGTGACTTTCAAACCCAAACACCTTTTTGAAATTACTCATTGCTAGTTTCAGAATTCAGTATTTTACTTTCATTTGAGGTGCCCTCAATGAGCTTCTTAAGCCACTGTATGCAGGGCAAGTGGCAGTTTCCTTAGGAAGATAAGAAATGCCTTTAGTATGTTGAATAAAGTGAGCACAGATGCAGTGTCCAGCTAGATCAAGCCTTTCCTCATTGGGGATCCTTTTTTCTTTCTCACCTCCAGCAGAAACGTGGGGGAGTTTGTATCACATCATTTGAGAGCTGAAGGACACCCTAGTGAAAATTCCAGGGTATCATTCTGTGGTAAGTTCAACTTTTACGCACTTACTGGTTTCACCACTTAGAAATGAAAAGCCATAGCGAATACATATGATGAAACTGATGCTTTTCCAGGTTCCAGCCTGAATCTTCTGAATTAATGATATAAAAATCTTTTACATCTGTGTTCAACTACAAAGGTTGCTAATTTTTAATGCTGCATGATGTCTGAATTTTTTTCATGAGCTGGATCCAATTTCTTAGGGACTGGTATAAGCTTTTGCCTTGAGAACAGGGAATGGTTTTATTCTTGTTGAGTCTGATGACTCCTATTGATTTGATGTCCTCTAGAAATCTCTTCAGAGGAAAACGCTCTCCTTACAGAGGTAGATTAACTATTTGACCTTTAAGAACCACATGAAAAGCAACTCTCTTTTAAATGCAAAAATGTCACCTGGTAATAAAAGGGACTTCTTAATGTGTTTGGAAGAAAGCTGAAGGTTTTCTTAGGATTGTGCTAGAGCTTCACTCTATATTCTGCAGCTTGCCTTGTGGCAGATTGTTTCATTATCCAGCAGTATCATTAATCTTTTTTATTATCACCTTAAAAATAAACAAACAATGATTTTGTTGTGTTTGACACAAGTAGTGCATTTTAATTTTGTAGGCTTGTATTATTGACTTAGAAAAAAAACCCTGCGACGTTTCAGCTTGAAATACTGACTTACAAACATGTAAACGCTCTTCAGACGTGTGGAATGGCATCTGTTGTGCATATTCAAGTGTGTGATTTTTCTCTCTTCCACGTGGAGCTTAGCAGTAACTAGGAAAGTTAATATTAATTAACTTGAGCAATAATTATTTCTCATTCCTTTTGCTTTCGTAAAAATAAGTGTGCTGTTCTGTGGGCCATACTGAAAGTAGGTCTCTTTAAGGAACCAAAGGTGTAGTCATCTGGTGGAGTTAATTTCAGTAATAATATTGACAGTTCAGTTGGCTTGATATTCTACCTCGGGTTTATTTCTTTATTTTATAACTTAGCAAAATTTTGTTTTCCTCCTTTATTTTTGTCTAACAGTTAAAGGTAATAATAGTAATGACAATGGATTCATTCAGGCTTATTAATGGGGTTTAGATATAATTTTAAATATAATTTTCCTAATTCTAGTGTATGGAAACATGAACAGATAAGATGTTACTGGCATTTATTTCTGTTAGTGTTTTGATTTGAAATTAATGGAAGAATTGTGTGCTTATGAAGGGAATACAGGAGAACTCTTCTGGTGATGTCTTCATTAAACTTGGAGCCACTGGAATAAAGTTTTGTTTCATGGTTTGGCGTTCAGAGCCAAGGAGACATTGCAGTCCTAAAAAAAACCCAACACAAAACAAAAATCCAACAGACAAGTGCTACACGCGTAGATCGAATTGGCCAGTCTCTGGGGATTTGCAAAGTGTGGTAATGATGTAACTGAACAGAATTGGAAAGTAAAGTTATTTAGAAAGTCTGTAGGGGAAATCCAAATAGGTATGTCTGGTTTTCCTTGGCTCAGGTTTTCAGTTGCTCTGTGTTCTCCCTTTGTCTGTTGGTGTACTTCATGCATGATAAACTGATACATGCAAATAAGAAGGAGCAGTAATTTAAAATACATGGGCTCAAACCACCAGAATTATTCAAGAAACAACAGGTACAGCAAAAAATTGTAATGACTATTACTTAATTTGGAGAGTTGCACCATCAGTTTTTGTTCCACAGACTTGGCCTAGATTCATTAAGCACTAGTAGCATGTTGATTAATTCTGTACTACCATAAATTATTATAACTTGATGGGTACTTATTTAGCCAATGTTTTTTCATAGCAGATAGGGGTTTTTTCTTCTTCTTGCCTGAAAACCAAGTATTTACAGAACAATATGTATGTGTAATAAATACATTTATTTTAAACTGGCTTTCTTAAAGTGTCTTCCTATTTTTAGCCCTGCTCAATTATGATTACTAAAGAAAAGAGGTTCTGGAGACTAGATTTCTGTAAGAGCTCAGGGCGAAAGCATCATATTTTCTTGCTCTTCATTGGATTTCATCCAAAGCCAATTCTGTTTAATCTGCCTGCTGCTGCTCTGGAAGTGACATCTGTTCAAATTTACAATCTTTATCATGGCTGACATGTTGTTTGTGTGTCTGTTTACCCCAAGCCCTTGTTCCAACTGCCTCTTGCAGATAATTTGTGATTTTTTCCTTCAGTCTATCACAGGTTGCTAGGCATTGAATTGCTGCATATGGAGCTTTGCTGTTATTTTTTATTTCTTTTCCTCAGCTTTGCAATTATGTTTTGAAGAAGAAATGAGAAGTCTAGATGCAATGTGTCTATCAGGAAATATACTGAAGAAGGGTAGATGAGAAGTGAAGGGGTGTGGGGAATGTGGAAATACATATATAGCATAACCTGTTAAGGAATACAGTAAAGTGTGGGCTCTGATACCTATACATCTCTTGTGTAAAGTAAATGCTGCTTTGTAATTTTAGCCACAAAAGTAGACTTAGGCCAAACAACGAAATCCAGACTGTATTTTTCTGGGGTTAAGATTCATTCATATATAGATAAAATATTTTGTACTGTGAGAATTAAAAAATAATTATTTTTATCTTAAAAGGTAAGAGATAGCCTTTCAATAACAATGGTTATTCAAAAATATTCAGTCTGAATACTTAAGTTTTGGATAAATGCAGGTTTGCATCTTCAAATTTTCCCCAAAGATCTGCAATCATGAAATTGCTGTTGAAAAATCAAAATCAAATATGAGATTCTCTTTTTGGTCACCCCAGGAGTGAGATTTAAGATAACTGAGACTTACAAGGAAGATGACAAGAACTGTCATCTTTAGGTACATGAGGACAAGAATCTCTCTGGAAACACAGAATTTCAAACCTGCATTATTAGCTGCCATAAATACTGAAAAACAACCCTGAGACAATCTTGAATTTCATAATTGTAGAGCACCCTAATATGAGTAAGCTACTGGAATGGGGGGTGGAGGGGAAGTGAGGATCTTTGCCCCCTGCCTCCACAAGCTCACAAAGGAAAAAATACTTCTATTCACTATGGTATGTGCCGAAGGGAGTGCTCAAATGCACAAAAATAAATTGAAAACTGAAGTAATTTTGAAATATCAGAGAATGAAAAGTTAAGGTAAAATCAGCACAATTTTTGGAGCTGGAATACATGATGAATATATGGAGAAAGATTTGAATATCTTCCTTTATTGGTCTTTGGTGCTATAGAAGTGATCATGTAAACATTTCCCACATCCTAAACCAGTAAGAGCTCCCATTGGCTTGTTAGTTTTTTTTCTTTTTATTTTGATTTCTTTCATTCTGTGTGCATAACAGGGACAACTAAAAGCTGAAACAGTATTTTGCATAGATGATGGATTTATCATTATTTAATTGTAAATAATTTTTGAGAAGAAAAATGTTCTATCTTTTCTGAAGAGAAATAATCCCAAATAACTGTTTTCTTGGCCTACTGTCCTACAGCTTCAGTGAACCCAGTCTTAATGTAAAAATAGGGTCCTAATTATTCCTAAAAACTAGCCATAGGCTCATTAACTCTTCCAGCAACCCTCCTGAGACAGTAAAACAGAGAAACAGCAGTACAGAGATGATGGTTACCATCGGCACGGAGCTGTGCACAGACACAACTTGCCCCGACACAGATTGACTTGCTCTTTTTAACACACGTCTGTACGGATCCCATCCCCTGCCTCCCCGGCCTGTGCCTGCCGGCTGCCTTGCTAACAAATAGGAGCTGACACACCTTTGAGCCAAATATGCACAGCAGCGTGACCCATCTCTAGGTTATGCCTTGCTTCTACTGGATGACAAAAGACTAGTTGAAAGAGACAGGGAGAATAGGATGTTTTTAAATATATTTTTACATAGAAATTGTATTCTTGTCATCAAGTTCTCTTCCAGCGCTACTTTTCTTCCCTCTGCATGCTTAAAACAATGTTCATAGTATACATGCACCTCTGTCACGGAGGAAACACGTTTTTGTCTTAATCACTTCACAGATTTCAGTCTTTGTTTTATGATTTGCACAGAAATTCTGTCGCTTCTCATGATTGGATTCTTGCCTTTATTTCTGTGTAGTAGCTGCTGTCTATTAGTGTGAAACGAGAACATCTTTCAAGATGCATTGATGAAAATCACCACTGGCCGTAATTTCTGTATCTGCTTTTTCTGGTAATGAACTCTCCATACCTAGACCTGTGGCTGAGAAAGTTCCTACATTCATTAGGCTGACATCTTCCTAAATTCTTAAGAAACCACAGGTAGCACGTTGCTCTAATGCAGAGGTGTTTCATAAAATTTCGTGAAGCTCTTCCATTGGAGCTGCTCCAAGGGAGAACACCGTGGAGCACTTCCATTTCCAGAAGAAGTTCAATAAAGGGAGCACAAATGTGTTTCCACAGTCACCTTGGAACACTGTGTGCATAACATGCTCACCTAAATTCAGGCACACGCTGCAAAATACTGAATACTGTGTCCTACAGATCAGAAAGTTAGCAGGTGGCATTGAAAATATTTTCCCATTGATACAGATTTTTCTTTTTCTTTTTGTTTTTGCTATGATTGCAAATCCATGACTGTTTTGCTAGTAATAATATGTCATTCCACCTGAGAATCACTTGAGGTTTGGTCAGTATTTCCTGTTCTTTTCTCTTTCCATCTATCCACACTCTGTACATTTTTATCGTATGCTCCTGATCGTGACAGTTGAGTTGTTTCCACGTGCCATTCCTTGCAAGCTTCACCAAATTTGTGTTACCTAACAGTGAGACGTTTGAATTTTTTGCTTTTACTATAAATTTATTTTAGCATATACATTCTGTCTTTTGAACGCTCAGCAGAGGATGGATGTAAAATCCTTACAAGAGCAGTGTACATGAGCTAATGAATTGTTGATGTTTATACAATCAGACTATTTGATGGATTTTACTATGCAAAAATTTACTCTTTCATAAGTGAGATTTGAAGAACTTTATGAAAGCAGAGGTTGTGTTCATCCCCTATTGTTCTATTTACATTTCCAAACCACTAAAATAACTAAATAATGCAATTCTGGTTATTACAGCTGCCTGGAAAGTATCCAGCCTTGCTTTGGGCTGTTTTAATAGAAACCAGTGAGTTAGACAGAGCTAAGCTTGCTGTCTGACTTATGTTGGTATTAGAATCATAAAATGATAGAATCATTCAGGTTGGAGGAGACCTTTAAGATCATCAAGTCCACCCATTAACCCAGCACTGTCGGGTCACCAGCAAACCATGTCCCTCGGAGTCATACCTACATGTCTTTTAAATCCTTCCAGGGATGGAAATTCCACCACTGCCCTGGGCAGCCCGGGCCAGGCCTTGACAACCCTTTCAGCAAAGAAATTTTTCCTAATATCCAACCCAAACTTCCCCCAGTACAGTTTGAGGCCATTTCCTCTGGTCCTATTGCTTGTTACTTGGGAGGAGATATTGACCCCCCCCCCGCGGCTCCAGCCTCCTTTCAGGGAGTTGTCAAGAGCCAGGAGGTCTCCCCTGAGCCTCCTTTTCTCCAGGCTGAACAACCCCAGGTTCCTCAGCTGCTCCTCACAAGACTTGTTCTCTAGACCCTTCAGCATCTTTGTTGCCCTTCTCTGGACACGCTTCAGCCCCAAAATGTCCTTGTAGTGAGGGACTCCTTTCAGAAGCTAAATGGGTTTTAAGCGGAGGAGGTTTGCTTGTAGGGTTTTTTTGTTTGTGTTTGTTTGGTTTTTGGTTTTGTTCTGTTTTGTGGTTTGTTTTGGGTTTGCTTTTTTTGTTTGTTTGTTTTCCTTTTGTGTTTTTGTATTTTTTTTCTTCTTTTTTTTTTTCTTTTCTGGAGCATGTTTTTAACAGCCCAAATATAAACATTTCCCTCCAGAAAAACTTCTTCAAGTCAACAGAAGTAAGACACAACTAACCATCAACAAACCCATCAAACTGAAATGAAAACGTTGAGACTAGATACCTTTTTGTAGCATATTTATCTCTTTTTCTCTTAAAATTACTATTTACCTAGCAGTTTATCTAGAAACAATACTGAATGTCTGGCTTGATGAAATAAGTATGGACTTTTTTAGCATGCTTCCATTAGAGAAATATACAGACATCTATTTTTTCTGCTGCTTCAAAAACCTGCTGCCTGCACACTTAATGAAGTCCTATTTTATCAATATATGGATTTAATTAGTTTCTCTCTTTTTGCATGGCAAGGGTTTGTACTGTGTCTGCAAGTTATATTCCTCAATTATTCTTCTTACTCTTTGTATTATTTTTCCAAAATGAGGTGGAGCAAAGGAAGACAGCATTAACAAGTGGGTGCATTATATGATACAAAGAAAGTTTGAATGCAACCCAGATGTATACGTAACCACGGCGATTACTCATTTTTGCTCCTCCTCCTGCTGTATGTTGTCCTTTATATGACATATATGAGAGAGTCATTTGCCTTTTCAGTTGGCACTCAGACTAGACTGAATAGATATATTATTGTACAGCATGAGATGGGTAGATTTTATCCTATATAATTACAGTATATTCATGTTAGTATTTCTCTCTTACCAATTACAAGGAAACTCTTCCTCTCAGAACTTTTAGATGAGCTGCTTGTGGGATACAAACCAAAGCTGACATCCTCAATTTTGCTCTTGCAGTGCAGAAAAATAATTTGTCCTGATTGTTCCATGTTTTTTGAGAGAAAATTCTGGATCATATTGCCTTCAGCGCTGATGTGAGGTCAAAGAGGGCTTATAGAAAAATGTTGCAAGTTTACTAAGCAAAACTTCCCCCCCCATTATCAATATAGAAGAACTCTTCTGGTGAGTTGTAATAACCTCAGTCTGAAAAAACACCCCACGGATAATATTATAAATTTATGACCAGCAGATATGTAAAATAAGTGTATCTGAAATAGTCACTTGTTTCAAAGTATTGCTTACCTTTTGTTTTGTGGAGGTATCTGGGGTACCGCTGTTTTCAGCTCTGTGGAGGAGGGTAATTAAAAACCACAGCTTTATTATTCTGTCTTGCAATGTTTGACTTCCCTGCCGATAAAAAAAAATAAGCTGTTAGCATAAAAGGAACGCAAATATCTCACATAAAATTGGCTGTGCTCCTGTCACCAGCACTCCAGAAACGGCAAGAGATTCCCCTTGGCCTAAAGCAACCTGCTGCCATCACGCCTTTCAGAGGCTCCGCTGAGCAGCCAAAGGGGGCCAGGCTCACTTAACCATTAATGACAAACGCTGGCAGGAAAAACCAGACAACTACTTGTTAAGCCTTACGAGGCTCTTGGTGCTTACCTTCACTGCAGTCCAATCCTTTGGTAATGCAGCTCGGTGCGTGCTCAGCGTGCGAGGTGAGGTTTAACGCTGCGTTGACCAACACGAGGCCTGACGCGGTGATGCCAACCCAACCGAAGGAGGCTCCTTTACCTGGGCCTTGGACTGTTCTGCGTGGAACCTGTTCAAGCTGCTGTGCCAACTCCTTGAGGGTTTGGTTTAATGAGCCTTTTCAGGGCATTTTCTTCTGTTCTGAAATCATCCATTTTATTTACCTTTGGTGTTATTCATGTCTCGGAATATTTCTTTTGATGTATTTACAAGAGTGAACAAAAGCAGCCTATTAGGTCAGTACAAACTGACGGCTTCGAAGTTTGCTTTCATAGCTTCCCTAGGTTCCTATTTGCAGTTTCCTGGTTAAGCAATAGGACTTCAGACACGTAGTGCTGTTATTGGCCCATGGTGGGGCAAATGCCATTTACTCTAAGGTAATGAGGGATAGAACCAGAGGGGATGGCCTAAAGCTGAAACAAGGTAGGTTTAGACTAGACATTAGGAAAAAATTCTCCATGGAAAGAGTAGTGAAATATTGGAACAGGCTGCCCAGGGAGGTGGTTGAGTCACCATCCCTGGATGTGTTTAAACATTGCTTAGATGTGGTGTAGGGGGACATGGCCTAGGGGTGAACTTGCAGAGTAGGGCTAATGGTTGGACATGATGATCCTAAGGGTCTTTTCCAACCTAAATGATTCTGTGATTCTAGTGATGTTTGAAAAACAGTCGCAGTTAAACTCTTCTCTTGTAATTCTACTCCTCAGGAGAAAGGTTGTTTATTGGTAAATGGTGATATAAATTTAAAAGATCAATATTTAATTCTAGGTTTTGTGATAATTGTTCATTAGATGTGTTTACAGTGTTGTTGCCAAATGCTTGGTTGGATGATGTTTGTATGCTATGTAAAATATCATAAAACCCTGCAAAGATATGAAAAGGTGATTTAAAAGGAATTCCACAGCAGTGTTTTTCTGCTTTCATATAACTGAGGTCTGCACCATAGCCCAGGTTTAGCTAGGTTTATCCTTTTCAAAGTTAAACTTACTACAAGAATCTGGTGGGGTTTTGTTTGTTTGTTGTTGTTTTGTTTTTCTGTTTATATTTTAAAATCCTGTGCATTATTATAATCACATGCTGCATTATAGGGCACAGATTCTAAATCAAATAGTTATTGAATCTGGGTTCCCAAGGTTTTGTTTTTTACCCTGATCTCTGATCCCAGTGAAGAAGTTCTCTCTCAAGATGTTAAAACTGAGTCCTTAACATATTCAGAATGTACAAGATAATGAAATTATGGAAAAAAAATCACACATCAAAGCTTTGGTATTTTCACTCTGTGTGAAACATTAAAACAACATGGTATTTTACAAAACCATATCTCATCAAAAATTAAAAGTAGAGGAAATTTTCAGCAAACACCCAAAAGTAGAGGGGGTAAGTGTATTTGCGTAACTAAAAAGAAACAAAAATCCTGTACATCTTAGAGAACTGTAGGTCTATCTCTTCTTGCACTTCCCTGTAGTTTAAATAAAGTAAATCTGTACATAGGGTTTTAATTGGAGAAGTGATAAATTGTGGTTTGCAACAAGATAAAGCAGATATTTGAAAGGGTGAAACAGCTATGTGGCTTACCAGAAAGCGGTCACACTTGGGAGAAGTGTCTGAAAATAGTAACTTTATATAAAGATGAGAGATGGGACCTTACGCTGTCATTCTGCTCTGTACAAGAGAATTATGCACCATCCAATGAATTACAGTTGTACAGGCAACAGCAAATGTGGCAATGGTCTAATAATATTGCTTTAAGACATCTTCCCTATGCTATTCTACCAGCAGCTGTCAAAATGTAAACTATGTAAACCTGCCTGGGCTTTATACATTGAGACTAAAATAGCACAGAAATCTGCTGATGTTTAAAACAAGTTTGTTTTCTGTTTTCCTCTTTCTGCAGATCTCGTAGAGAGCTTTCATGGCTGTACCCAAAAGTTTGATGGCCAGAATGCTTTGGAATGAGCAGAAATCCTTCCCAAGCCCTCAGGGTGAGTAAAAAGTGTAAAATTATATTGCACAAGCTAAAAACCCCAAACTTTAGCCCTCCCCTTCCCCCCCCATATGAGCTCTATGTGATGCTTCCTTTTCCAAGCCAGCTAAGCTTGGCTGAACTGATATGAGTCCAGGTAATGTCAGTAAATGTTTTATTGTCAGAATTAAGCAAACTGGTTTATAAGAGCTATTATTAAATTTAATAATATGAAGTAGAACAGGTTTTGCCCTGCTAAGTGAAGGGCCATAAGTTTTGTTTCTAGTTACTCACTGGAATTGCATAGTCAGTTTTATTGTAAAATATTTTAACATAATTAGTCTAAAAGCTGCTGGCCGGTGATGATTAGTGATTAAGGACAAAATTTTTCCTTCCGATTAATTACAAACCAGTTCTACACTACTGGAATTCAATGTTAATTCTTCCATTGCTGACAGGAGTAGTTTGGTCCCAGCAGTACTTAATGTCAGATTTGGGATGTGCCTTCTGTCTTTAAGATGTTAGGATCATTGTGTGGTTGATAATCTTTATTTAAGGGTTAACATTATTAAATTAAAAAATGAGATGTTAAGTTTCCTGACACTTTAAATGTCTCAATATGGAGCCTGCTCTGACAATCATAGGATGTGCAGTTTCTTCTCTTCTGTGTGATTACACCATAAGGTTCTCTTTAAATGAGATCATTAAACAATTACAGTCCCGTAATAAATGGGATTCAGTGGAGCAGGGCTTTCCTGCTTTTACTCTCCAGCTCTTCCTACATTTTAATCTAAAGTTTCACATGCAGTTTGAAGTTTCAATTGCACGAAAAATCATGTTTTAGAGGGGCAGGTAATAAAACAGTTGTACCATTTTCATGCTTCTACTGTTGTTAGCTAATGATCTGTATTTGGGTACTTCAGCATTTATGGGACTTGTGTTTCTGCTACATTTTTCTCAGCAATCTGTTTTCCACTGGAATTTTTAAATCTAGGTCCATATACTCACATTCAGTAGCTCAAACTGGGGTCCATACTGATTTTTTTTCATCATTGTGACTTAAGCTATTAATGTTGCTATGGTCATTAAAATCATTGCTACTTTTTCCCCTATTTCAGGCATGCTCTTAGTGTAGAAAGAAGTGATGTGTATGAATAGTTCACTAATAAAAATCACTTAATGATTTTCTTTAATTGAATTTCACAAAGACCTTTAGATGCTTTCAAAGGTATTTATTATTTGGCATCAAGCAATGTGGAGCAAACAATGGAGAATTCTTGGGGTATAAATTGCTCGCGTATAATTCATTTTAAATACTTGTCATTTGAAATTGAAGCTGTTTGATAGGATGCAGGAATTGTACGGAGATTTTGTTCTTATTTCAATTAACCTTTGTCTTAGAATTGTCAGAATGCTTCTAGAAAGCAACTAATTTGAAATTTTATATTTGTATAAACATTCTGTCATCAAACTTCTTGCTGGAATACTTGCATAAAATAAACACAATAGGTGACTGAACAATGTAAACACATTTAAGGATGCAAAAACTAGTTCATAAACATTTAATTCTGTATTCATCAAGATCCAGTTGTAGAGCTGAGTTCTGTATCCTTCCTGGATATCAGTAAATCTTCTTTTTGTCCTTACCCTTTATAATGAAACAAAAAATATGCTGGTTTTTTAACCTCACTTGAAGCTTTATCACAAACAGTTGGGGGCTCATTTAGCTAATACATCATCTGTGCATGATTATGCATCTCATCACTCTTACTTGTGCTACTCTACTCTCTCTGTATAAGAAATGTGAGCACAATACTTCAAGCATAATGGTGCTGATTTTTAATTGTCTTAGGCACAGGAAACAACTGTTCATTAACAAAATACAGTGCAAAATATAACTTAAAATTGAAACTTCTAAATAAAAAGCTGATTTTTCATAGTTAAATGAAATATTCTTACTGTATTTCTTATTGTAGATGTATTATCTATTTGTCACAGTTGATAAGGAACTTTAGACAGTCTAATGAATTTTGATAACTTTGTCATTTCTCTTTATCTACTAGGTTTGCATTTTACCTGTTTGAAATAATAGGTAAAATAACCTGTAAGAGTTTCTTCAGAGCAGCTTTTTACAGAGAAAGGTCTCTTTTTTTTTTTTTAATATATAAATGGATAAGTCAGAAAAATATATTTGTATTCAAATTGAAAAGAACACTTGAACTTAAAATATTAGTATTATATTAACATATGTATTGATCATGTTCGTTTTGTTTTAAATGCTGGAAGGTCATCTAAGATTTTGCGTACAAGTAATCTCATTACATTGTGAAATAACAAAGAGGGAAACACAGGGAATTAAATAGGCATAATGATGGCCTATTTTGCTGTGTGGAAACTCTTCCAGCAAGTGCTGCTTGTCTTGGTGAAAATCAGCAGAAATAATACAGAAGAACAAAATGTTTGTATAACTGGAATGCTAGTCAAAATTGTAAACTGCATCCATGTAAGCTGGCAGATGAGATTCCATTTCTAGCAATACTGACAATGCTTAGTGGTATCATGTTTTCTTAGGTGGCCATCATCATATGACTTTTTATAGTCAACTACCTCTCAGTGAAGTGAGACAAGGTTTGCAGCTCTGTGATGATGCCATCACTGAGTTTTGAATATTATGGTCAATATGTAGACAATTTCTTGTTAGGATCAAGAACTCAGAGCTCTTTATACAAGCTCAAGTAGTGCTCCATGGCACTAACCACATTAGTGCACCCACAAAGTAAACCCACATAAATGTAATATAGGATTTCTTATTATGTATACCATAGATTTTTGAGAGAACAGTGTTTTAATGGTTCTTGGTAGCATTTATATTGAGATCTTGAAAGTATAATTTCCAACAGAGACTATAGATTTACAAAATATTAACTGTTTTTGTAGGAGATTGTTTTAATTTCCACCTAGGAATTAGGGCACCAACCCAGGTGATGTTTACAATTTTATTCTGATTAAGGAGTGTACAGTATTAATCTGTTCAGAGTCTGGGTTTGAATATCCTTTCTTTGTGCGCCCAATATGGTGATTTATGTAAAATATTTAAGTATTACTTATGTCAGAGAAAAGGAGCAAGAGAATGAATCTATAGTATAGTAGTTACATAAGAGAGTCAGGCCCATTGTGAGATTAACACTATACTAGTAGCTGGACGAAAGAGTTGTTGGATATTTTCACACTTTAGTCTCTGATATTTACTGTCATGTGTATCCACATATTTTAGTGAGACACAGAATAACTCCAGAGTCTTAAGTCCGACTCTCACCTGGAGGTAGAACAAGTATTTGCAACAAGTATTTTATGATCTTAAGCCAAATGGAAAACCACTAGCAAGAATGTTTAGAGGATTCTGTTCCTGAGGATGTGACAGCAGTTATTCTGCTGTTCTCTTGGAACATGACTGCTAGGAGTTCTAGTCTGTTCACATAGTTCATCCTCAATACTGAATTACTAGGTAAAAACATGATGGCAATTTTTTCTCTGAATCAAGCCCATATCCTCTTCTCTTTCCTCTGTCCCGAAAGTGAATAAAACCTAATTTGTGGCTTTTCCCAAAACTTTTATTTTCAAGATGGCAGAAGACTTTGTTGAAGAATTTATTTTGGAAAGGGGGAGTAGAAAATATCATAATCTAGGCAAATTTAACACCGGTTTTCTTTGTTGGATAAAGCAGGTACAAAAACACCAAATAACTTAATACGTATTCAGTGTTACCTGAAATGGGGAAGTGTCCTTTAAGAATGAAGACGGTGACCTATCAAATCTATTCACTGATACTGAATGACTCTACAAGTTTCTGCCTGTATTGCTTTTATACTAAAAATAGTAAAAGAACATAACTACGTTGTCCTCAATGGCTTAAACATGTCTCTTTGCTCTCTTCATGTTCTACAAGCTACAGTTTGGTGTGGTATCTATTCAGAGGACAAAATAACAATTGAATAAAGTATCAGATTGTTTAAAGCTTTTCAATGGTCAAAATTCAGACAGATTTTTGACAGACCTTGATAGAGAAGATGAGACTGGATGAAGATTGACAGACAAAATAAGTAGCAAAAGATAATTTCATATGAGTTGATAGCCTGATTTTCTTTGTGACTGTCATAGCTTTCAGATATGTAGGCAATTGCCTGTTTCAGCTTTTGGTGGTTATAAGTTCTGAGCAAGTACTGTCCAGTATTTTGAATTTGAATAATGATTTACAGCATGTACAAATAGTTTGTAGAGTTGAAGGGGTATGGATTTTTAAAAAATAAAGACAAAAATTTTGGTGGTTTCTCTGTAGATAACCAACCTAATTCCATCATGACTTGAAGGTATAGAAATATCTTCTCCAGTTTTCAGAGAAACTAGGTTGAGTTGCCTAATTTCTGAAACTAATTATATTAGCAATCATTTAGGGTATTGTACAGAGAGACTGGGGAGAAAAAAAATAATCTTGTGATTCAGAACAGATAACTGCGAAGTCAGCAATCTAAGAGAAGGTATTTTACGCTTTGAAGTATTGATTGTTTTCCTAAGACAGCTCTCAGCCACCTGGATATAATGAATCCTAGAACTATGTTTTCAGATGTGCCATATTTGCATTTTCTCTTTGTTTCCTACCAGATCTAGATGACTAAGTAAAATGATGGGATAAACAGGAGGAATGTTTTAAATCCTATGATGCTGGAGTACTGTGGATGTATAATCAAAGCTTTTCCCTCCTCATGAAAATTCTTTATGAGTTTGAAAATGGTTTGTAAGTGTCTTCCAGAGATATTTTTTTTTTTTGGCCTTCTATTACATATTTGGTAGTGTAGATTTCAAATGTAAAAGCAATGTTGTGTGTCTCATTTGCTTCATTGCCCCAGCCAGCTGGTTGGATTTTACTGGGAAATAGGTAGGTAAATGCATGATGAAGCTGATAAACCAGTGTAAAAACTAGTACAGTGTAAAAATTCTGTATTCTGTTGCTCTTCTCAAGTACAAGATCTTAACTAACAGAACAAACATTACATGCATTGCTCAGCCTGTTGTTTCTCAACTGTAAAGTCAAATTGGCCAAAGTGAACATTTGCAAGTACTCCCATGATAAAATAATAAGCTTTTTGGTTATGAACATCTATTCAGTTTACCTAGGAATGGACTCAAAGTTGAGCATCTGGAAAATTGTTTTTCCTCTTCTCCCTGCCAAGAATTTTCATTTCATAATGTCAAATGAAGATAAGCACGTTGTAGCCTGACCATCGAATACTGCACCGATATTAAGAAAGAGGTTTGGGTAACAGTTTGGGAGTCTCTGGAGCAGCAGATTTGAAATGGGGATTCCACAAAGTGCAGAGGGAAAAGTGGTGTGTTGGAGCATGTCAAGTTTTGCATTTATAAATGTTAGGACAGAATTCCATTTATCTTTGGTGCAAGATCATCCCAATCATTTGCATTTTATTTCTTGTGTAAAAGTAAAGAATGAAATATTTAGGACAGCTGGGTTTTTTAACGTTGTTGCCAATTTTAAGAAATACTTGAACAGCAATATTTGCTAAACGTGTGTACACCAGAAATGGTGATTTCAGTGAGATTTTTTCCAAATAAGTGGAAATTTTGAAGAAGAGATACTTTAAAATAGGGGTATTTCCTCTTATGTCTGTCTTTATTGAATTCAATGCTACTTTAATATAGTGGCTCGCATTAGTTTTGTTTCAGATCAGCAGAAAAAATTAGAATAAGTACCTTAGGGGGGGGAAGTGGCCAAGTAATAAATTGAAAAGAAACCGCATTAATTTCAGTGGGTCACTCTATGATGAGATGGCATGATGTAACTCTAGGTAAGGTTTTCCATGTTTGCCCACTCCCAGCTACTTATGTTTGGCAAGTGCATTCATTTCAAAATATTGAATATGATGTATTATGCTGTATGTCCCATTTACTTTAGGGAAACTTTGATTTCTGAACAAAAATTTCCACTGGCATCAGAAAATAGTTGCTAGAGTTTCATTATCTGAAAATATTTATTTACTGTATCAGCCTGCCTTTGAGGCTGGCCAACCCACAGATTCTGCAGTTACCATCAATGTTGTGGAAAGTGGGTCTCTGCCCTGTGCAGATTGCCTTATTAATTCTGCTCAGCCCTTGCCTTCCAAAAAAATCAGTGCAGTGTTGTTTTCTCATCTCTAACCAAATATTTATCATTAATCTACTTTGGAATACAGCATGGTTTGTGACATGACAGTAATATATCTGACATAAGCAATCAGGTGAAACATTATTGTAAGGCAAGCAGGGCAGAGAAACAATTTTAAAAATTAATAAGGGAATAAAATATGTGCATTTGATATATTTGTTTTTCTTTAAACAGTTTAGAAAGAAATTGTTTTCTATTTCAAGGAATCTCTTGCATACTGCTAGTAATGTAACTGCGCTGGTGTGAACTGCCATCATTCTAACAGGGGAGGAATGCTGAAGTTATGGGGTTTAACTTCTTGGAAGTTACTTTTTCTTCTATGTGAATGTCAAGGTTTAGAGGCTGGGCTGGCCACTAGATGAATGACAGATGCTCTCTATTAACCCCTGCTGATTTAAAAATTAATCTCTTGTCATTTTGAGATAGTGATTTTTGATTACTGTTTCCCCTTCTTGGTATTTGTCAACTTAAAGTTGACCCTCTTGACTTTGAAAAGAATACTTTTTGCAACTGACTTTTCTCTTGAGACTGTTTTAGCCTTCCAGAATAAGAAAGCATAACTTCTACCTTTGGGTATGTCTGCAAATATACATTTTGGACATAGTTTATAAATTAAGTAACTTCATTTAAAAAAAAGATGATGTAAAGTAAACAAGTTTGTTGGCTGCAGCCCAGCAATGACAATTCATATTAAAAAAATCCAATATTGACTGCAGTGGTGTTACACAGATTTGCTTTGTCTGAGAATCCAGGTATATGCTGTTATAGCAAAAAGGCCAAGACAATCTATCACACATTTTAAGTAGTCTCCTCTGAATCTATTTATTGTATTTTGTTTCCCCTTACTTCTACGTATTGCACTCAGTAAATTTTCATTTTCCTGGGAAGGAATCATCAGTATAGTAGCTGGTGAGAGGAAATGACAAAAGACAGAGGTACTATTGCTTCTTTTGCTTTCAAAACATCATTTGTTGTATGGGTGTTTAGAAGTCATTTGAAAGCTAGTATTTTCCGCTGGGTGTCAGTGGAAAAACTATATGATTATGAAGTGCTTCTAATCTTGGACCGCTGAACCCCAATCCAAGTGTGTGGGATTTTTTTGGTTTGTTTGTTTTTCTGTTTGCTTGTTTTTGTTTTTTTAATTTCATAGCAAAGATTACTTGACAATATTTACTTATCACAGCAAATTGTTGCCCATTTGCAAACAGAAATTCCTGCATCAAAATTTGTGTTTATTCAGAATGGAAGTTTAGGTTCAGACCAAGTTAATAATAACAATCATTTTTGCTAGTGTTCATTTCTGATTATGTTTGTTAGATTTCACGTGCAGGTACTCTTCATATAAAAACTTTTCCTTTTATATGTGAAGAAGTGATGATATTGTAGGTACCTATAGTCATAAATGGATTAATAGGAAAAAGTAGTATTAAGACCAAACTCATATGATATTCCTGCTCCCTCATCCTTCAAGCTTTATTTTTAGATAGAAGACTTCTTCAGCCTGATATGGTTATGCTAGATTTGACATATATTATTCTATCAAAGTCATTTACTGCTTGCCAAATACTTTTAGGGGAAAACCCCCGTAAACCAACAATAAAAAACCCTCACAAAGAGAAAAAAAACCACACAGACTTGGTAAAAATGAGTCAGAGGTGAGTATCTGGTTCTCAATAAGCCAGGATGGCTTGTTCTTGGACATCCTTCCCGGTGCACCTTCTGTGAATCACTGTCACACAATGCTATTGATGTGATATATTGCCTTTCACCTCCCCCGGTAAAGCCAGACATATCTTCTTCACCCTTTTCCCAAACCTATTCATTTACTTACAACTCATGGAAGATTAGTTAAAACACCTAGAATGATAAATCAGCAGAATTTGTAAGGGCTTGTTTGTGCCTGAATGTTTGAAGCACTCGTGTAATTGCTGCAGAGCTGTTTACCTCCACTTCAGCAGAACAGGAAATGTAGCCTGTACATGGTGATACATCTGGAAGTACTTCTTCAGTGTGTCTTCTGAGAGATGCATCTTTTTTTTTTTTTTTTCCTCTTCCTTCTGTGAAAAGTATGATTCAGTTTGCAGAGCAGCTGTGGCTGCAATCTACTTTCACAAATCAGCAAAACAACCCTAAACTCCTGTCACTTCTTGTCGAGGAGCTGGTGACTTGCCAGTGCTGGTGTTTCACATCTCAGTGTTTTGTAAGATCTTGACATGTACTGCTTTGAGGATTCAGAAATCATTTTGCTGTTTGGGGGGCTCATTTGGGAAGTGAGATGGATGAAGTCTAAAAATTCAAACCAAATTTCCATTTCAGCATTTCAATTTGAATGACCAAAATGGAATGTTTTACTCTAAACATCAGTCATGCTGTATATTCCTAAAGGAAAACTTGATGTTTAAACTGGCAGCCCACTGAGATTTAGGAGAGGTCTTGGGAGAGAACTCCTTTGGGTGTGAAATAAACGCCAAGTGGGATATGTGCTGGGATGAAAAGGGGTATGTAAGCTTGGCTTTTTGCCCATTGTTTAGGCTTCTGTGAAGATTAAAGGAGGTTTGGAAATGGTGTGATTGCTGAAGGAAGCTGGTCTTACTAAAATCCAGCCCCTGGTCTCTGAACTAGCCATCTGAGTTTGGCAACAAGTACGTTTTCTGAGCTTTATCTTACTTAATGGGCAGAACACTGATATAAAAAGTCAGCTTTGATTTAAAATAGAAGGAGGTTTTGCTTTGCTTTTATGGTACTTTGAAGATGAAATAACCATGATTTCTTAGATCTGTTTATTTCTCCCTTACCCTTTCTAATTCAGTTGCTGTTCTCTAGCATCTAATGCCTGGTAGTAAATTCTACTTTCAAAGATTAAGTTTTTTGCACTCTGGTGTTTTGCCTTCTCCTGTGTAAGAGCAGACTTTGCACACACTCAAACGTGATGAAGGAACTCTGTTGTTTATATCTGGTTGAAAAGATAAAGCTTGGCAACTGATAATCTTTTTCAGTACTATTTTCCAATACCAGCAATGATGTTTGAATTCAGTTTGTTGACTCTTAAGCCAGGGGAACAGTAGAAGTAAATAAATTGCTTTTTGAATGATCAGACATGAATAAGTGTTATTACATGACTGATTCCCCATTCATACAGCATGGGGAATAAGCAGGAGGAATTGGAGATCTATGTTTGGTCACAGGGCCATGATCTCATTGCAATTACAGAGACATGGTAGGATAGATCACATGACTAGAATGTTGTCATGGTTGGTTATGTGCTTTTTAGGAAACATAGAATAGCAAGGCAAGGCGGTGGAGTTGCTCTTTATGTGAGTGAGCAACTGGAATGTATTGAGGTCTTCCCAGGGTGGGGAGTGAAGAACATGTTGAAAGCTTATAGGTGAGAATTAAGGGGCACGCAAATTTAGGTGAAACTGTTGTGGGTGTCTACTACAGACCACTGAACCAGGAAGATGATGTTGACAAGACCTTCTACAGGCAGCTGGAAGTAGCCTCAAGATCACATGCCCTTTTGATCAAGGATGACTTCAATCACCTTGATATTTCTTGGAAAGGCTACACAGTGAGGCATACTCAGTCCAGAAGGTTCTTGCATTGCGTCTATGATAACTTCCTGATGCAGGTGTTGCAAGTGCCAATGAGGAAGGGTGTGCTGCTGGACCTTGTATTAACGAACAAAGATGATGTGGTTGGGGTTGTGAAGGTTGGAGGCAGCCTTAGCGGTAGTGATCATGGCGTGGTAGAGTTTAGTATCATACAAGGAAGAAGCAAGGCAATAAGTAAAATTGCAACCCTGGACTTTAGGAGGCATAACTTTGTGCTTTTCAAAGACCTACTTGGAGGAATCCCTTGGGCTAAGACTCTAGTAGTTAAGGGGAGCCCAAGACAGCTCGTTGATATTCAAACATTACTTCCTCCAAGTTCAAGACAGGTGCATTCCTTTGAGTGAAAAATCAAGTAGAGGAGGCAGGAGACCAGCATGGATGAGGAAGGAGCTGCTGAAAAAACTCAAGTGGAAGAATGAAGTTCATAGCATGTGGAAGAAGTGACTGATCTCTTGGAATAATTATAGGAATGCTGCCAGGAACACAACAAGGAAGGCCAAGGCCCTCTTGGAATTAACTCTGGCAAAGGAAGCAAAGGAGAATAAGAAGGGATTCTTCAAATACATCAGTGGTAAAAGGAAGACTAGGGAAAATGTGGGCCCACCACTGAATGATGCAGGACATCTGGTGACAGAGGATGCAGAGAGAGTGGAGTTACTGAATGCATTCTTTGCTTCTGTCTTCACTGCTAAGACCAGCCATCAGGAATCCCAGACCCTGGAAGTAAGAGTGAAAGCCTGGAGGGAGGAAGTCTCTCTACTGGTCAATGAGGATTTGGTTAGAAATGACTTCCATAAACTGAACACACCCAAATCCATGGGCACTGATGGGATGCACTCATGAGTGCTGAGGGAGCTGGCTGATGTTGCTCTACTACACTCCATCATTTCTGGAAGATCATGGAGAACAGGTGAGATGCCTGAGGCCTGGAGGAAAGCCAATGTCACTCCAGTTATCAAAAAAAAAGGCAAGAAGGAAGACCCTGGTAACTACAGACCAGTCAGCCTCACCTCCATCTCTGGAAACGTAATGAAGCATCTCATTCTGAAGATCATATTTCAGTACATGGAAGAATAGAAGATTATCAAGAGTAGCCAACATGGATTTGCTAAAGGGAAGTCATATCTGACTAATCTGATAGCCTTCTATGATGGTGTGACCGAATGGGTAGATGCAGAGAGAACAGTGGATGTAGTCTGTCTTGACTTCAGCAAGGCTTTTGATACTGTCTCCCAATATATCCTCATGGGTAAGATCAGGAAGTGTGGGTTAGAAGAGCAGGGAGTAAGATGGGTTGAGAACTAGCTGAACAATAGAGCTTGGATGATCATGATGATTGGTGCAGAGTTCAGCTGGTGACCTGTAAGTAGTGGTGTTCCCCAGGGGTCCGTTCTGAGTCTAGTCTTATTCACCATCTTCATCAATGACCTGGATGAAGGGATAGAGTGTACCCTCAGCAAGTTTGCTTATGATACTGAACTGAGAGGAGTGGCTGATACACCAGAAGGCTGTGCTGCCATCCAGTGAGATCTGGACAGACTGGAGAGCTGGGCAAAGGCA
>WUAM01000431.1:67549399-67563005 GCA_024336885.1 Actenoides hombroni | reverse complement strand
GGAGAGCTGGGCAAAGGCAAACCTAATGAAGTTCAACAAGGATAAGTGTAGAGTCCTACACCTGGGGAGGAACAACATCATGCACACCCGGTACAGGTTAGGGGTAAACCTGTTGGAGAGCAGCCCTGTGGAGGGGGACCTTGGCATCCTCCTGGACAATAAGCTATCCATGGAACAGCAGTGTGCCCTTGTGGCCACGAAAGCCAATGGTGTCCTGGGGTGCATAAAGAAGAGTGTGGCCAGCAGGTCAAGGGAGGTTCTCCTCCCCCTCTACTCCACCCTAGTGAGACCACATTTGGAGTATTGTGTTCAGTTCTGGTCTCCCCAGTTCAAGAGGGACAGGAAAATACTAGAGAGAGTCCAGCGGAGAACTACAGAGATGATGAAGGGACTTGAACATCTGTCTTACGATAAAAGGCTGAGAGGTCTGGGGCTGTTTAGCCTGGAAGAGAGAAGACTGAGAGGGTATCTTATTAATGTTTACAAATATCTGAAGGGTGGGTGTCAAGTAGAAGGGGCCAGTGTCTTTTCAGTGATGCCCTGTGATAAGACAAGAGGTAATGGTAGCAAGGTGAAACACAGAAGTTCCACCTCAACATAAGAAAAAACGTCTTTACTCTGAGAGTGACAGAGCCCTGGAACAGGCTGCCCGGGGAGGTTGTGGAGTTTCTCCTTCTCTAGAGACTTTCAAGACCTGCCTGAATATGTTCCTGTGTGACATGTTCTAGGTGTTCCTGCACAGGCAGGGGGGTTGGACTCGATCTCCAGAGGTCCCTTCCAATCCCTACAATTATGTGATTATTTCCTTTGCTCTATTCTTTGTTTTCCTTATGAAATTTCACTGGAATAATAAAATTGTTTTAATGAAAAGCAATGAAAACAAGTCCCACTTGAAATGGGAAGATGTTTTAGTATACATACCTCTATTTTGCTAGGACACGTGAATCTTCATCTTTACCATTCTTATGTGATTTTTGTGGTGTGGTTGGTTTTTTTGGTTGGTTTGTGTGGGGTTTTTTTCCTTCCCCCCCCCCCATATTAATCACTGCTGAATGCAGAAAAAAAAAACCCAACCAACAGTAGGATACATTTTGATACGCATTTACTCTTACCACTGTGAAAAGATAGACCCTGGACATTCTATAACAGTCCAAATGCCTGTAATCTTATGACATAAAATGAGTGTATTCTCTACAGAACAGGATGGTTTTCTATATAACAGGATGATCAATTGTGATATCACTCCCAGTAGAGAACAAAGTTCTCTACAAAGACATTTTGTTTATCTTCCTTTCTTCCTGTGATTATACTTCTGTAACATATTCTTCATTTTATTTGTAGGTTGGCAAGTCTGTATTTGTCCTCTAGTGAGGTGAACTGCTGTTTCCATTATAGTTTGTTTTTCTTCTAAAAGTCTAAATCTGCTTCATGACTTTCTTTGACTCTGTTGATGAAAGGATGTTTTATATATATATAACCATATTGATCTTTTCTCAGACATTAACACAAATTAACTGAAAAAGAATGTCTAAATGAGGAAAGAATAAGTAGAAATTGCTTTTCTCATATGAAAGTACATGATTAAAAGAAGATACTTAATTTTTTTTTTGGCCTCTTGATTTGAAATAGAAAAATCTTAAATTTAGGTGAAATACGTCTCAGTCCTCTTTTCTACTCTAGCTATTATGATGGATGGTCCCCCTTCCTTAATTCCTTTGAATTGAGTGTTGTGCTCTCATGTATAAGAACATACATGAACTTTTTTTGACAAAATAGGGAGACAGTGATAAAAGTTGATTTTATAGTAGAATTGTAATATTACTACTTTGTCTTTTTCTAGAAAGAAACGTTGTGTTCACACAATATTTCTGGGCAAAGAAACATTACAGGTGAGAGTATGCTTTTGAGATGTTGGCTTGATTTGTCCTGTATGCTTCTAACACCAGTTCCTTTTGGTCGTCCAGAGTTTTGAGGATATTTGTAGCTCTTTCCACCTACCTGGCTCCCTCTAGAACCAGCACAGACTTTCATAGAAGTATTAATTAATTATCCGTAATTCAGTCATATAATAAAATACCTATGGGTATACTCCAAACACAAGAAAATAGATAACAAGTATCTAAAGTATCTAATGATATTGAAATAATTGTCAAAACACAGTATATATCTGCTCATTAAATGTGATGTAGTGCAAACTGAATAAATTAAGTCAATTCATTAAGCACCACCTATATCATAATCCAATAATTTCAGTCCTCCGTATATTTTCAATTATTAGGTAAATACCATCCCTACAATGAATGTTCTCATTCTGTTTATTCTAGTTTTATTTCTAGAACTTTCTGTCATTTTGCTGCAAACTGAGAAATTCCCCATGGGCATGCATTTAGATGCTAGAAATCTTGCTGAAGTCTAGCACGGTTCTGTTTATTTATGTCTTTGGTAAATGAAGGAGTAAGAGTCAGCTTCTTTTTCATAGGAGAACTTGTAGGATTGTTTCTGATAGAGAGCTACAATTGCGGAGTAACATGTGTGATACAACATGGAAGTGGTATGGAGGTGTATGTAGCATGCAGACATCTTTAACTAAGCAGCTGATCCATATCAGCATTGATTCTTTTAGTTGGTACTTCCACTCCTTACCATCCTTCTTAAACAAGCATACAGCAGTAGCCCTGCAAGCACGAATCCATATGGAAGAATGTATCGAGGTCAAAATGCTTCAATCAGTCCTCCAAAATGCTCATTTTGTGTTGACAGTCCTGATGGTTGAACAATTTGCAAGTTCAGGTTGAGGCAAAAGCACACCATTTGTTTTGTCAAAGGTGAGCTCATCTGATGCTCTGAAAAGACAGGGTAACCTGGAGAAGAGATCTAATTATAACTGCAGCTTATCTCACTGACAGTGGTGGGATCTGTCACTTTGAACAGAATGATGAGTTATATTTTTGTTTCTTGCCCACAGTATCTAGAAACATGGTTGCTTACTGTAGCAAATTAAATCATGTTCTTTTTATAACCTGTGACCAACAAGGAGAGTAATACTAGTCTGTGTTTCCCATCCAGGGACTCCAGGTAGTCTTTTTCCCATCAGGGCATCTGGTTGGCTGCAAGTCCTTTCTGTTTCCTCTTTTGTAAGCATGACAAAGCTTTGGGTGACTACTTAAAAACTGCAGTTACAGTTAAAATCTCAAACCTTCTGGAGTAAACCAAATCTTTGTGTTGAACTCGATGCCTTGTATGGTAAAGCTAAAATAAATATCATATTTCTTAAACAGAAATAAATTATAAAATGGGTGAGGGAAAAAAAGAAATAAATTCTAGTATAAATATTCCTGTAGTTCTGGGGAGGCTCTTTTATTTTACCTGCTGTCTCCATTAACAGAATGCTGGTTTTTACTACAGAAACCCTTTTTTTTTTTTTCCTATACCATTCATAACAATAAATGCTGTTCTTCTGAAGACTGAGAACAAGTCAGAAGAGAGGAGTTTAGGTAGTAAATATTTGACAAATTTATGGGGTTTCTTGTACCTGGCTAGTTAAAACATGTGCTGTTTCAGATTAGAATAAAATGTAGGCTCTGCATTGGGAAAAGCTATTTAAAGAAAGCTTGTTTCTTCTTTGATATTGAGGGTGTAGAAGTAGGTGAAGACTGATCAAAAATAATTGGTTATGAATATTTTGTCCATGGAGGAGATTTTTCTGTAAAAATAAGATGACAGAGACAGAAATGAATGAAAATAGCATTGAGGCAATAGGAAAGGAAAAAAAAAACCAACCCAAATCATCTCTTTCTACACTAAGAACTGGAAGAAAGAGAAAATTAAGATGATGCTATAGGTTAGGAAAATATGCCCTTTAACATCTGTGCAGAGTCTGCGCATATTTTATATTCTGCATTTTCCCATTCTGTAAATAATGTTTGGTTTTTTTCCTGTTGGTCACTGCCCACAATACAGATAAATATAAAAAAACACCCAGTGGATGGGAATGATATCTAATTATCTAGATAGAACTTCATCTCCCTTTTTGAGATTATTTTTGCTTCCTTTTCCTACCAGTCCACTGGATGGCTCTGTGATCACTTAGATGCTGTACATATGCTGAGGCATATCTTGGTAGTGTGATCATTTACTTAATGTTGTACCAATACCTTTGCTTCTCAGCTTTGAAGACGAATACTACTTTGTCAGAAGCAGAAATAATTAATCAGACAGCACATCTATACAAAGAGTAATAGTATAGAGAAGAGAAATATATGATTTTGCCGCTTAAGGTAAAACTGTCCTACACTGTTTGGAAGGATGCTTCCCTGGTGTTAATGTCAGTGTGAAACAATTTGCTTGGTAAGAGGTGCTTGCAGGCTTGGCTTAATGTCTTACATATATATATATATATGTATGTACAATAGATATACTTAGTGTCAGATGTACTGCAGTGTGAAGATTCACAGTTTTGATAGAAAATGTTAGTACCAGAGAAACACCTTCCCAGGCAGGTTCAGGCCTGGCTGGGACAGACATGGCTCTGGCTTCCGTGTTCTTGTTATCTGTGTTCTTCAGGTTTTCTCTTAGAAGAGAAATGGCCAAACAAACAGCTGCAGTCTCATCTGCACTCCGCAAAATGTATGTCGTTATCTTAAAAAGAGGGGAAGTAAATTCAAAAGGCCAGTGATGCTGTAGCTGATTAAAACTGAAGAAAGAGGGAGCTTTTTATAGCTGTCTTTTCCTATAAATCACTGACTTCCTCTCCTTGGGAGATTGCCAGTATAAAATCCAAGAATTTCTTGGCATTACTAAAATCAGAAGAGACCTAGTTTATATTCCCAGAACTGTGCAGAACAGAGCTGGGAAATGTTTCATTTCTGCACCAAAGCAGAATAAGCATCTTAAGAAAAAAAATTATCACGTACATTCACAAATTAGTATAGCACTATGTAGTGGTAATACTATAAATTGTATCTTGGGGAACTACTGCTTTAGTGCAGAGTCTTTAGAGAAAGACTTGGTGTATAACAAATCCTTCATTTCTATCTGGTTTTGCTTCTTAGAGAAACTGGTGCTGTGTCTAAGCTGTTAACGAGGTCAGAGAGCATGTGAAGGGTACCCCAATCACCTGCATTGCTTAACTGTAAGATCAGGTTTTTGTCTTTGTTTTGGATCATTCTGTCTAGGCCTTGATAGAAGAAAGATCAGGAACAGTCCAGGGGATATGGTGCATCCATGCAGCTGGGATGCTATCAGGTTTGCTTTCTTCCAGCAGGCTTTGTGCCTTGAGTGCTACCACAGCAGCGGGCTGATGTGAGGGAGTTTTCATTAACTGTGCCTTCCTCTGCTTTTAGTTCTATTCCAGATGTTTTCCCATATAAAACCTTTTACCTGTGCTATTGAGGAGCAGCAAATTTGGAGAGTTAATCTACTGTGAAAGTGGAAGAAGCTGGACTAGTGGAACCATGCAGCTGCTGTGCATTAGATGGATTATTAAATAATTTAATGCTGTGAAGTAGTTTATTTGTAACTTTTTGAGACGTTTTCAGTAGTTTTTTGTAATTGCTAAACAGCCTGAAAATATTTCCAAGGTCTCAAATGATAGAACCTCGAAGGTGACATTCTGTCTTTGTCACAGCAAAACTCACTTCGGGATTCTGTTTGGTTCTTAGCACTACAGAGTGCCACAAAAAATGTTTACCAGAAATCAGCAATGTTTAGGAAGCTGTTTTTAAAGACAACAACAAATCCAAGCCCAAGCAGGAATTCACGTTGGAGCTGTACGTGAATAATGCTGCTTGACTGCATGAATGGAGTTATTGTAATACTTTGGACCAAATCTTTCCTTTTTTTTTAGGTTAAAGGTATTAAGCTTAGATTCTTAAATAGCATCATTCATTGTTTTGTAGCTATTGGAGGAAAGCTATTGATGTGTGAGTGACCAAATAATTTGTCATGAGACTACTTATATTTTTTTCCTTTCTGCTCAGAAGCTGAAGTGATGATTGAAAGATACATGCCCATTTGCTCTCTAAATACCTTAATGTTTAATGCATTCAGTCATTGAAGAAATAAAAGACTTTTCTAATTCCAGAAGGAAAGATTATCACAAAATTTATAGACATCCTCTAAGTATACACATATGTATGACATACATATATGACTTATGAACTTAAGCTAAGGTTCATGAAGGAGATGAACAGTAAGAAGGGTACAATGACTGTGGTAGTACAGTGTTTTCTTACCTGGGACTAAAGATATGATCATAACAAAATTAAAAATTACAATTTTTCTTCCATAGTTTCATTTACTCTTGCTATATTTACATTTTAATAATTTAATATTTAAGTATTATTTTTGCGGTGGTACCGTATAATACGCTGGCAGGGGTGATCTAAACTAGAAGAAATTTTCAATTAACTAATATACTGCTAACAACTTCTTAGACTGCTAAGCAAAACAAGAATAAGATTATTGTAGTTGGATTTTAAATTGTGAAAGCTAAAAGAAAATTAAAGAAAACCATTAACGTGAATGAAATGAGGACAATATTTTGCCTATGTGCCATAACTGACAATTAGAGCAAATGCAATTTTTGCCATCTAAGAAATTTTTGACGGGCATGTAGGCGTACAGAAGTAATGAGCTGCTTTTATTTCCTTTTGAACATGGATGCATACAGGTATACCTACATTTTGTTACACATGTGTATGTCTGTACTTGTGCAGACACACGTCTTAATCATATGTATAGAAAATACACATACACATCTTCAAAAAGTGCATGTTTATGATTTGCTTCTTTTTTTACTCTATTAGACAGTAATCATTCTATTTGTATCTACTATTGCAGTGCTTAGAAAAGGAGTAATCTGATTTTGTCCTAGAGACATAATTCTGTTTTGTATATTGCTGGTTTAAATGCCTTTCTCCTGTGAAATCTAGAGCTTTGTTTTTGTCTTCAATATGAGATATTAAGGTATAGTTTTCATATTTATACCTCGTCTTCTTTGACTCTATACAAACTCAGCTGGTCAAAGTAACAAGAAAGTGCAAAAGGGAAGGAGTAAAGAATTTCAGATTTTTTTTTTTTACCTAAGAGAGTATTAAATATAAACTACAAAAAGTTGATTTAGTAGGACACACTGGATCTATTTCTTATGATGAGTGGTTTATAAAATATTATGCAATCTTCAAAGACTTCTACTTTTAAGATGATTAAAAATGATTTAAAAGACTTCATCTGAGAAGATCAGAATGCTTTGTTTATTTTAAATTAGTTCTAGATATTTTAGGCTTTATTTACTTTAAAGGAGGGGTGAGGTAGAGGAAATAATGATAGACCCAAACTCTAATTCCAAATTTCTAGGAAGAATATGTGGTGAAATATTCAGAGATATGTCTTCATAGCTCTCAGGGTACACAAGTGAGGAAGAGATTCCTAAAAAGAGGGCGGTCAGAGATTTATATCTGAAACAAAGGAAGAAATAGTTTTACAATTTTAACTTCAAAAAGCTTTGCAGAGCAGTGACTCAGTTTTTGTAGTGGAGGGAAAAGGGGAAAGAAAGAGAGACAGGAGAGAAGGGTAGGTTGATAGTAGGATTTCCGTGACCATGGCATAACACAGAAGTAGTCTTTGTAACACGGAGAAGAGATTTCTAACTTAGCCATCAAGAAGTTAAGGCTTGACTTTGGTTTTCATTTGAGGCTTATGTAATATTTATAAGACAACTTCGGTGTCTTCATTTTCATGGAGCAAGAAAGAATAGAAAATGATGAGGTCTCAAGTTTACTCCGGTAACCTTGGTACCCATAATGAGTCTCAGTGCAGCTTTGTAAAGTTTGCAGAGTGCTTGGGCACTGATTATGATGCTGGGGTAAGAGAAGATCACATGACCAGGACTCAGGGATTATCTCTTTATTTTCCACAGTGTATTTTCTTGAGAACATCAATCTGTTGGTTCATGCTGACATTTGAATAATACTGTGGAGGTCTGAGAACTTCTGCTAGCTCTGAGAACTAGCCTCTGTGCAGAAACTAATTATATATGATTTAACGATAACATTTGGAATTAAATTAACTTGGAAAAAAAAATGGAAGCTCTCAGGATTATTTTCATATCTTCATGTCTGAACTGAGGAACTAAGCAGTTGAGTGAACTGTAGAAACATTGGCTTGTTTACCTTGTCTGACCTGCAAGTTCTCTTTCTTTAAAGACACATGTTTCTTTTTAACGGTAGGATCTAAAAAGATTTCTGTCAGATTTGGAAATCAGGATGAAGTTAATTCCCTTTTTAGGGCTGTTCTTATGCCTAATCTCTGTTATTTTTTTCCTTTTTCTCTCCCTGTTGACAATGTGTTATTGTAATAGTGCCTAACTTGAGACACTGGACACTAAAACTTCTTGGTATTTAAAGAGTCCAAGTTGTGGTGCTTGTGCAGTGCAGTTCAGGTGAACAATGGGGAATACATAAGAGCAATCTTCTACTCAGAAATTAAATATATGTTCTAGGAGAGCTCTAGTTTCTTCTAAAGTAGTACCAAAAGTATATTGGAAGAAGTGTGATGGTGTTCATCAGGCAAGGAAAAATTAGATCTTTGTCCATACTGTGAAAGCAATGCCCATGCCTTGCAGCCTTTACCCACAACGTTACCATAGTAGCTTCATGCAGGTGATTTATTTAAAAAAAATGAACTGGTAAACCACATAGTTTCATTCAGTGTGAACCATCAGCACAACCAAACCATTGGAATTCAGATTCACTTTGTATGTGGGTGAAGCTGCAGCAGATGAAAATGTGGTCCATTAGCAAGAAAGCAGCAACTGTTAATTAATTTGGGAAACAAAAGAGGAAAAAAAAAAATCTCTTAGGCAGCTTGGACTTGAGCTAAAATAGTACAGCAAGATAAAAATCAGTAACTGCCAGGGATGTTAATTAGAACTGGGACCACATGTACAAAGTGCGTCTCACAGAAAATTCTAAAGAAGTCATGTCTGCATCAGGTTACAGAGAATAATGATTTCTTTTACTTTAGCCTCTCTTCTTGTGTTAAATAATTTTTTCCTCTACACAGTGTATGTAGTCATCAGGGAACAGAGCTTATTAGAACTTAAATGATAGCCAATACATTTTCTTGCATCTTCTCGAATTTTGAACTCCCATGTGTCAGCTCCAAAGCTGCAAACTCAGCCACACTATTAAGGATCATGGAGCCCCAAGGCAGTGATCCAGTGTTAATGGAAATTCCTTCATTTTCTTGAGGTTATTTTAAAATTTCTGACAAATCAAATGGCATTATAAAGACTTCTGGCAGGTTTAGCTCAGTTTCATTAATCCTTGGGTGAATCATAAATATTTAAAGTTGATTATTTTAAAGGAGAAGGAAGATAAAGGAGGGTATTTACCTGTGAGCTAATTTAAATAAAAATATTAATGTATCTCTGCATAGAATTTTCCTTTCTTTAAGATCTCAACTACTGAGAACTTGTAAAACTACATTTGTTCTTCTGAAAACTTTGAGGAAAACAGATATTAAACTGAAAATCTTTAAGATGTTGTCAGTTATACATAGAAGTTATGTTCTCCAGTCAAGTCGATTTCAGTGCTAATAAATGTTTGTACAGAAAGTTCATTTATGGAAATCTTCCCGCCAGAGTAGTATTGGATTACAAAACTGTTGCTAGTTGTCATCCAGCTTCTTTTCTCTCAAAGGCTTTTTTGAGTTTGATTTCTTTGCAATTCTTAGAAGAAATCTTCTTCTGCTAGCATCATTATACCATTAACATGTTTTGCTTTGGCATGTCCAGCAACATGATGATGCAGATACAGACTTTTCTGGAATCAGTGGGGACTTGGAAGGAATCTTGGGCTAAGGAAGTGTGAGTTGCAGGATCAGCTTTGCTGCTCTGATTGCAGAAGCATTAAGTAAATAAATCTTCCACTGAATGTCAAGTATTTTAAGAAGCGTACCTTTTTTCTTCTCTGCTGTTCTTGGACAAGCTTATATTTCTTTTACTGTTGTTACTGTACAGGAAAGTAAAAATAAGTGCAACCTGCATGTAGTAAGACTTGGGTTGAGAGATGATAAACTGTGTAAAACACCCTGGTTTGTGGGCCAGAAGGAGAGCAGCCAGCTCTTCCACCTTCAGCAGCAACACCAGCCACCCTCTTTGTGGGCAAACAGAGCTTCTGTCCCATGGAATTCCTCAGGGTGATGGACATGTGTATCCTTACCAGGAGAGACTGGGATAACCAATTCGGAGCTCTACAGAAGTTTGGATCCCGAAGTGTTTAATTCAGTAGCCTCTACTTATTTTTTTTGTGCCAATAGGTGAAACAACTCTCACTTTTCTCAGTTCAGCCATCTATTGGGATTGGTTTATGTATTCTTCTCAATGGGGTGCGCAAACCTTTGTAAATACGTTCAATGGAGGTTCGTAGTCATGTTCGGAGCTTAGTCCACCGCACTTGAAGTTTGTCCATCTTGTGCCACAGATGTGAAGCAACAAGTTTCTACTAATGACAACAAAAAAAGAGATTCCTAGTAAGTGCCAATATTAAATCAAGCTCCTATTCTTCCTGTTGGCAGTGTGCAGCCAGGCATAAGGCAGAACCATATGTGCTTCTCTTAACTGCGGATTTGCTGAAGTGTGGTTAGCCAGATTTAAGTGTTCTCCTTTAACTGTTAATAACTGTGTTCTGGGACACTGAGTTATGGTCCAGAAAATCACTATGCTTTTTTCCAATATGTGAAAATGTGATTCAGTGCTAGAACATGAAAGAAAAAAAAAAAAAATAAAAAATTATTTTGATTGTTTAGGTCTATTTTGTTTGTATTCATGCTAACACATGCAAAGCTATATGAATATAACACACAAAATTAACTACATTACAGGAAGATGTGAAACTTGGACACGTATTTTGTGTACAATGGAAATTAGAAGTCATGCAGAATAGAAGTACCAAATCAAATGCTTCTCCATTCTGGTAGCTTAGATAGGATCCCAACCAGCCCTTGCACTGCTCCCTCTTCCTAGGTCCACAGTCCCCTGAGCACAAGCAGCACTCCAAATGCACACAACCTCTGCTGAAGTTCGAAGTCTGGATTCAGATCTCAAACCTTCAGGACTCTGTCTGCAACCTAGCTCTGTATGTACTTAATAGTACGCTAAAAGTATTTTTTAGTCTACTTTCTTTTTGTTGTTGTTGTTTTATCCAAGATCTGCTTTGAACTATCTAAAATAGTAATACATGAAAGAAGTGCTTTCATCTTTCACGTTACTACTACAGGAAGAGGTCACCCTTCCTTTAGGTTTCGCAAGTGCTGGACTGGTGAGAGGTAGCCATTGCCTGGTAAATAGCTAGTGATGCATACCTATAGGAGTGACTAAATATTAACAAGACTAGCTCAGATGAAGAATTGATTTTCTAAATTTTTACAAACCCTAATGTGAGAAGAGATATTTCTAAAACACAAGAAAAAACAAGCACAGGATAGAGGCTGGAATAAGGGATTAAATCAACAAAAGGATAGGAGCAGCAATATCCAAATGCATGGAAGGGAGATGGAGAGCAGCTCTACAACACGACATTGGGGTCTATTTCCTCAGTCGTCTTGTCTTTTAAAAAAACAGGTAGGAAATGCGGAATACAGAACCAAGAAGTCTGTCTCAAAACTGAACTACAATCTATTCTGCACATCTGTGAATGCAGATGGTCACTGTTCTTAATAACTAAGCCTAAGAACTAGCACATTTGCTTTGACCAAGGTAAAAATCACGTATGTAGCTTGTGTTTTTCAGCCATCCTTGCTATCTGTTTAGCAGAATAGCAGCACAATGTTGATTTTTCCATCAAGAAGAGTCTTCATATATTTAGTCTAGTAAAAACAGTTTACTTTCTAAAATATAGCAAAATGGGTGCAAAATCTGAAATTGACTTGTTGTTAATAGGAAATGGCACCTTTCCCCTACATTCTATTGCAAAAGTTTTAAGTCACTTCCTTGTGTTTTGGCTTTATATAACATGTGTTAGTATATAATTTATAAATGGAGTTTGAAAGTCTAGTACAGTAATTTATTATGTTTATTGCTTTTTTGGTTTACTTTCATACCCTGCTTTTCATCCTTAAAAAAGTGAGGGAGAAATACCTGTCAGATGGGGAAAACTACAGGGCACCATACGACTGGTGCCTGCAGTTATGTGGGAGAAACAAGTGTGGAAAGATACAGTACTTGATAACTTGTAATAAAATGGACAGAAATATAATTAAAAGAAGTCTAGGAGGAGGAAATAGTCTTGGTCTAAATGATAAAGGAAACACTGTATATTAATACCTAGATGGTATTCATAAGTTATAAACCTTATTTATTGATCTGTTCTCTTTGGACAAAGTTAGAGAACTGAAATTAGAGAAGAATATTTTTTTTTTTTTAGTGTATGTGTATTTGGAAGAAAGGTGAGCCCAGTTGTTGTAGCAGCAGCATTAAATTGCAGTGTCATGCTATTTCTGTCTTTACAGGCTTCTGTATCATGTGATTTGCTTCTTCTTTCAGTGTTAAGAAATAGAATAATCAATAGTAGAATCCATTTGTGTCTTTTGTTCCTTATCAAGTGGGGGAACAATCTCAAAACGAATGATTATGATGGTTTTAGTAACTAAAATGCAATTTTTCAGACAGCTTTCTTTTTGCTGCTGATAAAAGCATTTATTTAGAATATGTTTACGAAAGATTCAAAAAAAACGTGAATTGAGTGTCTTTAGCAGTGTCACCCTAATACAGAAGCTTGCCCTCTTTTTTTAATGGTGGTTGTAGTTAGTTTTCATTATGTGTTCTTTCTTTTTTTTGTTGCCATGGATTGGAAACAGCACCAGCAAAGTCAAGAAGGCTGTGCTGGTATAAAGCTGATGCAACTAAAACAGAAATCAAGATCTGTCAGTGCTCCAAGATGCTCTTTTCTCTTCAACTAATCCATTCCCTTACACTCTGTGATTTTCACTACTTACTGGCATTTTTCTGTCTGCTTTTACAAGTCTAAGGATAGTTTTTATTACAACTTGGATACATGTTCACTTCAGTGCTATCTTTAGCAGAAGCTAGACTGTTGACTTGTCAGGCAATGTATGATTAAACCTATGGATAAATACTTATTTTGGCCTGAATGGTTTCAGCAAATCTATCACTTAGCCTGCTTCCTCTAAAATTCTTACCCATTTTAGAGACCTGTGAAGAAATTGCTCTGTCAATAATGGGAACATAGCTCTATGTAGATAAAGAGTGAAATACACTGTCACTGTCCATATAAGTAGATTGACCTTTATTTACCTTTGCAAAGAAATTATCTGCTCTGTAAAATGCTAGTCTAGTTATTTTTCTGCTTATGGAGTCCAGAATTCCTCTAAAAGAATACTATGCCAGTGCAAGTTTTTAGTATTTTAATTTGAATTGCTAAAATTGATAGTAAAAATGGAACTTTGTTGTGATTCTGCTGTAATGCTGGGGGCAGGGAGGAAAGCAACCAAAAGAATTCACCATCAGAAAGTAAGAACTACCTAGTGAATAGAAGTACTATTTAAATTTAACTGAAGGCTTCCCCAACCTCCAAAAAAAAACCCC
>WUAM01000431.1:67538950-67549212 GCA_024336885.1 Actenoides hombroni | reverse complement strand
TAGGAATAATCCAGGAGGGTAGGGTATGAAAATATGCTGCATCCCCCCCTTTGGCTTTCTTTTGTTGATATGAATAGGAGAGGACTGTGTGGAGACAGATGCTGAAGTTACACCCAGGACCAGTAGCTGTGAGCAGTTGCACGGCACAATGTGATGGGACTTTCTTCACAAACTTCCTTGACCTCCCTCCTGAAGGGACCTTGAGACCAAGTGAACCTAATGCTGAAGAGGTGGTGTGGGGAGCAAGTGTGAATATGTGAAATAAGTAGGATAAAAGCTCTAATCTCATTGTTTTTTAAGCAAAGCCCAGTACCTAGATGCTTTGCAGGTAGCTATTTACTCTGTCATACCTGTAATGGTTCAGTCTTTTCTACGTCTTACAATCGTTTGCTTTGGCAGCAATTGATTGAAATTCTATTTGTATCTGAAATAACTGTTGTGGGGTTTTTTCCATTTCAGCAAAATCTAAGTTACTGATTTTTTTTTTTGTATGAAGATATTTTTCTTTTAGTATAATTGCTATATGAAAAAGATCTATATATACACTATACACTTTAGAAAGTACATGGTGTTTGCTAACGGATTTTATAATAATTAAAATAACATCTCCCAGAAAGCATTTTGGCATCTTCAAGAGTATGAAGGTGGTCAGTAAAGGCTTTCCAAGAGCTTGTGCGCACATTCTCTGTTGAGGCTCTTGATCACACTTGCTGCAGAGTAGAATGATTACGTTTGTCACAATTTTAAGATCAAAGTTGGACTAATGGGGACAAAAGAAACCATAGTGTCATTTCCTCCTAATTAACTTCAAGAGGTTTTGATATTGCATTTTCTTCTATTGGCAACAATGTTAACCATAGTCTAGATAGCAGCTGGGAAGGTCATGCTGAAAATAAGGAAAAAAAACCTCGGAAACAACCCTACAGACTCTTTCTACAAATGGGGCTAGCCGTGGAAATGCGTGTGTATGTACCATGAAATCCAAACCCCCTTGGCAATATAGCTTTTTATGTACACCTTTCCAGTGATATAACAGGCAGATGTAAATACAGGAACAAATAGCAATTTAAGGAAAAAAAAAATGCAGTGTGTGGTCTAGTTTTTTTTTGACCTGCTGTGAGGTATGAATGAAAAGTATCAGCCTTACTTTTTTTTTTTACACAATTATTCATCTGCTTTTCCCACCTCTCTTTTCATATTGACTAATGAGCTGGTAGTTACTCTGAGCTTCAGAAAGCTTTAACACAGAGGTTGAACAGTTTTACTGTGCACCTTGCATATCTCAATTTGGCTTTCAACTCAGTTGAAAGCTTTGGGTTAAGGAGGTAAATTTTTTCAAGCATTAAAACTTTGAAAATGAAGAAATGCAAATCTGTAGGAAATGCCACACTATAGCCCAGCTGTAGTCCCAGAGCAGGACACACAAAGATTATTTGATACCTGCGTACTCAGCCTCTTTTGTCAAAAGGCTGTGTAACACAATATAACCACATTAGAAAGTGGTATGGCCCTATAGAAGTCTGGTAGAGGGGAACAGCTGTTCTTGAGGATGTAATCTTGTGGATTACATCCACATTAAATATCATAGAATGGTTTGAGTTGGAAGGAACCTCAAAGGTCGTCTTGTTCCAACCCCATTGTCATGGGCAGGGACATCTCCCACAGGTTGCTCAAAGTCCTGTCCAGCCAGGTCTTGAACACTTCCAGGAGTGAACCATCCACAGCTTCTCTAGGAAACCTGTGCCAGTGTCTCACCACCCTCACAGTGAAGAACTTCTTCCTAATTTCTAATCTAAATCTACCCTTTTCCAGTTGTAAACTGTTTTCCCTTGTCCTATCAATGCAGTCACTGGTATATGCTGCAGGGGAGGACTATTCTGTAACATCTCTGGCTTAGTCCTGTCAATTGAGAGAATTGCTTTGGATTGGCTCTTGGATATGCTGCCTTTTTGCTCAATTTGATCCCTAAAGAATTTCCTTCATGTGCTTCAAGACTCTTCCGTTGGTAAAACTAAAACATGGTAACAATCAGGAGTGTATCTTTAAAAACAACTAAAATGACAATCTGCTATTGTTACGTTGCAAATATAGGGATTCTCTCCCTTATCTGCTTGTACTATTTGCAATTTTCCAGAAATCATGGGGTAGCACAGTGGGAATTCTAGCTGCTGCGGCAGTACACCTACATTTGGAAGGATGGTGCATATTTCGTTGCATGGTTTAATATGTCATCTCACTAAAGGAGCAGAAGTGGTTTTAGCAGACTCTTTGTGACTGTTCTGCTCTGGAAAAACAGTCTCTGGATGAACAGAGGTGTCTTCTGAGATAAAATGAAGCCTTGGAAACCTCGAGGTGGCCTAACATGATTTGTGGGAGCATTCCTGGTATTTATGAGTAGACTGGGAGTGGGCTTTTCTCCTTCCTTGGATTCTGCTTGTCACAAACACAATATTGTTTTGGTTGTGATAAATAGCTCAGGTGTTATTTCTGGGACACTTCTAATAAGGATTGTGTTGAAGATGATGGCAGGACATGGTGACTTCAACATCATTCCTATATGTTTGGAGGAGCTGAACATTTAGCTAAAAATCAAAATTTAGGAATACCACAAAGCAGTAGTTAGTATTGATTTGTGTGTGTGTAAGGAGTCTTTGATTGTTGTGTAGGTTGCTTAATTTTCCTGCTTTATAAATTACAGTCTTGCAGGATTTTGTTTGTTTGCTCTTTTGATTCTACTTTCACAGCCTCTAGATTATCCTTACTAAGTAATAGTCTTCACTCAAAAACTTTCCTAGATCTTGCAGAAAATCCTGAATGAGTTTCAAGAAGAGAACCATAAACTTTTCATTTAATTTTCAAATCTTCAGTGGATAGAATTCAGAGCAGTAGGGAGACATCAGCATTGTCTTTGGTTTCTAATAGCCGTGTTTTTGTTGGCAAAAATGTGACAGTTTGTAGAGCTGGTTTAGCTATTTTCACCTTATCAGATATGGATATCAGTAATGAATAATGCTGGCATGTGCCTCTTGTGATAATGTCTTCTTTAGAAGACATTAATGTAATCATAACATTGGATAAAGTTAATAATAACATGTACCAGAGAGATTCTGTCACCTGTTACAATAATGATTCTTTTGAGTGCCACATTGTAATTACACAAATGAATGGAAAATGTCTATCTTGTTTGGGTCTTTAATTGATGGGGTGGCACAGCTTGTTAATATAGAGAGAGCATTAAAAGCCCTGTGTGGGAGTATTTCTCATACTATTCTTGTGTTGTTGGCTTCTTTTGTTGTTGGTTTGTTTTTATTTGTTTTTGTGGTTTGTTCTTTTTTTGGGGGGGGGGGGGGGGAGGGGTTTTTTTTGTTGTGGTTTTTTTATTGACATCTCTTTTTATTAATTTATCTGAAGACTGAAGGACAAAAAGCCAGACCAGGAGAAGCAGAAGCTTCTCACTTTCATTGTTTCTCAACAAATCAAAGACAAAAGGAAGAAAACTGAGACTGAAAGTCTGTGCTAAAAATAAGCATGCATGTGAATTGTGATTTACTTCATTTTCTGAACAAGTCTCTTACAAAGAGTGTTGGTTGATGAAAGGCTCAACATGAGCCATCAATGTGCAAGTGCAGCCCAGAAACTCCAACCATGTCCTCAGCTGCATCAAAAGAAGTGTGAGCATCAGTCAAGTGAGGTGATTCTGCTGCTCTGTTCCACTCTGGTGAAACCCCACCTGGAGCAATACTGTGTCCAGCTCTGGAGCTTCCAGTACAATACAGACATGGGCTTCTTGGAGTCCAGAGGAGGATCATGAAGGTGATCAAAGAGCTGGAATACCTTCCTGATGAGGACAGGCTGAGAGAGTTGGGGTTGTTCAGCCTGGAGAAGAGAAGGCTCCAGGGAGACCTTTTTGCAGCCTCTCAGTACTTAAAGAAGGCTGGGGAGGGACTTCTTATGAGGGCTTTTAGTGGTAGTGATACTTTAGTGATATAGTATTTCTTTGAAGGCATGAGGGCTGGTTCCCGTGTGGAACCAGTGGCCTGGGTGTTGTACTGGAAAATGGAAGACCAGTATTGAGTTGTCTGTTCAGAGGTACATTTGGTTATTTATGCAAGCTGAACAGCTCCAAGGGGAGAGACTCCTCAGAAATAACCAATAGTGACCCATTTGATACTGAAAAAACAAAACAAAACAAAAAATTAATTAAAAATCTGTTTGGAAGGCTGTCTTCTCTGGGTCTTTTACTCAGTTATACAAGGAAATGTTGTTCTACAGTCTGGAATGATTGCAATTCCTCTTACTCTGTCTTGGATCCTAAGACCAGTTCTTCAGAAAGCCCTTTAGTGCCTTCTCTCTAGTATGCGAATTCACCTTTTATAACAGCTTTCATCCTAATTTTGTCTGTTGCTTCTCAACTTATATTTTGTAAAATTATTCCCCAAGGTACATATATGTTTCTGTTCCCTGAATCTTTCAACTGTTGTTCATTTATTACCAGTATGCTGGATGTGCTACTTCCTCTTTTAGAGATGGGGGTGATGTTTGTATCTTCGTCTTGTCCTTTTCCTTTACTGTTTCTTCCCCCAGAGGAGCCTTTGACCCATTCTGTGGGTAGATGTTGAGGCCCAAACTGGAGCTACTTTTTAAGTGCTTTAGGGTCTTCTGTGAAGGACAGGAAATGTGAAAACGCACTGCTGGGGGGAGTGGAAGTCTGAACACCATTTCATGCTACCAGTGCATCTCTTGATCTGCTGTGACTGAAATGTTAATGTCTCAGTGCATTTTTATTAGAAATAGGGCTCCCAAGATTCTAATTCAGATGTCAAGAGGTTGAAGGCAATAGTGATAAAATGGCAGCAGTGTGGCCTTTGGTTCCTGCTGCGGTGCTGACATGTGACAAAAATAAGCATAATAATTTTATAGCTTCTTTTTTTTTCCCTGCCCAAAACATAGCTGCATTAATCTGAAAGACAGACGCTTTTTCAAGGTCAGAAGTGCTTAGCTACAAATTGATGAGCTATTATGTGTGTCTGTGCTTTCTTTGATAGTTTGATATTAATAATAAGCATGCAGAACAACCCATAAAGATTCCATTTAAGAGTATTAATACATACTGGGACGTTTAACTGGGTTAGAATTCCTGTCACTTGTCTATAGGCGCAGTGTTATTCAGTCTGTCATTAACAAAGTATGCAGAATATAAAGACAAATGGCTATGACATCAATATTTCACTGGAATGACCTTTTGGTTTTAGGCATTTGGCTAATGGTTCAAATTGAAATCTGTTGTACAATTGTGCATAGAAAACTGGTTGGCAGAGCAGTCTATTAATCCTACTGCAAGCAAACTTATATAGAGAAAGACAGAAGAGAAAGTATTTCCAGTGTCACTAACAAAGCTTTTGTAATAGGAATTTTATGCTTTTTGTGGCACAAGCGTATTGAAAAGTAGATTGTTTAATCTGCTTCCACTGTTTAGTCTTGAAGGAATAACTTTGCTGGGGGTGTAATGCACATGGCTGTTCTTAAGCAATCTTACCATTAAAATGAATTTACATTAGACATTATTGCTGTTTAAAATAGATATTTTGAAGTGCTGGGAGTTTTACTGGGTAACAAAACCCTGTGATATTTCTAGCAGGATTAAACTCTATGTAAAGTCTTCAAGATAATGGTCTGCATAAAGTCCCATTACACAAACTTCAAGTTAAATTGTCACTTTTTAAATGGAATTTGAAGCAGCTGCAAAAGCAAATGAGTCTGGGAATGAAAATAAAGATAGTAATTGGAATTGCACTTTTAATGTACATTATGATTTTACATGTAGTAAATGCTTTTATTAAGAACAAAGATTTTCGTAATATAATTAATTCTGATTTTGAACAATTTAGCAAATTAGCTTTTTGGCAGATGCTTCAGAAAAGAAAAAAAACCAAAAACCCCAAACCTTTGGCTTTATACTGAAAAGTCTGGATATAGTCCTTGGCTCCATTTTTAAAGTAAAATCTGCCATTCTTGTCACTGTGATAGTCTTATTACTTGCATGGATTCATTTTAATGTAAAATGTGCAGCTTAATAAAATGTTTTAATGGATGTTTAACCTATTTCAATCTTGTTAAGAATTTAAGATACTTGATATTTTGTGCTTTTGTGTTATATGTGTTTTAAACCTCCTCAAATGTACAATTTCTCATGCTTTCATTATTTTTGTAATGAAAGACCAAATCCTTTCATTCCTTCTGGTTGCCATTCTGGAAATGCCCAGTAGAGACATCTTCTGAGTTGAGTGTCAGTTTGTAACTTAATCGTTTTTGTTGTTTTTATTGTTTTCTCCCTGTAAAAAGGAAGAGAAGTAGCATGTAAAGTTCCCTTATTTAGGGTAAGCTCCATGTCACTTTGCCTTGGAAGCTTTTCCCATGTGCCCAGTTCTTGGGGATTGTTCTCTCCATTTGGCAGAAACTGGTCAGCCAAAGGGAGAAAAATGCTCCTGCCTGCCAAGACCCCAGCCCTTGGCACTTCTCTTCTAAAACTGCAGCCAGCTTGGCACCTGGTGAAAGATTTGATAAAGGTAATTCCCAAATGCTGGCTTTTTGATGATGGAAACCTATTAAGTTAGCCATTTCCCTGGCTGAGACAGAGTGAGGGAGGAGGTCCTCTGAGCTGGCTTATGTAAGTGGAAAGCCTTCAGTGATTTCAAGGTGAAACACATCTATTTGCTACTTTCCTGAATAATTAAATTGTTGTGGTTGTGCTAAGGAAGCAGAAAGAAGAATGAAGATCTGACTTTAAAGGCTCCTCTGCTTGCAGTTCAAGTCCTGTTCATCGCAATATTTTCTTGTATTAAATACTGGGAAGAATTGTTCTTCAAAATGTGGAAAAGAATAATAAGCTATTAAATGGCACATAGGGAATGAAGTTCAGTGACTAAATGGTACATTACATCACAGGACCTTGTAAGGATGCCTATAGCCATTTTTCAGCTAGTTCTTGTGAGATGTGCATAATACTCTTAGTAAAGGGCATCTTAGGGAAACATGAAAAATGGAAGGATGCATAGCTCTGATTTCAGTATCTACATTATGATGTATTCCTACATTCTTTCTTAGTATATAGCATAAAAGAGAAAAAGGAAACTCAGGAGATTATAAAAGGCTCTATATTGAAGTGACGCAGCTCCAAATAATTGTCTTTTTCATTAATATAATAAAAGCTAAAGCTATTTGGCAAGTAACGTCCTGGCGAAGCAAGCACTTCAGGAAAACTGTTTTACTCCTAAGTACTGAATGTGCTAATTGCATGATCTGCAGCCTTACAGAGGAAGTGTCTTGAGAGATTCCTTACTAAGTATCAGGAAGTGGTTTTTTGCATAATTTTATAGAAAACTTTTAAATAAATTGCCACTATAAATAGCCTGTGGGTCTCCAAAATGACAGCTGCCTTACAGGAGGCTGGCAGCACTACATTGGTGGGTGAGTAGTGTTGACTCATTACATTTTATTGGGGTTTTTAACACAACATCCTATTACAAGCCAGACACTGATTGCCAGTAATGTATCACTCTTATTTTCACTGTATATTTGAATAATGACTGTTAATCCTTTAGTAATTATATCATATAAAATCTAACCACAGAATGAAATGTTTATTATCAGTTTTTTCTCACCATAAATTAATTCTTGGCAGTTTGTGGGCAGAATTGTTAGAACAAAGTACTCAGATTTGCATATAGACTGTAAGACACTGCTGTGCCATCAGTATTAACAAGTATAGTAGTAGTACTAATAAGAGTAACAGACTCTCTACGTCACTTATTTTAAGCCCTGAGATTTTCTGTACATCCTTGGTCTGATCTCTCTGCTCTTTCTGTTAAATTATTACCTTGAATAATATAGTATGTTTTTTAAATACATGACTGTAACACTCTTGCATTACTTTCAGGCTCTCTTGTCTGTAAATGATGGGCTCGAACTCAAAGCTTAAATACAGTTTCAAATCTGGCTTAGAGTTTCCAACTTTCCAGTGTTCTAAGAGCACATTCAGAGCCGATTGGCTCCTGCTGTTATTTGTAGTAACAACAAATTTGTTTCTAGTTTTAGGTTTTGAGGATAATATGTGTCACGTCACTTGTAGCTGACAAAAATATGCTAGTAACGCTTATCTTCAAGTAGCATCACAGCATCTTAAGGAAGCATTGCTTAAGGTACTGTGTGATGAGAAGCTGGGCAGTAAGTATAAGGGAAATGTCTCATTTCATTTATGTACTTATGCATTACAAATAAAGCTGCCAAGAGCAGTGAGTTCTATCTCTCTGTATGTTTGGTGTATGAGCAGTGAGGGATCATCTTGGGATCCTCCTTGCATATGTTCACACTCTAGACATTTGCTGATGAGGATACCTCAGCTACTCTGTACAAACTGAGAAGCTCTCTCTGGTCTCTTGAAGGACTATTCCTCTGTATATTTTGGGTTTTTTGGTAGGTCCTATGCAGGAACTTTACTACTGGATGCTCCTGCACTGCTTGTTTTCCAGGAAATATTTGCAAAGTTTTCCTGATTTCACTGTACCTCAAAATCTGGATAGAGATTAATATTTTTTTTTTTCTTCCCTGACTATGGTATGTGTGGATAGCAGTGCCTATTTACAAATCTGTTTAGCCCAGGGAAAGAGAATATTGCTAAAAGAGTGTCTATCTAATAAAAATTAAATTATTGCAGCAGCCTGGTAACATCTTGCCCGAATGGCAGCATGACAATTTACAGTACTAATGAACACATTTCTTGATAAGTTTTTTAATTTACAGTGTCAATTATTAAAACATATTCATGTAAAAAAATTAAAATATGATTGAGGATAACTCAAAGTGCTCCAAAAGAACCACATTGTCTGCTGATGGCTGAATAAAAGTGATGAAACTACTGAGAAGTCCGCTTCTCAAAGACAGCTGTCATTTAGTGTGATGTTCTCAGCCTTTTGCAGAAACAATTATAACATGCAAATTTATATTGACTTCTGCAGCCTGCACCTTCACTGATACAAATATATGCATTTTAATAGTATTCAATAATTTCTGTAAATCCAGTAGCTCATGACTACTTTGGTTGTGTAACTCTGGAGTCCAAGATGTAGTCACTTTTTTCATTACCTTTATTATTTATTCTCTATCAAAATATTTTAAGTTGCTTATACTTTAGGCTTAACTTTTTGTTTTCAAGTAAAATACCTGAAGAGCTAAATTCAGTTTTAGATTATTTGCTGACAGTTTCTGTTTCCTAAATATACTTGTATGGCACATTGCAGGGTCCTACCCTCCATGTACAAAATTTTTAATATAGTGTTATTTATGTTGTGTTAACTATGTCATAAAATATACAGACTGTGTGATGTAGCCTGAGCAAACATTGCAACACTCTCTATTCTGAACCTTTGGAATGTAAATGCTAATTAAATTGTGATGTGCTTTCCACAGAATGGAAATCCAGAGGCTTTATGTCTCTATCTATCACACAGCCATTCCCTGGACACTGTGGTGCACAGGGGTTAGAGTCGTCTCTGCCTGGGAAGTGAAATGATGGTAGTTTTGTAGCCCCTGTAATATTTGCCACGTAACAGTAAGGTCCTGATGCAGGAAAGGCATGGGAGAGAAAAAGCAACCTTAGGAGAGTCAGAAATTTCACCTCCAGAATGCTGACTCTCTCAGCTTTGGTCTGTGGGATTAACTGGAAGCAAGTAGTGGTCCCAGATAGCCTGGGGTTTTTGCAACACGTTCAAGATTTGCACCCTGAATCAAATTTCATTGTGATGTCAAGGATTCAGATAGGGGAATCTGGGCATATCTTTGTGAGGAAAGAGGTGGAGGATCTGCTAGCAATGAGCTCTGTCCATGTAAGCGCTCTGCACTTAAAAACACAAACCCATAGCTTCATATGCAACACACATCTCTATTTTAAGAAATAATGAATAGACGTTTCTGAAATACAAAAACCCTGATAAAATCCTACAGCTTCCTATACAGCCACTTGCCATCCAAAAATTATGGGCATACATTGATTTCTATGGTACTTCCTATTTTCGGATTCATGAATTGCCAATTATTAGAAAAACATACTGTACTCTGGATTCTAAGTCCTTATGAGGAGAGGCTGAGAGAGCTGGGGCTCTTTAGCCTGGAGAAGAGGAGTCTGAGGGGTGACCTCATTAATGTCTATAAATATATTAAGGGTGAGTGTAAGGAGGATGGAGCCAGACTCTTCTTAATGTCATCCA
>WUAM01000431.1:67515266-67534365 GCA_024336885.1 Actenoides hombroni | reverse complement strand
CCCCCGGTGAAATACCTAATAAATGGGCCAAAAAAAAAGTCACATTTTTCAGTTCAGTAAACAGAACATCTTATAGTCTGTAGATCTGATTATCCATCAGATCTTTGAGAACTTGATATTGGAATCTTAGGGTTTTTAGAAGCAAGTTTGTTTTTGTTGGGTTTTTTCATATTGTCTAATATTCAGGAAAATCCTGAATATCAGATTCTGGCTATCCTGTAAATCAGCATGATTTTGTTGGTTTTGGAGGTTTTGCTTTCTTAATCTTCAGAATTTGTATATAAAATTTTACTATAACTGTAGAGTTAATTATTGCTTTTCTGTGGAGATTTTAAAAGGAGATGCAAGAAATTATTCTGCAACAATTTACAGGTTCAAGCTTGTATGTTAATACAAGATGAGAAGTTTTTAAGCCTAAGTGCCAAAGAGATCACAGATGCAGGAGTGATCACAAATGTGCAAATTTATGGTATGTCAACCAAAACAAATTAGAAGTAGAAATATACAACAGGGTTAAAAAAAATGAGGAAAAATTAATAGAGCAGTGTAAGTTTTATGCTATTCAATCAATTTCTGTACATGGCATTTTTTAAATATATGATTTAATTTAAATTAGTATTTCGTATTACAAATGCTGGAATTATCCTTTCAGTGATCAAAATCATCAATTAGGAAGTATAAAGTAGGAGCTTAGGCATTATAAAATTTTCTGTGAAAGGTATGTATTTTTTAGTGAAGTGGAATATATAACTACATCTTAAATACCTGAATATATGTCTAATATTAGTTAATACCTCTTACCTAAAGAAAAAGAATAATTTTTCAGAGTTCTTCCATCACAGGCTAATTCTTTTGATGAAAGATGTTGAATTAGAGAGTCATGGGATGGGCAAAAGTGATACAGCTGCAGAACAAATTTAGCCTCTGATACAGCAGAAACCTGGAACTTTGATGTAACTTCAGTCACAAGCTATTTAGACCACTTTGACAGTTTTTCTAAGAGGGGCTTGTTAATTCACAAGTCAAAAATGGGGTGGGACAATCCACCCCTCTCTACTTTTGATCCCTACAGTAACTGCCGGGCCCGTCTTTCCATAATATATATAGACTGGAGAGAGGTTTAAGTTGTACATATGCTTCAGACCCCTTCTAAAACTTTGGATTGAGAATTAATTTTGTGATTGGAGAAAATTTACTTTACATAAAGCAACCATCATATATTATCAATTCCAGAATATTGTCCACTGTAAAAATGTTATTCTGAAATAAAAACCTCTATTTCATTATAGTTACTCTACTAACTTGAATAAAAGTATTCCTGGATTATATATTTGTTCTGGCAAAGTTTATATTCAGGTGTGCCTCTTTCCCTTGTTTCTTTTTTTTTTGTATGGCACACCATAGAGTTTATTTATATTTTAACTTCATCCTTTCCTGGAAAGTAGTTAACTGCTTCAGATGAGATTTTTTTTTTACACATGTGTTTTTATTTTTAAATCCTCAAGTTCAAAACCTCATGCACTTTAGAATATTTAGAAAGAACAGAGGAAGATGGATAATGAGGGAACACCACCATCGTCCTTTCAAAATCGGAAGTAAATTTATATTCTAGGGTCTTAACCTCATCAGAATAATAAATTTATATTTAAACAGGCATTTAGCAGAGCAAAAATGTTTTTCCTGTCTAATATATTTATAACCTTGAAGGACTTTCCTTTTCATTCCCTCTTTCTCTTGATCTTTTATTAGAACACACTTTTAAACTGCAAAGTGGCAAATGTCGTAGAGCTTTGCTGGAGGCACATGAAGCTCATTCAAAGCACAAATGTTACTGTATAAAGTTCACAAACTTTCATTTATTTTCCACCCAGAGAAGAAAGGTTAAGTTGTGGTTGTTTTTTTTTAAGGTGGTATTTGGACAATGACAAAGACAAGTTGAATGCTTGCTAAATTTAGGTGGTGTTTGGGCCTAAATTCTATTTTATCTGAATATCATGAATATACATTCATTGCTTAGACTTCTGATCAGCAAAATCAATAACACTTTTGAGTCTCTGTATCCATGCTGGTAAACAATTGGGCCTTTCTTAGGCACGTGTCTTTGTACATGTGTGCATGTACTTTTACAGGAAAAACAATTTCCATTGGTATTGGCCACCTTTTTTTTATGATGGGTTCCCATCTCCTTCATACCCCTTTCCATGGTGTGGGAAGGGGCTCTGCTTGTAGTTAGCACCTGCTAGAGTGGACTGGCAGATGACAGAATCATAGAATGATTTGTGTTGGAAGGGACCTTAAAGATCATCTGCTTCCAACCCTGCAAGGTTAGAAATGTTTTTTCATATGGATGCCATAAAGCAGTGTAGGGCTCTGGAACTGGTATTCACCCTTGCCAAAAGAACCAGTCAACTGTGTCTTTTAGCGTGTGACACCCTGAATTTCTTGTTCCTATTTCATTCTCAAATAGTTTTTGTGTATAGAATACATAGTTCTCCATCTGACAAGAGGAACCACAGAGTATTTTGCTACTGCTGGTTTCTTTCCATCCTTGTTGTCTTTTTAGTGTTTGTCTTCATGCAGATACCAATTGTGAATGTCATCAGTTACCAATGAACGTTAAGGTTGTTAGCAATGATGGAAAGTCCGATTTGTAGTTCAGCTACTACAGTTGCTTTTGAGGATTAGTGTTTGGTTTACAAGAGCCTTTTAGTTATTTTCCTTCATACAGATGCTGTGGAAATAGCTGCGTTCTTCTCCTATTTCTCCTCCTGGTCAAGAGTACAGGACACTCTGTAGTCTTGACAGCCATGCAAGCAGTTTCAGCTTAGAAAGTGTCAGTATTCCTCCAACAGCATCTGTTTTCTGTATATCAGGCTGGTCATTTTTTTGAACAATTGAGCTTATTTGACTTATAGATGCAGTAGTTGCTGTAATGAATTCATGAAATATGGATATGGTGGACTAGAGAAAGCTATCAAGGCTCATGCATTTTGCATGGGGCTCGCTCACTTTTTTCTCTTCCCATAGGTCTCCTCTCTCTTGGATAACGTGGCTTAGTGCATAAGAGTCTTATATTTTCAATAAATGCAGAGGAAAAGGCTCTTCAACAGCCTTGTTGCAGAAAAGCTTATTTGCATTTTTAAGTATAGGTGTTAAGCCACATTTATTCCAGAACTTTAAAGCTCCAAAGCCATCAGAAAAAAAGGCCTCCAAACTGGAAATAAGTCTTGCAGAAGATGGCTATGTTTCACTGTTTGCTGAGGTTTTTCAGTGCAGCTCAAACATCAGCAGGCAGCATCCCAAGCCAGAGTCAGGAAGCAGAAAATTCAGCAGCATGTTTTTCGTGCTTTAAATAAAGCCCTGGGCAGCCCTCTGACCAGAGCCACATCTGGTGAGACGTGCCATGCTGTTCATCTGGCCCCTCCTCCTGCGTTGGCTGTCCTTCAGCTTCCTTTCCTAAGCTTTGAGGGGTGTTTTGAGCTCTTTTGCCCAGCAGTAAGAAAAAAACCCCAAAACAGACACCTCTTCTGGGGCTCTGAGGCCCCAAGGGTGGGGTCACATTCTCCTGATCCAGATGTCAAACATTGGAAAAATTTGGAGATGTACAGAACAGGTATAGTTCTATGGTGTGAAAAGGAAGAACATGGGAGCCCCACACACTGTGCTTGTGCTATATTTAGTATTTCTAGCGTTGTTTCTGGAAGAAGGAAATCTCAGGGAGGCAGAAGTGAAAGCCTGTGCATTTGTGGAAGAACTGAAATAATCACAAGGGTGAGCGGGGCTTGGACTTTTAAATGTTAATTTGCAGGCACAATGCTATGAAATGTCACATTGCATCCAAACTTGAAGACAGCCAGATTCTTCCCTTGTACCTCTCACACATCTGCACCCAGAAGCTTGCAGTGAAAAGACTGTTTATCCAAATGACTTTGTATTCACTCAGAATTATTGTATTTGGAATTACTGGGCAATGGTCACATGCCACAATGACAAGAGCCAGTAGAAAACCCTGAGATATAATATGATGACTTGCTACTTCATTTCTTTTGCAAATGCTGGTTCATCTGATCTATTTCTTGTGTGTGCCTCTTAATTTACTCCTCATACTAATTTATAAGTGCTGATGGTGTGGATTTAGGTAACTTTGCTGAAATAAAATCAAAACCAAAGAAAAACAAAAACCAACTTTTTTTGTTTACTTTTCTTTCACCTTCTCCCTTGTCTTGCTGTTAGCAGAAAGGAAGGAGGAAAAGTTTAAACATTTTATAGCAAATTTCTGTTGGAGTTTTTTTGAGAGGCTAACTATATTGTTGTTAAAAACATTTTAGGTATTCATTCAGTTTGAATGTGGCCCGGAAATGAAAGCAAGTCAAAAAATTTAAGCTCAATTTTGATGCATTGCTTTATCTTGAAAAAGGGCCATAATTTACCCCAAATCATAATATATATATTTACATTGAGCAATGGCTGGCATTTTGAATGTCTTTTTATCATACAAACTGTAGAGCTTCAAGCAAAACTGAGGAGTTCATAGAGCTCTGTAGTGTGGGGGGACAAGTTACGTCCATATCTACACTGCTGAATTTTGGCCTTGCTTTAAGAAATATAGTAGTCTGGCGTGTTCAATAGGTAACGTGCTACTTCTCTGGATCACATACAATCCTCAAAAGTTTTCAAGTGCATTTGCACCCACACTGATTAACACAAACAAGAAATATTGAAACTAAAGAGGGAGAAATGTGTCAGATCCTGCAGCGTATCAGTATGGTCTTGGGTATAAAAATATCATTTTAGTATGCCATACTTGTTTGCAGATATGTAATGATGTCTTTGCTTAGCTGTATCTTTACCTGTAAAGTGTGAATAGGAATACTTTATTAGAATTAAACTGCCTTCAGACCTGCAAAGTGGAGCAGTTCTGTGTGAAAGTGTGGAGCAGTTATTGGGACAGCATGGGCTGCAGCATGGCAGTCAGTGAGACTGAGATGAGGAGAGCAGAGATTTTAATTTGTTTTTGTACATCAGCTACAATGCTGTTTCAAAGCTATACTGGTGTGACAAGGAGTGTTGGATGCTGAGGGAAGTTTTTGGCTGATGTTAAGTTGCAAAAAATTATGTAACATTAGACCAAGAACGATTTTTTTTTTTTTTAAACACTAATGAATGGAGACCCTTATCAACTTTCTCTTGCCTGTCTTCAGAGTGGACTCTACAGTAGATAGTTGCCTTTATCTCCTTACCCCCTTTTCTGAGCATGTGTGAAGAGCAGATATTGGTAGTTTTCTGGCTCATATCTATGGGAATTTCAAAAGTTGACTTACTAAAGCAAAACAATCCTCTTGTGCATTATGGGTTTTAATATTTTTCTCTGGCACCTTCCCAAAACAGTAGACTTCAAGTACACATCAGGTACTTTCTGTTTACAGGACTATATTTCACTTTTTAAAGTCAGACATTGTTTTCTTAGGTTTATATTGCTCAGCAAATTTCTGTGAAATGCAAAATGGATTATTTGGTAATTAAGATATTTCAAGTTTATGAGGGAGTTTGAAATCAATAAAATATACTTATTTCAGTGGGATGGAGCTGCATGTCTGTTAGCACAGAATCCTGTAATTTATAGAGGAATAGAAGTAAAACTAATAGGTGCTTTCCGTCTCCCTTGGGATTGTTCTCTCTTGGATGGTATATTTACTAAAAGGATTTTTTTCTCAATCTTATTTAAATGTCCCAAGAGATGGACCTCGCAATGTAGTTATTATTATTCATATGCAATTAAAAAAAGCATCTCTCTTCAGTTGAATCATTTAGTATTACAACTGTGATTTGCAACATGACAGCATCTCAAATGCAGAACAGCCTAACACCTCTTAGTACTGAGACTTGTGGACAGCCCAGCATCTCTGGCCAAAGGTTAGCAATTAAGGGAGCTCAATAGCAGGGCTGAGGAAAAAAGCATATAAAGAATTTCTTAGTGCTCCAAGGTAATGTATTTTGAATGAACAATAAAAGAGAAATAGAAAAAAAAATTTTCTTTTTATATTTTTTTTGTTACCATAGTAATTGTTGTCGTACATTTTATATAAATGTCACCTGCCAGAAATAAAGAAACTTCTACTTTGAAGAGAAAAATACTTCCAGTTGTATAATTTTGTCAGTGGTCACGTTAGCATTTATCATGGCCAGATCTTTGCAACTGATAAATATTTTTCTGTTTCTAGTATTTCATTTTCCGCTAGTGACATTTTTAAACCAATATCCTGCAAATGTCAGTATTGTTAATTTTACATCTTGGAAAGGTGAAAGGTTAAAAAGTTATATATTGGGATGCAGAAACATAATAGAAATAAATTGAAGTTTAATGAGACTTTGAGTGCTTTTAAGACTACTTGTTTAGGTGTGGGTTATGTAACATTCTTTATTGCACTGCAGCATTTGTGCCCACAAAACCCTTCCTGTTACATAATTTCCTGGGTCTGATAATTTTAATAAGGAAATACATTTGTAAAAGCATGAAAACTGGCAATCAATTGAAACAGCATTTAAAAATTATGTTTAAAGCTGATGGAAAAATCATAAATAAGAAGTAAACTCATTTGAAAATGACTCTGGAGATAATAAAACTCATTATGGTGTGGTAGCAGGTAAGCATTGAGAAAAATCGTAAGTTTATTATCTGTACTAGAAAAGCAGTCTAAAGGCAAAAAGAAACTTCTACATGGAAAGAATTTTTGGATAATTTGAGGGAATGGTGTTAATTAACAGAATTAACTATACTTGTATTTTGGTCACATGGAGTGTCACATGCCACTCAGTCAAACAAAAGGTTTCTTTCCTTGATTAAGAATAAAACTTCTCATATTTCTAATCTTCCTTTTCTCTAGTGTGTCATGACCTTACCCATGGATTAAGGCTTCATAGGAAAGCTGCACAGAGGTTGAATGTGAAAGTTTCTTGAAGGTTAAGTAGGAAAACATCCTTAGTAAAAAAATAAATTGAAATTAAAAAAAAAAATCCTATTTTGCTTCTTGGAGAAGCTCCAAACTTTCGTTAGAATAATTTCTGTTGGTCTTTGATGTTAAAAATGGGGCAAGGGTCAACTGATGATCACAGCATAGAAATGTGAACTAGCAAAGATTTGAAGGTGTAACACAGTGCAAAATAAGCAATATTAAAAATTATTTTAAGTCCTTTGCCCTAAGTAGAACACCGTGGAGAGTTTTAAACTTCCAGGTCCCCTACTAGATGTTACAAATACTGAAAGGCAGGGCTGACTAGTGAACAAAAAGAATTACCAACACCAAATTAACATAATTGCTGGTTGGGTGTGGCAGTATTTACAGAGATGTTTAAAACATACTGCTTTGATGCTTTCACAGAAACTTATTTAGACCAACTTCTCTTTTTAATACTAGTGCCATAACTGAAATTTAGGATGAAAGACTGTAGTTCTGGGAGCTAAAGGGTTTTTAACCGTAATAATTCTTGTGTTTTAGTTTGTCACAGCTCTATATCATGTTGAGAAGGGAGTAAATCAGTGGAATACTAAGAAATGGTTTCCAATGCAAGTGTTCTGTTCTTGGGGTCAGAGGTTATGCATCAACCTGTTTTCTTATGTATTATTCCTTCAGATCACAGATGTACTACTTTGGTAGTTCACTGCTTCTACATGAAAAAGCAGAGTCTGTCCTTTCTGATATTCCTGCCCTTGGAAGAATTCCTTCAGCCAAACTGTCTTCTGAAATACTCCTGTACCCTTTCAGGCCTGTGTTAATTATGTCCTCAACACGATGCTGCTGCTACTTAAGCAGCAGCTGGTGGGCCTTTCCAGACATAGGTCCCTCCCTTTCCTCTCTTGCCTAATGAACCCAAGACAGAGAAACCCAGCACAGTTCAAATCTGGTGCTTCCTATCAGCTTGCCTAATCGGTTCCCTCTTTAGTAGTTATGAACATTAGGTGACTGAAGCTATTTTTCTCTGTTTTTTTGAATTTATGAATTAATAGGAATACAAATGCCTTACAGTATTCTAGGGCTACAGGCTTCAGTGATGCTACCAAGAATAAAGTAACAATTGGAATAATTAGGAATTAAGAATCTTCTGTTAACATTTTCAAAGGAACCCATACCTATCCTCCTATTAAAGAGTCTATTTTCTCATGGGAGAATAACACTCATATTTAAAATTATCATAACATTTTCTTCCTTCTTTTGTCTCCTGAAGCCATGTATCAGAAACACGATGCGGGAAAAAAAAATTAATACTGCAAATTCACTTGTTTTGTCTTGTTTCTTCTTCCTCTCCCTGTTTCATATTTAATTCTTGCATTAAGAAACTTACCATCAAAAGGATGAAGAAATATTCTTGGCTATTAGTGTATGATGCAAATATTTTAAACATCAGAATGATCAGCATCCTGGAGAAATCATCTTATCTCTTGTGATTGGATTAAAAAAAGAGCTTGAAAAAAAGGTTTATTGCTGACTAAATGTGGAGACTCATCTGACCTTTCTGCTGAAAATGTTATTTCAAATCAAATCAATCTATTAAAGAGTTATATTGTAGGTTATCAGCTTTTAAGAAATGCTACAGTATGCACATGGTATCCTCACACAGATCTCTTTCTCAGCTTATCTTTATTCTCTGTCTCCAAACCATCTGCTCCTTTCCTATGGTCATTGTTTTCCATATTAATTAACACAGAGTGTCTGCTGACTAAATAAGGATTTAAAGACTTAATTCCTATGTGCCTAACTGGTTTTTTGGGGAAAAAAAAAAAAGAAAATAGAAAAAAAATATAGTGATGCTGTTTAGAATTTGCAATCATTAGTATAAAGCTGTGAGTGCACTTCTGGGTGTTTAGGCAGCTTGAATAATTAGGGCCTTTATATATAGCTGACTTGTCTCATTTGATTTATCTTCTTCATATGGGATTTTGTACTATTTTGGGTACTTTATTATCACTTTTGTCTCTCATATTCGTAATACGGATAGAAGCACAGCGCAAAGATTTGAGGGAGAGGGTAGCATCTGCTTACCATCAATTGATTTAGCAGTAAGTGGTATGTAAGCATATTTAGCCTTTCCCATCAAATACGAAAATCAAGCTCTGAGACACTGGGACCTTACTTCTTCCTTTCACATTTCAGCCTGCTATTTTTCCTAGTTTTTCCAACATTTCCCCATTGACAGCATCGACAAACACTGAAGGTATAGCTCTATCTTACTATGAATCTTTTCTGTTGGTTCTTACAATCATTTTTCTTGAGGGTATTTTGCTCCTCAGCACAAATCCTGTGTGAAAATTAAAGGCTGTGTTTGGGCTGTGTGAAAACTTTTCCCCTTGTCTGTCATGAGAAAATTATTGGCCATTTCTCTGCAGAAAACTCTCTCTTGAACAGAAGCTGCTATGTTGACTCTAACAACAGCTAACACATACTAATAGGCTGTGTTACCCTTGAAGGTGCTGGTGCAGAAGGATTGTTCTCTTGAAATACTGGTGGTGTTTTTTCAGGACAGAGACTACCTTGCTCTAGCTCTGTTGCAGAGTCATGATTCTTTTTTCCTCTGCACTTGCTGAGATTTCTGTAAAATGTGAGACAGTCATTAGGAAAGGACATGCTCTGGTGAACTAGTTTCACCTTTTCCTTCAGATACATACAAAATATCCTACAGGCTTCTTGGTCTCTTTCTTTATGACTCTCGCAACTGTATTTCTCACATGGTGAGGTATTTGTGTGAAAGAAACGTTCTCCATGGTGGAGGGCTGGGGTTTGATCCTGCCATCCTTTGTCTGATAGATCCTATTGAAGCAGGGAGTAGTTTGACTGTAGAACAGTGCATACCAAGAACATGCAAAATTAAATTGTACCATGCAAACCTGGAAAACAGTCTTCTGCATTGTCATGTACATACCCACTAAAAAAAACACAGCTGAAAAGGCTAATGTGGAGGCTACACAAATTCTATTTCATGAATTCTGTCATTTGAGTGAGGAAGCACAAATCAGTTTTAGCATTTCCATCTACTTTTATCATTCTCCCTAATGCTTTTGTAGAGAGTATATGCAGTGTTATGTTGTATCCAAAATGGAATTGAAGGCATACATAGTTAACTATTAAAAGAAAGTTTCAGCCTACTTCTGTTGATACCTAACAGGTGTGGCAAATGCTTGATGTATCAATATAAAAGCATATATTTAGTCCCTGCAAACTCTCTTCCGATCTTGAAAAAGCCTGTCGTTTGAAATACTATGATTAAAGAACATGTAGCTGCTAAATGTTTCCCTTTAATGCCCAGGTTCTTCCATTCACTTACAATAGCTAGTTTTTAGTGACAAAGCAATCATCATGATTGTAATTAAATATTTATCACAGAGTTCTCTTTTGTCATTTGGATGTTACAAGGCAGGCAAAGATATACTTTAAAGGCTGAGTAGTAAGCTATATTATGATAGTATATCAGGCAAATGAGTGTTTGATGGGCTGTGTTAACGTGAGCTAAAAATAAAATCCCATCTGTTCACCTTTCAAATGGCATCAAGACACTGCATATGGGTTGTGGAATAATTTAATGAAACGCAAATGAAAATATGTTTATTTCCATCTTGCTGAAACAAGTGAAACAGGCAACTTGTTAGTGACGATGTTTTAACAAGCAAGGAATTGTGTGCTTATGATTTTTCTGGATTATAGTAGCACTGCATTCACTTAAAAGCATAAATGAGTAGATCTAGAAACAGAGAAAATCACTGAAGACACTGTCTCCTATAATCATGTCAACCTGAGGTGTTGATTACTGGTGCCAAGAGTTCAAATTATTTGCGCAATTAAGGATGTGCCCCATTAACATCAGTCCTGCAGCATGTATTGTGTATTGGGATCTTCAGAAACATTATTTTTCAATGCTCATTTTAAGTCATAATTTAATGAATTCTCTTAATGTATTGGAATAGACTATAGAGAAACTTTAGACCCACATACTGCTTTACCCCAGCTAATGATCTGTTCCATAAAAATGAGCTGTTTCAAAGTATGATGTGTGGTCTGTATCACTGCTAGGTGCTGTACAAGGAGAGGAGATCATGGGAGGCACCACTGTCTGAGCTATTGCTGATGATGGTACAAGTTGAAGCCATTGGAGCAACAGTTTTTGTCTGCTCAGGATTTTTCAGTGCATTGCCTATTTTAATACTTCTAGCAGAAAGACTTTTTTCACTTTTTCAGGTAATTGTATCTTTGATGTTGATGTAGTTATGTTCATCTTGCCGCTCTGTTGTGCTACAGGCCCTTGAATCATAGAATCACAGAATCATTAAGGTTGGAAAAGACCTCTAAGATCAAATCCAACTGTCTACACAACATAAGCATGACCACTAAACCATGTCCTGAAGTGAAGATTGTTTCTCGCTTTTACCAAGCTTTTCCTATTGTTTCTCCTTTATCTTCAGCTTAAGCTCAGACATTTCTAGTGACTTCAAATCATAGGTCTCCTCCTTTTACTGGTTTTCTAAAACAAAATTGAGGACACTCTCTAATCTGTTAACTGCAGTTGAAGGGTATGGTATGAAATAGCTGTGTGCCCTAATCCTGAAAGTAGTATTTAATTTATCATGTGTGGCTCTCTTACAGATCAGGAAACACATAGCAAGTCAGGGGCAGGTATAAAGAGTTCATCTAGTTACTGCAAAGAGATAAAGGAAAGTATGAAATGTAAGGCGGAGAAGATCTTGAGGAAGAAAACTCATGGCTAAGATGTGTCTTATGGTTCAGGCTACAGGGGCACATCTTACTCCATCTAGCTCCATGCTAGAAAAAAATTCTGTGTTTTTTCTTGGAAGAAAATCTCAATGTGAGTTCAGCAGGGTCCCAGGAAAACACATACTGTAGGCTGTATGACTCCATACTTTCTTTCTTGACTTCAACTTAGTGGTTCCAGTCAGTAAGAGTTTTTTAAGATAATGGTACACTGAACATGCAAGCCAGAAGTGGTGTGTGTGTGCGCGTATATATGTGTGTGTGTGTATATATATAAAAATCATAGGTTTGCTTTGGTTAAACAGATTGGATTCCCAAATAGCTGAGATGTGTTACAACAGCATTGAAAATGAAAGCCACTTGCAAAAGCCTTATGTTAGAGAGGGTGAAAAACTGTCTGACTTGTCTTCTTTTGCACATCCCCAAAACCTCTGAACCTGGTTGACAGGAAATGTTGAGCAATTGCGTTCTGTCAGTCTTCAGTAGAAATATAATTTTTTCCTTCTTTTATTTATTTATTCATAAAGACTTGTCCAGGCCTTACTTTTAAATGTGTGGATGTACATAAAAATATGATGAAAAGCACATCACTTTTTCCTTCCCTCCCTCCTCCCAATTTCTTATTTAGAAGACATGTTTCCAAATCCAATTATTTTCTTGGAAAATTTTGAATAGAAAGAAAAGCTTTCAATTTATGTGAAAAATATTGATGCTTTTTCCTTTGACTTCTGTCCAACTCTAGTTTTATAAAAACTTTGTGATGAAAGATCTCTGAAGAAATGGCCTATTTGTTCTTCAATCAACGTCTGTTAAATCATAGTAGTCTGTTTTGCTGTGTACTTGCCGTGTCCAAGACAGATACCATGGGCATAAGTAGGTAATTTAAATACATTACTAATGTCTATCTTATGCTCTTCAAAAGGTCATAAACATAATCAAAGTACATTAGCTAAAATCCTAAATTTGTAACATGATTAGGTAGAAATTAAGAGCATTTATTTAGTTACCACATGTGTGCACGGATATGAAATGACAGTCAGAACCTCCCCTTCTGAAATCACTATGTAATTTGCTTTGGCTTCTTTTGTTTTTGCTTTGGCTTCTTTTGTTTTTGCTTTGGCTTCTTACTTTAATTCAATATCACATTTGTGCTTTCCTGATTAATGTGGTAGTTTTCCATTATCATAGAATCATAGAATGTATTGGTCTGGAATGGACCTCTAAAGGTCATCTAGTCCAACCCCTCTGTTACTAGCAGGGACATCCTCAACTACATCAGGTTGCTCAGAGCCCTGTCAAACCTGACCTTGAATGTCACCAGGGATGGGGCCTTCATCACCTCCATGCGCAACCTGGACAAGCGTTCCACCATTATCTGTGGTTACCTAACGTTTAGAATACATTTTGTTTTAGACTTCTTGATTTCTCTTCATATGAAAAACAAGAAGTAAAGGCCAATAAAAATATTACTGAAATTCTCCATAAAGTTTGTCTACACAGGAACTTGGGAACCACTACTCACCTCGTCTTCACTGTGGTATCTTTCCATAGTGGAGCTTTAGGAAAACCAGCTGAAGTGTCTGAGCATGACACCAGTAATCATTAGTAATGCAAACAACCTTAATTGAACATCTTGCAGTTTTACAGAGAAATCACACAATCACAGAATGTTAGGGATTAGAAAGGACCTTGAAAGATCATTTAGTCCAATCCCCCTGCTGGAGCAGGACCACCTAGGCCATGTCACACAGGAATGTGTCCAGGTGGGTTTTGAAGGCCTCCAGAGAAGGAGACCCCACAACCTCTCTGGGAAGCCTGTTCCAGTGTTCTGTTACCCTCACCATGAAGAAGTTTTTTCTCATATTTATGTGGAATGTCCTATGTTCCAACTTGCACCCATTCCCCTTTGACCTATCATTGGTTGAGACTGAAAAGAGCTTGGCTCCATCTTCCTGACACTCACCCTTTATGTTTTTATAAACATTAATGAGGTCACCCCTCAGTGTCCTCCAAGGTAAAGAGACCCAGCTCCCTCAGCCTTTCCTCATAAGGGAGGTGCTCCACTCCCTTAATCATCTTTGTGGCTCTGCACTGGACTCTCTCAAGCAGTTCCCTGTCAGGTTCTTGAGTCTCAAATTATTCTTACAGAGTATTAGATTTCTAGTACTCATTAAAGGCTTTCAGATGCCAGTGCAGATTGCCACCAGAAAAGGCCAAGCATTTCAGGTTTTGAAAGACAGTCTGCCAAGATTTATTATATGTGTAAGTAAATCTCTTGCTGCTGGAAGTATTGCATTGATGCTTGATGGTGGAAGTGAAAAACAGCCCCTGAGAGGTTCACTTCTTCTCGTCTCTTCTGGTGGTGCTGGTATGTTTTTTTTTTTTTACAAAACATTTTTTTTGCTGTGATTCTGTGCTTTTTCGCCTCCCTATACAAACCACTATATCTCTACTAGCCTTGGAATCTACTGCCTTATTTTTCTTATAGTTTAAAAGTAGGCAGGGCAAGGCGGTCCAAAGATTCTGATGTTATCAACACATACTAATGGTGGTATTCTCCTGTAGTCACCAATGTAATGCACAAGTTGGTGTATGTGTTATTTCCCAATTGCTCTGCATACTAAGTTTTAGTTCATTTTTTTCCTACTAAAAAGCCCAAGTTTCCTCTTAACTTTCCTTTCCTCTTCTCTTTTCCACCATTAACCTGATAAGAAAACTTCATGAATGAGGTTTATTCAGCATTGCTATTCCTTTTTCCCATTGCTCTAATGAGGTATGGTATTTAATACACCTACTGTTCCAAGAACTTATCAGGGTTTTTGAAATTGGAAAGGTTTTTAATTTTTCATTTAGAAGTTGAGGAAAGAATGTTACTTGAAAGATTTCTTTTCTTCCGAAGATACATCCAGGAAGAATATTTTCCTTATAGTGTTTCATTCTCATTTTCCCTTCTCTTTACAACCTTAAAGTTAGAAAGGTAATTCTCTCAATGATTTTTTTAAGATCTAGGACAATTTCCTTTTCATTGTACCTTTTTGATATTGCTTGTTCTCATCTGTGTTTCTTGACCCCACGGGGGCTGTATGCTAAGCTTTCCTTGCCAGTACTGATGCTTGTTAATGCAGTGGACCAAATATATGCAGAATAAAATAAATGTTAATAGATGTGTTAGAGTCTCAGAGGTCTTGCTGCTGTCAGGCTGCTCCTTCTCTCTTGTGCTGAGGGCACCCAGTCTGCACTGGTACTTGGTTTTCTTCCCCTGAAACAACCAGGTTGCAAAATTATGAGAAAAATACATACACAACTTTGCATAGATAAACATTTGTTCAGTTTTTTCCTAAGCCATCGATCTACATGACTAAAAATTAGCTGAAAACAGGGGATAAGTTGTTCTTGAAACGGAACTGTCTCCATTTATTTTTACTTCCTTTAACAGTTTGTTTCCATTCACATACTGAAGCCAGTGATAGATATTTCCCTTCACTCAAAATTTACTGAGAGCTTCAGCCTATTAATTACAGTGAGCATTCATTCATATCTGAGTAATGTGATAGAAACTGCCATTTTGTTTCCCATCCTGCCATCACTTCTCACCTCAGAAGCCACTTTTTCAGGACATACAATGAGCTGTCATTTCAGTTGATTGCTGCACCACAATAGACTATGAAAAATCTATCTGGGAGTTTATGGGATGTATGTGCAGATTTTTGGTTGTGTAGCTTTTACTATAGCTCTAAAGAATTTAGTTTAAAGGCAGCTCCATTTTGTAATGTGAAACCTTCAACAGAAGGATCTGCTCTATACTAGAGATTTGAATTAAGAAAATCAGTAGCTATTGAAAGAAATACCAAAAGCTATTTCAAAATTGCCAGCAGATCTTGATGCTTTGTTTTAACCTTAATCAGCAAATATAAGCTCTAGAGAAAACTATTTCAGGAATATTCAGTAATGACAAGAGATGCAAAAATAAAATGTCTCTAGGAGTGTCCCAAGGCAAGAATGAAAAAAAAGAATTTTTGACAACAGAAGACTATTTCTTTAACTGGCTGTTGCTCCTGTACAACTTCGCAAATCCTCTGCTTTGATAATGAGGTAGTGCAGGTGCACATCCTACATGGATTTACATCTAGGGAAACTTTGTTCTTCGAATGTAAGCATGATGACTAAGTACTGCGATGTGTAATGTTGTAGTTTGTTTTTCTTACAGCATCTGCCTTAGGAAGTGTACTGTTTAGAGTACACATGCTAAATCAAACACTTGGGAAACCTTGGTTTTCTCTGAATGGATCCTTTTCTGATTTTTTTACACATCATCTAGCCAATAATGTAGAGGCTTTATAGAACGTATACATTAACGTACTGAAAAAATGTGCATGCAAATGTTAAACCCATTCATCTTCTAGAAGGCAATTAATGTCTGTGTTCTCTGGTACCAAGTAGCCTACTGGGACATAGAAATAATACCTTACAAATTTTATCTCGCCGAGTCTGATGTTTATTTTATTTAAAGTAAAGCATTTCTATTAGAGGTCAAAAAAAGCCCAACAACACCAAAACAAAACAACACCAAAACAAAACAAAAAGCAAACAAACAAACAAAACCAAACAGACTAAGATTTTTGTTTCCTGGAGATGATTTAGGAGGTGCTTTAATGGAATCTGCATTTCTCCCTGAGGAGAACGTCCAATGACAGGGATTTTAGACAACAACATCAATGTTACAGTTTGTGACTTCAGTGCAGATTCCTGCATTTCCTTCTCAATTCCGTAAAATGTTTCTTGGGTAGTGTGCTCTCAAAAGAGCTGGGCTTCTCCAAGTGCTGAAGCTACCTACTAGAGAATCCTGTTAAATATTCTAATTCTTCATGTGGTTGTGTTTAGAAAGAGGGGATTTGTTCCATTTTTAAGGCACAATAAACAGTAAATAGTCTAGGTAACAATATTTCAGCCCATGCATTCTCCTGTATGAGTCTCTTTGTTCCTGCCTGCTACTACCATTTGTGATTCAGCTGCTAATACGATACTGGGAAGAAAAAGTGTTATGTTCACCAGTTGTGTGGTATGGAGGAAAAAGTGAGTAAATTGCCCTGGTTTGTGTGTATAAAAAAGGAGGCAAAATCTTTACTGAGAAACAAGAAATATAAAAATTCTACTTGAGAATAAAAATATTAATGTACATCTCTGTCTGAAAGGTCACTTTTAGAGGTCTCTTTCATTGCACATACCTTATGACTAGACCACAATTTCTCGTGTAGGAGGGTACATTGTGGTTGGAAATGCATAGCTATTCAGCTGCTCCTTGCCCCACTGAACAAATCTTCTGCCTGCAGTAAGATCCAAGCAGCATGCCCCAGGCAATGTATAGTCAGCTGTTAGGTTTCAGTGTAGCTTAAAGCTCTCCAAGTACAATCCATACTTCCATTTTAAATGAGAGGAATAATAAGGGAACTGTTTGGGACACTTTAAGCCCAGTTGTAAAACTGCCAAATTAATTTTGTATCTGACATGTTACTTGTTAAGTATCTGATCTATTCTGTCAACAAACTAAATTCCATTCTAATGCAAAGGAAAACCAGTTAGCCAAACCTCAGAATCCTTTTGTCTCTTTTTCCTTGTGACTCTCTTATACCATGTTCTTACAGGCTTAATAAAGGATTTGGTTTGAAATGTTACTGTTGTAAAATAAGAACCTTCATTCATCCACAGCTTGAAATCATCTTGCAGGCTGAAAGTCATTAGGATAGATAAACCCAAATAGTACCAGAGTACGTGAGGCGTTCCCTGTGATCAGCAGTCCTTCCCTGCAACCCTTCTTATGACCTTTGCCTACAACAATTAGATCCAAAAAGTAAAGCAGGAAGGAGAAATCTTTCCTACAGAGACGTCTGCTGAACTGAATGAAGTTAACCAAACTAGCACATAAAATGCCTGTGAGCATCTCTGGTGTGAAAGATGCATCTCATGTTTACCAGAGTTCAGTAATCTTTTGATGGGGCAGGTTGGGTTAGTGCATGCACCTTTGATCTTGCTCTGGTTCTGTCTCAGAAAGCCTTCAAGGCTCCTTGTTGCTCTTTCTTCACACTTCCTCCTTATTGGTGGGTATGTTTCTACTTATTCCCTCTTTCAGGTACTCCAGTTCTTTGTTCTAGTGGGATTTCTTCTTCATCCCTTCTCTGATGTTTGTTCGTAGGTAAACATATATCATCTATAGGTACTATTTTCTGTCCTAAGAACTTTCACAAAATAGGTGGTTTGAATCCTACTATTTTGTAAATGCAGTTAAAGTGTAAAGTTTAATATATCAAAAGTTTTATAGATGAAGAGTAAATTTTAGTGTGTAAAATTATTTGCAGTACCACAGACCTAAAAATTTATGGAGAATTTATGCTTACAGGGCAGCTTTGAGGGTATTAGCCTGTTAATGACAAATATAAGCACTGAAAGTAATAATCCTTATACAGCTTCAACAGATATGTTTAGTATTTTGCAAGTTACCTCTTAGGGAAAAAAAAAATAAAATTAAATTATTATTATTTGAAGCTTAGGGTTTTTAAGACTATTGAGACGTTGAGGCCAGCATATGAAACGATGCAGATTGTTCTGAATGAAACATCGGCCCAGGGTTGTCCCAGAGCCCTTGTCTTCAGCTATTCTGCAGGTGGGGTCTGCAGCCTGGGTGCTGTGAACCCTTTGGGGACCTGGGGAGAGAGGAAGTCAGGGGAAGAAAATGTGTGTCTAGTTCTTGTTTGAACTTCAGTCAGGATCTAGTATCTTGGAAGTGCTTTTGGTTTCCACATCCTAGATACATGAGACATAGATGCAAACCAGCAAAGACAGACAAATATAATTTTCATGTACTTTTTTTACCTAAATGTAATATTATTTACAGGGAAAACAGACTCAGTCGTACGAAGAAATTAGATCCCCAAATGGTTTTTCAAGCCATCATATTTAAATAAGTGACCTTAAATTAAGGACTTTGTGTGTTTTGTTTTGTCCTGTTAGGGGTGGGGGAAAATGGATATAATTTTTCTAATCAGATGAGAATTACAGATTAACTAAAAATACTGGATGCATTTTTTGTCAGGTGTCTGATCCAAGTCTCTTTTCATATCTACCCTCAAAATTATCTTTGCGTACCCTGCATAAAACAAACATTTTAAAATGTCTTCTATACCACATTCTTTCACCAAAAACCAGGGCCTGATGTTTCTAGTAATAGTCTTCCTTTTTTTTTTTTTTTTTTTTTTTTTTGTCAGGGGGTACAATGGAAAGTTAATATTTTCAGTGTTTTGCCTTTTAAAGTTTTTTTCAGACCCGCGGGCGGACAAACAAAAAAAAAA
>WUAM01000431.1:67475865-67515256 GCA_024336885.1 Actenoides hombroni | reverse complement strand
TTTTTGCTCAGAGGTTCAAGTGAAATGTAAGTATTCTCAGTGTATGGCTATTCAATGTATTCTCAGAACTGCAGGGCAGAAAAAATAGAAAGAATGGTGGAAAAAAAAATAGAGAAATATTTAGTATGAAAATGTGAGTTATTTAGAAAAAGAATACAGGTAATGACTTAAGTCAGAAATGTGTTCATATCCTCTTACTTTTCAACCATATAGACCTCTGGCAGGAACTGGTCTATTCTGTGCTCTTACAGTGCCCAATGTAAAAGTTATCCTGAGCTCCAAGGCCTAAACACTGCAAAAATTAAGGTCTGAATTAAGAATGTTTTTTTCTGAATCTACAGTGATGTCAGATGCCTGGTTTATTTGTAAAAAAACCCCAAACAAACCACCAAAAAAACAAACAGCACAACAACAAGCCCTTAGCAGTAGAACAAAATACTACACAGTTTAGACTCCCAGAAAAATTTGTCTTATAGGTCCTTCAGGAAATGTATGAAATGCAATATTAGTATATATGTAAAAAGAAGTTATTGTTGGTGCTCATTCTGAGTGGTGCTAATTATAACTATAAAACCACTTTTAGAATGAGCTGAAAATTATGTTTAAAAAGCTACCCAAAAACTGGACCCGTGGAAATGTATGTGAAACTAAACCTGCAAATGTATAACTCTCAGAGCCTGAGAAAAACCTTTAAATATATTCTATGCATGTAAATTTAGTCTGAAGACGTAGTACGTAAGCTGCCAAATAATGTACAGAATTACCCGCTGTAAAGTTGAAGATGTAAAGAATTACCTATTGGAAACGAAGCAAAATAGATGTGCCTGAGTCCTAAGAATAGCAATGGCTGTAAGGTCAGACCGTGATAAATAGTTAGGGAGGATTTCTCCTGAAATAACATAATTTCTGCCAAAAACTTCATCTCGGAATGCAGTGTGGTATCCTGAAAGAGGTTTTGTTTTTTCTTGTTTTTTAGTGATATCTCTTTGTTTTCTACAACTGAATTAAGTGCACTGTGTATTGGAAGTACTTTGAATACGTTTAGACTGAAGAAAATATAGGACAAAAGAATTTGGGTTTTTTTTCCTTTGATGAACCTCTGGTAAAAAACTTGTAATGAATGTAAAAAAACCCAAAACAAACCAAGAGCCAATTTGGATTTCAAAGAGGAACATCTAAAAGTCCCAAGATGTCCACAAGAGGAAATGTAAACACAGTGGTTATATGGTAACTTCTCTCCTAACCTATTTAATTTTTGGCCCTTAAGGAGTTTATAAGAACAGCTTTGGAAGTGCTAAAGAAAAGATAGTACTTGTTCCCGCCTCAGTGTATTCAGATGTAGAAAGTAGATTTAAGATTGGAAAAAAACATAGATTCAACTGGTATATATTCAGGATGTGATTATTTTTCAATAATGGATCTATCTGAAAGTGAAATGATGTGCACATTCAGCAGAAGTTTTTGAGAGTTTCATGCAGAGTGAGAAACAGGAGATGAGAGGCAGGATTCAGTCTTCTGCACTGTGAGGTGTTGTATCTGGTCAGCTTGTGGGATGCTGGCACATCAATAAGACTTTACCAAGTTTATAACTGTCTGAGGCTCATATTTAGGACTGTTAGCAATTGAGGGCTAGCACAAGTGGCAGCCAGCCATGCTCTGCACACCCTGCTCTGTACCTGCTGTGAACACTGTCCCACAGTGATGCTTGACCTATTTTAATTGCTTGCTCCTCAAAGTATGACTTTGACATCTGCCATAATGAAGCCAAATTTGTAAAACTTGCCTTAAGATTTCAAACCTAGAGTCCTTTGCAGGAAATGCTTTTTCTGTATTAGGCTAGGGAATTGATTTTCAAGGAACATTTTTTTCGGTAGTATGTCCACTCAAAAATTCAGCTTTGCATATTCTGTGTATAGAAGGATCTGGGGCAATTGAAACAGAGCAGAGATGGATGGATGTAGACTAGAAAATTCATAATTCGTAAGAGTAAAAGGAATATACAGTTGTTCCTGTAACCTTCAATTCAACTTTATTCCAAAAGTAAAAAAAGATGCAGAAAATAAAATGTTGGAATATAATTTGTAAAAGAGACATATTAATCTTGCTGCCCTCTCTCGCTTTGTAGTTGTACATATTTTGTTTTCCCAAAGCCACCGGTCCTGTACAGGACAACAGACGCTCTTCCAGTCAAGCTGCCAAACCAGTTCCGTATTACTCCCACGATCGTTCATATGCTCAAATTGCTGAGTACTTCAATCTGACCTGAAGTAACTCACTTGATTAAAGAAAAATATTCAGGTTAACCTAGATATTCACAGTAAATTTTGGAGCACTTGCAAATACATTAGTTGAACATAAGACAGCAGCAATTTTTAATCATTTGCTCAGCTTTACATGTCAAACGAGGGCTGCGATGCACATTGTTTAAATGTTTATTGTCAACTCTTCTGCAAAAATAAAGATTTTATTTATTGCACAAAAGAATCTTCTTTCCTCCAAATGTTGTATAATCACCTCAAATTACTAATGGTCTCCAAAGTGATATGAAGGATATTACTTAGTGTTTCTGTAAACTTAAAGGGGGGCTAAGGGGGTGGGGAACAAAAAAATAAAAGGGAAAAATAACCCCAAACACCTGACCAACTCTGTCTCCTCCTGTATTACCTTCTCATTTGAGATCCAAAGTCCATATCAAACACTTAATGCTCTTAAGAATAGCTGAAGCAGTCAGCAAGCAAGTGAGAGGAGCTACACTGTCACCTATCTCTACATATTTAATTGCATAAATATGGAAGTTTCAAGAGCATCCAAATATTGATTACAATATGTGGGAACTGGCTGTTTTCTTGAGATGGAATGAGATCCTTTTCTATACACCTCTATCATACATTGGAGAGCATTAGACTTTGATATCCGAGCTTCATACAGAGCTTAGTAATATATTTCCCTTCACAACAATTCTTTAATATGTTACTTTAAGCATCCAAATGCAGAATTTGAATTAATAAAAATCTAATTCCACCTTTTAAGTATTTAAGAGATTAAGTTTACACTTACTTTATAGTCTATGAAATATGCAAAAAGGCTGAGTTTTGAAGAAAGATTTAAAAAAAAAAAAAGGCTTATGTCAGTAGGTGTTTCAAATTGCTCAGGGTTTGATATTCTCTAGGGAAAATTGCCCTTTCAAAATTTGTTTCTACGGTAAAAAAAAAACCTCAGAGCTGAAACTTCAATTTTTGGAAGAGCCAAAGAATAGATTATATTAGCTAAGAGATGGGAAAATAAATTTTCACTTCCTGGGGAAAGAAACAGATTGTGTCTCTTAATGACTTTGCATTTGTTCAAGTAATTTTGTAGTAATTTCGGGATGGATCTGAATTGTATCAACATTTATTATTATTACTAATAACTGGATTATAGTAATCAAAACAGAAGTATAAAAATGCTTGCAGTCAGTTGATACTAGGTGGAAATGGAGTATACGCACACACCCCCAAAATAATTAAGACTCTATCCAAACATTCTGGCCAAAATGAGCTGTATCCTCCCTAATTTCCTGTTGTTTTCCTTTCGACAAAGCAAGCTGAAGAGAGATGCTGATTTAATTTGGTAAGGAAGACGTTGTCTGTCTGATGCCTTGTTTTCTGCTTCCTCATGTCTTGCCAACAATTATCTTGTCAAGAGGAAATGTAGGCAACAGAGAAGCAATTGGAAAACTTCTGATAGAGGCAAACTTTTTACTGCCATAAAACAATCAAATGTTGTTATTTAAACAACTTACCTTCTTGTTTTGCCATAGGATAAATACTGCCTTTACAGTTGACATTTTATGCACACAAATGTAGATTATGGCACAAAACAGGTTTAGACTTGAAATTAAGATTAATTAGACATGGTATAAAGCTGGCTCTGTGCTCTTGGCTAGTGCTGTTTGTTGAAAAGGATGTAGCTGAAATGGTCCTGCCTTCAGAAGTGTTCTCATGGGACCAGGGACACTGGGACGTTGTAGTTGGGGCATCACAAACTGCTGGCTCCTGTGCCAATGTGTCAATGTCTGTTAAGAAGGAGCAATCTCTTTTTAAACTTTTATTGATTAGTATAATGAACTTTAAACTCTCAGTAATTGTTCTCTGTTTGGTTTAGCTTTCAAGGTTTGTGTTCCTTGCTCAGATCAAAGAAAGCCCAAGTGTCCAAAAGATGATCTGTTTCTTTCCAAAATCAGTAGTATTGAAAATACTGCATCTCCATTCAATTATTGTCTTATTTATATCCTTAAACATCTGGGGTAAAACATTGCTAGTACTTCCTGTGTGTGTGTGTGTGTGTCTACTTGCAAACTCTGCCCAGCGAGAAACTGGACATTTGTTTAAAGTCTGGGTAATATATATAGATACACACGTCATCTATAGAGGTTATATACATCTGGATCGATGCGAAGCCTAAAAATCCATTTAGACATCTGATTTCCTGATGCAGTGACATATCTGACTTGGCACCACTTCTACCTTTTGGATAAGCTTAGGGGGGAAAAAGGGATCCTCTTGTTATAGATGTAGCTTGAAATGTTACAGATCCATAAAAGTGGGAGTGAGGAAGGGTAGGCGGTCTGTGGTGGGGTGGAAGATTTGATTTTCTGTTGGCTTTAGAGCTGCAGAATAACTTCTGATGGCAGCTGGTGGCAGGCTTTCTGAAAAGATATACGTCAGCTCTCAGGCAATATGTTGGCTTGTTTGGGATAGAATTTTGGCTTGAAGTTGTCTTCTGTACTTGGATGCAATAAATGTAAGGATTCAGGCTAAAAGACAGAATAAAATTGAATTTACCACTTGGATTTTTCTTTCAGGAAGACTTGGAAGCCAATTATGCATTTAATAATGCAGAAACATGATGGCTGAAACGTAATTTTCTTTCTTTACTTTTGTAGCTCTTTTGTAAAGGTTACTATATCATCTTTTGGAGAAAGTTCATATGTTTTGCGTTTTTTACATTTACTTTAACAGCAAATATTGAAAGTATGGTAATGTTACTTGCCTTAAATTTGGGGTGGGGGAAAGGCAGAATACTGGTATTTAGTTTTAGAGGGAAAAACTTTTATTAGAAAGTTAATACCCGTAATGTGTACAAATAATAAAAAAATCTTATACCTTTTAAAGGAGATATGAACAGGTTCATAGTTGAAATACTTTATAAATCTGTGATTTTGCTGAGTTATGGCATCAAGTCTATTGTGTCATCTAGTTATGAGACTGTTGAAGTATTTTTAAACTGTGCTTATATACCTACTGTATTGGCGTCTGGTAGTAATTCTGGAACGTTATTTTCTCTTTGGATGAATGGGAGTTTTAGACTTAAAACTACAGAGTAGTTACACCAGGTCTGTGCAAAAAAATATATCCCCTTTTTTCAGAAGGGGAACTGAATTGTAACCTCCAATTCCAATTATATTAAATCACTTCTGAATGTGTGATGAGGATGTCACACGCTAATATAATAACACTTTTGATGAATAACTTGCGATAGTTGCCAATTTACAGGGGCCATAACTCTCTTTCTGTTCTGTAATTTTCAGTATCTAACGCAATGTGACCTTGTCCCACAGTTCTGAACTCCACATTGTGGCTGTAATGAAAATGCGTTAATAATAATATCAACTATTTGTTGATATTATCTGAAAATAATTGTAACTAATGAACGTCTCTAGGAAAATCACAATGGTGCTTGAGTCGAAAAAGGAGCAAAACATTGTTACCAAGCTATTTTGCTTTGAACTTCTCTGTCTAGGCTTAAATATTCACAAAAGTTTGGAAATGGTTTCTGGCACCTCATTGCCATGGTGATCAACTCTGTGCATGATCTAACAGCATGAGTCAGTGTGAAACAGAAACCCAACCATACTTCTAGACGTTGTATTTGTTTACATTTATATACGGCTGTGAAGAAAATGTTTTGCTGTCATTATTAGCCACGAATAATGTGTAGCAGCCGCCATCGCACGAAGATGTAAGGGTGGGTAGACAAACACTGGAGGAAGAAAATGCTGAGGTAAATATAATATTTAGTTGTTACACTAAATTCTGGAAATGCAGGGTGAGGCAATGGTTGGGGTGTCTACTGCCAGAACAAAGATGCTGGAGGCTTAATGTTGTCTGGTATAGAAGTCTTGCTGGTAGCACTAATGCCGAGGATGTTCTTGTATTGTGGCAAAAAAAATTACGAGGCTCTGAATTTAAGCTAATTTTATGGTAGACCTTTATTTTAATTTGCATGGAGCAATCTTTGTCTAAAATTTGGCTTGAGCTTCAATTTTTATCCTCTTTTTTTTTTTTTGCCTGTTTGAGTCATAATTTCAAGGATTTGCATGAAAAGACTTTGAAATACATAATATTTGGTTCTGGTATTTATAGCAGAGCAAGAAAAGGTTAGTTTAATGGGGCAGCATTCCTAGCTAGTCTGGGTCGGTCTGTCTTTTCAGCTTCCTACATTTCTGAGATGTCAGGTTGTTAAATAAGCATCGTGTTCTCCAGTTTGATTAAAGCTTAATTTTTTCTTCACGCACTATTCATGAAGTGTTGCAGAGAGAGGGAACTGGTTGAATCAAGCTAAGGGGCAATGGAAAACAGACGATGTGGTTCAGTTGCCTGTAAAACCTTAAGCCTAAGGGGAAGTGTGGCTGTGAGACCTGGGTAAAGCCACCTCAGGCACAATCTGCAGTGTCCATTGGCTTTCAGGCAGCTGTGGCACTATCTGCTGTTACATTGTTTTACTTTCTTCAAAAATATTTGAACTTGTCATCTTATAAGGAACCTTTCTGGTCGGTTTTGTTAAATAGTCCTTGTTTTATTGTGCTGAAACTCCTGATATTTTCATTTGACTTATTCATTAACTTGACGCCTTTTGTTGAAGCATTTGCTTCAAACAAAATCTTCTCTACTTAAATCATCCTCATACTGAAGGGAAAACTTTGCTGATGGGATATTTAGCTGGATGAATATGAGCTTGCTTGCAGTTCTATCTCTTGGAGGTTTTTTCCTGTCTTTTTCCACACCTTTAAAAGTATTAAATGAGGTGAATTGCACTAAATTAGTTTACGCTTTTAAAGTTTCTTTTTTCAACACAGGGTTTCCTGAAAAGTATTCTGCTTAGCATCAGATGAAAAAACTTAGAGAACAAAATCACAGTAATACATCCCAACTTTTGTCTGTCCTATTAGAGGTTCTTGGACAAATGGCGAGTGTGGCTTTTTTATTCCCCTGTCTCCTTCTTGTATTTGTGAAGACGCAGGCTACTTCATGAGCTTACTTGACAGCTTCATTTGGAGTGATCTCCAACTCCCTTTCTAGACCGTAGCTCCCAGGACATTCAACACTTGAACTTCTGGATGGTTTTGTTTGGATTATGTCTTTCTGCGTTTCCCCGTTGGCGAACATATAGTGTTGTGTAAAATTGATGGCAATGCCCAAAATGTAACACAAAGAAAAAAAGAAAAAGCTATGAAACTAATGTGAGCTGACCCAGGCTGCCAAGGAAATGACAAAGGGGTAAAAATTGGGATAATTTTTTCTGACAAAAAAGACAAATAAAAGGTAGAGGGCTGTGCACTAACCCTTTGCACTCTCTCCTGGATTTGCTTTGTCCTCATGCTTATAGAGAGAGCTCCCCTGGCAGCATTTGTGAAGGATATTTTTTGTGAAAAGCCAGTTTAAGAAATGAAGCAGTGGGTAAGGTGGAACTACCATGAATTACTTCCTTCTCTCTCCCTGATGGGATTCTGTTTCTCTGGCAGTCCTGCAAGTTGCACAGTAAGGCAAGCAATGACAATTTGAAAATGTTGATCTCTTTTTCTGTTGAGATTTATGTTAAATGTGATGGTTTAGAGGGCTCCAATCAGGGAAGTTTACCTTTAAAGACAATGTGATTGCAGCCACTTGCCATTGCCAGCCACCTACAATTCTACCTTTTCCTGTAAAACTCATTAGCAGCAGTGTATTTTGCAACATGCAGGGAAATACTGCAGATAGAGTGACAATTTCTGGGGGAAAAAAAAAAATCTTGCTAGTTTTTAATTAGCTATCCTGAGATATTAGTTGCATACTTCTACTTACTTCCCCTTTTACTCCTTTGTAGAAAAACTTTGCTGGATAATGAAACCATGGTGAGATAGGAGAGCTGAGGTTCTAGTGGGTAAATGTTATGGCACTATTTAAAAATTCAGAGATAGACATTAGATAATTAGAAATACTTGAAGAAGACTGAGCTCATGAAGTTTGCTGGAACCTACTATTTTCTGACTGTTGTTTATAAAGCAAGAGTGTCACCAGAGTTGGTCTCCTGTCTATAAAGAGTGGGTTGTGCAGGTTTTGCACAGCACTGTGTGACTGGTCCCGCTCATGTGGGATTGTTTTGACTCCACTGACATCCTCACCCAGGTCTCCTGTCCGATTCAAAGCTAAGGGACTTTACAGCCTCTAGTAATCTAATGTGATTTAAGTTTTCAGTGGAGCTTAGACATTTGGTAATTTTGGTTGTTCATGATTTGAGAATTGCAGTAAAGTTTTGGGTTTTTTACTCAAATTCCACCTGCTTTGCGGCTTTCATTCTTTACAGAAAAAAAAAACAAAAAGGTTTAGCCGTTGACTAATCCAGCTAGCTCTGGATTTACTTTTCTGTTACAAAGTGTTTACCAGGATACCTTAAGCTTTCTTAATTAACTAATGCGATTTCTGAAGCATTTTACAACGAAAACAACATGTATCTACAGCACTGGCAACAACCTATTTGCTAAATAATCTGACAATTAAGATGTGCCCCAACATAGGTATATTCATATGACTGTACTAACAGATTGCTGGATGCTTTTGCAGTGTTTAACGTGGCAGGTGCCACTGGAGGGCTTGCAAACTGTTTAAAACAATCCTTTTCTAGCCCTGTGTGCTGTATTCACAATTTCTTGCATAAAATCATACCTTCATTAAATCATGCACACACTGCCTAATTCTGATTTGACTAAAAATAATTATTCAGGTAGTTATTGGCTGTCACTGAAGTATTTATTGCTTTCCTAATAAAGCTATCATGATTCCCTGCCAGGTCTTCAACTCTCTGCCGCTAATTATTTTTGTCTATAGATCCTTTCAAGAAGTCATATGTAAAAAGCTGAAAGGAGAAATAGTACTTTAAATTCAGAGTGATCCATTGGTGACAGTTGTTGTAATACAGTTCAAGAAACCACTATCTCACAGAGCTAAAATGTAATCGTCCAGAAAGTTGGATTTGAACTTCTTGTACGTAGGAGTGCTGAAGTTTTAGCACGACAGCTCAGGGTTGCAACAAAGAAACATGTAATAGAACAAAGGAAGAAATAATTAAGATAATGCAAAATAGAAAAGAGGAAGCCAGGGAGAGTTGTTAAGAGATGGCAGGAACTACAACTCTCCATCGCATTTATAGTAGGAATAAATTTAAGAACAACTTGGTGATTATGCAGTTTAGTGTAATAGTGTTAAGAGATTTGTAGCAAGACAGACATCTCCCTGCTGATGGAAGAAGTCAGGAACTGAAAAAACTTTAGTAAATCAGCAGAAAGAAACTATTTCCTATGGTTGAAGAACTGAGGCAAAAATGTCAATTTGTTGTAATTCCAAGAAAATATCAAATGAACTCCCCCCCCCCCTCCCCCCCCCCCTTTTAGGTTCTGAGTAGGAGCTACTCTTCTTTCCTTCAGTTTTCCCTTTACTTATTTGAACTGCACTGATTTCTGTGTGCGAGTACTGATTCTCCACATGTTGGATAGAAAATTGGAAATATATGACAGGTGAACCAGAAAATGCCACATTTTTTTTCAGCCTATTTAATTTCAATATTTCAGTGATGTGCAGTCCATAGGAAAATTTGATCTGAAAGTCTTACTATGCTTTTTGTAGGAAAAAGGTGGCTGAATTTATTAAAGCTATTTAAAGTAGGGGTATAATTCACAAATCCTCATTTCTGATCACTTAAGGTCATTTTTCAGTGGGGGTTTCTACCTCTTTTATGTACTGTAATAAGTACATTATGCAGCTATATCAGACAGAACGTAAAACCATAGACATTTAAATAGCATAAAGAGAAAAACATCATCAGAAGTAAGCTGCTTAATAAGATGACTCGTGAAAATGAATGTCTTGTCTAAAGAGCTTAAATTTGCCACTTACTATTTGCATGTGCATAATGTGATAGTGTTCCACTGGCAGTGAAACGGAGGAGTTGTGGAGTAGTCCACAATATCCTGATGGCATTAAATTTCTATATATTTCACAGTGTGGAAAGCAAAACCCTCCTGGAAGATGGTGAGCTCTGATTCCACACAGATGATGTGCTGTAGGAGAAAATCATGATTGTCAACAAGACACCTAGAGAACATATGTAGAAATTCTTCAGCAAAATCGCAGTTAGCAGAGAAAATAGTAAACAAGAGCCTTCTCGCCACTCCTTTAGATTAATGTAAACATGGAACCAAAACTCAGTGCTAAGTTTTAATCTCTGAAGAACAGTGGCTTTTCTAGTCAAGGAGGCTTCTCTAGCTATTGGTTTTTAACCCCAGTTTGGAATGGTCTGTGTTGTCTCCTGGAAGATACTCATCAGATATTTGAATAGGAAGCGTCCTATATTTGTTTGGGATAAATGTATCTGCATTTTCTTTCTCAAGGCAGTCCTGTCAGAATTCAGACACATCAGCAGTTTGAAAATAGTTCATGCCCAACTGTATTACAATTGCTGCCATGGTATTTGTTGTAGGATAGGGTGATAATCTTGCTATTTTTGCATCATTGATACAGATGAGACCTAGAACATTTTCAGTTCACAGGCCTGTATATATATATATATTTAGCGTCTATTACTGAAAATGATGGAGCCTGTAGTGTCTAAAATCCTCTTAAGTGTCTGTTTTGAGCTCAAGCTTGTAAAAATGCAGCTAGGATGGTGCTGGAGAGTAAATAATGGGCAAGCAGTACATAACAGTTTTTGATTTATATGCTGCACTGAGCCAAAACAAAAGCATTCAGAAAGTATTCACCCACCCTTACTGCTACAATAACAACTGCAGGTTGACATCCCCCAAGCCGGTAATGAAGAGATAATGGCTGTATTAGGTACTTTTTGTTGTTGCTGCTTTGAATGAAAGATGAGGGGAGGAAGGGAGAAAGTACAAACAAACTGTTAGAATTAGAAGGTGAAATTCAACTCTCGGTTTCTGCTGATGTGAATGTTTGCTAGGTTCATTTTGCTAACTGGGGGTGAGTTTGGAGTTGCACTGGTGTGAGTGCTGACTTGCATTAAACATGATCCCACATAAAGTACAAACTACAATGCCTTTCAGAGTCCGTGCAAATTAGCATCCTTAGGGGACTTCCTCCCTGTTCTCATAATTTTGCTGCTTAGTCTCTTCACTAAATGACTATTTTGCCAGGCAGCTGGGATAGATACTTAAGGAGCAGCAGATCTGTACACTTTGCTGTTCTCCATCCAGCTGGGCTGCCTGCTCTGCCCACTCCGTCCTATACCACCAACTCTTCCAACAATGGTAGGCAGGAGTCACAAACCTTTAAAAGAACCCAAATCTTGAAGGTTTACTTGGTTTTAATAATTAAAAAAAAAAAATAAAAATAAAAAAAATTTAAAATTCTACATCTGTTGAGTGCTGCTGGAAACCGTAATAATAACAATAATGTCTGAAGAGAAATAGAAGAAAAAAAGAAACAGTAGGACTTATTTTAAAGGATTGTTTTAATACTGCTTTTACTGTAGATGCTTTTTGTCTCGCAGCTAGGTGCAACAAGATGACTATTCTGATGAGATTTTTATGAAGCCTGTGACTTTTGAGATGAGGGCAGAAATTTTAATTATAGAGAAATGCATACTACATTTCTCATGGCTTTGTTAGAAATACACATTTTTTTTTTTTACGTTTATAAATGCCTTTTATACAGTCTTTATAGGGATTTTACAGTAATTGGAATGAAACTTTTTTCCATAATAGAAATGAATGTTAAGAAAAAAAATCATCTAGACAAGTACATAAGGTAATGCTGGTAGTTTCAGATGTGTCTGACCCCAAACTAGCAAAGTAAAAAAGAAACAGGTTTTCTTACGTTGTTCAGAGCAGGTCATGCCCGTTTGCGTCTGGACACTTAACGTAAGCCCCAAGGTTCTGAAAATTTTGTATATCCCATCTTGCTTCTTTTACTTCTCGGGGCTCCGGATGAAGAGGTCAACAAGCACTGGCTTTGGAAGGTTGATTCACTACCTGCAAAATGTTGTCAAGAATAATTTGTGCTGTTTAGCCTGTGTTTTCACTGCCGGAACCATATCTTGATGATCAGGCAAGATTTGACCTTTCTTCAATTCCTTGTATGTCCTTGAAAAACTTTTGTGAAGATGTTTATGGAATACCTACTCCTTTGTAGTTTTTCTAAGTTCTTACTTCCTCTCACCATCAGTCGGTCCTGTTTCTAGTTAACCAACATTAATGGTGTTTTGGTTTTTTTAATCCCCTTGTCCCAGTTTCAGTAAGAATAGAACTAATTCTGTTCAGTGATTGTAATTTTCAGTTAAGTTCTTCTAACTGCCCTTTCTGAAGTTAGCAACCTGTTTTGCAGACAGTGTCAGCTTATGGCAGTGATAAACCCCACGTTTAGAGTTAGTACCAAGGATTGGTGTGCAGACCAAGGCCACTGCTGGATCTTGTGTACCACACTGGGGAGTGCAGAAGGTAAAAGGCCATACCTGCAGGGAGGAGAGGGCAGGACAGGTGACCCTAAACTGACCAACAAGGGATTCCAGCCCATATATGTCATATTTCATATAAAGCTGAGGGATCACGAGGGTCTTGCCCCTCTCTTTGCCCTCTTGGACTGCTATGTCAGCTTTGCTCAGCTTGGCTTGGGTCCTCTTCCAATTTCTTCCTTGGAGCACCCGAGGAGGACTCTGTCCATTCTGCCTTTGATCCTGATTTGTCTGTGTTCCTGAAGCTAGTACCAGAATCCAGCTCCTGAACACAGCTCCCATCTGCTGCGGGGCCCAGTCTGGGACTCCCCCGGTGCTGCTCCACAACATCAGTGGTGACGGTGATGGAATTACCATTGGAGGGACTGGTTTTGATACTGGTTTTGTATATATTTTTATATATTCCATTTTTTATTATTAATTTCATCTTCATTAAAGCTGTTGTAGTTTCCTTTTCTCATTGCTAAGTCTCTTTCCCTTATTCCCTTTCTCTTCCCCTTTGGGGAGGGTGGGGGGTTAACATAGAGCATCTTGTACAGGTCTAAGGGGCTGCCCTGACCCTAAATGGTGACACCCCTAAAGAATTATTTGGAGAGAGACTATATGAAATATATGAGGCATACTGCAATTGGTGTATATATATTTATTTTTTCAAGTGAGATTTCAAGTATATATTTTAAGTGAAGTAGTAAGACATGGTAGGAGGCTTTTCAAGATATTTCCAGGGTCAGTCTCAAGACAGCAAGTGCATTTAAGTTTTATGAATAGTTTGTAAGTCTTCAAACATGAACTAGTTTCTGATCAGCAATGAATATTTAATCTTGGTCATGACGTAATGCTCAAGATCAGGAGGTAAATTTTGGTGCACTGTCTCTCAGGAAGCAAAGACCTCTCCTTGTGACCAGTTTCAGCAGAAAATATAACTAGGTATCATTTTTTTAATACTTCCTATCCAGACAAAGAATGGCTTAAAACTGCTTGGTAAATGTGTTGGTTAATGACTAATAATATTTCTTTCCTCTGAAATATTCCCTGCAAATAGCTTAGTCCAATTAAAGTACTTGGTTTATTGATCTATGTCCCATTCTTTCTCTTTCATCGTGCTGCATCCTTTCGTCTTTCTCTTACTACTGGGATTCATCAGTTTGGGTTTGCATTTGTAGATGACTCCAAAATACAAGCTGCTGCTTGGAAGTTATAAGGCTTCCACCAGCTTTGCTGGGTAGGATCAGAATTTGTACTGGGAAGATGCTAAGGTTTCTTCCTGCAGTGGTCACTTGCATAATTAACTAAAACATCGTAGTGTACGTTTCAGTAAGGCACTACTCTGACACTGTGGAAGGACCTAAATTTAGCAAAATACATTTATTTCTTTATTTTAAACTGAGGGGTTTTTTTTTGTAATTAAGAGAAATTACCTTCTGCCGTTTTTATGATTAAAACCATTGCAAATAATATGCAGCGTTAGGATGAGACAATCTGCCCTGTGGTCTATTTAGATTATAGTGCCACATTTTGTCTGATTTTATTCACCAGTCAGAAAACAGAGCTACAAAGCAGCAACAATCACCTTTTCTAGATGTGGAAACGTAAACAGGTAAGAGATAAGATACAAGCTAGCATATGCAGAATTGATAGGAAGATGCCTACAACACGCCTGGGATGTTCCATGCTTGAGTCTTTAAGCGAGCAAGTGATTGTTGCTCTTGCTGTTTGTATTTGCCTAACCTTCCATTATCTGATAAAACCCAGAACAAAATATAATATCTGTCTGAGACAAATATGACTGGAATCCCCAGAAAGACTCTAAAGGTCAGATCACCTGTTTTGAAATATCGCTCCCCAGTATCTACAAAGTCTTAGTGACATTAAACAGTACAATGTGTAGGTTGCTAGAAGGTATATTTAAATCAAAAACTGTAGCCTGAAACTAAATAAAATTTATGTGGTGAAAGCCTTTCAACTCTGACCAGTATTTGTAGAATAAAAATATTGTGGAAGCTGTTTTTAATTTGTCAGCAGGTGAACTCCAGATGTCTCATGCTCCTGACACTTGGTCTGCTGGTCTGGTCAGATAATGGCTGTCACTGAGTCCAGGGACTATTGCTAAAAGTGACTTACACACTGATTCATTTTGAAAAGAAAAATGGTGATTGCTTTATGCATAACTGGACAAATATTTGCATTTTATAATTGTTTACAAAGAGATTAGGAAAACTGAATCATAACAAGGCACTTTTCTTCCTTTGAAATGGGGTAGAATTTTAATTAGCCTTTTTATTGATGAAATATGGCAATATAGGAGACATGCTCTAATATATATTTTTTTTTTTTACAGTGAGTTTTATCAGGAGGCTTCTTAACTAATATTTGAATCATTTCTTGGGCCTTTACTTAGATGGAAACAAAGTAATTTAAGCAACAAGTATAGGAAAAGGCAAGTGTATGTAAAAATATTAATTGGAAAACATTTTATTAGGGATTTGTATTTGGGAAAGCGATTTGCATGTTTATCATATTCTCAAAGCTAACTGCAGGCACACACTTATATAATGCATCCATCTACTAAAAAAACCCCGCATGTAAAGATTTTTCAGTGACACATGATTACTAGCACTGTGAAAACATAGAAACTCTGGGCAACTGAAAACATAAAAACTCAGCAAAGCCATTGATGGTGACGGGCAAAGTGATTTCAAATTTGCAATTGTTAGCAAAGTTAATTTTGTGGAGGCAGAGGGGAAAGATAGTTCTGGAAATCAGTTGAAGTTGAGCATGTGCTCTCCAGGGATGCATCTGAAAATTTCCTTCCTAGAATGAACCAGTAAAATAGGAAAGCAGAAGTGAGAGATGTGGTGAGTATGTGTGTGTAACTGCAGCCGCATACAGATATATTCCAGTTAGCAAGAGTGACATGGAAACAGGGGAAGAGCAGTTCTGGATAGGAAGCAGAATTTTGTGCAAGAAGGGGAACTCTGAGGGCAATTAAGGCTGAAAGGAGAGATGTTTCTGTAAGTGACCTCTTCCATATTACCACAATAAGAATATGTTTAGTTTCTCGGGATAGTTTCTACAATTAAATTTAACTCCTGAACTAACCTGGATTCAGCATGATTGACTCACCTGGAATCCAATGATCATTTAAAGGAGAAAATTCCTATTCAGTGTTAAAATAATAATTTTTTACTCCATATAACTCATTTATAGCATGCTTCTCTCTGTTAACACACTGCTACATGAAACCATTTCAAACTGTTTTTAAAAATATATGGGAGTTCAAGTGTAAATGAAATTTCACTACTTTTACTTACCTATGTATAAAGTTGAGTGCTTATACCGTAAGCATATGTGTTTAGGAGGCTTTCTGTAATGCAGAGAAAATCTGAGAAAGAAAATGTTCATGTCAATATACTGTGTTAATGGAAGCATTTAATTGCCTCTATTGGTTACACCTATATTGCTTTTTTAGTGGCTTGGTCATTCAATAATGCACAATTTTACCTCTGAGTGGTTTAGTATAGCTTGAGTGGGGGGTGGAAATAGAGCCACATTCCATTTATACACAAGATTTCTAATATTTAGAAAACATCACACAATCTTTTGTCAGTCACTGAAGAGCACCAAGGTCCACAATCAGCTTTGTAGAGGTCAGATCCTGGCCTCTTCTGTCTTCTGAGGAAACTGGTTTACACTGAGAAACTTCCATTCAATTTAACTGGCAAAGCAGAACAGCCTCCTGCTGTTGATCTCATACTTGCAGAATGACACATGGGGTTGTCATTGTAGGAGAGTTAGGATCACACTTGGTAAGATTAAATTCCTTGGCTTTATTTTCTTGTTCATATATATATCTCAGCCAAATTGAGTTATGGTCTAAGCTCAGACCTCTAGTTTAGCCATAATAAAAAAAACCTACAACAAACCTTTGAAATCCTGTCTTAGCAAATTTGTATCACTAGCACAAGCAGCTTGAAACACAATTAACCTGTTACCAATATTGGGTTTTATTTATCCTCAAGCTCAAACCATTGATGGTATTGATCTGCTTTAGGGCTAATCACTCCACTGTGTAATCTAGGAAGTTGTTTCATTACTTCTTCCATGGCAGCAATGTAGATTAGGACCAGTATAGTATGAACACTAATAATACCTCTGGTAAGATGGTATACTAGGAAGACAAGGACATTTGATTGCTGAATGGGAAGTAACCTCTCACTGTGACTGTTTTCTGCCTCTTTCTGCCTGCATAGAAAATATTAGTGTTCCCTCTTGTATTAATTTTAAAAAGGGAGGTTAGAAAGGTTGTCCTAATGATGTTTTAAAAATCACTAAATATTTTACTTTACAGCTGTGAGGTTAATCTGAAGTGAAACACAGAGCTTCGAGCCCTTCGTGCTTTGCAAGACTAGAGGAGAGATGTTTAATCATTCTTTTAGCTGAAGTATAATGGCCTGTGGTATCTTTTGACATGTTGAGTTGTCAGTAGGCAAAACACCTGCTGCAATACATTTTAATCTGGAAATCAGCAGGTTGATGTTGACTTCTGCTACATGAAAGTCAGGTCCCTGCAAAAGAAAACCTGAAGAATATCTATTTGTGCAGGATGCTTCCTGAAAACACCTTGCAATGACTATAGGCAAGGGCTTTTTCTCCATCCAAATTAAGCATTCATTTTGTATTGAAGATTCACTTTTTGTAAGTTATACATATGCTAATAATGAAGTACTGTTTTCTATCTTCCATTTAAGATGTATGTCTTGGGCCACAGATACAGGAGAATGTGATCATGCACACAAACTACAGCGCTAAGGGAAGGAAACACAAAGTATACAACTCAAGATATTCACTGTAGACATATGTGGTTAAAACCCAAGGCTGATTATGCTGTCAGTGAGGAATTTTGAAGGGAGCTGGTATCACCCAAAATGGGTTCCTAGTAAAGTCTGAGATATCAGTACTACTTAGATAAATACACAAAGAACCAGGTCCACTTCTGAGAGTAATGATGGTCATGTTACGCATCTGTCTTAGGAACTATAAAAGAGATAAATGATGATTATCAGGAGGCAATAGCTGGTATCCAACAAAGGTTTTTAGCAGTTGACACTCCAATATTTTAAGACATGGAAAAGTGGCCATTGAGATGTATTCCTGCTTAATCAACAAAAAGATAAGTTTTCACACACCAGCCACTATAAGGAGATTGCTACATTGTTTACAGGTGATTCAGTGGCTGAATTTTTTTAAAAAAAGCTTTTAGTTTTTGCCTGCAGTATTATTCATCACTGTTGGTAAGACTGCAGCCTTAACACAAAGGTAACAGCTAGTGTTTTATTTGAAAGAAATGATTTTTAGTTAACAATTACCTCCTTAACTTATATTCACGACCCTAGACTTGCTGGTGTTAATTGAGACATGCTGTGCACATCTATACAAACATTAATGTGATGGTGTGTGTCACGCTTTTCCATATAGGTCTATTCTGTGGAAAAATTCACAGGATTGATGGATTTTATCTTACTGGCTATATTTGGTGTTGTGCAGTTTAATGGCAGCAAAGGTTTCCATGTTCTACAGCATGCTACTGCAATTTATTGTAAAGTAGTTATCTTTGAACTTGAACAGGTAGAAAAAAGATTCTGTTGCCCTGTAGAATAGAAACTTTGTCTCTATGAAAATCTGTGGCTGTTTAATTTAAGCAAGGTTTTAAAATAAATTACTGTTGAACTAGTGCAAAATGACTTAATGAGAAAGATGAGCAAACAGCAGAAGATTCAGAATATTAACTGTATATTCTGTTTCAGTTTTCCCATAAAAGGTTAATTATTTTAATACATTTATTAAAACACAACAGGGGACGGGAACAGAATAAAGAACAGGTCAATGAACTCTTATGTGAATTAGATGCTTTCAGCTCAACAGGATCTTAAGAATTTTACTCTAGGGTGTTTCAGAACTAACTAAAGCAATGGCTGTACTTAAAATTGGGTAAAATCCCAGAGAATTACAGAAGGCCCGAGATAAGCATTATTTCCAAAGACAGATGGGATACAGAGAGTTTCAGGAAATATTAAGCAGGCAGCCTAATTACAAAATGCAAAGAAGATGCTGTAAAATTAAATGATCCATATGTATGTCTGTAGAAGCTGAGAGCAAGCTGCCAATAGGGTGGACTGTCAAGAACAAATCATGCCTCTTTGACTGCTCAGAACATGCTTCAAAGAAAAGGATGCGAGGTTATGGTAAAGCAACAGATGTCATAAAATTTTGGTAAAGATTTGTATGTAGCCCTGTGTAGCATTTACAAAAGCAAGCAAGAAGTGCATGGTCTTAGTAAAACTGTTGTAAAATGTACCCAGTTCACCTAAATGGCAGACACCTTTTCCACCCCCAAATAAAAATAGATATCAGTATTTTCCTGTGATGTTGGAAGGATTTTTTTCCTCTGGGTTTGGTACTGGATGCAGATCTGTATCCTATAGAGTAGCGAATTTTGTGATCAGGGTGTCTGACTACTATTCCATTTTAAGGTTTTATGGTATACAAAACCTGGTTCCTCATTAATGATGAGCAACTAAATGCGTATTAACTCCATGTGAACGGGCCTCTGCAAAACTGTGTGCGCTGCTGTGTCCTAGAGTAGAAATGCTGTGTCCTAGAGTAGAAATATTTTGCCTTAAAATGTTTTCCTCATTTTGCTTTGCTTTTATTGTGTGAAGATCCTTTTAAAAACAAATTAGGAAAGGCAAATTAATGACAAAACTGGCATAATACACATCCCATCCGTGGTTTTTTGAGAAGCTTCCATACTCCTGGGGTTTAGCAACACTGTCATTTGCAATCTGTAATTTTCCTGTTTTCTGCAATGATAGAGGATTAAAGACCAATTAGGTTTCAATCTGAGCACTAATCCAAACTTTGGACAGCTTTCCATGTTTCAAACGGAACGTAAGCACAGTTCATTGTTCTAGCAAACTTTACATTTAATGTTTTTTATCATGTCCCCACAAAGATCGCCGTACTTCTTGTTTTTAAAATAAATGTTAAATAAGATTTTTTTATGACACATGGACCTACAGCATTGTCTCAAGACGAACCTTTAGAGTCTAAGAACTGTTTGTAAGGTATTTACAAATAACAAAGAAAATTCCTAAAATCTGATTTTCAGCACATTGGATTTACACTGGTTTTCTGAAGAGTGGGGTCTCATTGTATTATTACATATAATTGCATCACTTTTTGACATTACATTATATAATCTTTTTTTCAGGAAAATTGTGATGAGTAAGACAAGATGACACTTATTTTTTAATTGCTTTAAATCAAAACTTGTAGGCTGCCATGGAGTGGGTGGGGAGGTGTGCACTGCCTTTCTCAAGCAGGGAATGTTGTTTGAAGCAATCACATAAACTGCTTAGAGACACTCAAAGAAATCTTTCATATTTAAAGCATTTTCTGTTTGACATGAGACATGAATGTCTCTATGTGGACAAGAGATAAGCTGCTTTCAAACATGTTTGGAAAAAAAGCATGAGGCCCCTGGAGTTCATATCTTGAATTCCAACTTGGTCACGGTGTTTGCAATGTCCCTCAGCAGCAACAGTGAATTTCAGCAGGAATATGACTGTTGTTTATCATTCTGAATTATTTTCTTTTTCGCCGCCTCATTGACTATGGTTTTCATGGTGTTTCCAGTTTAATGTAGTTGAGATTTTTCAGGAGTACCTCTGGCTTCTCAAATTGTAGGATTGGTCTGTAAGATTGGTCTACCAGAATAAATTTCCTTCCCATGAGGTTAGGATTACAATAGGCCCACCACATCATATCTGGGCAACTGGAAACACAGGTTAGACTCCACTGTGCCACTCAACTAAGTCCACTGGTGGCATTATTTCTTTTAGATTAACCTTTTTACCAAGTTTTGTTGGGTTTTTTTTCCCTCCTGAAAAGGCAGCTTTATGTTCTCAGGAAGAACAAATTTCTAGAAATAGAAAATAGCTTAGTAAGGTTCCTATATATAATAAGAATGTAATTTTTAAAAACTATAGCAGGCCTCACACAAATTCTCCTAGTTGTTTCTCTCTTCTAATCTTCAGTGGTTGAGGACTCAAAGTGGGATAAAAACGCATCTTTTTGAATATTTCTGTGCTATTCATTAATAAAAAATGAAGTTTTGGTAATTAGGCTGTGATTTATATTCAATAGGTATTGGCAATATTAAAAAATCCTGGGCTTGAGATGTCTGACAATGGTAGAACTTCAGAAGACCAACAATAATCCAAGAGAAATTGCATCTGTTAGTGACTTTCATCTACTGTTGTAAAATTGTATTAGATAATACTGAAATGAAAGGCATAGCTTCTAAAGATGTTTTGGAGTATAGCTTCCATCATGCTTTGGTTCAGAGGCAGAGGTGGGAAAGGTTATTCTCAGCAACTAATTTGGAGGAAACTGCTTTCCCTGGATTTTCATGTTCATTGAATTAGAAGAGGGAAGTTAAAATTAAGAGCAGTTGGAGTAACTTCAACTGAAATCTGACTCTGAACCCTTTCCCAGAGGAACTCATTGCTTTCTGTTGTCTTGAGAGGGAATGCACACTGGGAAAGCTGAGCTGAAGTTCATGTTTCTGAATACTTTTTTATGAGCAGAAGTTTATTTGATGTCATAAATTATCCACATTACAGTAAATTTAATACAATCTTTAATACAATTCCTGCTGTCACACAGCTGTGAAAGGCCTGAGTTTCTGATTTTCTGTGTTCTCTTTATGCTGTTGGAGTGGCATTAAGTGACTCTATACCAAGCAAAACTGCTGACTGGAGAATCTTGCTCTTGGCATGAAGCTGGCAAAGCACCTTTGTGCTTTGCTATGGCAGTTCCGTAATTCCATCATTTTAAGAACAGGAAAGAAGACTAGGTCATTGGGATGGAGAAACCAGGAAGGAGGATTGAAGCAGATGTTGTCAGAGATGAGGAGGAGATGGCAGATGTGAGACCTAAATTTGTATTGGTGGGAAGCCAGGGCACAACATGCTCCATCTGCTTCTGGCTGCATGTGACCCAAGCAGCAGTGAACTCAATGTTATTAAGTGGAATTTACCCTCTAGGGAAGGAAATCTGCCTCTCAGTAGAGAAGGACAATTAAAAGGACAAGACTGGAAAAAAACAGATACTACAAATAAAGCAAGAATTGTTAGAGGTGGTTGTGGAATCGCTGAGAGAGCATCGATGTGTCATTAATTAAGTAAATGTAATTATTATAATTTTGTAAGCAGAGATGTATGTCTTTGTTTCACCCTTTGCCTGGATGAGGAATGAAATATGTTGTACGAATGTGAGAGTTAGATTTGTGGTGCACAATGAAAATTCGCGTTATGACCCTCACAACAGCAGTAACATGCAGCAGAAAGCTGTAAGCAGTGGCAATTATGCCACATGTAGATCACCTTTCCTGGACAGAAATGGAGTTCTCAACAATTTGTCAAAAACCTGACAGATACATCTCTGTCTATCTCTGTAGGAAGGTCATCTGCAGGGGAACAGGTCTGGTTTCTGTTTGCTTCCAGCAGGAGCTTCCTTGTCTTCTATCTTTGGCAAAAAAATTCTAAAAGTAGACTGTCGTCTTGAACAGTGTTCAGCTTCCTTCCTTCCGGGCTGCTTTTGATAGAACTAAAACAAGTTACATTTAAAACCTATCCAGATTGCATTTGTCTTGTTTTTCCTGAAAGCTCAGACACCTACTGTCCATTGGTAGTGAGTGAGCCGAACTAAAAGTCTGTTGATGAGAAACAGAAATGTATGCCATATTCTACAAAATGTTGTGAATGTCCTAATATTTTGCATTGTAGGAGCTTGGCTGACTGTAATGCCTTGCAGAAATGTGCATTTCCTTTCCTTGAAAACCAGACTCCCTTGTTAGAATAAAAGGAAAATTTATGATCAGATCACCAAATGTTTCTGTCTCCTAATACTTAGCTCAATAAAGACACAAGGAGCAGTGAAAGAAACTTAACAATAGAAATCTTGCTGTCCCTTTTAGTGGCAGAAAAATGTCAAGATCATATCAATTTTGAGATTGTGTGGTGCCACTAATTGACTTGGACAGGTATGCGCTACAGTAGCATGTCAATAGTTGGGTCTTTTTAGATACATGTAATCAGTAGTTGCCTTAAGAAGAGATAAGGCTCAAGAATGGCTTTATTCTGCTCAGAGAAAAACTGCAAATTAAATATTTTCTTATTCCTAGAGTATTAAAGGAGGAGTATATATGTGTATATATATATTTATATATAAAGGAGGAGTATATACACATAAAAAAATCATAATAAAAGGAAGAAATATGTGTTTATAGAACAAAAGTGTTAGCAAAACCAGTTGCTAGAGGTAAAAGACAGAAGTATTATTTTTTCAGAAGGAGAATTTGAAGACTGAATTAAATTTCTGGTTATTGCCATGGACACAGCTCCTGACCTAAGCCTGAAAGTTCCACCTCTATGTGATAAATGCAAATAATTCCTTTGAGTTACGCTGAATGATAAAGGTTCTGGATGATAATTAGCAGTAAGATCTCAAATAAATTCTAATTTACTATGTTGCAATTGTTCACTGTAATTGATTACATTATTGATAGCATAAACATAATTTCCTCTGCTTTATAACAGGAAACTTAATCATGGGAAAAATAGTCCAGTAGAAATGGCGTGCTATTGCCTTTCAGTCTGTTGCTGTGAGCATGTCGGTGGTGATGGAGTTGTATCTCAAACACAAATGCTCTTGTGATTGCATATGCCTCTCAGCTTCTGTAGTGCAGTCTCTTGGCTTTTTCCATTACTCTCTACAGCAGTGGGGCAACTTCTCAGGAAACTCATGCTTAAGTTGGAAAAGGGATATAAGATTCAGAAAATTTGTTTTCTTTTAAGTATGTCTTTGATCTTCTTGATGTTCTGTTCTCATTGGAGCATCAGTCCTAACAGAGCAGTAACCTTTGCCTGGGCCCAACAGGAAGCTCTGGTGTCCAAAGGCAGAGGGGATAGGAGGTAACTTTGTAAGTCAGAAGAATTTTTATTTCATGTCAAAGGATGGTTTTAGTTTGTTACTGTTCTCATTGCTTAGGCACTTGACTATTTTGCTCCAATACAGGGATTTGGAGTAACTCATTCCTGTATCTTCATGTTCTCTCTGAAAGCCCAAATCCAAGTGGGATCTGGAAATGTAGGCAACCTTGATGAAAGAGCGCAATTCAGTCAGCAGTCTAGGAACATACCACATCTGTGAGGGATTCATCTTGTTGAGTCATTGGTATTTCATGGTAACCACATGCTTTTGAAGTGGGGGACCTGACTTCTGCTCCTATTTCCATTCTAGGTATTGTAACTTCCATCTCCTAAAATGTTTTCTGACCATCCAGGATCTAGATTACTTAGTGATGCAAGTATTTTTCTTCCCTTCTATTGAAACTTTTAAAATGTCATTTCTAGAACTGGCCTTTCACTGGGTCACTGCTATTTTTCAGTCATTCTAGATTTACAGGGATTAGCTCGTAATTGAAACTGGAGACCCATAACCAGAGGGTAAACTCATCAGACCTGAGCATACATATCCTATATAGTAATTGATAGATGTTTATCAGATTTTCCTGGTGGCCTAGGTTGAGAGGGGAAGTGGAATTTTTTACAGTCTTTTTTCCTTTCATCTACAGCAATTTCATACTTATTATTTTAATTAAAAACAAAACAAAACCCAAGCATTTGCTTTTACTGTAGTCTATTTTTCTATGCTACCGGAGATTGTCTGCAAATGAAGATAGAAAAATTTGAATAAAACAAGCTGTAGCATGGCTGAATAATAGGTTATTAAATTTGCAGGAGGACAATAGGTATTTAAATTATGGAGACATCAAAAATCTGCATATAAAAATGTTTAATGTAAAGACTACAATATCTAACAAGATGAGACAAGCAAGAACTCATCAACAGAGGTAGGCTCTAATTGGAGTGGCACAGTCAGGAAGACAAAGAAAACTGACTTTTCAACCTCAGCTGGTTTTTTTAGGGAATGAAATTTGTCAAGAAGTCTGGGAGAAATCTCATTCCACTATTTATTGTCGTATCATCAAGGTAACATAACAAAACGTGTTAAAAGAAAAAAAGCATCAAAGAAATTCTCTAAAAAGAAATAGCATCCTGGCATAGATGGAAATGCTCCCTCTGAGTCAAATCAAGCCTTAGAGCAGAATAATAGTCTCTTACTTATCTTCATTAGCGACTATTCTGCATCCTATTTAGCAAGTATTTCTGTAAGTGGCAGAATGCATGATGCTTGATTTTCTCCAGTGCCATCTGTCGTGTGGAATCTCTAATAATGGTAAAATCTGCTCTGTAAACATATATTCAGTGGGAGTATTAACCTGTCTCTCTCCTTAGTCGCTTCATGCCACCTCTTTTGACAAACCTGGAAGCTTAACATCTCTGGTACTTCTACCCCAGTGTTCAAATGGGGTTGACCTTGATTCCCAAGCATTCATGAGAAGTTTTGTGTTTAGAGAATTACAGGGCAGAGAATCATGGATAATAGGAAACTCTAAGTTCTGTTTCCTCAGGAAGGAGGGAATCCTGAGCTGAGCTTAGAAAAGGAAGCTTACTTCTGTAATAGGTTCATGCTGTTTTCTTGAAATACTGTATTTGTGAACAATCAATTATTAATTCTAAATGTCCAAACCACATTCAGAATGTCCAATTTGATCCTAACTAGCTGACCACATCTCGGTGCACATTACAGCACTCAGCTTGTCATTAGTAAGAAGTGCTTGCGTTGCCAGAAAATGTTGTTAGGCATCTGTAAGTCCTCTTTTCACAGACTGACTTTCAGCCTTTACCCAGAAAGTGCTCCTGCCGAGCACCTGATTCGGTTGCCATGTACAGCAATGTAATTCCATTAACTCAGCTGCAATGGTGTTAATCCTCATTTACATGAGCATCGGTGACAGGCGAAGAAGGCCCCTCTGTACCTCATCTGAAAAATGTAATTACTCTGTGCATATAGAGGTTGATCAGATGCTCCTGGAGTTGAGGGAAAGCCCCCCCTCTCCCCGATTTCGGGAGTCTTTGGGCCCTTATTAGAGACTTCTATTTCATTCTGAGGTACAAATAAATGGCCTTAACAGCAGCGATCCAGCAGTGCTGGTCCTGTTTAGAAGATGAATTAGTGGGTAAAGAGAAATGAAAACGTATATGAGAGGTACTGTAATCTAAAGGATAAACCACTGTTTTCTTAACAGCAGTAGTTATTTCAGTAGATTGCACTTTTATCACCAAATAAGAAACCCTATTTAAATTTCTGCTCGAAGCTGGCTGTCACTAAAATACTTGTAATGCTTTGAGCAGGTGGAAAAACATTGTCATTAAGGTCAAGGATCAGAGCCTTCTCTTTGGTAGGGAAATCTCCATCATGTGAATATGTCTCCATTATGATAAAATAAGGAAGTAAACTACAAGGAGGTCATTGACTGTAAGAAGCAATTTTCCAGATCTTATGGCTTCTGATACTCTACGGTGTAATTCACAAACAAAAGCATAAATCAACAGCAACCTTTTCCAGCAGGTTAGTGGAGAATGGGGAGAGATGAAGCCACATAACACAGGATATTCAATTGCCATGACCAATTTCCTGTAATCATTCTTAAAAGAAAGCAGAACATTTTCCTTCGAATTACAAAGATATTTCGTAAAATCCTGCATATTTTAGAAGTGTTTCAGAGCATCCAATATAGTGATTCTTTCTGCTGTAAAAAATATGAACAAGCAAACAAACAAATGCAAGCATTCATATATATTCCCCTGCCATGCTAGTGAATTTTCCTATTACATGCATGACTGCTCCCTATTCTGACACTTACTTTATCACAACATTTACAAAGGCTTCTAGGCCACGAACAAGTAGTTTCAAGAAAAGTATGCAGAGGCTGCCATGTCTCATAAATACAATCCATTTTCTTTCATTTCTTGGTCGTATATGCTCAGCTTTAACTTTTCTGCAGACTCAGCTATGGGGAGCATTTATAAATTTTATGGGCTTATGTTTCCCAATATCTCTCAGAGTAAAAATTATCTCAATATTTTGATGTTTTTTCAGTAAGCAAGTGCTGCTTACAACACTCCCAAGCATATAATGCTTGCAATTAAGCTGAATTTAATAGTAGAATCATGATCCTCTGACTTTCCATTTAACTTTGAAAAATTGTTAGCTTTATTTCAGGGTTTTTTAATGTGTCACAATTCTAGCAGGATGTTAGTGGTCTGAGCTGCATGCACGGGTACCTTCCCTGCTGCTTTCCACCTCACAGATGTCCTGGTTTGTGGATCATAGAATCATAGAATGGTTTGGGTTAGAAAGGACCTTAAAGATAATGTGGTTCCAATCCCCTGCCATGGGCAGGGACACCTCCCACTAGACCAGGTTGCTCAAGGCCCCATCCCACCTGAATTTGAACACATCCAGTGATGGAGCATCCACAACTTCCCTGTGCAACCTGTTGCAGTGTCTCACCACCCTGAGTGTGAAGAATTTCATGCACACACTTTTGTAATGACACCTTTAGTGGTTGATGTACTGAAATTTAGAATGAGGGCAAACACAGCAAGTATTCAAGGTTTTGAATAGTTGCTAAAAGAAAAAAAAAAATAAATTAAACCTGAGATCAGGATTCCCAGTTGCTGTTGCTACTTGATACTGCTGTTGACTCTATGTGGCTATTGGTTTGGGGTTTGTTATTTGGTTAACTATTCTGGTAAGGTTACACTTTCAACATAAGGTGGAAATGTGAAATGTTGTGGTACCATAGCAATTTGGTGGCTAAAGTTGGAACTTCTTGTTGTTCTAAACTTAATGTTTTGGGGGTTTATGTTTTTAACAGTTCCTTCTTTCTGTCATTCCCATCTGTGCCTAACTTTGGCAGAAACGGCCTCATACTCCCTCTTATATGCACCTATCTTATAAAATGTAGATATTTTCAGAGCAGTCCAGATTTCCAAATGGCCTTGCCATTTCCATTTTTGAGTATATAGTGTCTTCAGTTCATTATATTTAGAAAATGGGTCTTACCTACAAACTTAGCATATAATTTGATGCTTCCAAGTAACACTGAGAACAGACTTTTGCAACAAAGGTTTTCTTTATTTCTCCTTAAAATACAGTTGATTGCTCAAAGCCTGTCATTTGACAATGTGTTGCTGCTAATGTGAGGGATGAGATTTGCTCTGTTTTGGTGGAGCTTCCCAAATAATTTAAAAAAAATTTTTTTTTTTAGGGCAATGTGTGTATATCTACATGTAAACATAATTGATAAATAAACCTGTCTGTAAAAATGTCAGAAATAGAAATTGCCATTTACAAAGCTAACAGTGAAGGAGAAATTAAAACTGAAAATAGGATATAGAATGTGAGTATATTCAAGTATAATCATAAAAGAAAATCTGCTCCTATATTAAGTTAGTGTCTTGGTATGGTGCTTTTCAACAAATTTCAGCCTTATGGAGCAGGGCTGGTGCCCTGCAGTACTGGGGCAGCTTCTAGCCCAAAGGATGTGGCAGGATGAAACATCCCCATGAAGTCAATGGTACATCCAAGGAAGGTATGTTAATGTTCCTTAAGACAAGTTGTTATGGATGAATATTTAACGTTTTAGAGAAAAAGCAACAGCAAAATAATCCAGAATTATTTTCATATACCAGTTAGAGAGTGGCAATTACACTTCAGTCCTCCTGCACTTTTTGACACAGGAAAGGGATACGGGCAGGGGAGCTGTGATCTTCCTGTCTCTGTCTGTGCAGCTATCCTTTGACGCACTCTCTTAATGTTTTGCTCATCCCACATAGCGCTTACATTTTCTCCATCTGCTTAAATCATCATTCAAATTACAATTAAATTCAAAATTAAGTATCGTGCACATGAAGTGAAGTAACTAAGCAGGAGCAGCTTTGCCATGCTGTGTCCCCACAGCACTTACAATTATAAATAGTTGTACTGAAGGAAGGAAGGAAGCTAAAAAAGAAGTTTCTTTCACATTCCATGATTTTACTTTCTCCCGAAACTAAGATTTTCTGTTTTCTGGGTAAAACTTTGAGAAGGACCTTCTCTGTTCTCTGTAAAAGATTTGAATTGGCTGTACCTATAAAAGATCACTTTTTTGAATATTTGCTTCTCTTTCAGGACCATTTCAAAAAAGATTTTTTTCTTTCTTTCTTTTTTTTTTTGGTATAGTTATACTAGGAAAACAGTTCAGAATATTTCACCTGTGAAATTAAAGTGCAGGAAATAACTAATATCAGCAAAATACTGTAAGCAATTTTGTTGTCTGACTAGGGTAATAAAGTTGCATCAAGAACTCACACAAACCTGTTTCTTTGATGTTTGTGATGTACTTTTGTAAAATAGAGGTTGTAAACCAGAAACTTTTGGAGAATATACAGTCATTTCTTTTTTTAAATCTAAAGGAAACTTTGTCTCAGTCATCTCTGTAATCTCTGAATAAAATCTTTCTAAATCATAGGTGATGAAAAACCAGGAAACATTAACAGGCAGACAAAACCCTATAAATGATGACTGATGGCAGTTTTACTTGTAAATGTGTTGATTTTAAATGTAATTATATAAATAATCTTTATTTTGAATACGTTTTATCTCTTTATTTCAAACATGTTTTGTTATAATATTCACACCTTCTTGATACTGCATCTTTACATTTTTACATGATATTGTTTCAGTGCTTTATAAAGTGGTGAATACCTGCATGCTAGTATGAAAATGCCCCTGGTTGTCTGCCAAAGCTCTATGCCTCATCAGTGCTTTTGTTGCGGCTCAAAGTGAGGTGCACCTTACCAATTGAACAGTTATATTTCTTCAGTAGTTTGGAAATCATATTTCTTTGTGTGTCAACAGAAGGACACTGCCAGCAGGACCCCTGTTTTCAGATGAGAATCCCTTCTTATAAATTATTGCAAGTCTGCATAGTAATGAGACCATTTCTATGGAAATAGATGCACTACTATTCTTTTGCTGGCTCTCCAGCAATTCATGAACTCCATTTCACATTATAAGTAGTGCTTCATGAATCAGATGAAAAGCAAAATTGAGACAGTGGTAATTTCCAACATCCTTTGATAAAAAATACTCCAAACACAAAGGTGGTGAGAGAGCCAAGAGGTATAAGACAGAGGAGGTGCAAGTGATAATAATGTCATGGAAATCAAATGCTCTTGCAGATAATAACCCCCTCTTCCTCATGTGATAAATACAGAGGGACAGCAGAGACATTTATCAGAGGATAATCAATGAGCTCAAACAAGGAGGGAGATGCCTTTTACTTTTGGATGATGGTGATAATGTATTAGTGACTCTTATCAATTAAAATCAATAGTGACTCCAGTACATTAGTGCAGCAGGTGCTTACTCAACTAAGAAGACTACTTGCTCTACTTTCCTTAGAGAATGAAGATTTCTGAGAGATAGGCAACACACTGATTCATCAAAGTATAGTTGTCTCAGATTTTCTTTTCAAGCAACTCTGAGCAACTCTCTGAGCAAATGCAAGTAAGTTCAGGCAGAAGCAGCAAGTAGTTCAGGTGTGTTATTGCCAGTGAATAATAATAATTTCAACAAAGTAATGTTAGAATTTTAGCTTTCATTAATTCATTTTGAGCTTCACCAGGTAGTGAGTGAAGGCTGGAATCCAGGTAGGGATGCCGTAGAGCAGGTTGGAAAAGACCTTCAAGATCATTGAGTCCCACCTCAAATTAACCCTACTACCCTAACTCTAACAACCCACTGCTAAACCATGTTGTCCTGAAGCACCACATCCATTTCTAACTGAACTCCTAGAATTTGTGACACTGTACACTCACCTACTGGTTATTGAATATCAAAAACGATGTTCAAGTTTGTGGTATTTCCATCACAAACTGAAAATTATTAGTGATACATAACATTACATATAGCAAAAGAATGTTGTTAGATGTATATATGTGCACACACACCTTTCTGCATGTGACAGCTTTTGTCATTGCATTTTGTATTTCACAATATTGCTTTTGGTTCTTAAAATCATTGTTGAGTCTTGCAAATTATTAAAAATTTCCTCCTGATTGAAAGGAACACTTTTGGAAAGCAAATCTGTGAGAATATAAAACAAATAAATACAAAGAACACATTTTAAATCTCAACACTGTAAAGGAGAAGGGATTAAGGTCGTTTGTTTTGTTTTGGTTTTTTCCTGGTGCCAGAATTACAGCACAAGTCAGGTGGTATTTTAAGATCTTCCAGACGTTTTCTTATTTTTAGGTGAGTAAGAGTAGGGTGAGGAGAAAATAAAAAATTAAAAATTAAAAATAAGGATGGGTGAATATTTCTTGGTATTTATTAGTGATATTACTAATCTGTCTTAGCTGAAATAGACAATCCAACATTTTTTACTATGTTTGAACATAGCCATAGAACATTCCTAGCCTAGGAAACCTGCAGTTCTGCTCCTCTTTGTCATTAAGAGCACTTAGTGATGTAGAAAGCATTCAGGGTCACTGTTTCTTGGGTAGGAGGTCAGGCTTTGGAACTGGAGGGTGGGTGTATCCCCTCCCCTTTTTCCCATACATGAAGAACATTGTTTAGGATAGTATATATTTTCCTTGGCCAGTGGAGCAGCTGCTTGAACTCTTACACCAAATATTCACCGGTAAAACACTGGATTTATCCCATGGAGTTTCCTAGCTCCAAGTAGAAGAACGCATGCTGCTTGTTTCACAGATCTGTCAAAGGCATTAATCTTGAACTTTGTCCACTTGGTTATTACTGCATCAGGATGAAATATTGGACAATGGCTTTCCTTTAAAAAAAAAAGGAAAAGGAAAAAGGAAAAGCAAAAAAAGAAATGGAATAAAAATGGAGATTTTTCTTACTATGTCAACTCTGTCTTTTCTTGATGTCTCCCATTTCTCCCCCAGAAAATGCAATTTGGAACGGAGTGTATAAAAAAGATGCTTTAAAGAGCCTTCACAAGTTGGCAATGCGTTTATTTATACACATTTCACCCTGACTCATTACATATCATCATGAGGCTCCTCAGGCTACGCATAAAAAGAAGAGCAGGCATAAATCAAACTAGATGCAACTCTTCCCTTTCTTCACTGATTTTCAGATTCCATGCACCCCACTCCCAGTAATACACATAGAGGAACATTTATTTTTTGTCCTTATTACTCACAGAGGGCATATCACTCCCTATGTTATCATCAGTCTTTTTATCCAATAATAATGGTAATAATGATAATCCTCATTGCATATGTATTTTAAAGCAGGATAGAATTCTGTGGAGATACAAGCATGTTATTTTTGCCATTGTTTATCTAATCTCTCGAGAATTTTTCTTTCTAGTGAGCAGTTAATATTAAACTTTTCCGTCAAGTTTTAAGATGAAAAGTTTCTACTAAACAGTTCTTAAGTGTTTTATCCCTCTGATTTTCACTCTGTGTATGGAAAAAACCCACATCTTTAAAGTGTTGTGACCTAAATGTATCTTTTTTCCTTTTCTATGGGGACAGTAAATCCAAGATAAACTAATTTTGAATATTCTATTGCAATCAGAATTGAATTCAAAGTTTTCTGAGCAGCTTTTTTTGCAGCCTGTATCTTTAGTAATTTTTACTACTTCCCTGTGGGTGGTATTCATTCTGCCTCATTTTAGGCTAGTCTGCTGAAACAATCTGTCTAGGTTCTTTTGTGTTCATTGAAGTGAGAAAGGTTTCCCTGGGGGGGATGGTGCATTGTACCTATGTGGGGGTTCTGCACTGGATTTATCTTCATAGAAACAGGACTATACCCCTTGAATCCAAAGAACATGTCTCAGCTCCCTGTTGGAAATAGATGACTACCTTTTTCTTCAATATTTTCTTTTCTTTTTTTTTTTTTTTTTCTTTTTGTGATGGGATTGTTTGGTTTGCGTTTGTTTGGTTTTCTAATAGCGATGCTGATCTTCTGGGCATTCAAAATATATTGCCAGTGCAAGCCAAGAAGTTAGCAACTCCCCCAAGACCTGTTCATCTGACAATATGCTTTCAAAGGGCTGAGAAAACCAGGGGAGGGGGTGCCAGGGCAAAAATTGACAAACAAAGCAATATTTTGAAAGTGACAAAGTAAATAGTGGGGTTATGAGAGAAAAATTTCTACAAAGGGCATAAAAAGGAACTCTGGGCTTGACAGACCAGTAAGCAAGCTGGTAATTCTGGGCTTTATTCAAGGCATGTTGAAGTTAATTGCCTTATGGGAAAATGACAGGCAGGGCTGAGGAGGGAGGTAAGGTGCTCCCTCAAATCTACTACCTTAGGAGTTGAGCACGTGAGTTAGTGTTCAGGTTTCTTATTCAAAAAGAATGACGAGACAAGAGAAAAAAGGGCATCATGGTAAGGAACACCCATTTCCCCCAAACCCACTGCAGCTGTCTTTTGATATAAGAAAGATTTATCTTTCCTGAAGAGATCTCTCTCAGGACTTCTCTTAGGTCATGTTAGCTCAACAGTTTAAAGATTATGCCAGAATGTTTCCAGCCTAAATTTTAGATGTCAGCAGAGGTGAGAATTGAATCTCACAGTTGAACAGGTTGATAAAGATCATCCAAAATAATAAATATTAATTAACACTGTTTTTTACCCAGTGGATCCTCAACCTTTGTAGGTTAGGAGGAATTTTTTCTTGTTTCCAAAGAATATTACAGTAAGAACTCTTTTTTTGCACTATTTTGTGGTGGTGCTTAGGAACTTTTTTTAATTCTAAATGATCAATGCTGTTCTTAATACTAAATGTTTTTACATTTTTTTCCCCAACATTTTTCTTAAAAGATAAAAATAACTAAGCATTTCTTTCCAAGTGGAGTGCGGCATTTATTTAAACACTTTGGGTCAAAAAATATTGTTTATGTATATACATAAAAATCTGTACATTGCTACATCTTTGAGTAAATTCAGGATGTATAAATTACCCCTCTAGCACTTGAAAATGTTACAGTAGAAAATAAAACATTAGCAGATGAGCAAAACCTATAATTGTTAGGATTTTCCTTTTCCAACCAGTAAAAATACCATGCTTAGGTAATATTAAAAAGAGATTCTTGTCTTCAGTTTTGATGCAATATAGTCCCCTCTCCTTTAATTTTTTTTTTTTCTTTCCTGACAGGATGATTTATTTTTTTTTAAATTATGTTGTAAATGAAGTTTGAGTAATGGATAACATCATCTGTTTTGGTTGTCCTGCTCTGTTAGATAACCAAAGCAATTTTGGAGGAGGGTTCAAAAATCAGGCTTTTGCTCACAACTTTTTCCTTAATAATAAGACAGATTGCTGCTTTGTTTTGTAGCTCTATAATATACTGACGGTCTCTTTGGTGTCTTGTTGAAAGAATAAATGCAGTCCAAAAGGAATTACTGCCAGGAGGGAGAGTGCTTCTCTCGACAGCTTATGCAGTCAACTGGAGGAAAGATGCTGATCTTGATGCTAATTCACCTCAGAGAGGTTCAGTGAGCTATGACTGAGTTTCAAGGCCCATGTGAATTTTCAGAGAATAAAGACCAAAGGAATAGATATCTGCATCTAAAACTTAGTGAGTTGAAGCTTGTATAGGAAACCTTGAATAAGAATTACTTGTTTAATAATTCTGGTTTGATTTCCAGGCTATCCACTGATTCAAGTTGCTCTTCTTGGCAACATGCCATCTCATTTTTCAGCACAGTTCCCTTAGATGAACAAGGTGGAGCCTGAGTCTAGAATAAATCTAATTGAAATCATATCCTTAAATTGGTTTATATTAGAAGGCCATATTATTTATTCCATTTTATTGTTATATCCATATTTAAAAAGTATTACTTAAATTTAAAAAAAAGCCTGTAGTGTTCTTCAATTAGGGTTTGGTCTGAAAATATTTTCTGTCATGCCCAGTTCTTTATTTCTGTGCCCAGTGCATTACAAAGCGTTATCCTACTATGTCAACCAGCATGCTTCAAAGAACAATAGTTTAGAGCTGATTTTATTATTTATCACCTCCTGTAAACCCACCAGAGGTGATCTCTGGAACCAGGTTGATACTTAACCACATTTCTGCATTCCTAGTGGCATAATGAAAGAGAGGCAGCTCTACATGTGGAAGGTAGCAAGATTCAAGCACGTAGGTGTGCATCTAAGCAGCGGAATTCCAGCTTAGTCTCTTGCTTTTGTATTTTATTTGTGTGCTTCTCTGGGATCACAGCAGATGAGCAAACTGGACAGTAACAACATTTCCCAGAGTTGCTGTTCAAACCTGGGAATATTTACGGTTGTGTTGCATTTGCCTTAAACACAGAAGGTCACTTAAGAGATGGTAGCTGCTGCTGGATGTGTTGCTATGCCACTGTCTCCTTCCTTAGATGCAAAGCTTGCAGGAAGGGACTGAATCCGACCAGGGAGTGCCTTGGGAAACAAGTGCTGGTATCATGTACCCGTTTAAAAACACTGTTTTAAAGGTGTTCAATCTCTTTATTTCTAGGTACTTCTAGCAAGGACCTGGTGTGTTTTCATGCTTTTTATTCCTATTTCTTCTAACAACAGGCATTATAAAGAATCAGACTTATCTAGATGGGGGTTCAGTCCAATCTTATTGGAGGAGGCTTTCTGGAAACCCCATTATGTTCACTGGAGAGATCTGTCACAGCTTCCAGTTCTTGCCTTGTGTTAGATCAGGTCCCACCAACTTGAGTTAACCTCTCCACTGTTTATTGTGTTACTCACTGCTATTCTGTAAGGTCTTAACCATAAATGATATTACATATCCATAAATGGTATTGTATATCCTTTATGCTCAGTTAAAAACAAAGCACACCACCCTCCAACCCAATACTTTGAAGTAAGTTTAATGTCTTCAAGAATAATTTAACCTACTTCTGTATGATAAAAAGGTAGAACTAATTTAATCATAAAAATGCTGTTTCTGGAGATCAGCATTTGTATGAAGAATAATTAGGTTATTTTTATACAGTAAAGTCAGATCCTATTAATCTATTGATCTTACATTTAATAAACTTTCAGCTACAATGTGTGGGTGAACTTATGCTACTTGTCTTGAAACTGTAAACATAATAATAGTATCGCAATTACTAGACCTAAATCATTTGCATTGTATTTGCTGTTCTCCACTAAATGCCTGGAACAACATTGTTGTCATAATTCTATCCTTTCCTCAATTAAGTAATACGAAATGCCCTTCAATTCAAGTGATGAAATATTTAATTTCAGCAATTCAGACTGAACAACATTTAAATCCTCAGCTGTATCTTTAATTTCCATTGTACTAGTCACTGTACAAAATTTTAACTTTTCAGTGTTCTACGTTTTCCTTGAAAATCTGTAGCCCAGTCATGGAAATAAGTTATTCAGCTGTCATTAAATACAATTTAATTTTTTTTTTTTCCCAAGGTTAGGTACTTATTTTTTTTATGTTGTCTTGGCAATATCTTTGAAGGAAACCACTCCTTACAGGTGCTTTAGTCTCATCTTCTCATAAATACTGGCATTAAGAAAGCCTATTTTTCTCTCCTATTTAAAAGCCAATCAGGCAGTGCATTTCCCCACTGCATATGATCTGCTGTTGTGCAATGCAGAACAAATAGTTGACATTTCACTAATTTTGTGCTGATGAACAGTGATCTACATTGATTGGCATCCACTGTGGCTGTCAGCCTAAAGGTGAAACTATTTCATAATTTTAGTCTGGTGCAAGGAAAGGGGAGAATCCACTAAATATTTGTTGTTTCTTTAGATTCATTTCTCAACAGTAATAGTGTTGGCTAACACATGTGCAACAAAATGCTGCAGCAAACAAGGCTGACCTTTCTAAAGTTAAAAGATAGTAGATTTGGTATGACTTTCAAGACAAATATGAAGTGGATTACGTGACTGACTGGCATAAGGAAAAGATTACCCTCGTTCTTATTTAGTCCATAGTCTACTTTGTACAAACAAGTCTTCATTCAGCAATAGAGAGACATGATTTTATGCCCTGGTGTGTTTACAAGAGATTGCACTTATTGCTCGGCCAAGGATTGTAGAACATCTTGCATCTTATCAAATTCCATGGCAAGAGAAGGGAAGGGTTAGGCTTTCAATGTATCTCTCTCTCACTTTTTTTTTTAAGTTATTTTCTATTTTACTATTTCTGCAGATAGGTATGATGTGTTTATTGTAAATCTGTTTGGGAAATTGCTACAAAATTTACTTTGCTGATGTTACAGGAAAAGGAGAAAATAGTGCTTGAATGTTCAAAGAAAATGGAAGTTTAATTTCACTTGCTTTTACGGCTATTGGAGTTGAGCTTTTAGGAACAGCCTATCATTGCTCCAAGTCACAGTGCCTGAAAGTGATTTATTGTTTTCTTTCCATCAGTAACTGCTGCTCAGATGTCTGAAAGTGAAAAATGGAAGTTTTTATTAATGTGAGTTCAAATTCTGAAAAGCTGTATTTCAAGCATAAGCATATCCATAATTTCCTTCATTAAAAAAATTATCTTTAAAGGTGTCACTGGGAAAGGTATCTATGTATGGAAATCACATGGTTGCAGACAAAGAATGGCATTTGAGTTGCCATCACATAAGAAATCTCTTAATTTCATCAAAATTCATACTTTGGAGAATTTCTAAGAGTGAATCATGTGGGCTGGAGATCTTCTGATCCAACATCTATTGATGTTGGACTAGATGATTCCAGTCCAAAAGTGTTCTTTGGTCTAAAAAGCATGTCATTAAGATTCACAATTCTTTAACTTGGTTGTCTTATAAAACTATCTCATTCAAATCGCAGAAACAGTATGAATAAAACCATTGTCAAGAAGTTATTGATAAGTGAATGGTATAAATTACATAATTGTTGGAAAGTAGTATTAATCTAAGTTATTAGCTGATAACAAAAGTAGCAAACATCAGTATAATAATCAAATTATCAGATAAATCTTACTTTGTTTATCCATACTTATTACAAAGAAGTAGATAAGAAATAAAAATAAATAAAAAAGCTCGGATAGGCATCTAGGTAAACTAGAAGTAGTTATTCCAGAAGCTGTTACTAGGACAGACCCCCAGTGCAACAAGATGTTTTGGGTTTTTTTAATTGAGTTCTTCTTCCAATCTGCTTGGTGTTTTGAACTGCTATTTAAAAGACTCATCTCCAGGGAAACAAGATCTACGTGGGACTGAGAGACTTTGACTGACAAATTAAAGTGTGGCTGTAATCAGAAAAAGTGACTCTGGAAAAATGACATGGTGGGCTTCTGTAATTTTAACTTCTCTGGGACTTCCAGATCAAACTGGCTCAGCTGACAAGTCAATCAGATATTTTTCTAACTGCCAGAGTTTCAGCTCCGTGTGGGAACTGAAAATCAAGCTGCAGTATTTTTTCCTCTTCCTGCACTTGTAGTGATGCCACCCATCATACCTGAGATGTTGTTATTACCAGTGATGCACAAAGCAAAACCCAGCTCAGTTTCCCTATTTTTTATGATACCTGCTTATTTCTGGGCTTTATATAGTTTATGGCAGTCTTTAGCTACCTTCCCTAACTCCTACTGGTCCTCAATTAGGATAGTACATGGCTTTCATCTTCTGGTGCTATAACTTTATGGAAGTCTCAAAATTAGAAAAGGTCAGGTATATAACATATTTCTTGACATCTAATTTAGCTACTTACTTTTAAATAGCTTTTTCACCCCTTTTGCCTACTTTCCTGTTATAAAGGCAGAGGGTGACTAGAAATGAAGCAGACAATAAGGTGTGGAGAGCAGGAATCTGCTGAGAAATCTGTGCAAGTTGTTGACTAGAAGATACAGAAATGTCATCTGAGAATAAGTACTGTCAAGAAGCTGGTTTAGCAATCTTGCTTAGAATGCATTTGGAGATGAAGTTTATTACAAGTCCAGAGGAGAGCCAAGCTCACAGGTTAGCAGTGTGGCTTCTGGCTTAAGGTCAAAGACTGAAGGAGAGTAATTAACGTGTTAGGATAAAGGCTACTTCTCCTTAAGGTGTTAACCTTACAGTATTACTGCGACAATATCTGACCGCTGCCCAGAACTCCAGTAAAGCCTCCTGGTCCAGGAGGCTCAATCTGCCCATGGGATGCTTCTTTCCAGCCCAAAACCTCACACATGGCATGGAGCAGACAAGGGAGATGGCTGTCCAGGCAGTGCTTGTGGTTGGGAAAGCCAAACGCTTCTGCACCAAATGTGAAGTGCTTGGAATGGAGCTTACCTGGAAGAAGTGGACAGCATTAGAGGAATATTTCTCCTATGTGTGTGCACCTATTTAGGAGTTCACATATGAGACTATGGCTTATTTCCTTCAGGGAGAACTGTTGATAGTGTTTTAAACTGGATAAACTTCTGGATGGGACTGTTGCTTGAAAAGCAATGCTACAGAAGTCTGTTTGGTTTGTTCACACTGTCTCCTGCATTTCCCTTTGCCTTGGTGATGCAGGGCAGCAATTAATTTTGTTATTTTGACCACTCTTCTTTGTTCACCTCAAGTAATTTATGAACCCATAAACCATGCTTTTCAATTGGACTTGAAAAGGAAATGTA
>WUAM01000431.1:67411190-67475823 GCA_024336885.1 Actenoides hombroni | reverse complement strand
GTTCCCTTGTCTTGAATTAGTTGAAAGTTGATTGAAAATGCCACTGTGTGCTAGACAGGTGAACTTCAACTTTAATGATTAAGGAGTGGTGTCCTGGTTTGAGAGAGAACAGAACTATTTCTGTTCAGTGATTTTACTTTTCAGCTCAGTTCTTATAACTAACTGCACTTTCTAAAGCTAGCCACATGTGTTCCCAGGAAGTGTCTGCTTCTGGCAGTGATAACACCCCATGTTTAGAGTTACTAACGAGGATTGGTATGCAGACCAAGGCCACTGCTGGATCTTGTGTACCACATTGGGGGGTGCAGAAAAGTGAAAGGCTGTACCTGTAGGGAAGAGAGGACAGGACAGGTGACCCTAAACTGACCAGCGAGAGATTCCATCCCACATACGTCATATTTGATATAAAACTGAGGGATCACGAGGGTCTTGCCCCTCTCTTTGCCCTCTTGGACTGCTTTGCCAGCTTTGCTCAGCTTGGCTTGGGTCCTCTTCCAATTTCTTCCTTGGAGCATCTGAGGAGGACTCTGTCCATTCTGCCTTCGATCCTGATCTGTGTGTGTTCCTGAAGCTGGTACCAGAATCCAGCTCCTGAACACAGCTCCCATCTGCTGCAGGGCCCAGTCTGGGACTTCCCCAGTGCTTGCTCCACAACATCAGCAGTGATGGTGACATAATTACCATCAGGGGGGGTTGGGTTCACTGCTGGTTTTGTATATATTCCATTATTATTATTTTCATTAAAGCTGTTCTAGTTTGCTTTCCTAATCAGTAAGTTTCTCTCCCTTATTCCCTTTCTCTTCTTAGGAGAGGTTAACAGGGAGCATCTGTTAGAGGTCTAAGGGGACACCCTGACCCTAAACCATGACAAGTGGACAGAGTTGCATGACCTTTGCTGTAGAGCTCTACTGGTTATTTTATCCATACTGACCTCAGATCAACAAGCTACTGCACCAGAGGATCAAGATACTATATTAATATTAAACCAGTCTTGATTTTGTACTGGAACAAATGAAAGGTAAGTTGAGAGGCTTACCCCTCTGTTTTGTAAGCAAATGAAATGGAGCTTTATGTATTAACTGGGTTTTCCCCCTTCTTGTGCACAGTGGGAATGGTTGATGCTCTTCATGGAATGCCTAAGCAGTGACAGTTGTCTTCTGGAAAATATAATATGAATATAACACGAGTACTCTAATGCTTGAGTTGGGTGAAACTTAATTGTACTTAACCATTTCAAGACAGAAATCATATACTTCTATCAAATTTAATATACTTTCTTTGTTCCATTGCAATCAAAATCAAAAGTGTCATATTAATGATAGTAATCTTGTTTCTTTTTTTTGCTTCTCCTTTTGTAATCTATTGAGTTACAAACTGCTTTTTGTACTATTTTTCAATAAACCATTGTCAGACATTGTATATTTTAAATTTCTTTATGTAGGCCTATCATTATTCCAAAATGATTCTTTCTGCAGATGAATGTTGCACTAAAATTTCTTCTAATTATGACTTTTGACATCAGTACTTTATTGAATTAGCAGTCTCCAATTTAATTACACTTGCTTCATTGTCTAAATCACACTTTAAGCAAATTCCTATCAGTATAAAATCATTGGTATTACTGAATTGGCTTGTGATGTTCTGTTTTCATGAAGATAATTTCTATTTTTTTGCTCAAATTTGGGGAAGCTGAATAACATTAATTTATTAAAATAGTTTAGAAATTTATTATTATTGGTAGTATAAATGGATATAAATAATGTTTGCTTGTTTAGCTTTCAAAAACATATGGGAGACAGTTTTCTAATTAAGTAATCCTTAGCTTAATTACTGTTCATTCCAGAAACTGGAAAGGTGAAGTCATACCCTTTATAAAATATTTTAAAAAAGAATTTCTGAGATTCAATATATGTGAGGCCTTCAGAGAAACAAACAAAAATATTAGTCTCTGAAGAGCATAAGGTATTGTGCACTTAACTATTATTAGTTTTTAAACCCAAATTTGGCACAAAAAATAGGGGCCATAAAGAAACGAACCCAAAAGTAGAAGGACAGGTTCAATAACACATTAGATAGAACTGTAATAACAAAATAAATGCTAGCTGTAATAAAAGTATGTTGGTAAATTGGACTCCTTATAAACACCTTTAAAACTCCATTATCCTTTATAGAGGAGACATGTTTTTAATAAAACTTAATAAAATTGTAGTGACAATATTAATGGCTGTTGTATTAACAAAACTGATGCAAAGCTGCTCACCTACTATTGCTGCTACCAGGTCTTCTACTAATTATATTTTTTTTTTTCTTTCCATTGCTGAAGCCGTATCTGCAGGGCTTTGGAACAAACAAAATGTAGGTTTGTATTGATATTTGTTTGTTAGCTTACGTGAACGTGCTCAAATAACATTGTTTATATCTGACTGTTTTTCTTTCATCAACTTTCATTGTAAAATTCCTATAATTGGTGTTAAAATGATAACTGTTTAAGATTTTTTTTTAATGGCACAAGCATACATAAATGCTCTTATGCATATACCTATTTATGTGGTTATGTAATATCGGTTTCTATAGTACAGAAGTCAAGAAGGTGCTGGCTTTCAACCTAGCTGATGAATTTATCATCTAGAAAGGTAAAGTTAAAAAAAAAATTTCATGTAACGCCAAGCCAATGAGGAAGATAATTCATGTTAGGGAGTTTCTTCTGCATCTTCTTCTCCATCTCAAGAGGTTGTTTTAAACACTGGTTTTCTATATTTATGTGGTGTAAAATCTCCTCTACCACATGTCCCTTAGCTGTGTGCAGGTTCATGTTCAATATGTCTGCAAAATGACGACCTGTCAATAACCAAAACCAGTGGCGGAGTCTGACTGTCCTCCCCTGTGACTGAACTTCAGCATTTTGAGTACTTGTCCTTGTAGGCTTTTCTTTCACTGCTCACTGCATTTATTCATCTACTGAGAGAGCATAAGCAGAGCCTAGCTCTACTTTAAGAGACTCAGTCAAATCAATATCATGACACCTGGAGCATTCAGTCCTGTACCAGCGTTCCCATGGATGAGTGCATTTGTGAAAGCAAACATAACGCTTGTTCTAGGTCACTGGATATGTAGCAAACAAATCTGATCCAGGCTGGGGTTTCTGGACATGTTGTTCATCCCCACGGGAGATGCAGAATAATCTGGTTGCATTATACCGACCTTCAATCAAAGGACTAAGTGCTTACTCTCATTTATCTCAAGTTATACTTAGCCTGGCAGAAATTTTCACACGTGCCAACAGTTAATTGCCAGTGCTGTTAAAAAAATACTTCAGGACTGCTGGGCATATTATTGCCCACTTGATCTTTGGTGTTTGCTGTATATCCAGTGAACTAGGAAAACTTGTTTTTTATGGAGCAATTCACACTGTCAGAGAGGTGAATCTGAGATGGCAGAACTAGGAGCTCAGCAGTATTTCTTGTTCGAAGCTTGAAAAAAAGACATGTTGAGAAAATCTCAGTGTTTCACAGGACACTTCATAAACAATACTACTTTATAAACAATAACAAGCATGTCTTTGAAAAATATCTCTTCTGAATTTATGGGAAAGTTTGAAGAGGGGTGGAAATTCCTTTGGGGGTGGGGGGGAGGAGTGGGAGGCGGTGGGGGTGTGGCAGGAATAAACCCAACATTTAATTTACATTGACACAATTTATTTGACAATTCAGTCATAATAATAGTCCACGTTATGCTGTTAGGCTATGTTATGCAAAATCGTACGTTAAGGAATAAAACCTTTTAAGCAAACATAGTTTGATTATCTCAATCTCTTTGTTATGCTTGTTTCTCTGTGGGTTATACTCAAACTGTTTTTTTGTTTCAGTTAGCAGCTGCTGAGATTTGAGGGAACAAATTCATTTTGGAAACTGTCTGTTAATGTGTTTCCAAAAGGAATGTTGTACAGATCATCTGTTTTGTGGGAAATCTAAAAATATTACATTTTATGAATTGGAAGAGAACCAAATTTCAAGATGTCAAAATCTCATGAAGACCAAAAATTCTCCCTGTCAATCAGCTCTGTTCAGTATGTGTCTTCTGACTTTTTTGCAGCCAAGGAGCCGTTATTGTAATCCCAAGTCCTCCTGCAAATAGGCCACTTGTCATCAGCAGGAGGCAGGAACTGATGAGGTAAGAGACAGGAGTGATGATGCACTTAAAAACCACAATAGTGACATCTGCAGTCACTTCTGAATGTAAAACTCCTGTGTCAGAGATTAAGAAATATAAACTTCACTTTTTATGTAAACAGAGAATTTACAGCTGATGTGCTTTCTGCTTGATATATGGTCTCTTTTATTCCTGATAATGAAGAGACTGATCTGCCGAGAAAGATAGAAAATGCACCTGAAACAGAATCCAAACTCACAAGCTGGGTGTGGAGGTTCCTATGGGAAATGATCTTGGGTCAGCAGCAGAGCCTGGCGCAGACTGAGTGTACAGGGTGTGGGATACATCCCTTTGGGCAAGTTTATTTTCTTCCCCCACTTTATTCTAGGAGCGCAAAAGTCCTTTAGCAGAAGGTAGAAAATAAAGGAAATGCCACACAATAGGTAACTTAGCAGAAATCCTGGTAGAATAATGGATATTAAAAATGAAAATAAACTAATGAGGTGCTTTGGACAAGCACAGGAGGTCATAACTACCAACTCCACTTAAAACACTCATCAATAAAGAAACCATTTTATGGTGGATTCCCTTATGTTTCTGTGGATAAATGCTCCAATTTCACTGATGAATATATTTAATAAAAATACAGCCTCGACTGGGTGCCTGATGTTTCCTATCTTAGGGAGAGATTTAATAAATGAGGGCCTGCAACTTATATTTAGTGTCTTCAGGTGGTAAATTAGCTACAAGAGGACTTCCCTATTGTTCCCTGAAAGCAGTAAAAGCAGCCTGAGAATTAAAAGCCAAACACAGATGTAAATTGGAGTGTAAGGGCTAGAGAGTTCAAAGGGAGCCTATCCTAAGTATACAGTAATATTCATATGGAGGCAGAACTTCCTAGAAATTAAATTTAAATACAGAATGTCTGTTTAAATATATGAACAAAGTCCTTTATAAATTATAGTTAAGTGCAATGCACTTTGGATGACGGAAATTAATCTGGTGATTTTCTGATATAAACTCCTTGTCATGTAGCTAAAACCAACATACTTGTGCTTTATTTTTAAAACATTCTTTACAACTCAACTAAGTTGCAGTTTTTTGCTATTGGTCTGATTACCAGATTGTCAACTGCTGGAAAGAGGTGTCTGTCCACTGAAGTCAGTGCTACCTGGCAGTTGAAGCAATGCAGTAATAGTTTTATGTGACTTATTGGTTCTTTGGGTTGTGTTTTTAGTATTTGGTTATTTTGGTGTTGGGGTTTTTTTGTTTGATTGTATTTTGTTTTTTTGGTTTGGTGTGTTTTGGTTTTGGTTTGGGTTTTTGTTTGTTTTGGTTTGGGTGTTTTGTTTGTTTTGGTTTGTTTTTGTGATACATGCTGGACAGGAACAAAGAGAAAGAAATTCCCTTTGCTCTGCCTTGTGTTCGTTTTTTCACCTGCCCCTTGTTCTTGACAGATGCGTGAGAAGGGGCTTTCAGAAGGACATCAACAGCTACTTGAGAAGCGAGATCTAGCTGGGTGAAGAACAGGTAAACACGAGGATCACCACCAATTCACAGTAGGGAAAATGTGGAGGGTAAAATATGTGTAAAAACATTTTCAAAGTGCATGGGAGATGATCACAAGAACTGTTGAGATCTGGCTTCCTACAGTTTGTAGCTGAGTCCTCAGCACAGCGACAACAGCACTTGCACTCCTTTAAGGGCATTTCCATGCACCTAGAGTGTCTGTGAGCAGCCCCACATGGCCCCCTCCCTTGAGGGTTCACAGAGGAGCTTAGCATAGAACCTTTCCTGAAGTAGGAAGCAGTTGTGGGGCATCTCTGCTCTTCTGAGGTGTATTGTGAAAATCAGAGGAGTCCCATCCCTTTGTCAAATGTGGCTCCGCTGTCCAGTGCCTTCATTGCACTGTAAGGAACGTGACAACATAAGCGTCTCTTCCTGGGGATGCCAAACTAAAAAATGATGTGACAGACAAAGAGACAGAGGAGGAGAGTGCAGATGGGACAAAAGAAATGGGAGAATACAAAAATGCTGAAGTTATAGAAAGAGAGGCGAAGCCAAGGCTTAGGAGAGTCGGACCATCTGGTTCTGTTGCAGCATCTCTACGCGATCATCTCCTCTCTTTTTTTTTCTTTGTCAGCAAGAGAGGATAAACTGTGTGAGCTGTAACATGAAGGCTTTGGTGCAAAAACCATGATGATATAGCCTGCGTTAAGAAAAACTTGGTTTATTCACTATGATTTTTGAAAGATCTCTCAGCAGTACAGTCTGTGACAGCAATTTGTTTTACGTAGATTTTTTTGATGCAGCAGTAGCTGTTTGTAGCCCCTTCTGCATATTTATAAGGCGATTGCTTGTGGCTAAATTCTGAATCCCTTGAGCAAAGCAGTGCCCACTAACATGTGACATGCCGGAAGCCTAGTTAAAGCTGACTTGCATTACAGTCAGTGATCCAGTTGACCGCTTCTCCTGAGCTATGTGATTCAGGAAAGCTGAGACAAAGGTTGCTTCCAAGGACCTGGGTAGTTCAGAGAGTTCATAACAGAATACAAAGCCTTTCACTCCTGGGTTGCCTGTTTCAGTCCAAAATGTCAGAGAGAGTGATGTTTGTATGGCCTGTGTTCTAAAAATGGATTGTTTTACTCCAGCCTGTAGTAGCGCCGACATGTCATAGCTGTAGCTGCAGGAAGACTAATGATCCTGTGTTCACACCACATAAAACACCCCTAGCAACTTCTTTAGTTTCCACCAGGTCATGATGGACATGGCTTGGCACCTGTAGGTGGAAGTTCGCAATGCCATGACCGCTTCTGGAGTTACTCAGAAATGAAGAGTAACTGTTACGTCTCGGTCAATCTGTCACTTTTAATGGGCTCTAAGCTGACTTAGAAGGGATGGTGAGAAAAGCATTGGGACGCATATCATAGATCCAAAATGATCTTCACGCCCTGGAACTGGAGTTTCAACATTTACATTAGAACAAACATTTTCCATGAATACAAATTTCAAGCGAAACAACCATGGGGAGAATTTTACATTCAGCAAGCTGCTGCTGGGCTGATAGGAGATGAGAGTGCGTACACAGAGCTGGGTGCTGGTTTTGCATTTAATTAAATGGGAAGTCTGCATGAAGGTTATGCCATCTCTGTAAGAAGCCCTGCATTTTTTAAGCATTTGACATGGAGCATTATAAGTAGGAGAGTGGCTAAATGACAGTCACAATAACATGTTGTATTGTTCATAGCAGTCAGGTGTCAGCAAAATGGATTGATTTCTATTAGGGAGCACTAAAGGAGTATTGGATTCAACTGAATGAAGTAAATGTGCTGTAATATCTCTCTGAAATGTCTTGCATTTTCTTGTAGTGGTACCTGAGAGAAATAAAAATGTATGTGTAAATACAGATATTAAAGAATTAGCAGAGTACAGATACTGAAAAATTTCTGTCTAGGAAGCCCCGTGGGAACCATACTCATGTTTACTGTTTCCAACCCTTCTGAACAGGATGCAAATTTCTACACTTGTGATTAAAATAATATTTTCAAAAAATGTTCAAGGAAAGACACGACCACCACAGAGAACACAATGCTTTGTTACACTGGCTTTTGCCATGTCAAGGCATTAGAAACTAAGTGAATTTCAGCAAGGTTAACATAAATGTAATGTATTTTTGACTTCTACTAATGTGAAATGGCTTTAATTGAATAGGAAAAAATATCCTGGTCCTCTTAACCAAGACTTCTAAACTAACAAGGCCTACAAGGGACAATTCCTTTCCCCATAAGAAAAAATTGCTGCTATTATCAAATTCTGCTGCTGACACAGACCCAGATGAGCTCTTCTTATTTTGGTATTTAGTTTGTCCATGTTAAAAAAAATATCTGCCAATTTGACAGTGAAGTTTTCTGACCAGGCTTCATGGTAGTGAATTTATACCCGCTTAGTTTAAATCTGAGAAGTCATCTAAACAAACCCCTCCCAGTCATGTAGGTAGCCTATTTTGTATGTGAAAGTTAGTTAACAGATATCAGATATTTCAAGTATCTTTTTAAACACATGCACTCAATCCTTACATTGATGTGTCCTATAGGCAAAATCACAAAATCTCGAGCATGTGCTCTGGCACTCCAGGTACTTGATTTGGCTTATTCTGGTGTGACTTGCTTGTATCAAAAACTCTTTTCTAAACAGCATTGGCATTTGTATAGTTTCCATTGGGCTGACTTTTTTCCATGCCATCTCTATCCTTGTACTGAGGTAATTGCAAAATATTAAAACAATTGTCTTACAGCTGCTTTCAGTTGGGAGCTGTTACTGGTATGGTCTCAGTTTGCACTAGCAGGACATACACAAGAAGTTAGACTTGAATGCAAAGTAGCTACCTATCAGAATCCAATGTTTTCATGGAAACACATTTCCCAAGAACATTTTGTAGTCAGTGGTGATAGTGAGCAGGAGCTGAGTTTCACATGCAATAGGTTTAATCTTGAAATCAGTAACAGAGAACTTTCCATCCCTGCAGGCATCTGTTGGTGGAAACAAATGATCAAACCAGTAAATTACCACCCTGTATGATTTCCTTGGTTATTTTATAGGAGTGAGGGACTGCAGAATACTATAACCTTTGCCACAGCAGCACAAAAAGCAGACCCAGAACTCTGTGGAGAAGTAAAAATAACGAAAATGTTTGGGTTTGCATCTCTTAGGGTGAGCAGTAAGTTTGCTGTGTGTAATGCATAGTTGAGGTAATTCTAGAACAAAATAACAGCAAAGAGATATGACAAAAGGTGGAAATCGGTGCTTGCTATGGTAACTATTGGTGTATTTTGACCCACATGCAGATACAGTGACCTTCAGAGTTGAGCTGGATACCCACAACATGTTTAGTTTTACCTAGTGGACGCTAGTGCTTCTATTGGGGTGGTTTTCATGCCATTTCTTATGGGGAAGCAAAACATTGATTGCTATTGATAGTCTGGACCTTGTTAAGTAAACAAGTCCTTTTCATTTGTGCCCTTTTTCTGCTCCTTTTCAGACTTAGAGACATCTGAGATATTTTTATTGCTGGTTCCTATTCCTGAATAATGCTGGGGTGGAAGATGAAAGGTAAACTGTCTATTGATTTTGCTTCTCTTATTAGTTTCAAGCATTTGAATGTGCTGCTATTAGCCAGATTAACAATATTTGTTATTCTGTGTTATCTGTGATCTTACCTGTTTTCTGAATAGAAGGAATAGATATTTGAGGTGGTTATTGTATATTGATCCCTAGCATGCTTCTATAGAAGAGTAACTCACTTGACTCGGGTTGAGGGGTTTCTGATTTATGTCATGGAAAAAGGAGAGATTGAGATAGAATAAGCAGGCCATGATGTTTTAAGGATGATATCCAGTGGTAGTGGTCCTTAAAGCAGATTGGATAGGCACAAGATATTAAATCGGAGGAATCAATGTCTCTATTTTCTGTCTTTTGAACACTGAAGCTTTGTTTTGTCACAGTTATGTGGAAGAAATACTGTATGGTCATGAAAACAGAATTGTTTGTATACCATGAACACAAATGTGGTTTAAGATATATAGTTGTTGTCAGAGACCTTAGATGCATCTTTAAAAGCTCACAAGTCAAGTTCTATGAATCCTAAATAACAGAAAATTGTAGAAGCAGTACTGTTATGATTTTGTGGCCTTTTCCTGAATCAGCTCCAAGCTGAAACTACAGATGCCAGAAGAGACCGGTTAGTATGAGTATCAACACTGTAACTGAGATTCTCAAAATAAGCAACCAAGAAATTGTCAAAGAAAGAGCTGAACAAAATAATGGCAAGATTAAAATAGTCATTAATGCTGAAAAGCTAAAGTGGGATAAAAGGGGCCATGAGCGTTACGGTGCAGCTACTCATTCAGCCTATAACAGTTTTGTAATTAAGAAGCTATTAGCAGTTTAAATACTGGGTAATGTCATTCTAACTCCCACATCATGTCAGTTAAAACAACATTAATGTTTGATGCGTTATGAGGTAAATCAGAGATAAACTGCTTATGTCTAAGAAGATAAATTTATCTTTTATGCTTTTATAGAATTTTGAGATGGGAGAGATTTTCAGTACCAGTGCTCAATGGGAACACTATGTTTTTGCCTGGCTTTCCAGTTAACAGAGATTTGGACCGAAACTTGGGAGAAAAGGCTTCACTTCTGGGTGCTGCCATAAGCCTACTGTGCAAGCTTGTCAGTCATTTTTTCCATCCAGTAAGTGCATGGCTTTTACATGTGGAAAAGAAAAAAAAATAAGTGGTTACTATATAAAGTAGTTGGAGTATTAGATTGAAAATCTTGTTATTCGGATCTAGATATATATGCACACACACATGTTATCACCAAAATCATTGAGCTTCCCAGTTTGACAAAGCGTCCATCTGTTTCCTACTTCTTTCAAAAAGATACTCTCTTTTATTAACATAAGAAGGAGAGGAAGCAATTGAAGTGCTGGTTTTAGTTTAAAAAGTTAAACTGATTTCAAGTATTCTGCAGAACACTATTGGTCAGAATATTGAGGGAGTTTAAAATATGTGGATATCCACTCTGATTAGGAGAGTTGGAACAATAAATAACAGAAATTAAACATGGATCTAAAGATCTGTAAGTCCAAAAGCTGCAGATCAATAATAAATTAATAACGTAGTTCAAAAGCATGCACAAGAATAGTTCTCAGAATGATTTTAAAGGGCAAACCAAAATGTTTCAAATAGAAAGCAAGAGGAAAACAGGGCTCAGACTTCAACCACCGTATTTTGTAATGTACTGCATGTATTTTAATACAATAAATGAAACCATTGTTCAGTATGGTATAACAGAAAACAGATAAAATGTTACACATTTCATATGCAGTAATATTTCTTCAGTGTAAGACTTTCTAGTGGCTTTGGATGGGAAAGGATGACAACATTTCAGTTGTCGTAAGCTTGATATTTATGTCTCCGTTTAACTTCTCTGTTAATTAGTTCATTTTACTAACTAGCCATTTATGTGACAGATGATTCCTTATGTAAATGCAGTAACAGTCACAAGCTTGGAAATACTTTTTAAGTACATCTGCCAATATCGCAGTTAGGGGTTTTGGGGATTAGTGAGTAGCTGATTAATATGTACATTTATGTTCAAAATTATAACAGCCTGTGGTATTGAAATGTGCAGACTTCAGCCTGTTGACTTGGTTTTTTGAGCTGGAGAATTGTGTAATAGGTACCTAACAGCACACTGTCAATAAGTAGATATGAGACTACTTGAAATAATACATCTATCATGTAAGAGTCAATAGTTAAGGGAAATAAGAGGCTATAATTGTTTCTAAGAAAATATATCTAAATGTGCCCAGAATTACTGTAAAAAAAACAACCCTGAGTATATGAAGTTGTTGTTGCTTTTGTCCATATGCCTAAACCAGTGTTTTGAAATCCCTATGGCTTCAGGGAGTGAAAACCTGGACCCCTTGAAGTCAATGGGAGTAGTGTTATTAAATGCAGCACAATCAAGATTTCATCTTGGGTTCAGGCACTAGGAGCTTAGCATGCAGCAGGGAATGAAGGCATTTTGCTCTTGATTTATGAAATAGCCTCTTGCTCTGTCAGATTCCTGGAGTGTTGCTGGTTTATGTTAACAAAGATGGGGTCAGATCTTTCTGCTGAAAACCTCCTGGTTGGTGCCATTTGATACCAACCGAATCTCTATGCGTTATTAGGAACATGGGATTTATGGTATGGATCCAAGCAGTTACGATTACACGTGAAGAGCGCTGATATGAGCACAGATATTACATAACAGCACTGATAAAGTCTAAGTCTGTAGCTGCTGATATCCACAGAATATGTGAGTGAATTAAGGAAGAAAGGAGATTCTGTCCTTTTTTTATCTTTTACTCTTTTTCTCAGCATCTGCTGGCTACTGTTGAAGACACAGAAGTAGTCTGGACTTGTGTGGCAGTTCCTGTTGCTATTGAGAATTTTTGAGAACAATATTCTCCCTTCTTTCTCTTTTGCTTAAAAATATGTCACAAAAGAGCATATATGTTCAGGAAAACAGAGTTGTTCACGACTCTCAAAGGGGATGGGTAGCCTTGTTCTCAATGCACTTGATATGGGGAAGCTGTAGAAGTTTACATGCTGACAAGATAACGAAGTGGCTAAAATACTCCACGTAAGAGCAGGACAAGCTGGGGAAAGTAATAGCGATTGATCATTTATTTCTAATAGTTTCTCTTGAATTTCTAAACCACAGATCTAAGTCAGCCAAGTAAGGGTCAGTGCCCTTGTGTATATACAAGCACATTTGATATTATGCAAGTTGAATCACATCCTATATCTGCAATCCCTAGCATCTATTTTACTTAAACCATTCAACTCCCAAACCAGGGTCCCTGCTTTTCTGACCCATTGCTTGAAAACCTACAGTCCCTTTCAAACTGTGTCCAGAGCAGCTATATGTGAGACAAGCCTGGGTGTGCTTTGTACACCTTCTTGCACAGGGCTGCAGTGTTTGTTGTACCTTTTTGGTATCATCATGTGTTCCTTCCCTGGTACTTTCCGATCCTGCCTTACCCTTAACTTCAGGAGCACTTACCTGCCACCACAAGGCAGCTGCTGAAGCCTTAAGACAAAAATGGAAAGACAGAAGGGAAGCAGCAAAGGGCTGTGTTGTGAGGGATGGGTAGAGCTTTGTTAGTGAAAGACATTTGCTTGTCATCTTGGTCTGCTGTCTTTCTGGTGAGCATTACCTGCTATCAGAGAAACTGATGGTTCCTGTTTGTCTGGGAACATTTTTGATTTCATTTAATGTAAGTGACAAAATACCCAAATAATAAAGCCCTATGAATATAATATAGTGCTTTGAGTGAAGTGTCCCACAAATAACAAGGGAATCAATAGACTCCAGTTTCCATTATGAAATGAGACATTTATTACTAAGTAATGGAAAATAACAATGGGAATAGGACTGTTATCAGGGTTTGTTATGGTGAACGTGAAACCAGAGTGAATTTGGTGGTCGGAAAGGGAGTGCAGGTATACAGAGTTCAGTCCCTGCTCTGCTTGGTGCCTGGAGGCTACCCTTCATGCTTTCAAAGATGGCATTGGATCCTGGGTGAAGTGTGTGGAAGGAAGGTCTATCTCTGTATTTGTAATGGGGAAACGCAGCATCTTGGATAAGCCTAATGCAGCTTCATAGCTTTCAATTCTTTCTGGCAGCATAAACTCTAAAGTTAGCATTGCACCCTTTAAGCTAAACTATGGTAGAAGAAATACCTTTTTTTTTTCCTTGACCTTTCAGTAAAATTATTGAGATTAGCTCTTTTTAAGAGCATAAGGACAGAAAGGCAATAAATATGGAAATATTCTTATGAACTAAACATATGTTGTTATACCTAAAATAAATAAAAAATTCTTTGAGCTCCTTACTCTTCTGTTGAAAGTATCAAATTCTTTTGGTCCAGATAAAAATTTAATATAAGAAATTAGATGAAATTGGCATCTCTAAAGTACCAGGTGTCTTAAAGAAAATATATGAATAAGATATGCATTGAAATTGCAAGTGGATCATAAGATAGTAAAATCTGACTCAATAAACAGATGCTGAAGGTTTAAATAAATTTCTTTTCCCCCCCCTTTGTGGAGCAAAATTGAAATGATGAAAGTGCATGGTAGTCTCAGACATTTATACGTGCTCCTAAAGTTGCATCATTTCTGATTATTAAAAAAAAAATAAATTACAGTGAAGATCTTTTCTAATGGGAAAGTCATGAATTGCAGAGAATACCAAAAAAATCTTAGTATGTTAATAATGGAATGCTAATACATTGTTTATGGCCATCTAGATTTTTCTTTTTCAATTCTTATGAGACTGGTTTTTGACAAGACTTCTTTGTTTGCTTATGCAAAAATAAATGCAGGTTCCTCAAATTTGCAGTACCTTTTTTTTTCCTTCTTTTCTTTCTTTCTATAGATAGTCTTATTTCCAATCATCAGAAAATATGTCTAGGAGAAGTATCTTATGTTATTGTATTATAGAGATAGATCATAGGATAGGAAATAAAGAAGGCATGGAACAAAAATTTTAAAGCCAATGTGTAAAATTTACCTCAAGGGGTTTGTAAACATTTTTATGCAGCATTTGCCCGGTACTATTTGCTCTGGGTTGTTTCAGCATTTTACAGTCTTATCAGTTATATCTCAATACTGATGTAACATCTTGGAATAGTTACATTGTTCTTACTCTATAATAGTTTATGGAACACTTCATCCTCTGTGTCAGTCTCAGTGTGATGGACAGTATTTTGCATCATAATGGTTGTCAATGTAAAAAAAAAAAGGGCTGACTAATTTATATGACGGTCACTTTGCTTGATGTATGAATTCGTATCTGTTCAACAGGCTGAGTCTGAAGCTGTTATCTTGAGAATTTACCAGAGATACAATCTATAATCCCACTAGTTTTGCACCTCTTAAAGGCCTGTATGCCTCAGATGCTACATCTGTGCCTAGAAATCACTACCCCATCTGAGGGATACCCCAGATTTGTTGAAATAGATTCTGAAAGTACCTGAGAGGAAGACTTATCTCCTAATTGCAGTTACTCCAGCCTCATATCAGTACTGATTAAAAAAAGAATTATGAAATAGAGTACTAATGGAAAAATGTGAATTTTGGAAGGCACACAAGGTAACACATGCAAACCTATGGAGTTCTTGATCTTTAGTTATTAATATGGTGCTGTGGAATTTAATTTACTTTCTTGATGGTGTTTTTGTGGGTTTTTCCTCCCTCTCACTATTCCCTCCTTACTCTCATTTTGATGACCTGAACAATGTTGACTAATACTCTTTATTGTAGAATTAAAAGAGAACAGCTATTAAATTCTGTGAAAAATCACCGTAGAATCTTTTCCTAGGCATAAGTCCCAAGAAAGTATTTAGGCTTTTTCATAACTTTAAAACTGGACCGACAGAACTTAGTTCATGTAGGGCAGGGTAGGGGAGGAGGAGGAAGAGCAGCAAAACAAGAAAAGAAACTCTAACATTACATTACAGAGCCTGTTTTGGGACATGGATCCTGAGTTTTGTCTTTTTGTGATGTATTAAGAAAGGTTCACAGTCCTAATGATTGACAGAAACATCATAAAAAAAAAATAAAAATCAATGGCTTTATCCACTGTAGCAAAATCCCACACAAGATGAGTCTTGATCTACCTTGTAGGCATAACCTCATGACAACTGATCTAATAGTGTAAGGGAATTAAATATCTGTAACAACACAGATGAGGAGTCCTAAGTGTGTGAAAAGAATTTCAAAGCTTGATCACTTGCTTGTACAGCACTTAAAGGAAGAATACCCTATGATATCAATTTTCCTATAAATCCTATTTAAAACACAGCAGGGGGAAAATCCCCAAACCCTACATAATTTAAAAAAACAGCCAATAAATGATTTTGTAATGCAAATAAAATTGCAACTGGTAAGAGGAGCTAATTAAATGGAGTATGTGTAAAGAATATTTAGTACTAAAAAAAAAGTGGTAATATGGGTAAAATAGTTTTCTTTTATTTTTACCTCTTGGTTTCCAAAATAGGTGTATTACGGTGGGACACACTAGAGGTAGATTTTGCTGTGTCACCTGGAGCTTGCTAACATGAACTGACAAAATAAACATCAAAAACATCCCATGTAAAATCAGAACAAAAGATTTCTCTTTGAGAATTCAAGTCCCAAAATAGCATGAGCTTTTCTCCAGTCAAATTATATACATTATAATATATATTATACATATATATTATTGTAAAAGGAGTTATTAATTTTTAAGGTAAATTTAATTTTCATTTAACTGTTTTTCATAGATAAATGGAATACAGACACTGAAACACACTGTTTACTCTTAAAGGGAACTTTTATGCTGAGCTTGTGCTACATAAATGTGAGCAAAAGAAAATATTCTATATGTATATTCCCAATTTTGTGATGTTTACAAAGTGTATAGAATCTCATCCACTTTCAGATTACGTTATCATGCTATATATGCCCATACTCAGTTCCATTCACTATGAGAGAGAGGAAGGAAGATTTTAACATTACACTTTCTAGACAGATTTTAACCATGAAAGTGGTGGAATGGAAATTCAAGACCTTTCCAGAAGTAGTATAAAGGGTGGGACACTAAGAGCAAAGCCTTTCCCCTCCCCCCACCCCCCCCCTTTGTCTTGGGAAGAAAAATTTAAGATAAACAGTAATTATTGGCTTTTTTTCTCCCCTCATTTTTAGTAAAGGTAATGAAATCATGAAAGCTTAAAAATGTAGAGCAACTCTTTAAATTTATCCTTCTCTAGTGGCTCCTTACTTCTAATTTCTGTGTTCTGAATTTGCTTAATTAAATCCTGGGAAGGTTACGTTATTACACATAGCCGTCAAAGACTGTTAGCTAAATGATATTATAATTTATATATCCTAGGCTATTTAGGGACATATATAGGAAATTAAAACAAAATATGACTACATAGCTTTTATTTGTATGCAAATTTCAGCTACTCTGTATATAGGATATCTAACCAGACTTATAACAAAATAAAATAAAAAAAATTATCTTGCCTTTATGGAGTTTTATGTAGCAGTTGATAGGATGTGATTTTTTTGTAAATCACTACTTATGCAAGTAAAACCATCTTTTACCATGTTTATCTATACACATATATATGCAACCCCTACCATTCTATGATTATGTATGTATTTTTTAAATTGGGTGCTGTTCATCCCCCAATACCCATAAAAATCAAAGACTTTTTTGCCTTCTTTCAACATAGTTTTTTACATGCAGTTTCTCCTATTCTGTACCAAAGTAAAAATGCAGATTAAATTGTGAAATTATTCAGTACAAATTATGACTTCTGCATGCAATTTTTCCGTTGTAATACCACCCCAGATAATGCATCTTTCTACTTGTTAAAGAAAAACTATAGTTTGAGACCTAAATAGTCTCAAAAAGCCATACCTGTCCTTTTACAAGTCCAAAGAACTTTAAAGATGTTCTTTAGCACTCCAAATTAAAACTTGGACTTCCGTACACTACCCTGAGAACTGTTCCTTGCACTTTATATTTAGTGCATACCACAGAAGTAGCTAGAGATGAAATATTGAGCACATATTAAAAGAGTTTGTAACAATTCCAAAAAGGCTCTTGCAGCCAAGTAGAAGCGTGGAGCGTTAGATGAACATGGATAGGGCTACTAAGTAAGGCTATGAAATAATATATAGTTCCGGGTATTAAGAATCTGGCCAGCTTATTATAAAAAAGGTGCATTAGGTAAGCTTGAAAAAAAGTATATAAAAATTGTTTTAACATAATGTTTAAAATAAAGAAATGAATGTAGCTTTAGCAAACATCTTTCTCATTATTGACATGGCTTTAAAATAATAGCAGAGCGGTTTGGTTTTGACTTCCCATAGTTGGTTGGGTTGCTTCTTCCAAAAGCTTTGTTACTCAAATACAGTGAGGGAGCTCTTAGGAGGATATGCCTTTTAATGTAGAGGATCTTTAATGGGTTGTTAGCATTAGCCAGACTGTGGTAATATAAAAAGATTCCTATAAAGCAACTTGTAATCCTACATGGAAGTAGGGTTTAGGGGTAAAAAAAAAAGAGAATTGTTTGGATTGTAGCCACATGAACATTCCATATTCCTTTTGGAAAGCCCAGGAAAGCTTTGTGTTGCGTGGGCTTCAGGCAGAGGATCCGCTGAACTAACAGGAGGGGTTTTTTTGTCAAGCAGTAGGGTTGTTGTGGTCCTGGAAACACGGGCACAAGAAGTTAGCACTAACTAGATATAATTACTCTCCTTAAAGAGTTATATATATAAGTTGTGTTTGAGTTTTCCTGTAAAGTGGATATTTGAAATGGCATATATGATGTTTACAGAATTGCCTAATAAAAACTGGAAATGTCCTAGGTAGCAAGCATAAGTTTGATAAAAATGTCTCTTGATTCTGCCAGCAGTTCAAAATGGGCTATAGATGCTCATATATATATATATATGTATGTATATATATATGGAATACAGCACTTCTAGATGCATAATGCTATCTGTACATGTAAAACTTGCTTCCTTTGTAAATCTATGTGACATAGAATCTATATGAAGATCCCTGGATCTTCAGTAGGTAGTTCTTTTCCTATGTAGGTGTGAAAATCTTCACAGTCATAACACATAACATTTTATTGGTAAATGAACATCAAAAAATTTTATTTTAAGCCTTCATCTACTTTTCATCAGAAATACTGATTAAATGGTAATATCTATTTGCTGCCTTAGTTATTTGCAAATTCCTTTTCAAGTGGATTAATTAAAATAATAGAACTTAAGATATGATCTAGAAATTGATTTAATTATAAGATTCCATGCCCCTTTTAAAAACAAACAGTGTATGATTTAATGCAATTATCGTATCTATTTGCCTGTAAGCATTTCATTCCAAATTAATCTTTAAACCTGACGGTTATTATTTCCCCTGTTGCTTCAGAAAGCCAGAAAAATATGTACTAGTCTATTCTTATTGACTTTCTTAGTCCTTCTGGCTGTCAAGCTCCCTGAAGCGCTAATAAAGGTCAAGGGGTTTGAGATTGAAACGCAATCCCTTCACCTGGAGTACAATACCTGCTAGTACAAGAATAACAGAAAATATCATTTTCTTTCTAGTGAATATACTAGATTGTATATATATAGTGAATATGCTAGATTATTTATATCTGAAGATCAGAGCAAAGATGCTGAAAAATAGAAATGCCTCTTGGAGTGGATTCTGGTACTTGAGATTCTAGTGGCTGTCATTTGATAGCTAAAACTTGTTGTTACTTCACTCATTAGAAACTCAATGGTCTAAGCAATAGTTAAATGTTGACAGTAAAAGTAAAAATCATAGAATCATAGAATGGTAGGGGTTGATAGGGACCTCTGGAGATCATGTAATCCAACACCTCCACCAGATCAGGATCACCTAGGGCAGGCCACACAGGAAAGTATCCCGGAAGGTTTTGAAAGTCTCTAGAGGAGGAGACTCCACAACCTCTCTGGGCAGCCTGTTCCTGTGCTCTGTCACTGTCACAGCAAACAAGTTTTATCTCATGTTGAGGTGGAACTTTCTGTTTTCCAGTTAGTGACCATTGCCCGTTGTCCTATCACAGGGTACCACTGAAAAGAGGCTGGACCCTTCTACTTGACACTGACCATTCAGGTATTTGTAAACATTAATAAGATGCTCTCTCAGACTAAGCAGCCCCAGGTCCCTCAGCCTTTCCTCATAAGAGAGATGTTTCAGTCCCTTTATCATCCTCATAGCACTCTGTTGGACTCTCTCTAGTATTTCCCCGTCCCTTTTGAGCTGGAGAGCCCAGAACTGGACACAATACCCTAGATGCAGCTGCACTAGCGTAGAGTAGAGGGAGAGGAGTTAAATAGTTAAATGTCTTTCTAATGTCATCCAAGCTTTAAATTACCTCTAGTACAATAAACCCCAGATACAACATGAAAGAAAGATGAATATTTATGCATGTCTTAACTTCAGGCTTGCATAAGCATTCAATGAAATTGCTTTAATGACCTGCTGGAGGATGGTGTCCTGAAGACACTACATGTTACTACATGAGGGTTCATATATTTCCTGTTTATTTAGCTTGGGCTGCAGTTGATTCACAGCTTAATAACACTTTCCCAACTTTTGAAGCTGTGCAATAGGCAGATGCTGTTATATTACTTCAGGAGGAGATTTTCAGTCTTTATACTAAAGACTGATAATGTAGACCCCCTAAATTACACAGAACTACAGAACAATTATCATAAGTGTATTTATATTACACTAAGCTACTATTCTATCATGTGCACTTACAAGAAAATATCTAAAAAACAGGGTTTTTGAATGTTATGATTATAAATGTTATTCTGGGGATTAACTTTTGCAGAGGATGGAAAGTAAACCATGAAGTGGAATTTACATTGTTCACTGCTTTTTGTTTTTTTCAGCATGCTGTCATGTTCTGTTCTTGCCTCCCACCCTCCATTTACTTCTTTTGCTTTCCTATTCTCCTGTCTGTTTTTTTTTTTTTCAATCAGAACAGGATTTTAGAAAGTGTTTACATCTTTGGATATTCATCTTTGGCTCTTCTTACTTTAAGTCATGAGATTATTCCCTGGCATCTCATCTTGATATGACATCTCTTGTACCAGGGAAGAGGGCCAGGGGAAGGTTGTGAAAAATGAAGCCTTTATATCAACACTGCATTCTTACAGAGCCAGTGGATAGGATCTTAATAGCTTTTGGAATACTGACCACGTTGTGTGCAGCCTTTGCTTTTACCTTCAGAACTGGAGAACAGCTGGCAAGAAATACAGCTCTGAATTACTATATTTAATAAAGAGGAAGTTTTCAGAGGGTAAAGCGGTTGTAAAAAAGCTACTGCTGCGGAAGTGTGGAGGTTTATCTATATTAATTTGATAAAGAAATAGAGGTGTAAATCTGAAGGGATTGGGATTGGTTCCAGTGCTGGATTGCTCATTTTCATCCAACCCAGAAATTCCAGTTATGTCTTATCTTTCTCAGGCAAATTTTCTTTTCTAAGCACACTCACATAAAATAATAAACTCTACTATAGGTAAACTTCTAATGAAGTGTAATTTCAGTGTCTTGTGTAAAATTAAATGTCACCCTGCTATAAAAAAAAGATGTGGATAGCCTGGAAAGGGTCCAGAGAAGGGCCACAAGGATGATCAGAGAACTGGAAGACCTGCCATACTAGAAAGGCTAGGAAAACTGGGTTTGTTCAGCCTTGAGAAGAGAAGACTTAAGGGAGACCTCATTACCATATACCAGTACATAAAAGGTGGGTACCAAGAAGATGGAAACTCCCCTTTTTATGGGGAGTCACATGGAAAAGACAAGGGGTAATATGTACAAGATACTCCCGGGGAGATTCCTATTGGACTTCAGAAGAAAATTTTTCACCATGAGAACAATTAGACATTGGAATAATCTCCCAAGGGAGGTGGTGGATTCCCCTACACTAGACAGTTTGAAGACTCAGCTTGACAGGGTGCTGGGCCACCTCATTTAATATATATATATATGTATAACCTTAAAAGGTTGGACTAGATGATCCTTGAGGTCCTTTCCAACCCAGTATTCTGCAATTGTTTGAGACTATTATTCTCACTGTCATTATTCTCTTATTGTAAGAATAATGAGGAATATTTTTAGAAAAAGAAAGCCAAGAACATAAACATTTACATTCCAAAAAAACCACTTTGGAAAAAGACCATTTTCTTTTCAGATCTAAGTATTTAATATTATTTTTGTGATTTCAACTCTGTACCCTGAATTAATCCATTTTTACTTCATCCCAGAGGACTGGGTTTCAGTCAGTGAATAATAAGACATTTCTGAGCCTGGCATGTGTTTTATTCTCAATAACTTTAATTTGTGTATGTCTACTTTCTCTATGTGTGGAAAGTGGGGTTTTATATTTAAACATTTTAATATACAAATTTCAACATCACTACTTAAAAAAAAAAATTAGGAAACAATTAATAAAGTAGTAGCTGTATCAGAACCTCCAAAAAGGTGTTAGAGATGCCAACATTGAACTCTCAGGGTGTCTTTAATTCTTCCAAGCAGTTGTATGTAGGTATTCAAAGTGCAGAGGTATTTGAAGTAGTGAGATCAAAATCTCTGTTATGTAATCAGGAGATAACACAATTAATACTATCCAGAAATTGTTTTTATACAATACAGGAAACCATCTGTAAAATAATTTTTGCTGCAGTTTATTATGTGATGTTTAAAATTTTATGAAACAAATGTATGGGACTTTCAGATTATACCTATTAATGGCATGTGTTGACATTTCTAATGGGCAGTTCCATCTCAATGCAGATGTAGGAGTACATTTAAAAGGACTCTAAGTTCTGAATTTCCTAACCTTTTGTCATTTTAAATGAAGGAACTGTAATTGTGCTTACAGTTCATGCTTTTGATTTTCTTGATTCTTCAAAGGTGGTGCTGAGAAGAAAGAGGAAATATAAGCATTCTACTTCTTCTTAAACATGACTAAGAATAACCTGAAATGATATTTTGCAATCAAAACTATCTGCAGTAACCACAAACAAAGTTGTATCTCTCTGAAAATGTTGGAGAAAGATTCTCCTGAAATAACACTAGCTGACAGATTACAATTGGCATTTAATAGCTTAATGAAGGAAAATAGGGTAGTTCAAGCCACTGCCATCCTCCATCTTATCTTACTTGTTGACTAGAACTGTAGGCAAAAGAGCAATTTCAAAGTGCTCTATTTGACACCTAATTGTGCCATTCTGTGGCTGGGATGTCTTCTAGGAGAGACAGGCTCTGTCGGAGGCTGTGGTGGTAGGCTGGGCTTTCCTCCTCTCTCTCGGTAATCCTCTACTTCAATCCAGCCTGAAGGGATGATGACTGTTGAGTATAAAGCTGCCCTGTGCCTTGCAGACTTGTTATGCTAACAGGGGCTCCTAGGAAGTTATCTGAGCACTAGAAATACTGTCCTGACTTGTCAGAAGAATAATGAAGAGGAATAAGTGGATCTGGTGCTCCTTTTAGGAATACCCACTCATTTAAGATTCAGTGGCCTTGAAAAATAACTCATCCAAAATATCTCTTCATCATGTTGATAACAAGATGTTTGGATATTACTGTAATGATCATGTAGAATGGCAGCTTCTTTTTATTACCTGCTAGGAATGAACCAGCCTGTTGCAGTTGCTGCTTGCACACATGAAGTTAACTTGAGAGCCACGTACAATTTGGTACCGTTTTTTGTTTCAGTGGTCACGTTGTTCTGAAATTTCAAAAAGCATTTAAATGAGGCATCTGCTTCCAAATACACCTACTGCTGATTACACCCTGCCAAGATGCAACCTGCAATGTAAAATTGCAGAATATATTCCCATAAAGGATTGGAATTGTGAACTAGGTGTGCTAGTATGCCCAGCCTTCTCTTGCTGTACGGTCTTACTTCACTACAAATTATTTTAAAATTTTGATACTTGATGTTGAGTTATACCTGAGAGGACAGGATAATTTTTTGTTAAAAGATGCTGATTTTCTAAAAACCTCTGTTTGAGCATAAATATTTGAATAATAAAGTATTTCTTGTCATAGAGAAAAGATGGTTAATGAATATTTTTTCCCTGTTTCGGCTGCTTGCCTCACCCCACTTGCTTTTTCCTTGTAGTGATGTTCATTAGTTTTCTGGCCATATGGTAGCAGTATATAGATATTTATTCCATATATTTATACTTTTCCTGCAAAGGCACTTGAGAAGTACATATTAATAACATTGGGCTGAGCCTTGGTGTTTGCAGGCTGCTGTCCTTACGTTTAACGTTAGACCCCTGGATCAAGGAAGTGATGGAGGAGTGAGCTGCTGCCTAGGGCGTGTTCTCTGCAGGCAGCTTTTACAACTAGTTTAAGCCTTTTGGGAAGAGACTCATTGAAAAGAAATAAGAAAGAACCAACCAGCTATTGCAGCAGTAAATTTTCAGAGGAGGTGGCTTTGTAGATCTCTCCTAAGTCATGTCAGCACAGCAGTGCTGTCAGCTGTGTGCCAGTTTTGGAGGACCTGTGTGGTCTGAACAGATATACAACTCTGAAACCTGGATCTAATGAGTTCAGTGGGACTGGGAAGCAGTGATTTAAGTAAGAAACACATTTGTGTCCTTGTTTGAATGCCAAAAAGAGCAGCAACTGAAGCTTTGCTGTCCCAGTAGGGGGCAATTGGGTGGAAAAAACACAGGAAACAGGAAGGTGCAGTGCAGTCACATGAGGATTGGACTGGTCTATTTTGGGGTGAAGATGGTATCATCTGGCAGTAAGATAGGAGGTGTGTGTGATGTATTCCTTATGTTTGTAAAGCTGTACAGGTAGAAAGGACAGCGCAGTGGCACTGCTGCTGATCACAGCTGTCAGAGGAGCAAATTCAGGGCCATAGCAAATGATGGTAAGAAGAGGTGATGCCATCGCTCCTGGGTGTTATTAAGGGCTGAACTTTGGGAGAAGCAAGACAGATGGCAGAGCTGTAAAGTAGCAGAAAATAGGGTAGGTTTTGTTGTTGTGGTTTGTTTTATTTATTTCCTTGCAATGAATTTATGATCTGCTCTGACTCAGCAAGGCGTTGCACCAGAGATAAAATTTGTGCTGACAAATCAAATGTGGTTTAGAGTTGGCCAAAAAGCTCAGATCCTTTGCAGCTTTTGCTGTCAAGTATCAGCACACTTGTGACAGACACTTAGGATGTCACCTGTTTTGGAAGAAGCCAAGACAGCGGCAGAACTTCTGAAGTACTTGACAGTCTCCAAAATTTTATAAGAAATTTTACAAGGATAAGATTTCCAATGAACCTTCCTGTATCTTCTGCTTTAGGTTGTGCCATAAATACATCCTTTGGAATATTTTGCCTCCCATAGCTCCAGTCCCTATCAGAGCTAAAATACAGAATTACTCATATGTGTGTTAAAGCATGAAAATTCAATGTAAGCCTTTGACAAACAGCACAACTTTTTTTTTTTAAACAGTCTTTTAAATTAAAGACTATAAAATCAATTTAAAAATTAAGACAAATTTGTTATGATATTTTCCTTTTCCACAGATGAACTCTGAGTACAGCTTATTTGTAATATATGAGCTAAAATCTGATAAGTTTACTCAGTTATCTAAATGAATTCAAATATTTGCCTATTTAAGTATGTGTAGATTTTTTCCTTTAAGACATAACTTCTAGTTACTATTTATACCTTTTTTTAAGAAAACAAAGTGTAGAATTACATCTGGACTCAATTTCTGATGTTGAGGAAAGTAAGATGATTTCAGATTTTATTTTTCAAAATTTGCCAATACTTTCAATATTTTTGACAATTAATTATTTACTGATAATATATATTGCATAAAAATATTGTAAAAAAAGTGGTAAAGGAAAATACTTTTGGGACAGAATGCAAAATGGTAGTTGATGTAAAAATTGAATAATTGGAGCTTATCAAGTTCTTTTAATAAAAAAGTTACTTTATAATTTCTGGAATGTTAAATCATTCAGTGATCTCTTTACTTTCAATGAATAGTTGTATTGTGGAGTCTAGGAATGTTTCTAGAGGTCAGCTGATAAGAAAATTCATATGCTGCTTTTATTCTTAGGCAAGTTTGTTATTAAAATGTGGGTAAAATGACTTTTTCTTCACTTTTTAAATCCACAATCATGATTGTTTCAGATATAAAACCAAATTCTGGGGTTGTGTTTTTTTGTTTTTAGACAGGTATAAATTGAAATTAATTTTGCATAGTGCATTGCATTTCATCATGGTACATTTTTATCAGATAGCTCCTTAAAAGTCTGACTAGAATATTTATAGTCCTGCCTTTTGCAAGCTAACAGTTATTTAAAAAGGTTTCATATACTGTTATTTTCTGCAAAACCAAATGTAAATGATAATCCTCACTTTTCTGCACTAGAGTGATTCGCACAGGAACATCAGATGATCTTTTTATCTCTGCCTTTTCTTATAGGAATTTAAAATGAAAGTCAATGCAAATATGACAGCAATGTTATAACGCTGTAGTAACCTCTTATGCTTGTTTAGTGAGATTTGAAGATTTAATATATGCAGGTATATAATTTTTTGCCCATTATTGAGATAACAAACTGGCACAAAATTATTCTGTGTTTGTGTAAAATACGTCACTCGTGGTGGTGGTTTTTAGTGGGTTTGTTGTTTGGTGGGTTTGGGTTTTTTTTGGTCTTGTTGGTTTTTGTTTTGTTGTGTGGGTGGGGTTTTTTGTGATACTGTTTTAGTTAAAAACTTAATGTAAAGGAAATTGAACTATTAATAATGTGGTTTTTTTTTTCTCTTGGCAAAAGGATCGCATCCAGTTTAGTTAGATTATCTCTTCTCCTATGATGAGAAATTTAATTTTGTTATGGCAAATATCTAGAACTCTATATGAGATCCCATTTGTTAACTAACATAATGCTATATGTACATAATTTCAATAAGAAATATTCTATTACAGAAGTATTTCCAATTTACCCCTTTAGTTATATGAGGCATATCACTTATGTTTTAAGGAAACTTCAGTTTCAAGCCAATTTCCACCCTAAGCAGATAGGGAAGATTTCCTCTCTCAGGTGTTCATCCTTCACTGGTATGGGTGATTGCATTCAAGAAATGCTATAAAGGATGTGACTAATCTCCTTGCTCTCACTCCTCCTTTCTAACTGGTGGGACTTGCTCAACGTGTCAGTGAGTAGCATCAGTGCCTGAGAGAAACTGGAGTGACTTCCAGAGCATGCATGCTGTTTGAAATGGGGTCTAGGGGATTTAGATCCATGCAGGGATTTGGTGGTCTCCATTTCTGATGGTCTAGTTCTCTGATGGTATTTCTCTTCCCTGAAGCAGATCCCAGGCTTTACATAAAACTGTTCCTAGGGCATTGTCACTTGCTTCAAAGGCACTTCTAGTACATGGTTTCTCTAGACCACAGCTGTCTTTAGAAACCAGAGTTGTGCAAAGAGAAATCAACTATTGGGCATGTAGGAGCCATCCTCTAGTGAATACTGGATAGTAGATCAAACCTTGTCTTTCATGGACATGTGGACTGCTGAGTTATCTACAAAACTTTTTGGGATGTGTGACCTTATTCTGGTGAAGAGGAAAGTACAGCAGCAATTACTGCAGGACCAAGTGAGATGGGCTCCTTAGAAGGAGCTCAGTATCCAAAAGGCTGCACATTTTAGTCATTAGAATAAAATAGTGAATGGGACAAAAATCTATCAAAAATCTGATTTATCAATGTGAGGAGAGGTGACCTTGAAAATACTACAGCTGATACATTTCTTGAAGTCTATTTGCCTTCTATGCAAGCCTACTTTTCTTGACTTTTCCTTGAATTTAGCCAGCTGTTCTTCTTTTTGGCACTAATTTTGGCTGAATGTTCAGATGCTGAGTAACATTGCTATTTCAAATATTCATCCACGTATCATGTTTCATCTCATGCTGTGAAAAAAAGCTTTTGGAATGGTTTCCTACAGGTGTTGTATAATTTACATGAAAAATGAAACTTGCTGAATGCCACAATCAGTTTTAAGTATATAGAAGAGTTGCTGATAAGAATGACCTTTTTGGAGAAAGACTTTTCAGGGAGTTTCTCTTTACCCATGTGGCTTGTTAGAAACCTCATTATCCCTTTAATAATAAAGATTAAGAGTGTTTTATTGCTGCTGTAATAATAAGCCTTGATAAAGATTGATAATGTTATTAACAACAAGATTAATAAAAATAATGAGCCCTTTATCGTCAAAATAAAAAAATCTTTAAAGACAGTTACTTTGGACACTAACACAACTAAATTTCTAAGGTTATGCTGAAGTCCATCTTCTCAAGATTTGGCAATTCTGGTAAATAAAACTGTACTATACGCTGTTGGAACCTCTCTAACCCTGGTGTCAGCATTTCTTAGACTACGTTTCAGGAGATTTGTGATAATGACAAAAATTCACTGTGAGTTAAAGGCACAGTTTCTCTGTTCTGGTTATTAAAATATGGCATTCAATGGGCATGAATAGTCTTTTTCAGTGCAGTTTTTAAAGTGTGCTATGGCCATTTTATTACTATGTTTAGAAATGCTTAACTGAATGTGACACGAAACCAGCCTCCATTAAAAAAAATACACAAGAGCATGAATATAAATCCAAAACCTGACATAATAGCTTCTGTTATTTTGGTTTGGAAAGGAGGGATGTCACCTCTTTAACTACATGTAGTACTTCATGAATATTCCTGATACATCACAGTTGGTTTAATATTCTTTTTTTTTTAAATCCCACCTCTTCATATTTACAAAGTAGACTTACAATTCCTTCAGAGCTGTGCAAGACAATAATCCTCATTTTAAAAGTACCTACTTCTAACTCGCTTTGGTATAAAGCTCGCTGCTGTATGCTCCACTTAGAGAATAAACCAGAAATTAATCTGGAGGAGAAGCTATTCATCGTGAACATGTCAGCTTCTATAGTATCTTACAGATTTTAAAGAGGTATTTTGAGCTACATTATAAAACAAATAATACCCTTCTGAAAGAGAGCAAAGAAAAAAATACGTTCTTTAAATACTGCTGTGTTGTCATGAAATATGTGCTTACTCTCAGGCAAATCCACTTACTTTTAATAACACCCATGTTTTTTAAATATGCTGCCTTCATGAAATTTCTCTGCAGTCGATGAAGCTCCACTGTGGTGAAAAGGTCTGTGCTGATGAATGGGGTTGTGAGTCCAGAGACACTTTTACCAAATGTACCTGCTAAAACCTCACTGAATCTGTACGATGTAATGAAAGGGGCTCCTGGAAAATCCCTTGCTCCCTTCTCTGTTGAAATGTAGTAGAGCATCCATCTTAGGGAGATCTGAGTCATGTTTCCAGCTCAGCCTTTAAACCATTGAATGGGTCACTTTCCTGCCTGAGCAACAGCTTTTCTGGTGAATAAAATAGGGGAAAAAAATGTCAGTGATGATGTCCCTTGTAGATGCTTTGAGGTCTAGGAATGACAATCAGAACTAGAAGGCATAAAAGTTGATGCATCCTACTATATGTACAGGTGCTGTAACAACATCCCACTAGGGAAAATACAAATTTTGGCTTTCTTTGGCATACATGGAAAATTAATACCCTTAACTAGAAAGCTGAACGTGCTCTTTTTAATCTGGGGTAGCAGACAATGTGGAGACAGATGCGACAGGGAGTGTTTACACTGCCACAGCCATATGGTGGCTTTAGGGAATGAACAGCTTTACCTCTCCCAGCACTGAAATACAGCCATATGATTGTATAGTGAAAGCATGTAGCATAAGTGTGGGGGGGAAATGAGCTGACTTTTCAAGGCACATTAAATTAAAGGTGTTGTGAAATCACTAAACTGACCCTTGCATTGGGGAAAGGGAAAAGGAAAGCAGAAGCATTTGGTGCCTTGGTGGTGGGAAGGAAGTTACCATGACTATAGGTGTAATTCTTAGAGTTTCAAGTTGTCATTTCTGGTTTTTTTGTTTTGTTTTTTTGTTTTTTTTAAGGTTTTATTTGAATGCCCTTTGTATTAGGACTGAATGTGAGCAAATTGTAACACCTCGAGTCAAGTGCTTTTGGTGGAAGTCGGATCTGGAGGGTGGTAGGTACGAGTGGCCTTGGCTGAGAACACCATCAAAGTGTCTAGCTGCATGTGAAATATTTGTTAGGCCATTTTAATAACGCCTTATCTTCATCTATCAATATAAAGGATGTCTAAATGCCCTCTCTGGCTTAATTCTCCTGGGTCACCTTGTTTTATAGATGACTTGTGACAAATAGTTAAGATATGAAGAGAGATGTCTCTCTTGTAGCTGTGGTCTTGTCCTGGCAGATGCTCTGGGGTGATCAGAGATGGAAGTGCCAGCAATGCCAGGAGGGGTTCTTCACTTATGCACCACAACGTGTGCACAAATTGCATTTGCCGGGGTTATTCCGAGCTATTAACTGGATAATGAATCTGCTTTTTCCCTTCTCATTTGCCAACAGAGCTTTTTACAATGAGGAGTTGTGTTATTCTGCTGTCAAGGCCTGAACAGGCTGCTTGTTTCTGCTGAAGTAGATTAGTACCTTCAGCAAAAACAAAACCTGAATCTCCTCTGTGCTGAGGCTACATGGTAGCAATATTTCCATGTGCAATGTGGGAATTACACCGCAGACCTCTACAGATGATTAAAGGCCAGGGAGGAAGATAGGTTCCTGAAAAGTGAGAACAACGTAGCATTTCTTATAATTTAAAATTTTTTTTACTATTTGCAGGATGGGCAATGGCGTGATTAACATGGTTGCAATCCCACAATTCTTCTGCAAACTATAATAGTAACATTGGCCAGTGACAATCTGTAGAGGGTGGTTCAATCTGCACTGAAGATTGATGATATTCATTGGGACACACCCACCCACACACATCCATACCTACCAGAGGTACAGACACTGCTTTTCTTTCCTCTGAGTTTCATGCAATGAATCCTCTCTTGCCAGGGACTGTTCTTGCTCAAAACCATAGGAGCCTGATAGTAGCATTAATGGGTCTGTGGTACGTTTATTTCCCTGATGGTGTCCACCTGGCTCACAGGGGCGAGCTGCCAAGTGCCGGTACAAGTTCTGGGCTTGGGTGTCATGAAGTTAGACTGGGAAGAACAGATGGAAAATGTAAAAAAAACCAAAACCAACAGTCCTTGGCACCTCCCATCTCAATGAGCACATCTGTTCTGACTGTAGTGGAGCATGTGAACATCTGTGTATTACTTGTGGGTGCTCAGGTGCAGTGTTGGCCAGCAATGCTGGTGTCCACTTGAGTCTGACCGGAAGGACACACTCTTTTTCTTCCAGTGTAGATTCTGTTGGAATTACTGCATGCTTATGTTGGCATTAAACCCTGCTGTTGTGATGTGGGTCAGAGGGTTTATGCAGAAGGCACAGGGTTTGGGAATTCATTCCAACCCTGTTGGATCCCTTTCTTTAAGTCAAGGTTTATGTGCCTTAAGTAAGATCCAAAGTCTTGGATGGTGCCTGACTGCCCTGTGTCAGCATTCAAGAAGTAAAAGGATTCTTGGTGTTCCCTTTTGCAGAAACTTGCCCTCCAGCAGTTTCTCTCCTTTCACCACTTGATCACAGTCCCTCTCCACCCTGACTTTCCTTGTGAGCCTGGAGCTATGGCTCGGAAGACCCCCATGTGGCTGCACGATGGGAAGTTCTTTTTCTTTCTTATCTTAAATGGTCGTAAGGCCAAACTCAATCAGTTATTAAGGAGGTGACTTGTCAAATAAATTCAGACAAATAGTGAAAGATAGTAGGTTTAGCCATGCGTCTGCTATTTTTATTGCTTCCTTTGCTGTAACAGGTGAAGCAAAGCAGCTAAAGAATCTACTTTTTGTATTTAAGCTCTAAGACTTCAGCTGTAAAAGATCTGATAGAAATGTTACAGTGCAGTTGAAAATAAGATTCATTTCTCTTAAAACTCTTGATTAGAGGCAGTTGCATCTCTAACATGTCTGTCTTTCAACTGTACCATATAATACCATATAAATCTAGTAGCATCAGAACAGTAATATCATGGGAGGGACTATGGACCTAAGTTGTTAGCATATGATATTAGAAAAAAACTAATTCATTAAATTTTAATATAAAATAAATTGCATTTTAAATTTATTAAGATTCTGTTCCTGGGCTGATGCTGTTAATCTGTACAATCCTGCATAACTGATCTTTAGGCACAGCTTTATTGAACCAACAACATGGCAACTGGAATAAAAGAAGCATTAATGCAAAAGTATCTGTGATTGTAACTGTATATCTCTGAATATTATTTTCATACATTTATTTACTTTTTTTTTTTCTGCTTACATCTCATGCCCTTGACCTCATGAATACACAGTTTTCACAATACATCTGATCTTTGAGATATCAGTGCCAGTAACAAAGCATCACCTTGAGCTAGGAAAATGCAAATCAAGTAGAAGAGCACCAGCTGCTCCTGATCTGCCCATGCTGTGCTATATGTTGTCCCACATTCATGGTTTTATAGGGATGATGATTTTTAGAGGCAGCTTTTCCATCCAAAACTTGAAAAATGTGACAATAATAATCTCACTGAAAAAAACTTCCCAAGTGATTCTTAGCTTAAAACTCTTAACCTGGGAGTCACCATGAGTTATTTCTAACCTATGATCCTTTTGACTGAGATTTCTGCCTTCTGCACAAATTCTAAGCTTTATGGCAGCTTGGTGAAATACAAGTTTTAAGAAAGGTAAAAGCCAGAAATGGTCAACCCCGGATGCAGCCCATGTGCCTCCACTGATATTATGCTTTTTGCACTGACAAATGCAGGTTCCTTCATAAGTTGTAGGGCAGGGTATAGGATTCTTTGGCAATTCCGCCGTCTACACAGATTGGTGCTACGGAACATTTTACTGTGTCAGCAACATCAGTGTAACTGGTAAAAATGAACCAAGCATTGCTTCTATTCCCAGCTGGATTTAGAAAGACTTTGCACTGACATGGGAGGAAGCAGAGACCTTATTTGTTACGGGAATTTCCAAGCAATTCTGACTATTTGAATACTGTATTCTTGCCTTTTAGTTATATAGTGCAGAGGATATATTGGTAGGAATGGCTCGATTCAGAGAGTACCAAACATAGCCAAATCTAATTATAAATGTTGAAGCTCTGTTTCAATAGCAGTAATTTAGTTTAGTCAGTAAAGCTAAAATCTATCAATATGTGTTTGTGGAAAAAACCAGTCTTTTTGAAGATTTGTATTAGACAATATCATTTTTTTAATCATGATCTTAGTGTTTTTTCCAGATGCCCATTTTGTCAGCTCCATCACACTGTGTTTATTTTAACTTATATCTCAGGTTAAATCTACCACATCGGCTGCAGTGATCAAAAAACTTAGTGCCTGAAGCTAGTTACAAATGCCACTGTAGCAAAACTGTCACCACCGCTTACTCAGGCTGGAGGGAGGGAAAGCTTACTTGAGATGTGCAGCTCAGTCTAATTTATTTTGGTTACATCAGGGTAATTCTTTTTTTAGCTTATACTATTTAATTTTTCCTAATAAAAATATACAGTAGACTCCATCTCATATATGAGTAGAAAAACTACATGAATGTATACATTTTCACTCCACTAAAAAAAATAAGATCTATGTGGAACAGCAGTTGAATATCAATGTGCAGATCTGTCACGTTTTTCATGAACTTTAGGTGATAACTTCATGTAAAAGACAAAACCAAACCCCATGGCTACTTCTACTGAATTTTCAGATCTATAGTATTCAAGACTTTTAGAGAACTCATATGAAATACTTAATGCTACATATGTAGCAGCTACTAAAACTACCTTCTTGATGTGAGTGGGAAAATCAATGTTTATTTTATCTACCACTGGATCATCTGTACCTGAGTAAAAAATAGTATGCCTCTAAAATTTCATTTGAATATACGTTCCTTGTGTTACTTAAGTGCATTTCATTTGGGGTGGTGGACGACAGCAGCACTGCAAGTGCCAGCAACCGCATCCATTTGACTTTGCTCAAATTGGAAAATAAGAAAGCTTTGTGAAACTGAACTGGAAAAAACTCAGTATTGTCTTCAAATACAGTTTTGGTTGATGACTTCATACCTTCCTATTTTCCTTCTGGGTTTTGTTTGTTTGTTTTTTGGGTTTTTTTGATAGAAATGACCTTTTAGAATGAAAGTTGACTGGCATAAAAATACATGCCCTACTTTAATAACAAAACCAGCTGGTTTTGCCTGGTGCTTAACATATGATTTCAAAAAAGCAGTAAATCAAAAATCTCTCAAAACAGACAAAAAAAATCCCACATTATTCCCCAGATTTCATTGCAGTTTGCAGAACAGCCTGACTTGATAACTTGATATCTGACTTTATCCCTAAATATCTTGAGTACAGCTATAATTGTTTGCCAGTGCAGCAGGTTTAACAAACCACCATCTACTTTTGCCAATTTACCTTTTCTGTTTCGGTTTAATTGGATGATGCAAGATATAATCTCAACTGACAAGGTAAAATTATTTTGTGATAATAGCACTCAGTGACAGCTGCAATATAAATGCACGGTACCTGGTGCAGCATTTAACAGAGTTAAGTTCTGATTGATAGGATAGAAACCTCCATCCTTTTCTTTGAGAAATGAAAAGCTGTTCTGACATACTAAAGCAGTTGGCTGAACAGCCATAAATAAATGGTCCAGATCTGTTCCCATCTCAATATAAGTGCTTACATTGTTGGTTTCTACACATGAAACTATCCATGACGTTGAGCATTTGTTAAAAAAAACCCTTCACGACTGGATCTCTAATTTTATGCCTAGATTCTTGGATTTATTGTTCTCTGCATTTTTTTTCCTCCTTCAATTATAATATAACCCTTCTCTTTTTGTCCTGTATTTCCGTTACTTCACCTGCTTCTTTTTCCCCCCTTAAGATCATCATCTCAATTCTACTGAAATGTGAAACAAAGTAGTTGTCTTATTTTCATAACATGATTTGTCTTATGGCTAATAGAAAAATTTCTTCTTTCCTTGATATCTGTCTTAGAAAAATATTCAGCTGATGAGCCTTTTTCCCTCCCCCTTCTTTTTTTCTTTCTTTACACCAACCAGCTCTGTGATTCTGTGCATTTGTCTGTTATCCCTGCAAAGCATGACTTATGTGACTAGCATTTCAGTTCTGGTGAGTAATGCTTTCTATGACTAGCTGTTTCTTATTTATCCCTTATTTCTTTCTTGACATAGTTATTCATTCAATTCTGTTAGAAATATTTCCCCATACTATAAACTAAGCTGTATTCAGAAGCTGAGGAATGAGAACTCCAGATTGGACCTTCAAGCTTACCTCTTTCACAATTTAAATTCCCAAGTCTGGTTACCTTTGTAAACTAAGATAACTAGTTAATGAACTATGTTCCTTTTAATATAGCATCCTCAGCCTTAGTTATATTTAAACAGTGGTCGGTGCGATTGCCCGATGGGTAAGATATATCCCTCTGCACTGAGAGAGGATGCTGCTTCCTACCCCACTTCTTCAGCTCTGTGCTCTGCCAACTCAAGTCTGGAAGCTGTACATCTGGTTTTAGTTGAGATGCGCCAAATTGAATCAGTTGCAGTGTATCTAATTAGTTTACATGAGATACTTCATGATGTGGTTGTATTTTTCCTGATCCCAGGCTGATAAGACCACATGTGGATTCTGTTGGCTTGGAGTTCAGGGCACACTCTGCACCACTTCTTAATAAACAGAAATAATTAAGGATGAAGTGCAGCTATTTAGATTCCTGACAGTATTTAATTTTTATTGTATGTCTCTACCATAAAGACAGGCATTGCTTCTGTTAGTGGAAACAGGCTGTGAGTTTATCTGAGGGATCAGTGCAGATGCAGCCAACGCAGCCTGTAACTGTAGCAGAAAAGCATCATTGACAGTGAGATGTGAATACTTGAATAAGAATAGGAGGTGTGTGGGGAAGGGTCAGTAAAATATTGATTTTAACTAGTTCTAATAACTTCTTAAATGTGCAGAGTTGTTAATGAAAATGTGTATAGCCTTTCAGACTACTCTTGATCGAATCTGCGTAAGACCATTCCAACCTCATAATCTATCTGCAGGCTGCAGGACATACAAACTAATGGCTTAAAAGCAGACAAGGTGTTGAGTATTACAGAAAAAGAGAATTTTGAAGATGAGCTTTGCAAAATCAAAAAAATCTGAAAGAATTTTTCCAAAGTCAATTAATTATAAATTATGGAGTGTATTTTCAATGAATGCTTTTACTGTATTTGGTGATTCTGTGGTTATTGAAAGCCTTAGTAATGAAATTAGGCAGCCAATGATGCACTGAAACTGAGCTATCAAGTGGGGCCACATTAAGGGCTAGAAAAAACAACCTGCATAGTTTTTAAGTATGGTGTATTCAAAAGGTTTTTCGATGTGGATGGTGATTATGATGAACAAATGTGGGTCATTACTGAAAAGGTGAAGAAATGACGGTCCAGCTTTAAATTTCCAGCTCAGCTATTCTAGAGAAACCAGTAACAACTCTTAACTCCTGCTGAAGCCAGAAGTGTAGCATGAAATCCTGATAGGGACAAAAGTAGGAATGTATTGAAGTTGGCTGGCACGTTTAGCTTTGTCCTGCCCTAGATTCACTGGTGTAGTAGTTTAGATTGTTCACATATTATTGTTAAACATAATGTTTGAAATTCATCAATCTTCTTCCATTGGAAGTTAATATATGCTTTTTGAGGGTTGATTATAATGTGACCCCCCAAACTAATGTGGGAAGTAAAAATGGCTCAGGAAAAATTATTTTTAAACTTGAATGAATACTCCTCTCCCATCAATTTGCTGTTACATCACATACATGTGTACCCCGGCAACTGTAAGATTATACTATTTTCGGGTTTTTTTGCTAGTGTTATTGATTTGCTAATGTTCCTTGCAAGTTATTTTGTGAACATGAAAAGGGGTCTTGTCACCTGAAAAATTCCACTCGTTCTATTTTTTTTACAGTCCACCACATTAGACAAAATGCTTTCCATTTAAAAGTGATCCAGGGTAACTGGGAACTGAGAGTTTATTTTTTTCAAGGAAATAAGTTTGGAATTTTTCACTATTACATCTTGATAACAGGCTGTTTTATCTGCATATCTTTATTCTTCTATTTAGGTACAATTTATGCAAAGTCATTAAATTTTTAAATTTTGCAAATTTCAAACAGTCTCCTTGAAGGATTTGGCTTCTTTTCTGAATTCATGAAGATGAAAAGACACGTTTATTGCTTGATATGACACATTAAAAAAACCTTTGGAAGAACATTGACTGAGGTTGCTTTGCAAAATGGCTTGATAGCTTTTCCTTTGAAAGCACAGACGAAGTAGACATTATCAAGTTGTTCAGTGGAATAACTCTTTAATAAAATATGATTAGAATGGAATGAGCCCTTAGGTGTCTTCATAAAGGAAGAACTGTAGCTGTTTGAGAAAGGAATGTAACAATATGGTTGTTGCTTCTAAAGTAAGAAAAGACTGAAGCTAAATATTATTTCTGTTGAAACTCACTTCTGCCAAGATGTTGATAATTCTAATTTATTTTTGTACTATGGAGTGTATTCCTTTAGCCTCCAAGACTAGGAGGTATAGCTCCGTTTCCTGCAGGATGAAATATAACTTTAAAACATTTTGATTCTTTGTCACTTGTCACCCATTTATTGCATCCTGCAAATGTATGTGAATGAACCAGGGAGGAATTAGGCAATCTTTCTTCATTTACAAGCAACATGACACTGCTCTTTGCTGGCAGAGAACTGACAGCTTTGAATTGGAGTACTACCTGGGGAGACCCTGTGCCCTCCTCAAGGCTGTTAAAACAGGGATATCAAATGCAATACTCAATTTCCTGACCTTGAGGGCTCTGGAAGATGCTGGGATTAGACCAGCAGTGACAGGGCACTGGCTGTGATCTTCCAGGCTGCTGTGGAAGGGATGTTCTCGTGCTTTGAACAGTCCTAATACATAGAATGGAGCAACTGGACAGAGCCTGAATATTTTCTGCATTCACCAGTATTGATGAGTATTGCTTATCTTGGAGTCCAAAATCAGCGTTTCTACAAGAAAAAAATTGTAAAGCAGCATCATCCTTGACTGAGTCATTTAGAAGGGCCTGTTGTCTTAGTGAGAGGGCAGTCTTTGTCCTTTTTCCCCGATTTTCCTTTTCCATGATAATTTTTTTTTCTTCTTAGCCCAAAGTGAAGTTGGGACATAAAGGCAACTCTTATGTATTGAGGAGATTTTTATTTTTTTTTCCATTCAACATTACTGCTGCTGAAGCCAATAGAAATTCCTATGCTAAGAACCTTACTTGTGTGCCCTACTGCCACCTATACCTTCTAAGCAAGAAAAAAAATAATCATGTTTCTCATCAAAATGTTTTAATACCCATTTTCATTCTTATATATTTCTTTTAATGTTCCTATTTTAAACCTTTATTGGCTGAACAGTATGACCTTAGTTTTTCCATCAAATTTAAACTATGTGATCCCATTAGATTTTGTGACAGTAATTTGAATTTTTTTTTTTTTACAGTGTAGATAATCTAAATGTTAGCGGTGTTGGGTTTTTTTTAGATAGGAATGTAGAAGTCAAACTGAAGCTTTCTCCTTAATAGGAAGGTCTGCTTAAGTGCAAAACCAGATAAATACATAAATGCAAGAAGTCTGAAGTCTAATATAGAGGATGTCAAAGTGTTTAAAATAATCTTGGAGGTTATTAGAAAAATCATCATTACAAATAAGATATTTTAATGCTAATTTGACCTACTTAAGGCTTGCATTAAAAAAGAAAGCTACACAATGTGAAAATAGGCAAGATATTTCTGCCTATACAGGTTCCTATACCTCCCCCCTTTAAAATTTTTTCTTTTTTTTCCCCAAACTATATCATACAGAAATAAGACAGTTCAGATGAATTCACTCACTGTTCTGTTTATTTTTGTGAAGCACAGAGGATAGACACCCTCTTCTGTTGGTATCAGAAACTGTTGGATGTATTTGATTCAGTGAAGCAAGGGTAGTAGAATGCTGGAAAACATTACAAAGTGTGTCATGAATAATGTGAAAATTGCTGTTGTTCTGTTAGCTTCATCTGGTCCAAAATATTGGAATTTTTACCTCCAAGAGTATGTTCCCAGTTTCTGCTCACATTTTTCTTTTCAGTTCCTGATTTGGAAAGGCCCTGGGGACATGCATGAAGTATACTACTTTGGATATATGTCTCAAACCATGGGAAACAAAAAGGCAAAAGTATTTACCAAAACACTAGTGAGTGATTTTTTTTTAATTAATTATTATTATTACATGGATGTGTTGGAAAAAGAATGTGGGCATGTGACACGGGGAGAAATCATATTGCTGTGGCTTTTCTCTACTCTGTTCTCTGTTAAAAATTCACCCTGCTTGTTAGCAAAGACAGAGAAGTTCTATAGAATACCCTCTGTGACAGATATACTGCCCAAAAAACCAGTTGCTTCCTATGGTAAAAGTATAATACTGGATGAGGTGCAAAACCCTTTGCCCTGCCAATAGCTGCAGGAACTGCTGGAGAAGTTGCAAAGTGTGCAGAGCTGGCTTCTCAGTGAGGAAAAGCGAGGAGTAATCTCAGGAGAGCAAAGGGGTGTTATCATCAACTTTGGGAATAGCTGGATCCTAAAGCAACAATCCACCTATGCTGTATTTTAAAATACAAAATACTTAGATTCTCAGTGGAGTGCAATATTATATATAAATATGAAACTTTTCCTGGCTTAAATTTTAATTTCATATAGTGCTGGGTTACTACAAATTAGAGCTTTCCCATAGAAATGCAATGTTATTTAACTCTGCAGGGGGTGAGAAAGGTGAACTAATAAAGGGCACTTAATGTTTTGTGGAGTGGGGAATAAATATCTTTATAAACCAAAAACTATTTTGGGTATGGTAGTATAAAAATAATTTGACTGGATTTTCGGCAAAAGCGTGAAATTTCATTAAGTTATTGAACGGAATATTTCACAATAAGGAATGATTCCCTTTCTTGACTATGCACTGTGCTCTTACCAGTGCGTTAATGTAAAACTATCCCATGTAAACCTCACACTGTTGGAACTACTCCCATTATCCCCATAACAATGGTGCATAATGATACTCCTCATTTATATCAGGATTCAAAACACTGAATAAGCTATGAGAAAAGGTCTCAAATATAATTTCTTTCGGTCCAGGAGAAAAGGAGAAGGATACTTGGAAAATAAAGTGAGAAGGACAATACCTATTATTACAAGTGCAATTGAATTTGCATCAGTGTAGGTGGATGCTGGATTTTTCCCCCCATTTTATCTGACAGAAGAAGAAACTGGGAAGTGCTAAGTGCTGTACCAAAGATGCCTGACAAGACCACTAGCTGCTGTTGATTTACTTGTTACAAAACTGCTTTAGCCACAGTAGCTTTAACTCTTAGTAGACTGTCCTGTGCATGCAACCTACTTTCTGAAGTGGAAGATACAGAAATACTTCAGTAAAGTGTCATGTTCTCAGTACCAGTGTTACAGCTCCACAGGACCTAAAGCCCTTTGGGGAAAAATATACCCCAAACCTGTCCCTCTTGGAGGGTACAGATACTGAAGAAATTCTGTGTGCCCTCTGCTCTACAGTGGAGTCTTGTAGCAGGGGTTGTAGGTTCAGATTTGGCTTAATTTTCAGACCTCTGTGTGAGGCTGTGTTATGCTTAGCATTTTTTGTGCCTGTGGACTTTGTCCTGCATCTAATTTTTATTATGATAACAGAGCAAACTACAGTGTCTCTCCTCTGTTTCAGCTGCCACTTGGAGAACTTGCTCAACATTGCTTGGAAATATTTATGTATCACATGGGTGTCACAGCAAACAGGAATAGAGAGAGTTCTGCACAGCAGCAAGGCTTTGAAGGTGTTCAGGGTTGTGTGGGAACAGGAGTACCACTGCCTGGGAGTGTTCTGGGGTTCTGCCTGTCTAGGCCATTATCTGAGGGCCAACTAGTGACCCAGAAGCGTACTGTGGAATAATCTTTCATTCCAAACTGTGTTGCCACCTAGAACCATATTAATAGTGGAAAGAAAGTCTAAATATTATTCATCATTAAACTCTTGGGAAAAAGCCCCACAGTATGATATTTAGCTGCAGGCAGGCATCAGAAGAACACCATTATCTGTCTGAATCTTTTTTTTCCTTTGTGCCTGTAATGATACCTACCTTACCTCTAAAGGAATCAAGCTTAGTGATGTTGAAGTGTTACATGAAAGAACAAATATTGTTGGAAAGGCTCACTTACTAGAGGAAGAACCATCTTCCAACCACTTTTGCTTCCCTTTCTCTCCAATGCCAGCCAATAACTTCTGTATATATGTCTTGTGTATATGCATTATGTATACATATATATACTTTAAATAGATATGCATTCCAAAATGTGTGTCTGTAAGGTATGTTTTCGCCTAAAATAATATTTGTGCTTTTCTTAACACCTCTGTACAAATTTCATTACTACTTTGTGGGGCTATTTTTAGAGGAAACAACTTTTAAGGCTGCTAAGGGTAACATGAATGTAGTCTTCTGGGAGCTATTGGTATGTAGACCTCGGTGCTGGGTTGGCTAAAACCTGCAAGGTCCCCTGGGCAGTTTGCCTACACTGGTTAATGCTCTTGACTGCAAGACAGGGTTGAGTGCACATCACTCACAGACAGCAGAACAAGAAGTGCCACCTCTGGAGCCCCTGAGCCTCTCTGGCCATGCCCTGTGTGGGCATTGCTTGATGGGATGCTGAAAACCCAATACTTTGTGAGCAGCGCACAGAGCTGCTGAGTGTGTTTGGGCAGGGAGGCCAGGATGCTCTTGATGCAGTCCCTGACCATGATTGAAACCACCCTTGTGGTGACTCACTGAAGAATGGTACCAAGAAGTGAAGCAAACCAAAAGTGCCAGGACTTGAAAGCTGTTGACAATAGCTGTGATTCTTAGCCATGCAGATTTTGACTAATATCAAATCTAGAAACTAAGGCTGAAAACAGACCAAAAAATACCCTGTTGTATATAGAGGTATAATATATATTTGGGTACCCAAAGACAAGGGATAAATGCTGAAATTTTTATGATTTATCCCACATTTGCTTAAGTACTAAAATTTTTGAAGTAGATGCATCTGTCCCCAGACAATTGACTTAACGATTTTGTTGCTGAAATGTCTCGAGTTTACAGCATGAGGTAATCATGTTTGAGTCTCTAGGGAAATGGATTTACAGTAATGTGGGGAAGAGAAATTTAATTTGATTATTGGGCAGAGGATCAGAGGACTTTTACTAGCATAGAAGTAAATTGCTGGGTGCTTGGCAATGTTTTAGACTAGAAAAGTGGGAGAAATGGAAATGTTAGACGAGAAGAGAAATTGTGAAAATGCTAGTTAATAATATAATTTTAATTATCATTTCCTAAAATAATATTGTAAGGTTTATAGATCCATAAAACATACACATGAATAAAGTTCAGTAATGCATCAAGTTACTACATTACTTTCCCATTTTTAAATTCTGTAGGTACCGGCAGGACTCTTGTCAGTGGGAATAACAAAAGGGCAAGAAGTCCAAGTTGAATTAACATCCTAAAATTGGAAGAGGTGCATTGTCTGGCCTGTACACTGGTGTCGCCTGATATTACCCTATTCCTAGACAAATCCAGATAGATGGCTATATTCTTGAATTTAGAAATCTAACAGTGATTGTTCCATAACCCCTGAGTAGCCTTTCCCAGGGTATGTCAACGAATGCAAAGGGTTTCCTGTTACACAGCACACTTTTTTTGTTTTCTTCTTTTCTATAGGGGATACATCTATTTTCTGACGTTCTGCAAATCAAAAAAAAAAAGTGAACATTTAGATACTGTCTTAGATTTTACACACTTGATGTGTGCCATTGTCTCACATTCATTGTTGGCAGTAACAAAGTTGCCATGGGAATATTGATTTGAAAAATTTAGCACTTTCCTTTGGTGATGGAAGTAGCTGAATGTTAACATTCCTGTTCTTATCTTATGCTATGAAATGTAAATGTCTACAATGTTTGATTCAATTTATCACTTTAAGAACGTTATAGCTGTTATTACAGCTCAGCATTGCTTTTCTCTGGCTACGCAATGTTTCAAAGAAGTGATTTAATTAAACATTTTACAGTCTGATCACTTAACATTGGTTAAATAACATCGGATAAATATGGCATCAGTAGAGAAAATATTGGTGTGTGCATCTTAGAGGAAAATGTTAAGTTTTTCCCTACATCATCTTCAGTCTAACTGTAGTTTTACCTTAGTTTGAGACTTTCCAACAGCTCTACTTTCATTGTAAATTACTTTCCGTGAAATACTTCATGTCTTTTCATTTTTCATATTGTACCAGTCCTTGTTTTTCTTCCTGGATTTAATGACAAGCCTCGTTTATAGATGATACTAATAAAATGGCAGCATCTGTCTTCTCTCAGACTGGTGGAGCATTTTTGTTGGCAGCACTCGAGTTGTCTTAGAGCAGACACTTGTTTAGGCTGCTGACGGCTGCCTAGGGCACCAATCTACACTCATCTTTTTCACTGTAATATTAAAGATCTTTAAAATAGGTAATACAAGAAGATAACTTAACCACTTTGAAGATGAGGGAGCAAAAAATTTTGGACCTTAAAAGAGAACAATGATAAACTGTGATGTCTGATAGATGGGGAACTCGAGAAAGGGCAGAAAAAGAGGGGAATGTTGAATTCTTGAGCCTCTTGGAAATTAGACCTGTTTGAAAGCACCATCTTTCCTGGTGAAGAGGTGAATCCACGGGAAATATTCAGAGAACTGAGATACTTTGTTCCCTTGTGCTATTTCCTAAACCCACACTGGTGTCTATGATAGAGAAGTATTTTCTTTTCTGATCCCCAAACCTCACTTAAAAAAAAAGAAATTAATAATTTGTGGGCGCAACACTGTACTTGTTCACATTACCCAGCTTTTGCTATAGTCTGGAACAAGATGTTGTGTACAGACCTTTGGGAGTAGTTTCTCACTTCAGTCCGCAAATGCCTTTTCTTTCCACTTCCATTGTGTGCTCTGAAGGCTTAAGCTACAGGACCTCCAATGTAAAACTGCAATGGTGCAGGCTATTGTTCAGCTGTGACCAGTAGTGAGGTTAAATTGCTTAAATTAAAAGCTACTCCCAAGTGAGCTGCCAGTAATATTCATTGCAGGATTAAAATTGATTTATTGGGTTGATATTGATGGAATTAAGCTGACTGATCAGGAGCAAGTCAGAACTGAAATAACCATGTCATATAAAGAATGAAACCCTCTACTGTTAATATCAGAAAATGTATGGAACATTAAGATAATATCAATTTAACAAAAAGTGGACAGCAGAGATCTATTGCAAAGCTCAAACTTTTAATCTGTTGTGATCTCAAAGCCCCTGTGGATGGACAGCTCTTACATCTAAGGTAACCTGTGGCCACAGAGAGCTCCCAAATATTAACAGCTCTATTGGTGCCTTGCAGAAGGATTTGGGATCAGCCATGGAGTGCACCTTTCGAGTCAGTTCCTTTGCACTGAAATGTTTTCATTAGTCATGGGGAGAGGACAATTTGAAGTCCAGCAAAGTGCTGAAGCAAATGCCAAATTTGAAGACTGCTCATGCCGGCTGAGCTTCTTCAAGCTGGCTTGGCAAGGATGTTGGAGATGATTTTCCTTGGCTGGAGGCTGCCGTAGGATGTAAAGTAGATTCCAGGAGCATGAGGTCTGGGCTCAGCACGAGCACCGCCCAGGCTAGAATGACTTTAATTGGCCTGCCGTTTGGTCTGCTCTCTGTTTCTGTTTCTCACTGTGCCATCTGAGGTGACAGAAAATTAGAAACCAGCCTTCTTTTTTTTTTTTTTTTTTAATTATTCTTCAGCAAGGCTTCTTGTGGTCTACCTGCAGGTGATCTATAATTATAATGTCATATTCTACACGTTTTTGAAGCCATCTGGCTATGTTGCTGGGAGGGAGAAGGTGGGGCCAGGCTGGGGGATGAGGAGATGTGTTGCATGAAGGGCTGTTTTCTGACTGAGCCTAAGAGGGGTATTTGTTACCTCTGCTGATGCAGGGATTCTGTGTGCTTACAAAGATTGCCAAAAAGCCTTTGCTTGTTCTGACTGAATTGTACTGTCTTTGGTTCACAGGCCTTCCAATATGCTTTAGAAAGATAAAATGGAAAAAAAACACCTCAACCCCAAGAAGTATATTTTCTTTTTACCATTCATAGTGATTAATACCAATGGCTTTTCACAATCCATTTCCCATTAATTTTAGCAAAGGGAGCTCTGCTGGCCCTGTGTGTGAACTAAACTTGATATTAAAAGATTATTTAAGGGATTGTGGGCTAAGGACTGAACACAGAGCTTAAGTTCCAAACTAGCCATCATGTGACTCACCAGAAATCACAGTTCTTTCTCAGTATGAGTCATCCTTATGATACGCTTGGAGCCAGTGGAGTTTAGTGCCTAATCCCTCTTGCCACCAAACCTGCTCCTTTCTAAGCCTCCTTAATGTCTGCCTGGCCTCTGGTTGCTCTGAGGGTAGCTGATAGCCTCAGCCATGCCTGGAAGAAGACAAGGAGAGGTCACAGTGTAACACATTTCCAACTCCCAAGTGATGTAGCTGGAGGGGAAATAAATGGGTGTTTTGGTGCTTTCTATTTCAGAGTTGGGACTGGGTGCACAGTAGTCGTGCTGCAACCCACACAGATCCCATTTGTCTTTTTAAGAGAGGGAGAAGAAATATTTTGCTCCCCCTTTCTTCCAAGCTCCTTTGAATACCAATGATACAACTTTATATTGTCCATAGTAAGGAAAATAGAACTGTTATTTTTTTTATGAGAACGCTGTTATTTAAATGCTGTCGTTACTGTCAGAGATGTATTATTATTTTCCTTCTTCCCTGAGCTATGACATTCTTTACAAATACTGTTGATACTGGAGAATGAGAAAACTTTTTATTTTTTAAATTGTATTTTGATAATTATATCATAGGAAACTCCATGTATGATGAGATTTAAAAGAATGGGAGTTAATAGGCAAACCTGTGTAGGCTTAACTGGGAAGCAGGAAAAGGAGGAATGCATTAATCAGCATTATCTCCTGTAATTTTATTCTGCTAATGACCAAGACATAACTCTAAAATAGCCGACTCATTCTTCCACTTTTATCCTCTGGATGTGCTAACAGCTGCAGAATATAACACCAAGTGCTGGCTCCTGTGTGTCCTGGAGGCAGCCCAGCTGTGGGGAGCTGGTAGGATGGTGCTGACTTTAATCCAGTAAGCAGGGACAGAAAGGGAAGAACAGAAAATTTTGGATTCTCAGGGTGTGCGTGGGCATGCGTGGTAGACAAAACCCTTGGGATGGAGAGACTTTGGTCTGAGGTGGGATTTCAGGTGGTTGATATGTTGTTGTTGGGTTTTTTTTTCCCTTTAACCTAAGTGTAGCTTGATTTGTGATGCTTTCAATCACTTAGCCTCTTCTCCTTAGATCATTACCACTTGTAAGTGATGATGGATACTTCTTCCCTCCTATATTATCCATATCCCATCTGAGATTCTTTTATACTGAGAGATGACAACAGGATGAAAAAAAAGTGGGCAAACATTATTAGCACTGTACAAGTTACATTTGTCTGAGGAAAGATGAATGCTGTTGTTATTTGTTCCAAAGGAGTTGATACCGCTTTATTTTCAAGATTTGTGAGAAACAGGAGGAGAACAGGTTCTACTTTCATGTCATGCAGATACAGCTCCATCAGAGAGAAAGCACACGTACATCTGCTGGCTGTAAAGGTTTTTGCAGCTGATTTGTTATGACCCATTCACTGAGTAGAAGGTAAAACTGTGATGTACCACACGAAATATATTATATGTGCTTTTGATGCATATGAAAAGCAGAAGTTATTGTTCATTACTAAAAAAACCCACGTTTTCCATTTGGATTGAATCTTGAGGTGCTTTGCAGTGGAGCAGTGCTCACAGATGATATCAGAGCACTGCACTGCGTAAACATGAGATTCATGCATTAGTAGATACTGTGTGTATCTGCATTACTTGAAGTCTGCTCTGGACAAGCAAAGGGCAAAAAAAATGAAAGAATACCTCCTGCGTAATGTCAGGTTTTTGTGATAGCAATAGAAATGAGATCTTGCAGAGGCTGTGCGATAGAAAGTGTCAGATTGGTGGAGCAGCTGCTATCAACAAGGAAGCTCTCTACAGAGAATTTCTCTCCCTTCCTGGATTATCCTGTGGGAGAACCTCTCTTTTTAAAGGATGTAAGTTTGGACTTCTATAGTGAGAAGAAAGGGAAAGGGAAGAGGAAATTCTTGTAATTTCTGATGTTAGAGATTGTACAGTCAAAGCAATTGCTTTGTAAGCCTTGCTTTGTACTTTATTACTGAATATCACTCTATTGAAAGGCAAAGGGAGGCTGCCTCTTTTAGCAAATACAGCTCTGATCAGATGGAGGAAATAAAGTACAGACAAAGGGTAACTACAGTGAAATATATAATCCCTTGAGGAGAAAAGTGAGTTTCACAGAAATTCAACTGTCCATCAGTAAGCTAATAGTGTGGTTGCTCTCTGCGCCTGGGGCACTATGAGTGAACAGGTTTAGGCTGAGCCTGTCAATCCTGACTCTGTCATGTTAGGAAAGACAAAATGAGCTTATGCTGATCTAAATTCACCATTAAATCCCGAGAGCTATACCACAGGGCTTCCTGTATATGGACCTGTATAGCAACTTTCTGTATGTCAAACCTTTTACATGGTGTTTCAGAGTGATTCAGATTTCCCTGCTCTACAGAATGGCTGGAAAGCTGTTAGTAAAAGATGCCCATGTTTTCACTAGTTTCTTTTCCATTGAAAGGAGGAGAAATATTTGAGTCATAGGTTTCCAAGTCAGAAATTGGAGACTTGATTGCTTGGAGTACCTCCGCGGCTCCTTTACGTGGCATTAATTCTTGCCAAAAAGGTGTCTTGTCTGACTGCGTATCCTGTTTGTACTTCTGATTATTCATTCTGGATGCACATGAATTTTTCTGTGAAATTACTGGAAAAGAATGAAGGCAGATTTGAGATGGAATTGCCTGGAAAAATTGCATATACACATTTGTTTTTTACAGCTGCCTTCAAGTGTTCACCTGGATATGCAACAAAACCAAACCCTTTAAGCCCCTCCCTTGTTTCTCATTCTTCTCATCAGATATGTTGGAACATGTTTGCTTGTAAACATATTTATAACTCTAATTGCAATGACAGTTATTGCAATAACACTGAGAACTGGGCATGAAGTGACACGTTTAGATGTCCACTGTAATATTGTTTATCCATTTTCCATTAAGTTGAACTATTTACTATTAGGAAACTAACTATTTCCTATTAGCAGACTTTCTATACTTAAACATCAGGCAATGATCTTGGTGGGGTCTTGTTTGTTTATAAGTGCCCCATGGGAGAGCAGTGCAAGCTCTCACTGCTCAGTAATAACAAGCAGTGGCCCACAGAAGTCAGAACGAAGCCTTGCTCTTCACACAGAGTTGTTCTGCTGCTTCTGAGTATTGACTAGACAGTTTAATTTGATACAGAAAATAGCCTTGTGATAACTTCAGGCGGTTCTTCATTAAAATAACAAAGAACAGTGAAGTGGCAGCTAGGAATGTCTTATTTGGAGGGTGTAAAAGACTACGGCCATTTACAGTAGGAAAAAGATAGCTCTGAGCAAGATGTGAACAATGAAATGGCAAGAAGTGATGACAGGAAAAGGAATTGTGAAATTCAGCCATGAAATTTCTTTTTCAGATGTTTGCAACCTATTTGCCCCTCCTTTTCCTTTTTCCTTTCATTTGATTTCAGTGGCGTTTCAAGAAGACTTTTCTTCAGTCACCCAGAGCTGTTGTTCCAGAACCTTGTGGTGTTTTAAGATAATACAGCATTACTTTTTGTCATTGAGGCTGTACCAGTGCACCCAGCCTGGCACCATTAAAAACATGTTTTGCCAAGAGTAACTGCTTTTGCTGAAGAGTGTCGTTAGTAAAGTAGATTCTCCTGCTCATTTTGAGAAGACCTAAGCCGTGTTTTGGTCCTGATGATGTTGCTGTTTGACTCATTTTGTCACTTGAATGCAGAGATTTGGTTTTTAGGCATTGTCACATCTTGCATGATTCTGTTTTACTCCTACTTGTGAAAATCAATCATGAGGAACATGGCAAGAGAAATTTCCAACATGAGCTAGGAGTTCCTTGAGCAGCAGCTTATCCCTATTCTGATCAAAAGTGCTTTGCTTTTTTCCTGCTCATGTTTGCAGGGGTATAATTTTGGATCTGTTGTATGGTATAAAATGAGAGCTTTTCCATAAGAGTGAATGATTGTGCTTTTAATATGCCTCAGATTATTTTGCCTATAGTTGTTTTTTTTTATTATGATAATCATCATACGATACTCTATAAAATAACACATTCTAATCCAATGATACATATAAAAGTATTCATATTTTGTGCATTCCCTGGGGGTGAAAGTTCTGCCAGAGATATCTATCTGTCTAATCTATCTATCTCCCTCCCTTTCTCTCTCTGTCTATCTATCTACCGTGTGTATGAATAAAATATATGTGTGTCTATATATGTTTATTTCAGCTGAATAACAGAGGCTCCCTTCTTATAAAAACATGCCCTATTCCTGGTTAACTCCAAGAGCAGGAAGATGCAACAAACAAGTGGCAGTGTGCTTGCATGAGAGGCTTTTTATGGGCTAGTAGGATCCTAGCTCAGACCATAAGAAATACATCGTTATCTGTGGCCTACAAGAGTATCTGGTCTGGAAGGAGATTGAATAGCAGTAGTGGTGCTTTCAAGTCGTTCAGCTGCTTGAATGGAGCTTTTCACATCTAAGCTCTCATGTTAGAGAGAAGCAAGGACACCAGACATCCTGATACAGAGCCTTGGATCAGTCTATTAGGTCTGATCCTTTAGGTCTTAGTCCTCGTAAGATTAGTGCTTAGTAGGGCTTGTAGGAATAGCATAGTAATTAAACTGAAATCTTTAGTGAAGTTTGCAACCACTGTGATACTGTTGGCAGACAGCTCATTTCTGAAAATGCAGTGGACAGGGTTGTGGGCAGCAGGCATGACAGAATCCCTAAATAACTGATGCCTGTGCTTAGCTGTCTTCCCACTACATGTATTTTCTAATTTTTGCTGGGTCGTTTTTCTTGCACAACAGTGACAATGTTTGCTTGCTATTTAAATACTGTTATTGGTCAATGGCTGGTGCTGACTGCAGTTTAAACAAAAACAAGCACTAAGGCACTTGATTTAATTGCTTTCTGATGTACCATACTCTTGTCAACAAAGCGGGTATCCTGGTTCTTGGGTAACCTCTGCTTTAATCTTAATTTTAAAGCAGTCATCAAAGCCATTCAGCTCTCCATATTCTGATTGTGTTTATTACCAAGAGATTTGCATTTACGTATCTCCATTTCAGTAAACTCTTTTTCGAGGTTTTAAGACTTACTTCCCTAGATTGGCGGTCTCATTGACTTCATTAGGGCCACTCAGGGGTGTGCATTTAAGGATGTGAGAACCATTTCCAGAAGTATGGCCTCAAAACTTTATGGATCATTAAATTGCAATGTAGTTGAAGGCAAAACCAGCCACAGCAAAACTATTCCTACTGTAATATGGAGCTTTAAGAGAGATGTGAAAGATTTGGTTCCTATTAGACTTTATAGGATTAAAAAAAATAAACAAACAAACGCAAAAACAACAAACCCACCCACATCTGGAACTCCATCGAAATGATGGCGGAATTAAATTGGCAAAGGGAAGGTAAAGGCTGTAGCCAAAGCACTGAGTGTTTACCCAGTTTCAGTGGAAAGGTCTCTTCAGTTGCTGAGTTGTACCTTATGCTTTGTGTGGTAATACAGGATGCAGGGGAATATCAATAATTTCTGTGTATTGCTTATTTTACTTTTTAAGTCTATTCTTCAAAGAAATTCAGAGATTACATGGCTATGCAATGGAAGATTATTGTTCAATGATAGGATTTGAAAATGGATTTTAAATCCATAACAAAAATAAACATAATTTGAAGGGGGTTGGAACTAGATGATCTTTAAGGTGCCTTCCAACCCAAACCATTCTATGATATATGTTCTATATACTTTGTTTTCTACGCTGCTTGTGAGGACATGTTCTTGCCAAGCTGGATATTACTATATATGTTAGGGGTTAAATAACTTTTCTGTTATTTTTAATTTAGCTTCCATTTGAACTTGAGGACTCTTACCTACCCACTCCTAGGGGGAATGAAATATATTTACCATAGTTCAACTGTAGCTTAATTTTCTTAGGTACATGGTAAGCCAGTGATCTCTGGAGAATGTGCTTCTGTTGTAAGAGGCTTATGAATAGAGGAAAGCATTAAATAATTATACAACTTCCAGATATTTATGACTGCAGTGAGATCAACAGACATTTGGGACATTTTTCTAAAAATCTGAAATTGAATTAATCCAGGGTCTTTTGTGGTTCTTAATGTTTAAACCATTCCATGCTTTAAAAAAACATCTGTTATCTCTTCTTACCCTGTAGGCAAAAGACTTATGTAGAGCTCTATCAAATAAATGCCTTTACTAAAGTACCCTAAACAACACCGATCATGCAACATTAATGTTTTTAGAAATATGTAAATTGAGGTATGAATTTGATTTCTGTTGGTTATTTTTACTAACTTATAGCTAGACTGAACAACTGTTCTCAAAGGGATTCCTCTCAAAGTATAAGATTCAGCATTGTAAAATTAACATGATATAGAAATTTAAAGGCAGGAAAACCAAAACTGTGCTGCTGGTCAAGAGCCTGTGTTATATCTGACTGGATTTCAGATGCCTTTATGTGTGTACCAGGATGCATTCCTAGATGTTCTCCTTATGGAGCCCCAACCACTGCAGTTCTTTGTCCTGTCCTGACTGTGCTTGCCATGGCCACAGACTGCAGTTGTGTAGCTCCTGTCATAAGTAGAATGGCGCCAGTACGTCCATACCCTGCAGAGAATAAGAATAACCAAAGAGGAAGGAGGAAGGGATTACAAATGCCTCTTTGCATCCCTGCTCTGTGTTATACAGCAGCACAAAGCAGAATTTTGCTTGGTATCTTTCCACCCTAATTGTGGACTGTGGCTGTGTCTTCACCCTGTGAAGTACCACATCTGAGCGATGGACCCTATGTTGATGTCATGTATGTGCTTTTCTAGACCTGATAGGATGTTGGCTAGTCAAGGATTTTACATAAGACACACCAATGTGGTTTTTATTGTACCTATGTTAACATAAATTACTCTCCTCTACATATCAATCTACATCTGCCTCTCCCTGACATTGTCACTGATGTTCCTGATGTCTGCTGTTTTTAACATGTTTATATATAAGAACATAGCTGAGGAACTTTGGTGGGCTGAGATGTCATGTGTTTGCTGTCAGTCAGTGGCAGTCACAGAAGATCCAGACAGGACCTGAGGGCAGCCCAGCCATCTGTGTGGTGATTTTTAAGCTGGACCTTGGGAAGTAACACAGCCTTGGTTGACAGATGGAGATGCTTGTGTTGCTTCGGGCTGGAGCCCACAGCACTGTCCCAGCACAACTCCTTCCAGGGACATCCCTTCTCCCACCATCCTGCATGGTCTGGAAACACAAGCACCTCCTCCAGCCTTCCCAGTTCATTTGCCTGACTTCAGAAACCTCTTCATCTGTGAAAGGGGGAAAAAGGGGTCAGACACATACAGCATATGTTCTGATAATATACCCCTGTGATGTTGCACGTTGGTGTGAAGCCATAAAGCACCTATATATTTGCCTCATCAGAGCATCTTTAAGAGCTTGTGGTCTGGGAGAGGCTTGGTCAGCACATTACAGACAAGACAGATGCAGGGGTTGAGAACAGGAGCTGGAAAACCGAGAGCTGGAGTGTTTTTGGGCTCAGTCAAATGTATTTGTGAAGTGCTTTTCAGCCTTATGCTTTGTGATGTGAAGGTGATGAGAGTCGCATCATCCTCCTGAAGGTCTGTGCAGAACACATTTGCTCTGAATAGTGCTGTAGGGATTGCAAAAACACGGTTGCCACCTTGTATGTATCAACACATCCAGCAGAGACATGTGGGGTCGAGACAGAGCTGTCCTATTCAGCGAGCGAGAATTTCCCCTACTGTGTAGGACTGTGCGCCAGGGACCTCTTCTCAATGCATGAGATATGTGGTCATGTCATGTAAATGGGACCCAGACAGCAACAACTGAGCTTGCTGCTTATTAAGCATCTTTATTACTACGTCTATATAGTGATGAAATCCAAATGCTGTGTATGGGACTATGTGTCAAAATAAGGACTATATGAAGACAGAAAACATACAGGATGTGTTTTAATTCTAGTCACCTTTGTCACCTTAAAATTAAGGCATTAAAGATGATTGCTTTTACCATCCTCAGAAAAAAGGAAAGGAGAGAAAACTTAACGTACATAGTGTGCCAAAACAAAAGGAAAACTAGATCCAGGGTTATTCAGGAATTATTTTCACAAAACTTTTCCTGTTACCTTAGTCTTCCTCATTATCCTTCAGGAAAAAACAAGTCATAGCTATTTACATGGTCTGGATTTTTATGCAATTCCCCTCTTTTCCATCATGATTATAGTTCTGGCTTCTCTTGGGAAAGTCAGGAGACAAGTTAGCTTCAATATTAATGTAGCGAGTTACATTTGCAAAGGCAATCAAGAACTTTACACGGTGTTCCAAAATACCGGAATTCAATTCACAAGCTTTGCCAAAGCTCTATTTTTATTTTGTCTTCATCTGATGTTATCAAGGTTGTTCATGTTCCAAAAATGGGTGAGTTTTAGCAGTGCTTAGCAGTTGGTAATAACAGTCAAGAAGACCAAGGCTTTTAACACATTCAGAATGTTTGATTTCCCCTCCATCTGATGATAATAATTGAACATGTAAAAAAAAAAACCAACAAAAAAAACCCCCAACAACCAGAAAAAACACTATCAAAAACACAAAACCCCCCAAAACTCACAAAATTATGTGGATTTTAAAAAAGCCTCCCACACACCTTATGGAATTAAAATACTGTGTGGGCCTGGAACCACGAGTATGTTCACTAAGTATGATCTCCAGAAGCATGTTATATTTGAGAAAAAAAATAAAATGAAAAATTAATCGTAGTTGTTTTATCCAAACACTTCACTTTCCTAGCATTCTGCTTTTACCCATTAGGTAATCATGCCATTTATGTTTAACTCAAAATTCTCTTTAGGGTGATAGCTGTAAAATTTAAATATTTGCTTATTCAGCTGGGGATTTGCTATTATCAGAACATAATGTTATTTTAAGTCTTGAAGTATGTCCAAAGAAAGGTCAGGCTTTGCTGAAACCTTCTTAGCTGAAGCTGTTTTACACCAAAATGTATTTAACAGTATAGTCTGCTGTGTATTTTCATGACTTTAGATGATTTTGGTTGTGGCATGAAGAAGTGGTTCAAAGTCTGGCTTTCCCAGCAGACTTGGCACCCAACCAAGATCTATACTATGCTTTGCAGAGTCACAGAACAAGCTGACGCAGAAGACATACTGGAGATGAGTGTGGGAAATCTCATCTGCTTCATCATCCAATAGATGTGGAGAGGAAAAAAAAAAACCTAAACCCTTCTTCAAGACATTTTTAGGAAGTGATGTGATGAATATGTACTATAAATGCTTCTTGTGAATTTTGTTTTTTTCAGGTTTTTTTTTGGTTTGTTTGTTAGGTTTTTTTTAAGAAGCATGACAGGTGGGACTCAGAAATTGTTAAGACAGGATAGACAGCCTTAGTGTGTTCTGGATTACATGTTACAGCATTTTATTAATAATAAGCTTTTAAAAATTTATTTAGCAAAAAGATGACTGCCATAGAAAACTATTCCTTTTAGTGGTACTAGTAGTGCTGTAAAATAAGAACAGCCTATGTTACAGTATTGTATAGTTACAGTAGTAAATAATCCTGTTCCGACTGTTTTAACAACTATTGTAGATTTTCATCTCAGAATTAGATTAGATTAGAAACAGTTGGAGGTGAACATGCAAAACATGCAGAGCAGAAAAAAAGATGAAGCTGAGGGAGGGAGCCCTTATTTGCTCTAGCCACCTGTTTTAAAATGCTACCCATTACACCGTGGAGGAAGTACTCGCAAATTGAGAGCACTGCTTGTCTCCACTGTTCCCAGAGGCCATACAAGGATGCTGAACATGCCTGCATCATTTGTAAACACTTGTTGTATTGTCCCTGCAGTAAATATATCGCAATATGAAAAGCATAACATTTGTGATAAGATTTACTCATTTTCTTGATGAAAAGGATAACATTGCTCACAGCAAACCCTTTCAAAACCTGAGTTGAACTAGAAATAACCTTGTAGTTGGTAGAGCTTAGAAAAGTAATAAAATTTTGGGCATTTTTAAACTGTAATTTAGGATATGAGAGTCAGTGAGGAGATGCAGAAAAACATGGTAAAGATGCATGCACAAAATACAAATAAATACAAACCAGGTCTTTCATATAGTTGTGACTGCTTGTAGTACAGACCATTTATGATACAGGTAGACTAAAGTTAAGAATTAAGTCACCAAGAAATTTATCAATGATGGTTTTGTACTACATATTCTTTGACAGGTTTCATTCATAAATCTCATATACTAAGAGTATTTTATGAGATGTCATTACAGAAGCACTAAAAAGATACAGTAACTGTGAGCAGATTTTGCCAAAAAACATTTCCTGAAGAAGAGTCATGCACAGTAAACCAGAAATATGCTATTTTTAAATTGAGTTGTATATAGAAAGCATCTACAGGAAGAAGAGATAGAATTTTATCTTCCTTAGCTATACGCCCGTTGTTAAGATATTTTTATCGTGTACTGCAATCTAACGTTAGATCATGTAAGAGAAGGTTTGCACATTCTATTCTCATTTCTGTTAGGAAATTAAATCCTGGTAAGATTCTATATGATGTTTCTTATCACTCTGTAGAGTAGCAATTTAAAGACCAGAAACACGTATGGTTTTTTCACCTTTATGATCCAATTTTGACAACAGGAGTTGTTTTCAGCAAATGTGGTCAGAAAATTGTTTGTCCAAAATCCACTTACTTCACTGCTAGCCTTCGGTTCAAGGGATCTTCTGTGAAATCCAAAACAGTTGCAATACTGAGCAAAAGCTGGCTTCCTGATAATAAATTAATACAAATAGTATTTGATTTTCTCTCAGTTTTCTCATTAGTTCCTCATACGAAGGGTGAGTAAACTGCAGATGAGAAAGGATAAGAAAACATGTTTTGCAAAATGAAACATCAGTTACAAAGAATTTACCATACTGAAAATTAAGCCATGAGAAAAATTGTGGATGTGAGGAATCTGAGTCTGTGATGCTGATATGAAAGATGGCGTGGGCTTGCCAGCCCTGAAGGGATAGTGCAAGGGTAGGCTGGAGTATCAGCATCAGCCCTTACTGGAGAACCTCCACAAGTATAAAGCAAGAAAGATGAAGGAGACCATCAAGGAACAGTGGCATAGAGGTAGACGTGTGTCTTATGTGTTTATGTTCCATCTCATTTTTACAGTGGCATTCCCTAAATGTTATTTTTATTCTCAAAGGCTCTCAATGAGACAATTTTGTTACAACTCCTGCTTTTCAACCTATATGGTGTTATTACAAAACTAATCCATGTTTAGCTTTCTGAAAATAACATGGAGAACATAATGGAGATGAATATGCATCCAAAGAACTTAAATTGCTGTCTCTAAGAGATGATCGTTAAATATAATCTGCCTGCAAGTAGATTACACTTTTGATCATTTGGATATAAATATACTTTTATAAGAGAATTTTTTTCTCTGGAAAGTGAGTGGGGGAATTTAGAGATGATGTACAAAAATGACTAGGAAGCTCTAGGAATCAATTTATGTTCAAGAATTAAAGTAACGGCAATAAAGCTTTACCAGCAGGAGCTGCAGGGATAGAGAGACTTTGGTGTCTCACAGTAATGTGTGAGTATTTCTAAAGAGGAAGAGAAAAGCTTGAAAATTATTTGATTTCAATGTTAGGTCCAATAATCAATAAGGATTTCAAGCTGGCGAAAGTGCAGCAGTGAAGACATTTAAAAGTGGCAAGTTCAGACAATGTAAGGGGGGTGAGGGATCATCCTGGTAGTGGCTGAGTCTACCAGGCTCGGTCTTAATAAGTACAAGTATACAAGTATAAATCTCAAAAATCTGCTTCAAAAGTAGTAGGGTTAGTGTGTCTTTGTTGTTGTGTTGGTTTGGTGTGGTTTTTTGTAGGTTTGTTTGTTTGTTTTGTGGGGTTTTTGTGTGGGGTTTCTTTTGGTGGTTTTTTTTTTTTTTGGTAGTGTTTTTCTTTTCAAACTAACTCAGATCGGCAGGTTTAAACATGTTTTGTTTCTTCTAGAGTTGTGAGAATTTAAGTGCAGATGTTTTGTTGTTAGGTGTGTGGTTTAGTTTTTTTTCTTCTGAATGTTTTTGTTTTGTTTAAACGTTTTTGTTTTGTTTAAACGTTTTTGTTTTGTTTAAACGTTTTTGTTTTGTTTAAACGTTTTTGTTTAAACGTTTTGGTTTAAACGTTTTTGTTTTGTTTAAACGTTTTTGTTTTGGTTTAAACGTTTTTGTTTTGAGGTAAAGGCTTTTTTTTCCTGTAGAAAGTACACAGTACACTGGTTCCCAGGGAATAGATGAGTTTTATCTTTGTCTTGACTTGTAAAACATTTTATCCTTTATTTTCTTGCATTAGGGTCATTAGTTCTAATGGGAATGCCAATGTTAAGGTTAGTTTACAAGGTTTATGTAATATATTTAGGAGGTGTCAGTATTGAAATTCTGGAAAGGCAAATATGCATTATTTTGGGTATTTGCTGATATATATTTGTAGATATATGTATACATAGGCATACTTCATTAATTTCAGGTTTGTGTGGACAAAGTGTAGCATACAGTTATGGAAGTATGTTGAGTGACATTGAAGTGTATATAACAATACTGAAAGTGGAAAATTAAGGTCCTAACTCTCTCTCCATACACTATGTAATGATTATGTAAAGAAGGAAGTGGAAGATGATCTTTTAAAACTGGAGATTTGTTTTTGGTGGCCCTACCCATGTACTTACCACCAGGAAATGTTGGTCTTAAGGGCCATGTGAACATAGCAGAAAAATCCTGAAGCTACCTAAACCTTTTTTCTCTCGAATAATAAATAGATGAGATCAGAATGCTTATTATTTTAATTAAATTGATGTGCAGTCATTAAAAGTAGCAGTATTTCATCTTCCCAGCTTGGAGACAAGGAGTACTGTTAATTCAGGGTTCGGCAATACAAGAGCAATATAACTCCAAGGCAACTTGAAAATTGGATGAAAAAACAACTGCTCATGTTGCTGCTTGGGCACAAATTTTCAGCTCACCCATGGCAGTTGTCTTGGTATTGTTATTAATAGTATTCTGCCTTCTCTTCTGATTACACAGGTTTTACAAATACCCAAGAAAATGTACATTTAGATAAAAGCTTGCATGATTTATATAGCTTGAGATAATGAGTAAGTTTTTACTTAATTAAATGAATTATGTAGACATTTTTTAATTGTCAAAATGCCAAGCCCAATATGCTAGGCTTTGGAAATCCTCTCTATTTTTAGAATAATACTGACTTTGTTTCTTCTAATGATATTTTTTCAGGCTAGTAATCTATAATATGCTCAAGGCTATTTTGATGTGGCTATCTCTAATTAAGCACATAAGTTATTAATATTTTGAAAGTTGGATTAAATTCTTTTGATAGTGTTTTTAACATCCCCATTTGTAATTATATTATTTTGCTACAGCAGACAGATTGGTAAGTCATTAGTTATTAAGGAAAAAAATAATATAATTGTTCTAATGAGTAAACAGGGCCTTTCACACAGTAAGTTCATAGTCTTAAGCACCACTCAGGAGAACCATAATGAGTACTTGAAGACTATTACTGTACTGCATGTATCTACTTGTGTTTAAATCATGTCATAAAAATGGTAGGGTTTTAGAATTATGATGATGATGTGTCATGCAGCTCACGCAGATTCCCATGAGGACTTCTACAGCCATTTTAAGCTGCAGAGTAAAAAAGGTGAATTAACAGTAAAAGTCTATTCAGATAAAATCAAGAGATGAAACTTTGGTGCAGAGTAGTAAACCAGTGTGGACCTAAGGCTCTGACAGCCGCTGCCTTTCACTTAACTTTCCCAAGCAAGCCTTGTGGTGCTATCAACAATGCGTGTCATGTGCTGTAATGCCCATGACCCATGAGGTAAAGCTGGAACTGTCTTAGTTACCATCATCAACCTCACTGCTGCTGAAGGTTTAAAAGAAACTCTTGGATTATACACATATATAACTCTGACCTACTCCTGATGTAAGCTGTGGTGTAAAGCACTACAATCTAAATTGTATGTGGCAATACATCATATAATACAATATTAGAAATATCCTTCCTCAGCATGTACTTAATATTCTGCTATGTTTAGCTATTGTTGGAACAAGTGCCCTGTGAAAGTGAACCAATTAATGCCTAATGTGATTTATGGTGTCTTAAATTGGGAGGTTTTAATCATAAATATTGTAAAGGAGTTTGATTTCCAAACGATGCCAAACGTTCCCATTCTAAAAATTGGGTCTCACTGAAATGTGTAATATTAGGAAAGTAAACGCATCATTTTTAATTTCATTTCCACTTTTTTCTGTGGCTATTACAGGTCACATGAAAAAGGAAGCCATAATAGCGTGTCATATATTGAACTCAATGAAATGTATTAAAATATTAATCACTGGAATTTTTTTCCCCAGTGGGTCTCTAATTTATATTGGCTTGTTCATGGAATAATATAGTGCTTCCTTCTGACCTGTCATCTGTGTTGCCCCAGCTCTCTTCAGCTTTTACATTGAAAGAATTATGCTGTTGAACTGAATGCTAAAGAAGCAAATGGTGTTTCAGATTAATTTTAGAAATAACACACTAGCCATTCCCAAAATGTTTAATTTTTTTTTCATTCTTTGAAATATTTTAAAAAATATTTTATTCAGCCTTTTCTTACTGTGGCATAAAGATTAATGAATAGATAAGTTTCCAGTGCTGTGTATGAACTCACAGATTTCACGTTCACACAGGCAAAAATATGTATGTGTATAGAGGTAGAGAATGAATGAATTAATACTGGTTGTGTTCTGAGTTCTTCTAGTGTCAGCTCCTGAACAGCTCGATCTCATTACCACCACCCAGTGGAAAAGCTTGGTGCTCCTGACAGGTTCTGAGGTGAACTTCAGGACTTCTTCCTGTGGAATACCTACTACTTCAGTAAATGCACCCAAGCTCAGCATAGGTGAAGTTTACTATTGACTGTGGAAGACTTTTGATCAGTTCTTTAGGCTCCAGATCTTTTAACTCTGGAAAAAGTTGTGTGGATGTTGGCAAGGAAAATAATCTGCTACTGATAACTGTGAGTTGAAGAGTCACTCTTCAAGTGCATGTGATGGAGGATTTGCTTGTAAGACAGTGTTTAACAGAGCAGAGTGAATTCCATTTTCAGTGTCTGAAACGGGCAACGGTTGTTTTACCTTGGCTGGAGCATTGGGTGTTTTTGGCCCTTGTAAAAGTCTCCTGCGATTTAATGCTTTTGTTATTTGTTGATGACACCTTATATTCACAGTGTCATTTCTTTACACACACACACACACACACACCCCTTAGAGAGAGATTGGGGAAGAAAAAAAGGAGGAACATGCATGAGCTATTGGGGAAATTCTGCAGCATAAATATTAGGAAGGAAAGATCCAGAGAACAGTGTCTTTGATTCAGTAACAACAGAAAATTCTTTTCCCAATAAAGCAGGCAGTGGTAGTATTGGTAATTTGGAAAAGAAGGGGCAGAAAGTTGTTGGCATCTCTTACCCACATGAATTTGTTCAGGGCTAGATCTAGATGAGATGTGGGTACCTGAAAAGAGGAAGGGGGTAATTCATGCCAAGCTGCTCCTTCCTGGAGTTATTATGAAGGAGCTGTGGTGTACAATTGTGTTTTGAAAGGCTGAAGGAGGACAGAAGAAGAAAATAATACCGTGTATTTTAATAAATCTTTGTTGCTACTTTTGGGATCAAGCAGAAATATTAATCTAAGCCTTCACAGTCCTCTTCCTATGACTTTGGGGGACTGCAGGGTACAGCCCACGATTTGACTGTGTGCTACAGGGCTTTAAGTCACTGTTGCCTTTCCCTAACTTCCGTGATGCCAGCTTCTGTGATACAGGCACTTCACTTAGCTCATGTGTTGAAATAGGGAACCCACTCTGATACTCTTCACATATGCTGAAAGATGTGCTGAGGAACTAGGCTACCAGAGTGTCCCAGTTTCCTTTCTTCTAAGCTGCACCACCCCCATAGATGATGAATGAAGGCAGTTGTAATATAGCATATAATGTGTATTGCACCATAATGGCCTCTAAAAGGTACAATGGATACTCCCATTTTTCCTGCCACTTAACACAAGGATGACAGACATCTGAGATGGAAAAATATCCAAGCTCAAGGGGAGGAAAGAAAAAAAAAAAAGCAATAAAAGGAGACGGAAAATGCAGGAGAGATGGTAAAAAGGTGTGTCTCAGACAGCAGATTACTTACAGGGAGATATTCTTAGGATAAACTGAATTTTATTGAATTCAATAAGAATTGCTATGGGAGCTCAATTGAGTTTCTTGTGACTTAAGCACAGATATTTCTTTCTATCCTTGATGGCTGTGTTTCAATAGTGAGTGAATGATTTCTTAGGATATATTCACTCAGTAACACATGCTCTGTGTCATGTGTTAAAGACTGTTAACCAAAAGGTGGTTGTTTATAGACTTGTTGAATATTTTTTTTCTGGATTATACCAGGACTATTTCTTGAGTGATGAACATTATTAAATATTAAAATGCAGAATACTGAACATTGTCACAGGCAGAAGAACAGCACGATGCATGTGAACTAGCATCATTTGTTCACTGGCTTCTAGTTCACAGGTTTTCTAGAAAGCCTCTCAAATCCATAGCCTGATTCTTGAATTGATATTTGCTATTTTATACAGGAACAACTCCTTGAAGGTTTTTCTAAATAGGAAGCATCATGGAGAATAAAAGAATGAGTACATTAGCAGCACTGGTTATTATTGAATGGCAGAGATTTGAATAAATAACTGTATATACAGCTCAAAACTCAGATACTTACCCAGGGGAACAAGATGCAGACAGAAATAGGTAAGACTGATGGTATGTAGGAGCCTTGGGTTTAGGGACTGACGACATGAGCAATTTTTTTAGGATTGAAAAAAAGTAAATATATATTTGGGAAAGAAACAGCACCTTGAGCCCGTGTGATCGCAATAAAGAAACAGAGTGAGGCAGGAAAAGCATACAGTGAAGAATTAAAGACAGACACACAAGGAAAACTGGAGATAAAGTATCAGAGAAGCAGCCAAGAAAGAGGCCAACCAGTGTAAGCAGGAGTAGAAAATATCTATTTTGTTTATTAGGTGCTATTTAATACAACTTGTCATTTCTTTATAGAGTGCTTTGGAGGAACAAAGTGGTCTTTAGTAGTGGGTTTTTTCCTCGCCTTTAATAGAGGAGGACAACTCTCCTCATTAGCAGAAGCTATAGCAGCTTTTAAAGCTGTTGCAGGCTCTCTCATTTGTTACAAAGCACATGGATCCTTTCAGACTTGAGCTATGGGAGTGGATTATTTCTCTATTGCTACAAGAAGTCGTTTCCCATGCCCTCCAGGGCTCATGTGTGGTTGTAGCAGGTGTAAATGTGTCAGCGCCATGTCACGAAATGGTCAGCATGAGGATTTCAGAGAAAGATGTTCCAGTTGTTTGAAAACGTGGGTGCATGGAGTAAACTGCATGTAAGTTTCACTCTCAGGCAGAAGGGTCCTGATGTAAGCATAATGTTACATTTTACAGAGTAGAAAAAAACTCTTGTTCTAGTCCAAGCTGGAATATATTTATTCCCAGAAAGGAGCTGTATAATTGTATTTCTTGCATAATTTAGGGCTTTTCATTATCCTAGCAAAACTTCTGATGTTTTGAAAGAGAACCACACCCATGATCCTGTCTGAAACAGGAACTGGGCCTTAAATGTGCTGTGTTGTTGAATCGTATCAAGTATTTATAATATTGGCTTCATTTTTACACTGTAATAAACTCACTGGTTATTTCTGGATGTGCAAGTACATCCTTATAAGCCGAAAAATAGTGTTACTATGTACGCATACATTTCCACCGTCTTTTTTTGGCTGTAACAAGAAGCAGCAAATTCTGATCTCTCACCTGTGTCTCAGCTGTCAAAACTTTCATTTTACCATTTCTGTGATTCTTTCCTAAGTATTGAAAATGCTGAAGGTTGAGTGACAGGTGTCAAAATTTACTCTATTCACTGTATACGAAGGGAAGTAACGATTGAAAATGCTTATCTCAGAGGAAGGCCTTCTTCATCATAAATTGGGGCTTTCTTCATCAAGGACACAAACTTCAAAGACAGGAATTTCTGTCAGGAAAGCATTTTGTGTGTGTGTGTGTGTGTCCCCGTTCCCCCCCGTAATCTTCTGGAAGCGGTTCTTTATTTTTGAGGACAAGATGATGGGATGGTGGTAATTTGTTGCCAGCAGTTATTGCCGACTAAGAGACATTTTTAGATGTTGCATCATGTTTCTGAGCTGCTTTTCTAAGGTCTTCCCTCTCTTGGCACTGGAATTTCACCCCATAAATCTTGATTTTTGCAATCCAGACTAAAGATAAAGCAGGCTGGAAGATGAGCCAGCTAAAAAGTGTTTAGTGTCTTAGTTGATAAAGCTGCAAATTGTAGATCTCTTGAGGGGTGGGTGGGGAAGGACTTGACCATCTTTATTAAACATGTCTTACACTATAACAAATTGTGGTTCTAGCAGTGAGTTCTAATCTGTGTGCTGCAAAAAGCAGCACACACTCAGGATGGTAAAGGAGTGTAGTGAATATTATAGTTCCCTCGTGGTGATGTACCTAATGGTTTTTAATCCATAGTTTGTTAGGGGGCTTTATAAACCGGAGCAGGGCATTATAGGTATGTTAGGGCTGAGGGACTGCAGAGGCAGCGGCAGGGCCCGCATCCAACCATGGTTATTCTTGTCTCTCCTGCAGCTGCCGAGGCCCTGCGAAGGCGAGGCGGGCAGAGCCGTCTCCGCAGGTCCACGGGGCCGGGCCAGGCGCGCAGCGGCCGCACCGGGAGCGAGGTGAGAAACTGCGGGAGGGCCGGTAAGCGGCGGCGGGCACCCCGGGATGGGGTGGGGATGCAGCGGCAGCCCTTCCCCGCGGCGCCTCCCATCCTCACTGAAAACACGCCGTGACCCAGAACTTTTGCCAGCACGCTCCTCTTTTTTTTTTTTTAAATTATTATATATTTTTTTATTATTTTTAGGATTTTCGGGCGGGATGCCGCGGGGATGGGCTGCGGCGGGATGAAAAGCTGCCGCACCTGCTGCAGCCCGGCAAAGGACGGGATGGAGCTTGCCCTAAAGCCGGGGATGAGCAATGACCGATTTCACCCCGTTACGGCAATCACGGGCCAGGAGAGAGCTGAGAGCAGCGGGCGGGGGCGGCTCCCCGGGCGTGCCGGCGGTGTCGGCCGATCCCGCTAAGGAGCCGGGGGCCGCGGGGGGCTGCTCCGCCCTGGGAACGTTTAGGTGCCTGCTGAGTTCGGCATTAAAAACCAAAAGGGGGGCGGGGAGGGAAGGAGAGGAAAGAAGGAAAAAATAGGGTTCGTTGGCAGAGCGCGGAGACTGTTTGGAGGAGGGACAGGAGCTTTGGGCATCTCTCCGTGCTTCCTCCCTCCAAACCCCGGAGGTACCACACTCGTGCACCCACCCAGAAAACAGGGGCCCCCTCCGGGGGGCCACACACCACATGCGGGGCTCTGCTATCGCCGCAGTGGGGGAACCGGGTCTGCCCCCACCTACCCCGCCCCTCATCTCTTTACCTGCCGGCGCCGCCCCGGGGCGGGGGGTGAAGGGGGATGTCGGCCCGTCCGCGGCGGGGGCAGCGGGGCGTGGGGGCTGTGGGTGGCGGTGAAGGCGGCGTGTGACAGAT
>WUAM01000431.1:67366617-67403221 GCA_024336885.1 Actenoides hombroni | reverse complement strand
TCTGTGGGTGTGTGGGGAAAGTGATTTTATTTTTTTTTTTTTTTTTTTTTTTTTTTTTTTTCCTCACTTGTGATTCAAATGTAAACACAGGAGAGGGAGCAAGCCTTCCTAATTTAGCAGTGTCTGGCCAATCCCTTATAAACAAATGCTAGTCAGACCCTTTTATTTTTCCATGCATTTTTAAAGTGAGAATAAATGCTTTTCATGCAGCATTCTTGAGAGACTGTTATATGATGAGCTGTGATTTAATGTTGTTTTAAAAAAAACAAACCCACAAAGTAAACAAAACAACATTTACTCATAAGGAGGCACAATATTTGTCATGTTTAACCTTGTTTTTTCAACAGAGATAAGAAACTGCCTGAAGGCGTCAGGAAACTGGAATTTTAAACTCACAGTGTAATTTATTTATTTTGCTAAAATGTGTTTATGATTCCCCTCCTCTGAGGTCTCGCCATGGCAGGGGTACAGATTGGGCAGAGGGTTTCGTTTTTCCCTTGGCAGAAGATGTTTGTTCTAAACCATCTGAGTTGTGTGCGAACATGAATTTCTGTGGAACCCAATTTTTTTTTATTTATTTTTTAAAAATTAGATCAGATAAAAAATTTCCAAATATTTTCAGTATGAAATTTTAAATGGCGTTAGTTATACACATAGTGTTGTAAGAAAGGAAATGTAAATTCTTTCCTTGCAGCTCTAAGAGCAAATCCTTAAATAAGGCCTGGAGAGTAATCTCCAGATCTCCCATCTGTCATTCGTCTTCTCATTGCATACAACAAAAAACAGGGGTTTTGACTTGAAATTCTTGAGATGTCTTAGGAATTGTTTAGATTTGGTGTGAGGGAGTGAGAGAGGGGGTTTTGTTTGGTTGGATGTCTTTTGCTGTTTTTTGTTTGTTTTTTGTTTGTTTTGTGGATTTTGGTTGTGTGAGGTTTGTTTGTTTGGGTTTTTCTGTTGTTGGTTTTTTGTTGTTGTCATTTTTTGTTTTGGTTTGGGTTTTTTTGTTAGTATCTGTTCAATATTCTTGGTTTGTACAAATGATGTAGGACTCATCAGGCTTTTTGTTGGACTGTGCTGATTTGCGTTTCTTTAAAATGAATTTTTTGGTGTGACAATGGTATTTTTGGAGAGACATCTTTCCTGAACTGGCATGTGATTGGGCTACCTCCTCTGGGACCCAGCTTAACTCAAGTATTCATGTTGCTAGATTCCTCACAGCTAGCATATAGCTGTATTACTTACATTGACCAAGTCTTGGTCAGGTTGTTTTTTTTTAAAATCTTTGTAGAGCAAAATGTCTGGTAGAATTTGCCTCTTCACCTTGTGGAAAATAAGTTTCTGGAGTAGGAAAACTGCTTCCTTCCCAGTTTACTGATAACATACTTCCACAGCAAATACAAATCAGTGTGTCTGAGAACTGTGAGACTGTAATTTTATTTAAAAAAAAAAAAAAAAGTCTTTTCTATTAAGTGTCTGTAAAGCTTGTGGACTTTTTTTTTTTTTCCTTTCAATAAATACTCTTGCAACTTGATTTACATGGCAGAATCTAAATGTTCTTCTAGGGTATCAGTTTAAATAGCTGCAGTTTTTAACTATTTCATTTCTGCTGAAAGTGTTTTTAACGGGAGACCACACTGCCCATTGCAGAACAGTGTATCAGCATCCACTTCATAACATAGATTTTGAGCAAAAACCTTGGGGACTCTTGGTTCTGTATAGGGTTATGATACGTACAGGGGTCTAGCTGAGCAGTCTGTGAAGCAACCTGAGCCTAACTCTGTAAAGCAAAATGCTTTTATTTAATTTTTTTTTTTAAAAACTAGTCATTTTTGAAACATAATTATTTGAGGAAGCTTGCTTAAAGATGTTTAATTGTATAAGATGTTTAGTCTTCCTCCGTTGGAAACAGTTGGCTTTATTTTGAAGAACAGCATGGACAAAGATGTTCACTTAAGACCTTACTGGTCTCTGAACCTGTCCCAGGCTTGGTGTTTAGGTCTGAGGCACTTCCCAGTTTGCATGTTTGCTTTCTGCCCTTTCCAGAAACAGTGCTTCTCTGTACTACTAAAAAAAGGACGTGTAGTCTTCTAATCTCATGTCCAGTTTACTTCTTTGTTAATTGCTTGCTGTGCTGGGAAAGAGTGGAGGGGTGGCTATGAAGAGGTGTGGACAGAGAGGATGGGGAAGCGACCTGAGCAGCACATGGGTACCAGCATAGGTAGATGTTTATCTAGATGTTAAGGACTGACTACTCTCCTCATTTGGCTTCTAAATTTAAAAAATAATTACAAAGAATTGGTATAAATATCTTTATACCAGAGGTGTTGGGCTTTTTGTGTCGTACTTGCAGCATAGCACACTGGACTGTAGCCTCCAACAGTGTGGGGGTTTTTTTAAGTATTGTGTATTTTCACAAAATGTTCTTTATTGTCAAAACAAGTGATATAAAGTTTAAGTTTGCTTAAAAGTGAGACTCTGGAAACTTAAAGTAATAACATACAGAGCATTATGCTCTTTTACATAAGCAGTAAACAACTGTTTATACAAACGAAACAGGGTTTTACATATTTTATTATATTTTCTTAAAGCACAGCACATTCTCTGCTGCTTATTTATTTCTATTCTTAAAGTATAGTTGATGCTTTAGAACACTCTTGGATTAGCAGTGGAATATACTGCTGAATAGATTTGAGGTTTGCTGGTTCATTGCATTGATTTTTCCTGGTAGTAATGCTGATTTTCTGATAGTGTTAAGGAAAGTTTTCTCTTACGAGGGAGAGATACCAAGATAGTATTTGCTTGTCCTTCTGCTGTGCAAATGAGCCACTAAATCATCCTGTTTGTTTAGCAAATAACAAGTATGAATGAACAGGTAGAATTAAGACCTAGACATTGAAACAGTTTTAAAGGACTGCTTCCAAAGGTTTATGGAGTTGTAGTACTAATGGCCTGTCTAGCAGAGAGAAGAGCTTGTTACCAACAAGGTGTCAAAAAGACTTGAGAGTGAATTTATGGAACACCTTGGAGTGCTCATGACTCTGGAAGTGTCAAGGCAATGTAATTAGGAAAACTCAACCAAAACCTAGTAGCTGTAGCATTACACTGGCAACGGCAGGTGGTGATAGTGTGTCTGCAGTGGACTTGCTTTATAAATAACTGAGAAGTAAAGAAGAAAAGCAGAAAAGTAAAAGATAAAATCAGCGGTGGCACTATCTGCCTTGTTTGTTCAGGTTCTTGCATTGAGAAATTGGACAAACCTTGAGAATTTTTTTTCCAACTCCTCTCGGAGGTGCATGGTGGGAGGAAATTTGATTAGGTAGAAGGAGAAAGATTGAGGGTGGTCAAGTGCTGGAAGATGTTGCCAGAAGGACTGTTGGATCTCCATCCTTGGAGATGCTAAAACTTGACTGAGCAGCCTTAGTCTACTTGGCTGTGCTTTTAAGCAAAGTGTGGGACTAAATGTCTCTTCCATCCTCGGTTAACGTTTCCATGTTTGACCTGTAGAAAAGCAGCTTTTAATTAAATATTCTGTAATGAGGTTCCTTGGGGAGCAAGGCACATCACTGTCATGTCTTGCTCATGGTCATTTGGGACTCTGGGGAGCTCATGGCTGGCCTCGTCCCAGGTGATGTCTGGCTGGCAAGAGTGGTGTCTCCAGTGGCTCTCTGGGGATCTCCTCATCTGTCAGTGGTCTGAAATACAGTGCTTGCTTCAGCTGTGAGTAACAAATAAATCACATGCAACTGTTAAATCTATTTATGATTTCTTTTTTAGGGATTCCCGAGCTGAGTCAAGCAATTCATAGGAAGATGGATTTGAACTTGTCCAAAACTAATTAATATTTAGCTCTTGCTCTCCACAAATCATCTGCAAGATCAGCAGTATTTTATTGATTACACTTTTTCATATTAAAAATTGCTGGAGGATATAATCTTAATTTTGACAAGGCTTTTAAAGGGTACTCAGGAACACTACTGATAAGAGGAATTGATTTGTTGTCATTAGAACAGCATTATGCAGAGGCAAGAAAAACTCAAGCTGAACATTTTCTCGAGGTACTGTACTCTGCACTCCTGCATTCCTGCAGATGGAGATTGTTGCAAAGTGGGGGAAAAATAAGGAGAGCCATAATTTTGTCTTTAGCCCACAGAGCTCTTGCATGGCGACTGAGCAGAAGACCAACCATGGTGAAGTCCCCATAGCAGAAGTTTTGAGCTTGCTTTGGTCACTGACGGCTGGATAGTGGTTAATGCTGACTATGTTCTAGTCAAAAGATGAATGTTGGATTTATTTTCAAATTAGTACAGTAACTGGAGCCATATATAATCGCCTTCTAGAAAAAAAGAAATCTGTCAGAAATTTGATGCATAGTAAATGTGAAAGTTGCAATATGGAATAAATTATCAAATGGCTGAAGTTCAGTGTCTCTTTGCAGACTACAGGGGAGTAGAGGAAATTACACTTGTATTTTACACCTGTCAAATTAAATTATAGCAACAAATCTGTATAATTACAATTCAGAGACCATGATTTATTCTCAGAGTTAGGTAATTAGAAACAAGGCTACTACACATGAAGGTTCAAACTGGGTTCTTAGAAAGAGTCCTTTACATGAATATGACCTATACAGAAATCAGTTGTTTCATCTTTTTTATTTTAAGAATTTTGAATCATAATGTAAAATGACTCATCTATTATTTCCTCGTCTCTTCATTAGTGAGACACACAAGAAATTGTTCCTTTGATTGTTTCCCTGCAAATGTGAAATCTTTACAGTTTCTTCTCTTTTCAATAGGCATACATAAACCTGATTAACATTAATGAGTGTCTCACTTGTGCATCAAGAAGAAAAAAAAATGGACCTTTTGGCTCTTAAAGTATGTGTTTAACTGTGGAAAAAAATTAAGGAAAAGCTTTTGTTGAATTACAGATTATAGAGTCAGTAGCTCCTATCTCATTTTTGCAGTAGCTAACACGTTCCCCTGGTTCTGTGTCCTCTGTCAAGGGTCCTTGTATGAGCTATAAATGCAGGATAAGCAGTGCTGTTGGTGAAGTGGAGAGCGCTATTATTACCTCCAGTTCTAAGATTAATTACTAATAGGCCACATTTTCAACTGGATGGCAGGATTACAATAGGGTTAATGTGACTGTACCTCTGTCTCATGACATAACTCTAAGGGAACAGAGTGAAAATAAGTAAAAAAAAATTAATACCTCAGTGACCTATAAAGAAGAAATACGTAGTGTTCTTCTTCAGAGGTTCTGCTGTCATCCCTCTAAAGAATAAGGCTGATGTTGCAAGAAGTCAGTGACGTTTTGTATTATTCAGTAATATTTCTTGTTTACTTGTTGAGGACTCTTAGAGAATCTGTGACTTTCCCAATGGCACAGGAGGTCTTGATCGATCTCAATACTCTTAGCAAGTGAAAGCGGTCTTAGTAAATTAAATACTGACCTCTAGAAAAGCATCAGTTCCTGTTGCTGGCAAAGTAATCGCAACACAGAGAATTTTGCTTGATTTAATTTGTTAATTAACACCAACTTTTGATTACTGATTTAGGTATTTGGGTTGGGAAAGAAGACTTCAGTTGAAGGAACACTTCCTTAAATTTGTCTGTGGTTAAGCTGGGTGGGGGGAGAGTGGGGCAGGTGGCTCACAGCAGTGTCATGATGAACCATGATGAGCACTGCGTCGACCACAGGTCCCTCCACCACCCAAACTTGCCCCGTGTACCCCCAGGACACCTCAGTCACAGCTGACATGCAAAAAGGCTCCTAGGAGCTCACTGCAGTATAAATACGCTGAAAACATATGGTCTATTGAAATCATAATATCACTGCTGAGATTTAGAAATAGCATGTTTATTAACTGTAATCACTCCAAAATTTTTATTTAAATGAACAGCCAGAAGTACTCAAAATAGTTAAATTTCCATACAAATGTTTTGTGTAGTTTGGCTCAGAATAGAAGTCATCATCGTTCACATCAAAAAAAGAATGGGAAAAGGCTTTTTTGACTGACCTCTATGTCCACAGCCACCTAGGAGGAATCATGACTGTACTTTCATGGATGTATAGATTATGACTCACTCCATGTACGATGATCTAATGTGCACATCTGTATAGGCTTTAAAAGAACTGTTGTTGCTCTTTTCTGTCAGGAAGCATTTGGTGATGCTATTGTTGTTTTGCAGCTTGGTTTCCTCTGCATTACTTGAAGTTAAGACCCTTCTGTCCTGACTAATTACTGTCCCTCCTCGATGGTTACATCCTTTAGCTATTTGTAAGCTGCAAGAATCCTCATTACATGCATCTTTTCCAATCTTGGCACGCTGAGCTGTTCTTCTTCCTTCAGACATCAGTTCCTCCAGCCGTGATTACGCTGAAGCTTTTTTTGTTGTTGATTTTTTTGAACTTACTCCAGCATTTCAACATAAATCTTATCAAAATGGTTCCCAGTAGTCCATATAAAAAAAAAAAAAGAGATTATAAGAATTTTATGGATGTTGCTAGTGGTTTCTTGATGTGTAGCTACTTGGGGTTGGATTGTGCGGTCTGTATTTATGGTGGCATGTGCTTATTCTATACATAGTTTCACTAGCATCATTAGGACCACTCACTTTATCCTATTCTTATCACTTCCCTAATTCCCTCCTCCGCTCCTCAAATTCCTTGCTGCAAATGCAACATTTGGATATGGGTAGAGTTCTTAGTTATCTGGTGTCTTTAGTCATGCTATGACTGCTCTGTTGCCTTCGATGTTTCGGATATAATTTTCGACATTTCAGGAAGGTGCTTTGATAAATCTCCGATTATAAACCTGGTAAGGTAGGCATGTTTGTATTTTGTAAGAATAATGTGATCCTTGCCAGAAGCTGACAGATTTATTTCCTTCTGCACTATTAATTGCTGAAACTTGTATATGGGAGCATGTATATTCATTCTTTCCCTTGTGAAAGAACAGAAATAAATATGAAGTACTTCTCCACAGTTGGAGACATCTGGCCTCTTTGTCTCATAATCTTTGGCCCCCTCCTTCCCTCCTGTGTGTGTGTTTATTGAGTTTTTGGGTTTTTTTAATTTTTTGCCCCCTATCTGTGGAAAATCTACCTGGCTTGGGTAGTGTTTTGCTGTTGCCCTGCTCTGTGCAAACCTCACTTAAGTGGGTATGTCCTTTTTCTGTTACTGCTCTTTGACTTCCCAGTCCCCTTTCGCTGATTCTCCTTATGTGCTACTTCTATTTGGTAGGATGAGATCTGAATCCACCGAGGATTTCTTCTGAAAAAAAAAACAAACCCGTCAGTTTTGCTCCTTTCACTGTGAACATTTGGAAATACCCGTGTTTTGCTGAACTTAGATCTCACTGTTGATTCTTACAGAGTTGTACAATTGAATTTTCTCCGTTTTAACCATCCTGACTACATTGGCATTCTCATCACTTACCATCTACCATGACTTCAGGTTCTTCCATCATTTCTTCATAGACTGAATTTTCAAAATGACAGACATAAATTGGAGTTTCCCAGCAGACAGGTGCTAGTCACCAATACCCTGAAGTTAATTTTCCTTTGAACCACAACATGACACCCATCAAGATGCGCATTTCTTTAATCACAGGAAGACCACTGCTGTTGCAACATCCATTCCTCATTGATGCCATAAACATTACTTTGCTTGACATCACCCAATGCTTTTTTTTTTTTCCAAAACCATAGTAAACTTCAGTAATTTATCTTCATTGCTGCCTTTTCCTATTCCTGTTTCATTTCTTTTATATCCATCATTTGGAGAGGTGGGGGCTGCCTACGACTACATTACTTGTAATTGAAAAGATGATTTGCTAAATGCAATGCTCTGTTATAGTCTCTGTCCTTTTTAATGTCTGTATGTCCTGTGCCCTGGCTTTTCTTCCCTTTGGCATATTTTTCCTTTCTGCCTATAACTCCCTAATGCTGCTTGTTTTCTTCTTTCTGTATTTTTTGAGCTTTGTTTCATATCCAGATCTTTGAAGTTATTTCTCAAAATCAGATGCCATTTTAGAACTAGATTAACTGTCTTTGGTCAGTCAGAAAAATGAGAATTCAAGCTCTGAGCTATTGTTTTGACTCCTTTTTTTTTTTTTTGTTAGAAGAAGCATTTTTGATTATGTTGTAAGCATAAGATCTCTAATACAGTCTTAATTGCTTTGTTCATTAATTTGTTAGATCTGGTACAGATGTAATGATATTTCTGCAACTGGCATTTAGCTGACTGGAAAAACGTGACAATTTTTGTATTTAGATATTACAAATGAGAGAATGGCAAAACTCGTTTATGCTAATCTTATTTTACTGATTGTGATACTCCATATTTGTTCTTGTGAGCAGTTACAAGTGAGAAAGATCCTCACAAAGCCTGACTAGACAGAACTCAGAAGTTGGTGTTCCTAAATGAACACGTGGTTATTACTATTATTGCTTTTGATTAAAAGCCAAGTAGGACATTGGGGTGAGTGTGTGTGCACGTATGTATACACACACAAAAAGTATTTTCGGACTCACCATTCATTTTCTGATATGAACAGCATGATGAAGGCTGTATTCAGGTAGACTTGAGTAAGCAGGATGTGATCATAGAATCACAGAATCATAGAATGCCTTGAGTTGGAAAGGATCTCTAAAGATCACACAAAAATGATGAGATCTCTTGTAAAATTTTCTTGCAATAGATTTTTTTTTTTTGGTTTTCTTGGACAAGGAGATAATGGCAAAATGAAGTCTGTCGGTTTAAACTGTCCTCCATCATGATGCTGAACACTTAATGTGATGTGGATCCACCTTCAGGTCTGTAAAATAAATACCTGAGGTGCTGGTCATAACAAAAAGATGTAAAGAAGTAATGAAAAAATGGTTTTGAAGAAAAGGGGAGGGGGTGAGGAGGTGGAGGTGAAGGAGGGTTAGGCTGGTAACAAAGCATATGGATTGCTTCAATAGTGTTGCTAGAAATGCTGAGGTGGGTTCAGCCACTGGTAGTTGGAAGTGGATAATGTTCATACTGGCAGAAAGATAGACTTTGCAGAGAGGTCTGTGACTCTCTGACCATTTCTCAAGCAGATCTGAAGGACCTGTGGCAGCATTTAGCTTTACTCAGGTATGTAATGAGCTATGTTGGGAATTGCTCCTTCTGTTGTAGTTGTGAGCTACATAAAGTCAAAAAGTCAAGAAGATTAAAAAAATGCATACTGAAAATTTAATGGTACTTAAACTGTGCTTTCTGAAAGGCACAGGGGAATGTTTAAAACAAGATGGTGAAGCTTTTGACTCCTAATGGCCAAACCTCACTGAAGCTTTCTTCAACAGTTTTCCTTCTGCTTTTTCCAACTTGGCTCCCACAAGAACAGCCTCTCCAGATGACAAGGTTAATCAAATACCCTATTAAATATATGTATGGTAATTCAGTGTCACCTATGTGTACACACACGTGTCCATGCTGGTCTGCATACATACATGGAAGAAGGTCAGCTGTATGGAGTTAGGCACCCATATACACCATCCCTGAAGCTCATGTTCAGAGTGTATAGCAATAATTGGACAATGTTTAAGTCAATCATGGGGATGTAGGAATGAATGCATTAGCTCTGCTTAGAAATGTTACCCTATGTTATCTGAGCGTGGTTTTTGCCTGGGAAACGATGAGAAAATCAATTCAGCTTAGCTTTCTTTCCTCCTAGGCCAAGCTAATTTGAATCACCTTACATTGCTTACAGTTAAAAGCAGGAATGAGGACAGCTGATGGATACAACCTCTTGAGAAGTTGGTGTTGCCTGTTTGAGCTGCCGGAGCTGCACTGAGGTGGCTTAAGTTTTGTAAAATTATTTTTGTCTCTGTTATAATTCATTTCAAAGAGATACTGTGTTTCTGAAGCAAATAGCCTGTCCTCCTTTTCCATGCATTTGTGGTGCTGGGACAGCACCTGTTGGAGAAAATGAAACTCTATGAGTCTACCAAAATATATATTAAGCCATCGGTAAGTATCCAAACGGATGACTGGCCTTCAGATAGCATTGAAACATCTGCATTGGGTCTAGGGAATTGGAATAAATCTAGTTTGCAGTCTTTGATCTGCTTGTGGTACACGTTTGTTTACACTAGCTGCACTAGGGAAATTTCACACTAGTGAAATTTTTATATTACGTGCTAGTGTGCAAATGTTCCCTCTTGTGTGGATGCACACAGAATGTCATCCCCATGTTGATGTCAACATCTGTTCTACCAAATGAGGAGGCACAAGGGAAGCAGGTCTGTAGAGCAAGAGCATCAAATCTGCGTCTGTGCAGTGGATGAACTTGAAGGCTTTTTCTTCCTGCTACCTTGGATCTGCTCCAGTGGACTAAAAGGCGGCCATTAGGGGGTGGAGTGAGTTAGGTGAGTCCTGGACTACATCTTCCAGTTTCACTTGTGTGCTCCAGGTCTTCTCCATGGTGTGAATAAAAACATAGTAGATGTGAGTGGTTGGGATGTCCCAAAGCACTTGCTTTGGGAACTAAAGTAGTAATGCAGACACATCTGTTCATATGCTCACTTTTGCCAAACAACATTCACTAGAAGCAGATTTATTTTTTCAGGTGAGAGAGTAAAGTATGGGAGAGGCTGATGCAGTGTTTATGAAAAGACCATAATGTTTTTATTAAGGTGATTTATATTTGTTGTCGAGTTTTCTTTTTCTCTAGCAGAATATTTGCATTTCCTTTGAAATTAATTGGGCTGCTCATCATTAAAATCAGTGGAGTGGCGATAATCATTTAAGTGAACACCCAAGAACTAAGTTTGCCAGAAAAGTTAAAGCTCTTCCTGAGTGAGGCCAGAATCAGCTCTATGTCTGTCTGTCCATGTAGCCTTTAGGTTCTCTCTGGCTCTTTCTGTCTTCATTAGGAGTAATAGCATCAGTAGGAGGAACTATACCTTTATTATCTTCCCCTGTGTTCTCCAGTTTTTCTCTCAATTATTGTATCTTTTAGTAGTTCATTGTTTCCATTTCACTTTACTGAGCTAAGTTCACAAAACATGTGATTCTTGCACTGCCTACATTTAATTCCTAATCTTTTTCAATTTAGGATTTTATGAATTGGGCCAGAAAAACAAAGCACAGGATTTGGAAAAGTTATTTAAAGATGGTTTATACCTTAAATACTTTTTCATCTGACACTACGTAGAATTTGCTGTAGAAGTTCAGTAATTAAGTCAACTCGGGTGCTATGCTTCATGTAAGCACAGGGCTGCCCTCTTGCAGATCTTTAGCCGTTGTTCCAATGTCATGACATCAAAATAACTTTGTGTTCAGCCTTTTCTAATCACCTTGCTTAGACCCAGATGTCTGAAAGAGCATACTGAAAAACTGATTTAGCTTAAAGATTAAGATAATAATAATAACAACTGGGCGATTCTGCTGGACAGCTCCAGATGTCTGAAAGGTTGGTTTGCTCTTAATCTGTCAGGTGCTGGTTATATGACACTGCTCCACAGTGGGCATGGCCAAGACTACTCTTGTTTGCAGAGCTCCTAAGGTGACCAAAAGAGTGTGTTGCCTCTTGGTCACACAGTCTTGTTTCTGAGAGTCTGCTTCTCACTTTGGTAACCTGAATGGCAAAGGTTTCTCATTGAAGTTGGTAGCAAAAAGCCTGTTGAGTTTAATGTTGAAGCTCCTTTCTTATAGAGTGGACTGTTTGTGTGAGACTTTTTTCCCCTGATTATGTAAAATTTGTGGAGATGTTTGCAATAGCTGATTAAATGTGTGCTACGTGAACTTTTGGGATGTTATTGCTCGCTACTGCTGCAGCAGAATGCTCCGATATGACTAAAAGGCTACAATAATTGTTAGAATATTCATGTTTTCATGCATTAAGAGATTTATATTTGCGAACTGAAGGAAAACTAATATCTCTGTAGACTCTTGACTTTTTCAGAGGAAAACAGTAAGTGCCCAAACGCATTTTGCATATAAAAGTATTTTGCACAGCATTTAAACGATACCATTTTACAATGGAACAAGATACAGTCAGGTTGCTTGTATATTAAATTACAAGGTAGCTAGATTGGTAGTGCTGTGTTTTCATGTTGTTTCTGATGTATAACCTGAGCTGACAGCTCCCCTTAGCAACTGGACATAATAGTCCTAAATGGGGTGACTGGTACCTGCCTGCGCTGGGTCCTTCTGTTCAGCTGGCTTTTTGCCCACACAGAAATTGCTCAGTAAAAATGGACTGAAATATATGGGCACATAGTGATCTTTTTAAAACCCCTACCAACTACCTTTCTTATTTTACCTTCAACATTTACAGTTGTTCACTGGCTCCATAACACTGTCTGTGTAGTTAAAGTTAGAGAAAAAAAATAATGGACTTTTCTCAGTTGTAAAGAAGCGTGACCAGTTTTTAAATAGATATGTAAGGTAAAAGAATAATATGCAAATTTTGATCTGAGCTTGAAGTTTAATAGTGGCGTAGCTAGCAGCAGTCAGTTGAGAACCAATAATTTAGATAGAGGGGAGGAAAACACTGAGTTTTGAGACTATCACATGAGTTGTTATGGCAGATCTTGCTCATTCTTCAAAAATCCAAACCAAAACCAAACAACTGTTAATTACTTTTGGCTTCAGTAAATATTGTGTGGGGTAGAAATACACATTTCCGGTGCAAAGCCATGGGTAACGCTGTGTATTTCAGAATATTTTGGGAAATGTGTGACTACTCATGCCATTTTCTGCCATTTGGTATAGGTGTTTTGAAAACCTGGGGTTTGCGTTGTTTTGTTGGGTTTTTTTTTTCTAGTTGTAGGTTTTGATGGAAAAAAACTTGTGACTGGACTCGCTTTTGCCAGGTACATCCGAACAAGATGAGTTGGCACTTCCTCAAAGAGAGCATAAGGACAAGAGCAGTTCAGCACAGCTGGGTACAGGAGCAGGAAGCCAAGGCCTGGAAATAGCCATTAGCATTGTCCTGGCAGGGGAGAGCATCAATCAGATGACTCCGAGGCAGGGTGGAAGGGTGCTGCAGCATCTTGGTGTGTGACATTGGAGAAACCTTGGGCTGGTCTAATTTTTTTTTTGCCAAAAAGTGGTTTATTAAAATTAGGGCTTTTTTTTTTTTTTCTTTTCTTTTCTTTTAATACTTCTGTTTTGTAGTTTCTTGTGATTCATCTGGAAAAGTCTTGTAATTGAAATGAAGTAACTTTCGTCTGTATCCTGAATACATCAGTTTGATATTCTGGTTAAAAAAAAGCCAACACAAAGCAAATAAACAAACAAAAACCCAACAACAAACAAAAAACAACAACAAAAAAAGGGGGGGTGAGTGGGGCAGTGATACAGGAGATAATTAGAGGAAAACTAATTAAGTTTGTTGCTTTGTATTTTTTGATGATCGTATACTGGAAAAAATGCATAATAAATACTCTTCCTTGCTGCCCTCTACTCTCTCCCTCTTCTCTGTTTCATTTCAAAGATGTAAGTATTTTATGAGAAGATATTTTTAATCTTATTTTTTAAAATACTTTTAGATAATTTTGAATATTCATCTTTTCTACCGATTGACTGGACTCTCATCTTCTTGAGTCCAATTTTTGATTAAGGCACATAGATAAATGGAAGGCACAGGATATATTTAAACGACAGCCTCCAGCTTAATTTTCTTTGCATCTCCCTCTCTTAAAAATTTCAAGCATCTTTGAAATACCTGGAATTTATTTGAGAAAATAGGAGTTCAGTGTGAAAAACACACGTGGAAAAATTTGTTATTTTCCATGATTATTAAAAAGCTGCAAAGCTATGATAAAATCATTATTGTTAGACTTTGCGTCTAAACTGTGGTTTCACTGTTCATTCGAGTCGAAAGAGAAAATGTTCTCATTCCCTATCAGTTTGGTCCCAAATTCTTGATGCATTTCCAGCCTAGGTGCTTACATGTGTAGACCAATGGCAACAGAGGTCTCTGTGGTTTTTAGGGTAGGAGAATAAAAAGTAGTAGTAATAATAATAATAATAATAATGAAAAAAACAACCTCCCCCTCCCAAAAAACCCTCAGCAACCAACCAACAACCCCCCCTCAAAACCCAAGAGGATGGTCCATAACATGGTATATAGGTTGTTTACATAGGAAAGTTGGGAGAAGTGTGAGAGCTTATCAGCTCCTTTATTCTTGTCTGGTTGGACTGGAGAAGTGGAGAATTGTCCTTTTTCCCTGTGAGCACAAGGAGGCTTGTGGGAGTGTGAGCCCTGCTCTCGCCTTCTGCTGGGGACATTCTCTTGGTTTGGTCATTTCAGGTGTTTGCAAGTCACTTCTGTGGCATTGGTTGGTTTAGTTTTTCCTTCTGCTTTAATTAGTGTATGCTTTTAATTCCAAATATACTTGTGGAGTTTAGTGAGTACAGCATTTATATAAGTTACTTTAGAATTACAGCACTTTCTTTTTTCCCCTCCCTCCAGATCCCCCAGTAATTATAAGAAGGATAGATCACTTTATCTAGAGCCTTTCCAGGCACTATAATTCAGTCAAGAAGGTCATCACTTTGCTCCTATTCACAAACGTGCTTTTGCAACTTCTAACATCATATATTCCCTTGGGAATTAGCTTAGTAAGAGAAATGCAGATAAAATAACAATGGTTTTGTGGAGGTCTACTAAGGATGGAAGAGTTTAATTGTTAATTATTGTTCAGATAACGATTAATATTTTATATTTATAATACCTTACTGACAATTTACAAAGAAATCAGCCTGGATGTAAGGTAATCCTAGAAGTCTACTTAGTGAGTTTAAAGTAAGTATTCCAGGAAACCTGCTATGTGAGCTCATCTGCGACACAAAGTTTCAAATAGGTGCTTCTGTTTTACATTCTTGTCTTTTATTGCTAAATAATTAACATATAGACACGGTGCACCTCACGTGAAGATTTTTGTACGTTGTAGAGAATCACTAACTCTCCTGGTTGGACTACATATGTAGGCGTGTTGACGTGTCTGTTGGAATGGAATTTCTTTGGAGCACGAAAGGGATGAATACTGGCTTGGATGATAGACATTTGCAGGCCAGGAGAAGATGGGTATTAGTCAATTTAGAGCAAATAAACATAAACCAGAATTTCATGGCTGTTGGGTGGAGTATGGCACAGTTCTCTCTTTCTAGTTTACATACCATTCCTTTGAGTTCTCTGTCAAGCTTGGAAAAATGTTTGAATGAAGCACAGATCTCACTCTTTGTTTGGATGTGACAGGGCAGCTTTGGCCAGTAGACTTTACACCAAACCACATATAGCCTGTCTATGTTAGCAGTAAACTAGAGCTGCTGTTGTCTGTCCTGTCAACAGCACAAATCCAGCATAAAATCCATTTCACGTATGTCTTTATATTTGACCTTAACCAGGCTGGAGCTCCAGCACTGATCTGGTAGCATGCAGGTTCAGCATCCATAAACAGGTGCGAGTGTAACCTTGGCTTTGAATGGGATCTACGGTGCCATCCTTGGTATACAGAGCATGCAAGGAAAGAAATCAGAGGATTGATTTCTGAGAGGAAGAGGAGGGTTGGAAACAGGAGCTTTGTACTTGAGGGCTCTTGTCTTCATTAACTGTAGTTCATCTTCTTGTGTACTACAGCCAACTATCTGAAGTGGTGAAATCATAAGAGGTGTGGATTTTTCTGAGAGGTGGGAGAGATTTTTATGTTAGAGAACCACAATTACTCTGATATTATATTCATATCTTATATGCTTTCAATTTTAATAATTAGTGAGGTAAAATGGGGTAGATGAAAATGGATTGAACGACTTGACTATGTTCATTGTCATCAGCAAGTTGGGGATTTAGTGTTGTCTTTCAAGTAGAAACCGACATGTAAAATAGGATGCAGTTCAATGGGAGGCTTACAGTTCCTAGCTTATCATGGGCTCAGGTGTCTGTTCTTACAGGTGTTAGATATTACTTCATTTCTGTGACTGATGAAAGTGTTTTAGACTTCACTTTAGACCCATGTTCTCTTTCCCTCTTGAGTGTTTATTTGTTCCCCTTAACTTTCTACTTTTAACATTCTTTCTTCTCCTGTGTAAGTCAAATTTTCCTAAATCCTTGATATGAGGGGCTGGGCAGGGATGTAAAGCTGGCTGTGTACCTGACTTGACAACCATGAAGTAAAATTAAAGAATGTTTGCATTGGGAAATAAAAGAATGTCTGTTTGGGTGTTTTTATTTCTTTTCCAGTATAGAGGAAATCTGACATGTAACAATCTTCAGTAAGCATACTGTTCCCTCTTACTCATGTAGAGATTTAAAGGAAAACTCAGAAGAATGAAGGAATATGAGGAAAGTATGAAGCAGGATCATTTTTCTTTGTAATCCAGATACTTAGGTCTGTTAAAACATCCACCACACTGGGGCAGCAGTTAGCAAGCATAGGTTGTCTGAGCTACAGTCTCATGACACAGGGTGTTACGTGTTTGACATTCTCAAGGAGACTGGGAATTGATTTTGTGTTCTTTTGTGTAGTTCCTTTTGTGATAAACTCAGTTGTGTGCATCTTGTGATTTGGATTAAGTAGCAGTTGCTAACTTGGGTTGGGTGTGTACAAAGAGGCAAAAAGGTTAAAGGAGAAATGTGTTGCCAAGTGATGCTCCTGTTAGCATCTCTGTCTCTAGTGTTCTCATACATGTTTTAAAAAGCACTTTGTGAACACATATGTTGTAAATTATCCACATCTACTTATCTCCCGATGACACTTGTATGTTTTATGTTCTCTCTTCCCCCCACCTCCCTTTGGATATCTGATGTAAAAAAGGTGATTTTTCTCACTATAACCTGGGGTTAGGTGGAGGTTACAGTCTAGATTTACTTTGACCTCTCCCATGTTCACCTTGTTTTTATGAATGCAAAATCTCTCTGCTGGTGACAGCCGTGGGCTTCTGTGACAGTGAATATTTAGAGCAAACATGGTAGGAACCTGGTGGGTGGCAGATACACTGCATACTCCAGTGCTCTTCAGAGGCTCCTTCCATTCTGTTTGCTCTTCATCAAGTCCCAAACCTCACTTGGAAAGGGCCAGGATACTAGGAAAAGTGTTGCCTATATTATTTTTAAATTATTTTAAAATAGCATTAACGTTCTGCTCGGCTTATAAAGCAGTTATTTATTTGAGATTAATCAATTTTTTGATCTTTTTAGAACTGATTTTAATAGAGTAAAGGAGATGCTTCTCGAAACAATAACTAACAGCAGATTATAATTCTTCACAGTTTAGTAGATGCCTTAAGACAAGAGACTTATATGATATTATTTAAATGACTTAAAATAACTAATGGCAAGAGAAAAGTAAAAGGCTTAGGTGAAGTATTTTTTCCAACATGTACTTTCTGGCTTAAATATGCAAACCCAGGCTGGTGAGTGTGCTTCATGGGATTTACTTCTGAATTGAGAGAGTTTGTTATGTACCTAATGACCGATGCAAGTTTAAGTACTTTAAAATACAAGTAGTTGTTATCCTCTGTAGATGTAATGAGTTAATTTAAAGTCTTGTGTGACAAATCCCATTCAGGCGACCATTATAAACTGTGATAATACCTTTTGGAAGCTTCGTGATTTTCCCTGCCATTTTCTCAGCCAATAGATTTGGTTATGCAGTGGAAGTAAATGAGTCTGATAAAGGAATGAAATGGTGACTTCTGGTCCAGGCCTGTTGTGTTGAGAAGCCAGACAATTTCATACTTCCATAGATAAAGTTTTCCTTTTGTATATACATGTTGCACATGTGGCAAGGAGCCAGTAAAAAACCTGACCTAGTAGAACCTAACTAGTAGGTGATGCAGCCACTTTCGTTATATTATCCTTTAAGCCATAATGAAAAATCTTGTAATAAGTAGGGATCCATTCCTGATTTGTTTTTTCTTTCTGAAGAGTTCAGTCGCTACATACATTGGCCGTTAATTAATCTTCATCAATATGTGTACTCTCTGTGTGCTTGTGTGTACATAAAATATCTATAGGTGCATATGTATGCATATGTCTGGTTTTGAAATGTGCACAGGTTTCCTGCTCAGTTTTTAACATTCAACTCCATAGTTTTAGGTACATGTACTTGAACTATTTGCACAAAAATATTTATTTTTATAGGTCTATCTACTTATCAACCTGCTTTACTTTGGATGTCTGAAGCAGTTAAAAAATATGATAGTAATGCTAGGTGGAAATTTTTCTCACTGCTTTAAAACCTAGGCTGTCAGTAAACTGCAGTTACACTCAAGCAGCCAAAGTATTTATTCTTCCTCCTAAATGTACCTTTTTTTTCGTTTTCCCTCTGATGAGAAGAAATTGGACCAAAACCAGTCTGATTATACAGCTTTTTAATCTTGAATTTTCTCCCATATTAGGTCTCAAGCGGTGACCTACAGATGAACTATGAACAAGGTATAGAAGTACTGTGTGTACTGCAGGGTTTTTTTTCTCTGAGTTTTATATATTGGAGGTGAGGTTTTGTGTGAAGAGCCTGGGGTTGATGTATATTTTCAGGATGCAGTCGTTTATAGGAGGGAGTGGTAGAGATTAGTAAGGAAAGGATGAAGGAAGAGGTACATTAATGGTTCAGTGTTCTTCTTAGAGGTACTGATTCGTGAAGGGAAAGTCTTGTTTCTCTAATCTGCCAATTAATTGTTTTTATTGTTTGTGTGGAGATTTAGCAGCAGTGGGTGGGAAATGCCAAGTACTGAACAAATCCTTAGTGAAATAAGTTTACAGGCAGTTATTACTGAGTATGGCTCTGGCTAAAGCTTCTGTTGGACACCTTTACTGAGTGTTCTGGAACTGGAAAATCCTGTAGAAACTCGAGATGTGCAGAGAGATATTTCAAAGTCCCACTGTTTTGTAAGATCAAAACAAAGGCTACTATTTAGACCAGTAAAAGAATATTCTTACTGAATATCCTCCTGTTCATTGCATTATTCTTAAGGTAAGTGTCTTAGAAATAAATGGTTGTCCAGGGAGGTTGTGGATGTCCCATCCCTGCAAGTGTTTTAAGGCCAGGTTGGATGGGGCTTGGAACAACCTGGTCTAGTGGGAGGTGTCCCTGCCTGTGGCAGGTGGATTGGAACTAGATGGGCTTTAAGGCCCCTTCCATGAATCTATGAAATCCCAAGTTCCATCAAGTTCCTCTGTCAAATTCCTTAATGGTTTTGGGGGTTTTGTCAGAGGAGCTTCACTGTCTCTTTTTGAAATTCAGTGTCTATTATCACTGATGTTTTTATTTTATTTTTATTTTTTCCTTTTGACAAGGTTAACAGTTTTGTGTCTGGGGCTCTCTAGGTATTTTCACGGCTCCCATTCTGCAGCATAGTTCAGCAGATACTAGCACATTTTTGACACAGTTAGTCCTTTTTTCCCCTCTCCGCTAAGTTATTAGGTTTGTGTGTGTTAGATTTAACTATTTTGCCAAACGAACCCTCCAAGATCTGTTCATATTAAAGTGATACTAAATGTTGATAGTTTAGGAGAAGGTGCCAGTCTGCTGTACTTTTATATTGAAGCTTCTTCAGGGAAAAAAAAATCAGAACTGTGTTCACAATATTCAAGCATTTTTTTCTCCTACTTTTAGGGGGCAGTGTCTTCCATATGCTCTCGCATTTACTCTCACATACCATTTAATTTCTGTGGCCTTCCTGACGTTAACATATGGTGCTCCAAAGCTTTTTGACTGGTAGAAGCTCAACAGAAAATTTTGCGGTACCCTTGTTTGTCTTTGTACTTGAGAAATGTTGGCTGCTGAGACCTAGATTTTAGTCCTTTACCTGTATGAACTAATATTTTAGTCCGAGTACTTCCATTGCGATTAGTGGGACATCTTCTAGAAAAATAAATGGCCAGGATTGCCTGAAGAGTAGGCAGCATCATCCCAAGATTATTTTCTGTTTCCCAATTTGCTCTGTCTATTGTAGCAGTTTCTTCAGGCTTCTGACCAAAATCTCTCCTTTCTTTGAGAGAGGGAGACAAAAAATTAGGAGAAAAACTGATCTGCTCTTGAAGATGCTTGTTTGCTCAGGGGAGAGTCTTTAAAACATGTTGCTTCACTGTTAGTCTTCAGGTCTACTTCTTGGTTTTGGTACTGTTGCTAATAAAAAGGAGGTGAAGAAATATGTTATCAGAAATTTTTCTGAAAATACATATGAGAACTTTTTTTATATTTTTTCTGGAGTTTCCTGTGTGCCTATGGCAATACACAAACAAAAGTGTGTTTTTGTTATACTGTTTATAATGGATATTTAAGAAAAAAAAATAAATAAATTTCCAGCTCTGGAATTTTATACCTGGTATTTGGAAGCATGAAAATGACTGTGGTTTTGTGGGTTTACCTTTAAGATTAATATAATGTTTTTCAGAGGGCACAGTAAATGTTGCCTTTTGAGGGAACTTTACAGGTCTGCAAGAGCTGATCTTGTCATTGCTGCCCATGTTTTAATGTCTGACGAGTATCCAGAGTGCTTTGTGTGCCTGGAGGAGTCTGATGAAACAGAATGGTGTGTTCCCATTTCCATTTCAGTTCTGCTTTTTTCCTTCATGCCTGTTCTTCCTATTAGGCTTCCAGTTAAATATACAGAAGGTACCTTAAATACTGGCCATACAGTCTGGAGGAGGGAGAACAGACAATGCTAAAACTTCCCAGGGGCAGGATTTCAAGTTACAATTGAAAACTTGTAGATGGACCTATGAGCAATTCAAACCCAATCTCAAAACACTTCTCCACAATTTCCAAGCATCTTCCAGTCTGCCTCATGGAAGAACAGGTAGTTCAACATCATTGCTCTCCAGGAAAAGATTTCAGCCCACTCAATTCTCGTTTGTGTCACTGCTAATTACTGGCAAGCCTCACACCCTATTGAAGCTGGTCGGTGCATTGAGGATGCTTCTTAGAGCAGTGAGTTGATGTGAGCGCTTCTTTAATGAGGAGGTGATCTTATTTAATGCCGTTATGTTTCATTAAATGACCTTGGGTAATCTGAAATGCAGAAATATGCTCCATTAGGTAAATGGTGAGTTTGTGACCTTCGTGTCCCTCGGTTTTGTAGCCTTATTTATTCCAGCCGTGTTAATATGCTTCTGGGGCTGTATGCTTTGGAGTTTGAATTGCACTCAAAAATGTTCATGTTAATAAATGGGGCTTTGTGGATAAGTGAGGACAAATTTTAGGACTAGGGAAGTCTTTACTTATTTCCAGTTTATATCTAGTGATGTTATTACCATGAGGTTTGCCCAGGGCAAAATTCCTACTGTTCTTTCCAGCATGCAAAATATTTGGATTCATAAGTGTAAGCAAATGGATGGTCCCTTGTTCATTTTGATTTATTAATTTTTTAAGAAAATGTTTCTTGTTTTACTGTCTGTCTTTAAAACACATTGTGTGACACAAACCTCAGGTAGTTTGAATACGTACCTAGTTTGAAGTTAAATAATAAATGTTACGGCATATTTACTTGTGTGAATACTGATCTGGTAAGTACAGAGATGTTGGTAGCAGTAAGACCAATAGACGGCACTCCAGGGATGTGTTGAGTCACACAGAGCTCTCGAGCTCATGTTATATAGATGCCTCTTTGGTCGTGGCTACAGAAGAAGCTGCTTTGGTCTGGTTGTCTGTGAGTCAGCAAGTGGGTGCTATACAGGATGCGATTCAGCTGGGGTGAAACCTGTGGAGAATAAATCCTGCTTCTGAGAGCAGGGAGTTTTCTGAGGGCTCTGAGATGTGACAGGATTCCGTTTAGCTGATGCATTGCAGTGTAGCAGGAAGGATGCTACAATGAGTATTGATTTCTTTTGTGCATAGAACTCATTTTGCTCCAGCTTGTGAATTGCCTTCATGAGCTGACAATCCATTAAGGGTCACTTTGTGTGTCTCTTCCTTCATTATTGCTTCTTTTACTGCTTTCTGCTTTACTGCCTTTAAAATACATTGTCAAGGCAAAAATAAAATAGGTAAAGGAGAAACTCTAAAAGGAGCAAAGCAATTTGGCTCTTGGTAAATTACTTTATTGCAAAAAATATTGTACTAGGAGGCTATCTACAAAGACAATTTCAAGGAGCTAAACATATTATATTAAAATTATTTTATAGTAAGGTTACTGACCTAATGATGGTGATTTTGTGTCATAAACTACTCCTTTTGTTGTAAGATTATTTTTTTTAAGTCTGAAGACCTAAAATTTCAGTTTGATGTGGATATAATTTAGTCTTGTCCATTCTGCATGGCCAGTCACTGCCGCATACTCTGAACGTGTGCCAGTAATACCTTCACAGATGCAACGCTTGGTTTTGTTCATGTCCAGGAGGGCTGTTTGTTCTTACTCTGAGTAAGCAGGGAAACACTCCATTTGTCTATATTAATTTGTTTGCTTTTCCAAGGAAATCGGCTAGGTCTGTTACACAAGTGAGTTAGTAATAAAAATGCAGCTTTTTGTAAGAAAACTTGGTATTTTCCTTAATCTCATACTTGCATTGATTTAGGTTAGGACATTTCTATTGTAGGAAGGGTTGGAATTAAGAAAATTCTATTAAGGTTATCAATTGTAAGACTAGCAAATTAAGAGGACCATTGTGCTCCGTTATGGAAGAAAGTGTATTATTTTTGTCACCAAGAAAACCTTGACTGCTTCCAGAATGATTTGTGATCTTGTGGTGGAGAGCTCTACTGAAGAGCTGGACTGCATTTTTGGGAAACAGATGTTGCTCTTCAGAGCTGCTTTAACAAAATATGACTAAAATGTCCTGTGGCACTGGCTATTAAAATTTAGTTCAACGTATTTAGACACACAACCAGGGTGACTTATGCATTATGGGATTTTTCTTGTGTGCTTTATTTTTTTTCCCCACTTTGAAGATGCAAAGATCTGATTCATCCAACTCCTACGGCTTCTGGCAGGTCCTGAGTTCTCCTGCCAGGAACCTCAGCCTCGGTTCCTGCCAGAAGTTCTCCAGTAGGTGATGACTTCATTACTTGCATCTCCTGGCTCTCAGTGCAGTGATGCTTAGCTATTTCTACCCAAGAATGACTCTAAATACATTAAGTAAACTTGTTTTGTACAAGTGGTTGGCTAGACTCTTGATAGTTGCTTACTTAGTGGGGAAAAGATGAAGTGGGTAAGGCTGATTTGTGCCAAGGTGGTATTTTCTGGAACAGACTTAAATCTATTTTTGTGATATGTTGGATAGATGAATTTGGGGTTATTAGTAGACATAGAAGTGAATGAAATTGATAATCACTCCTTAAACCACACATGTCAAATTAGGAAAACCTTTGTTTGGTTAATTAGTTTTATTGCAATTGATTTCCCAACTTCTTCAACTAAGCTCTTTTTTGTTGTAAACCTCCTGATGGGATTAAACATTCTAACTATTAACCTATAGAAGTGGCTATAACTATATCCATGTGGATCCTTTGAAAATATAATATATATTTTTAAAATACATAGAAGAAATCACAGGGTTTGAATACTCTGTATAAACTTTGCAGCACATTTTTTCCATATTTACGTTGACCTGATTTCATTGACTTCATTGTCTGGATTTCAGTGTTTTCTTCCTTAATAACATCCCCTTTTTTTTATTTTTTTATTTCCCCTCTTTTTTTTTTTTTTAACTGGGGAGGGCCTTTTATTTGTTTTGGGATTATTTTTTGATGAGAGGTTTGTCTTTTATTGGTGTACTACAGCATTCACTTTTTTTTATTTGTTTAGGGTCAAATCCTTGGCTATGTACATGGAGCATCAAGAGACACAGAAATAAGAGGTTTGTGCTATTTCTGCATACCATTGAGCGTCAGGGGGGGGCTTGGAGGAGGCACCTGCTCCATGCTCATGTCCTATGACAGCAGACATCTTCTAAATTTATTCTTGTCCTTCAGAGTGGTCAACAAAACAGTTGGGAATAACATGATCTAATTCACTTGAAGTCCTCTCGAGACTTCTGCAAAGGATGGTTATGAAGCAGCTGCTTGTTCTCTCTCTGTCCTTGTCATCATCTTCCCTGAGTCCTAAACCCTGACGTGTTGGATGATGAGGACCAAACCATGGTCAATTTTGTAGCATTGCCATTATGAGCCCAGAGCTCTTGGGTTGCTTTTCACTTTTCTTTTTCTGCTGGTGTGTGTTAAATAGAATAGTTTGTACTCTGTAAGTACATGTGTAGCTTTTGCAACATGTCAGCAATTAATTGTTTAGTGTGGCTTTGGGGAGCTGGATAATCTCAAGACTCATATTGGAGGCTTTCTCTGTAAGCCAAAAGAAACGTTAGATTGCTTGTTTCCCGCTAAAGACACTAGTCTGCTGTGGGTAGATTGAAACACTGATTTTCAGTTTAAAACATGGTACAACATACTTTGAATTTTATGTGCTTAGTACACAACTGTTTTAAATAATAATAATTTAAAAAAATATAGGAACTGTAAGATCAACATGTGAGTATGAAAGCTCTATAGTAAGCAGAACACCCCCCTACCTCAAAAAAAAAAAAAAATAAAAAAAATTATCCATATGGGCACACACTTTTTAATGTGCTTAGGAAAATTCAGCAGTACAGCTTAGTTTTGCCAAGATACTTGGTAATAAGAAAAACAATAGTCTTGTCTTTCTTAACAATGATCAAAAGCTTTCTTAGTAAAAAGATAAACTGAATCTTGTGAGGTTTTTCTGTGGGTTCTTACAAGTCATACCAAAAGTTGGTGGAGCAGTGGCAAGAGGAATGGGAAAAATATCTTAAAAAAAAAAAATATTTTAAAGGAGAAGTGATTGTGTCCTAATACTGACATTGTTGATTTTTAGACCAGTCCCTCAGTAAATATTGCCTTATGTTCATAAATTCTGTGATTATAATTTAGACGATTCAAGCTGGTAACTCCTGTGCCTCTATGTCAGTTCTTGCGTGTCTACAATGCATTACTTTAATAGTTTCTCTTTAAGATAATTAAAAAAAAAATCTCTTAAGAGATTTTTCCACAGAGTGGTTCATATCCCAATTTCTGATGTTGCCGTTCGTAAGTTTTCAAGGATTATGCAAAAGGAACAAATTAATAATGAAATCTCTGACAATATATTTTCTTACAGATATTAAAGTTCTGCAATGACCATTTTTGTCTTTAGTACCCCCTTGGTTAAAGTCAAATTACTGCTGAGAGATAAAAGAGAAGTAGTTTTAGTTCCTGTGTGGTATTTTGTGATAACTGTGAAAAAAGTTAGGAGAGAGATCTCCACATCATAGTTTGTTCTGTACAAGACTAAACCCAATACCAAGCAGTGACTTACACCAGACTGGGCTTTAGATGCAAAACAGGTAAAAAGTGATATGGGCTTGAACCTTGCAGAATTCCCATCACAAAAATAAAAAACAAAGGTATCTTCCAAGGAAGAAAAGAAGAGGAGCCATGCATAGAAAGGAAGCAGAGATAACACATAAAATACCTTTTGTGAGGTGAAAAATAGGATGGTAAGACACTTGCAAGGTGAGCCAGTTCATGTGTGTCATTGGATGAATTTGGTTGTGGGCCAAGACAAGAAGGATGCCCGGGGTTAGAGGAAGAAGGCAAGTACCTGAAGCTTGTGTACAGTTGGTCCAGACAGGACAATCTTGTTTTGGGTTCTTAGAGCGTCCTGTGTGATGCAGACTGGTAGTGGGTTGTTGATAGATGTTCTGGCCTAACACAGTTGTGGTCTGACTTTATTGCACATTTTAGTCAAAATTCTTAAAATCTCACATGAAGTTTTTGATCTGTGAAATTTATTTTTGAGAGTTATGGTGTTAACAAGTCATAGAGTATTTGAGATATATATTTAGCCAGTATGAATAAATACAGTCATTAACATGAAATACACCTTTTTAAAACTTATTAGTTTAATCTGAATTTAATTTATTTTATTTTAGCTTGCCTTGAATTCAGTTATCTTTTTTAATATTAGAAAGATGATTGCCTTCATTTTTATACACTAGTGATTTAAAATACTAAAAGTACAAGTTGCTGCTTTAGTGTCACAATACTTGAGAAAGAATGTGAAACATGCATAACTAAGAAAAACTTCAAATAATGTGAAAACAATGAGAAGGGCAGAGGAATTTTTTTGAAGGAAATTATTACTTAAGTAACTTCCATCCTGAAAATAGTTAACTCTTCTAACCACAGTAGTCTGGACTGATTTAAATGTAAGGCAGAGAAGTTAATTGAAGTTAATCTTACATTTTCACAGAAAAGTATTTGTAGTGAAATAATTTTCTTTTTTTATGAAGATCTTCTTCTCAAGTCTTCTATGCTTTATTATTCTGTCTTTGAATTAAAATACTGTACTTGGTCATTAAGGCATATGGACAAGTTTTATTCTGGTATCCTTTTTCTGATAGCAGCTTTTAACATGTCAGATACTTACCGGGACTGTGATGTAATAGTCCAGAATGTAAGAACACAATGATATTTGAACCCCCCAGGACTTTTGGCTTTGTAAGGGCTACTTTGTGCTTCAGTGAGGATTTTGACTCTGATTTCTGTGGTTTAGTGACTTAACCTGGCTGCAGGAGATCTGGAGGCAGTTCATGAGTTTATCCTTGACCTTGAGCACAGTTAAAAAGAATGTGGATGTGAGCACAATTAATAGATATCAAAAATTGTGGACTGTGGGAAAGAAAAAAATAAGAGAAACATTTATTTATTTATTTTAGCTTTTTGTGTGTGTGTCTTACATGTTTGGGGAAGTAAACTGTTTGTGTCATGTTGATATAAAGATCAGTGGAATAGGACCACAGTTCTTGTCTATTGCTTTAAGGGTCTAGTCCTATTCTATCTGTTGTATATACTAAACAACACACTAAAAAGATAATATTTTTCATAGTTATGCATCTTTTAAGCAATATTAAATATGCTTTAAAATAATTGAAGAAGAAATCAGAAGGCTCTATAGCTATTTTTGGTCATCCAGAAGACTTAACTGCAATTTGAAGGGTGACTTCCTTTAGTTTTCACATTTCAAGCATCTTACCACAAAAAAATTAAATAAATCTGTGTAATTACACATAAATATGTACTGATAAGTATGAAGGGTTTTTTTTACCCTCTAATCATTTATTTTCAAAGCTTTAAAAAATGATTTGCAAAGTTAAGAATAAATGTGCTAAATTTATCTGAAAAAAACCCAAGACTTAAATTTTGAGTATCTGAAAAATTATCATTTTTGAGTGGAAAGTAGCTGAGCTATGGACAGATCTCATTGGTTTTGCTTTAGATTTATTTTCATACTGTTGTGGCACTAAATTGATTCTGGAGAAAATACTGTCACAGAGGAGTGTCTCCTGTGGAACCTTAGTAGAGGGCTCCATTTCTGCAATCTATCTATTTATTCCTTACTATTTCACCTCCTGGCTCCAGCTTTCTGCAGTGGCTGGGTTGCTTGTCTCAGGCAAGAGGTGCCATCCACCTATTCTTTGTACATTTGTCATCTTTTTGTGCCTGTTGCCTGCTCTTCTCCAGTAGATGTTCCCTCACTACAGAGCTACTAGGCAGCAGGGGTTTCCCTGCCCATCCTGATGTTCAGAGATGTCCCCTCACCTTCTCGTAATAGGAAGAAGGAGGTAAAATATTATGGTTTGGATTATCGGATAGAAAACTACAGAATGTTCATTTTCTGCCAGAAGACTCGATCTGATGGGAGAAGTCACTAATGGCTCTGCTGTATTTCCTAAGGGAGAACCTGGATTTGTCTCAATTATTCTACAGGTACTTTGCCTAGAGAGCTTTAGTTTGTATTTGGTCAAATCTTCTGATCTTTCTTCTCAGACTTGGCTTTTTAAAAAATGATTGTTTCAGTAAGAGAATAAAAAATTTACTTATGTATCTGTCATATAAAAATACAATATAATAGCAAAGTTGTTGAAACACCACATTGTTGTAGACCCTTGGCCAAGCAGTCCAGATAATTTAATGAAGAACAAAATCCTCAATAGAATATTTTCCAGGTACTGCAGCATCCTGCCAATAGTGAACGGCCTCCCCGGCATGTATTTAAGTTCTAAGGAAACAAACTAAAAAGTATTAATTACTAAATTATAAAGCTTGTGTTTTCGCAGTTTTCATCTGTTGTGATGTTGTTTCTAGATAAAGACTCCCTGCTAGTTTGGGGTTGTTCTGTTCTGCTTGAGGTAATCATCAAATAATAGCTAATTCAATACAATGATCGATTCAGTCGTGGATTAGTGCAGCACTCAGCAACAAAAATAAATATCCCCAAACTGTACGTACCCAAAGCAGTGTTTAATTCTAATACAAATGACACTGAATGGTTTACAAATTTGCATGACTCGTTTTCAGTCTCATGGTCAAACCGAGATAATTGGTTCCAAACAACAGGATTTTGGCTATGACACAAGTAGCATGGTGTCTTGAAATGCCTTAGGCTGCCTTACTTTAGCATATGCAGCTCTTTTATATTTTGCAACATCGGTCCCTGATAAATGGGATTTTAGAAGTATGAAAAGAGCTTATGATAAAAGAAAGAACACCTAGTTTATTGTACCAGGTAAAGTTTTTTGGAGGTGATTACTGTCTCCATAAAACAGTGTTCAGCACTCTTGTGACACGGACATCTCTCACTCAAACAGATGTCACCCCATAAACCCAAAAATACAACTTTTTTTTTAGGCTTTCCCCCCCCACCCCCTTGTGTTTGAATCAGTGAAGTCTCCAGGTTGATACATTCAGTGGCATTTGTTGAAGTGACAGATGTTGTTTGACAAGAAGCTCAATATGAGCTGGCAGTGTGCTTATGAGGCTCAGAAGTCCAACCATATCCTAGGATGCATCAAGTGTGGCCAGCAGATTGAGAGGTGATTCTTCCCCTTTACTCTGCTCTTGTGAGATCACCACCTCAAATACTGCATCCAGTTCTGGTGTCCCAACCATAAGAAAGACATAGATCTGTTGGAATGAGTGCAGAGAAGGGTGACAAATATGATCCAGGGGCTGGAGCACCTGTGCTATGAGGATAGGCTGAGAGAGCTGGGATTGTTCATCCTGGAGAAGAGAAGACTCCAGGGAGACCTTGTAAGTGCCTTGCAGTACCTGAAGGGAACCTACAAGAAGGCTGGAGAGGGACTATTCACAAGTGTCCAGTGATAAGATGAGGGAAAATGATTTTAAACTGAGGGAAAGTACGTTTAGATTGGATCTTGGGAAAAAGCTCTTCAGTATGAGGGTGGTGAGACCCTGGAATACATTGCCCAGAGGGACTGTGGATGCCTCCTCCCTGGAGGTGTTCAAGGCCAGGTTGGATGAGGCCTTAAGCAACCTAGAGTAGTTGAGAGGCATCCCTGCCCATGGCAGGGCGGTTGGATTAAGATGATCTCTGAGGTCCTTTCCAGTCTAAGCCATACCATGATTCTATGTTCATGTCTAATAGCCCTCAATGGAGAGGTGACCTTGTTTTCTTACCAGGAGTTCTGTGTTAGTTGCTATCATTGTATGTACACAGAGAATATATGCCTATATAAAAGATTAAGTTCATAAGGATGTTTTACTCTTCACATTTCTCTGTGTGTAATGGAGAGGCTTGGAAAAAGATAGCAAGGTTTCAGGATTTGATTCTAACCTGACTTATGTAGAACAGGATTAACTCAAGGAACTCTGTAGACGTCAAAAAACCAACCCAAACTCTGGAGGATGAATGATATTACAACAGACCCAAGGCTCAAATTCTTGAGTATGTTCCTTCCTCCTGGATGGTCTAGATGTTCTTATTGGTCCATCCTGGAGGATTCATTTACTGAGAAACATCAATAGCTGTGTGTATGGAGAGTGTGGGGAGAAGGCTTTTGGTCTGAAGAAGTGAAATCTCCAGGCATTTCTGTTGAGTCAGTCTAGCTCATAGTGCCTGGTGCTGTCCTCACCAGACAGATGTCTAAGCCTTGTTTACACATAGCTTTATCTAGGAAAGACAATAGGAATTCTTTTCAGCAAGCTGGATTCTGCTTGGATTAGCTTTGGGATGAATACATTTACTGGGGGAAAAATGATGGTTCACATGGTTCAATCTTCACTGCTGTTGTCTTTGATAGCTGGATTTATTTTGGTGTATTCATTGTGGATTTAGTATTTGTTACTTGTCATGAAGATGTTCTGAGTCTCCAAAATTTTCCCTTTAGACAGGGAATGTCTACCTAACTCTTCCTTTTGGAGCATGACTGATCTTCACTCAATAGACCCAACTGTGACAGTCCTACAACATATTTCCATATGGTCTCAAACCATCTGCCTCAGGCTTCCAATTTTATTACATGCTTATTAATTTTTTATACCAGAAGAAACTAACCAGTCATTTCCTTTTCACCTTCTCTATGTCACTTCATAATATGCAAAATCATGAAGAAAATCCCTGCAGATACTTGGGATTACTGAGGTGGATTTTTAATTAAAAATTCAGAGACAGTGTCTTGAATATCTTGAAATTGCTATCTTGCAGGTTTTCATTCCCAAGAGTCTTTATAAAGTAGTAGAAAAACCCAAACCTTTTGGTGTAAGATATATTTGGCAATGACATTTTGGGGGCTTTGGGTTTTGTTTGGTTTTTTTTTTAAGTGGTTTTAGTTTTGTTTTGTTTTTAAAAAGGTGAATTCTTCATTCCAGCAAAGAGTTTTGCAATGAATTGAAAAGGTAGTACTGTGGCTCTTTGGATCTTCGTTTCAGTAATTGCATCATGTTAGAGTGAATCTTGGCTTCGGTGAGATGATGTGTAAGTCACTGCAGTGATGGTACCTGCACATGAAAGCAAACAGAATTTCTAATTAAAAAAGAAGGGCAACAAACATTTCTGTAGGAATATGCTTGTATTTACTACGTAAATATGTACAAAATGCAGTAGTCATGATTGCCATAAATATGATTACACTTCCAAGGGGTAAAAAATGAAAATCAATGTTTAAGCATCTGTGTTTGGGTATGCAAATAACCAGTGGCCTGTTTGTTTATTTTTTTGTGGGGTTTAGCTTTGTTTTTACACTGTTGGTCTTGAATCTTTGCATACTTCAGTTTCTTGTCAGAAAACTGGGATTAACAGAACACCTCAGAGAAATTCTATGAGGGTTAGTGTATTAGCATTAAACACTATAGAAAAGCCACTGAGAAAAGTCGTAAAACTGCTCAATTCTCAATTTCCATTGTGTGCATTTCCAGTTTTATTTTAATTCCTTTTTCTCCTACAGCTCACTTAAAGTCTGGGTTACAACTCTCACACCATTTACACATGAAGATTTTACCTACATATGCAGATTTGTCGATTTAGCAAGTCAGTTTTCATAAATAAAATTTCATCCATTTTTGATAAATGTTTTAGAGGCCCCAGCATTGTTTGTGATGTTGCATTAACCACATGGGAGTTGACTGCAGAGTCCAACTTAGCTTTTGTCTATTTCGTCACAATGATTCTTCTACTTAAGAAATGAGTTTAGTATATTAAGTTCTCATAATTTATTATTTCAGTACATGTTTGATTATAGATGACATTAAGGAGTTTCTTAAATGAACTGAGAAACTAAACCCCAGTACTTAGAAAAAAAATAAATTAAAAAATCATCTTTTGAATCTTGCATATGTGGTTTTTTTTGTTCGTGGAATGATTTTATTATTTTGTCTTGGATCAGCTTCAGTATTCTCAAGTTAATAATCTCGAGTTGTTTTTACTAGCAGCGACTATGACTGATTCTGTTCTAGTCCTAGTTCTGGACCTCCCCCTTCATGTGTCTCAAGTGACTCTTCTTCAGTCTGGTTGATGAGCTGCTTGAGTACATGGTCTGTGTAAAGTTCCCCTTAACTGGATATTATTATTGATTTATTTATCAATGTTTTTTCTGCCTACACTTTTACCAAATTATTAACAGTAATATGGGGTATATATGTCTTGTGATTAACACCATTTACTGGGTAGATTAATAAAAGCACTGCAGAGAAGAAGTGACATGGGTTTTGTAATGCCGGAGAACAGAGACTTCAGTGCTCATGTGGCTGCTGCTGTTTATAGGAGATACTGTCATGCACATTCTCACTTTTTAGCTTATTGCAGGAACCTGATCTGTGCAGTAGTTAGTGTACAAGTTTTGACCCAAACTATTTTGCAGTGGAGGTTTTTTATCTTTAAACATGCTATGTTCATGTTGCTCGAGTCATGAGCTAAGTGCTGGTTATCTGACTGTTGTAAACATCCCCTGTTCTTTCTGGTGAGCATTGTAACTATTGTGATGCCCTAAAGTTGGATTTACAGCAAGAGGGATAAAGGTGGTCCCTGTCCTTCTGTGTGACTTCTCAGAAAAAGTAAACCTAATTGAGGAGTCCTCTGTCTTTACCCCTGAAAATCTCTGGCATGATTTTGCTGCTCAGGTTTCTCTACTCTTAACGGCCTGACTTTATTGTCTATCTGTTGCTTCTTTTCCTTGTTACAATAGAGGTACAACTTCTGCATTTCCAGATCAATTTTAACCCCAATTTCCTATCTGCACATTCACTATTCCCTGTTTTAGTATCATCTAGTGCCACCTTTAACATTCCCAGTCACGTTAAAAACATCTCTTTAGCATTGAAGGGAAGACCAGTGTTACGAAGCATCAGAAAATCATCATATTAATAGCACATTTTGACTTGCCCCTGTTCTGTATTTGGTTACCCTTGTGTTTCTGTATTTCTTCTGGATTTCATGCAATGAAATACAGAGATCCTTCTAGGTACTTACTATGGCAGGTATTTGCAAGCTGGTTTTTGTGTCAGAAGACTTTTCAGAGCCTGAAGAAGCTTTGCAAAATGTGTCACCATCTGTGGCTGTTAAATACCAAGATGTAAATGCTGATAAGAATGGTAGCAAGGCAGTTCACAGAAAGGAGATACAATCTATCTTTTAGAGGTTTGATTCTGTCAGGTTCTTTTCTAAAGTATATGCCTGGAATAGTTGGATATTTTGGTTTCATGGATTTCACGTGTGGAATTCTTTATTATCAGAAATCAGAATAAAGCAGAAAGTAGTGTAGAGAATCCATCAAAAAGATCATGTCTAAATTTTTACTGGGTATTTTTTTCAATCTATACAGGAACATAAAAATAGGAAAATTAAGTTTTTGTTGCTGTAATCTAATTTGCTGAGTTCCCTCTTCACTGCTTCACTAGGATGTGTGGACCTGGCTGCAAAAGCAAAGTCACGGATTTGTGTGTCAGCCCCTGTTCAGAGCTATCCTGTCAGAAAGGGAAGGACACTATTGTGTGCATTTAAGTAGTGAACCCTCAAAATAATCATTCTCCTATGGGTTTATTTTCTGAAAACTGATCTCTTTTTCGATCAAATATTTGTATTTGGATTGTTTTCAAGTAGTACTTACAATGTTCTGGGAAGATGCCATTTGTTTATTCTTGTCATTTTTTCATTTCTTCTCATTTTTTTCTTAACAGGCATAGCTTTTCTCTTTTGACTCCCCTCCCCCAGCTATGAACAGCTGTGAAAAATTATTTTTCAGCAGCCCTTCGTGGCTTTTTACAGATCTTTTATACATTCGGTGTGCACGGGGTCCTTAGGGGATTGCTGCTACATCTGTCATGGTATTGCAGTGCTCGTGGCACAGTACTTACCTCTCAAGGCATTTTAAATTTTTTCCTTTTGAACATCAATACAGGTGTCTGTTAGAACTTTCTGAAGATGCGTTTGGGTCTTTTACAGCATCACAATCTATGCTGAGGTGGCTGTTTTACCATTCGACCCAACAAAACAGTTGGCAAGTGTTTCCCAAATTACTGGTTCAGGCTGCTGCCAGTACGATGGCTCTGGTGGTTACTGTGCTGCAGCAATGTATTTGTGTTGAATGACTACAAATACGTTGTTATAATATAGAAATTCAGGCTTTGAAAACTGTACTCCTAATCCTACTCTATAGGATGCTGCCTTCAGGACAGAGAATGATACAGAGTCCCTTTAAAAGGAGACAAATCCTGTACATCCACTTTTATTTCACATGTCCTGTCCTGCTGCTTGTCAATTCCATTCGTCTGGAGGGAGGTCCCCAAGCTTTTCCCCAAAATAGTCCTTGCCTTTTTAAAAAGAATATCATCCCTTTTTTTCTGAAATGCTTTTTAAACAGTTCAAGCTTTGCAGCCTTTTCAAGGTAACCTACTCGTGTCTGGCTAGTGCTGGGTGTTGTGGATTAGATGTTATGTTTAAAAAACATCCTCTAGTGTTTTGCCAAATGGCCTCAGAGCTTAGAGTACCTCTGCCATGCAGATGGGTGCCAGCAAATCTCTTAACGGGGTGATGATGACTGCATATGGATGGGGACTCAGAGCTTTAATGAGACAGCTCTGAGTGCATACAGTGAAAACCTCCTTACCATCATCCGCTACACACAGGCTCAAATTATCCTGCTTTGCTGCTAAATCCCATTCTGTTAAAAACCTCAGCACATGAACAGTGATAGTAGATTAGGATAATTACTAATCATGAGTCCTCTGTCCACCTCGCTTCCTCATCTGGAAGAATTATCCCCTGCTTAAGTTCAAGTGCGTTAACTGCTCTGCAGCATAACAAGCTCTTAATCTTCAGGCTTCTAAAAGTGTCCTCTCATGCCTTCAGATTTTCATCATCTTTAGACTGCTTTGCCTGCTTGCATCTCTAAAAAAATAATTTAAACACTTGCCAGTCTTTCGTGTTAAAGCTCCAGAAAAAAGATCATTATAGGCCTTTTGTAGGTGACTTGTGAAATAAATATTTACTGAGAGTTGATCCATTTTAACACATTGCCAGTGCTACTTGGAAATTCAGTGTTTGGGTATGGGAATATTACAGTTCTTTCCATGGATAATTTGATTAATATACCAACATTTCCTCTCAAATATTCTTCTGACCTGTCCAACTCTTGTTAGTTTTGTAGCCTGTGTATTTGGACAAAAACATAGATTTCTGTATTATTTAATATTTACATAGGTACTGTATATAGTCATTGGGTTGAACCATCTAATGCAGCCAGGGTGCACAGAGGATGCATATGGTGTGAGGCACTGTAGTGTAAAATCATGTATTACTTGTGCCTTCCACCAAACACTGCACAGTGTGTTGCCAGTATGTCTTCTTGGGATGCAGTCAGAAATTTGGCTTGTTCATTGTGTTATTTTGCCTTTTCATAGAGTCATTTAGGTTGAAAAAGACCTTTAAGTTCATCAGGTTGTACCATGAACATAGCACAGCCAAGTCCATCACTGAAACATGTCCCTGAACACCACATATACATGTTTTTTAAAATCCCTCCAGGGGTGGTGATTCCACTTCCCTGGACAGCCTCTTCCAGGGCTTGACAACCCTTTTGGGGATGAAATTTTTCCTCATGTCCAATGTAAACCTCCCCTGGTGCATCTTGAGGCCATTTTCTCTTGTCCTATCACTTGTTCCTTGGGATAAGAGACGGACCCCACCTGGCTCCAACCTCCTTTCAGGGAGTTGTCAAAAGCGAGAAGGTCTCTCCTGAGCCTCCTTTTCTTCAGGCTCAACAACCCTAGGTCCCTCAGCTGCTCTTCACAAGACTTGTGCTCTAGACCCTTGCCCAGCTTTGTTGCCCTTCTCTGAACACACTCCATCCCCTCAATGCCCTTCTTGGAGTGTGGGATCCAAAACTGAACCCAGGATCCAAGGTGTGGCCTCATCAGTTCTGAGTGCAGGGGGATGATCCCTGCCGTAGTCCTGCTGACCACACTAGTGTTGATCCAAGCCAGGATGCAGGTGGCCTTCTTGGCCACCTGGGCACATGCTGACACATCTTCAGCCAGCTATTGACCAACACTCCCAGGTCCTTTTTCTTTGGGCAGCTTTCCAACCAATCTTACCCACTACTGTAGTGTTGCAGAGGACTGTTGTGACCCCACTGTAGGACCCATCACTTGGCCTTATTGAACCTCAAACCATTGGCTTCGACCCGTTGATCCAGCCTGGCCAGATCCCTCTATAGAGCTTCCTGACTCTCAAGCAGATCAACACTCCGGCCTAACTTGGTGTCATCTGCAAACTTAATGAGGGTGCACTTGATTGATTTTTTGCTGAAGGTGGACAATACCAATTTACTTTAGTGATGTGGTATAAAATGACCTCAGTGTACTTTCTACTTGTTTTTGCAAATACATTCATGTTCTTACAATTCAAAACTAAATGCAACGTGCCTTTTTTTCTGCAGTACGTATATAAATTACATTTGAAGTTAGTATTTCTGCAAACAGACACAATTCATAGAATCATAGAAATGTCAGGGTTGGAAGGGACCTTAAAGGACCTTAAAAATCATCTAGTTCCAACTCCCTTGCCATGGTCAGGGACACCTCCCACTAGATCATGTTGCTCAAATCCCCATCCAGCCTGGTCTTAAAAACTTCCAAGGATGGGGCTTCCACCACCTCTCTGGGCAACCTGTTCCAGTCTCTCACCACCCTCATGGTAAAGAAATTCTTCCTAATGTCCAACCTGAATCAACCTATCTCTAGCTTTAATCCATTCCTTCTAGTCCTATCACTGCCTGACAGCCTAAAAAGTCCCTCCCCAGCTTTCTTGTAGACCCCCTTCAGATACTGGAAGG
>WUAM01000431.1:67314060-67366517 GCA_024336885.1 Actenoides hombroni | reverse complement strand
CTCATGTTCAACACCCCCAGGTCCTTCTCTGCCTGGCAGCTCTCCAGCCACTCCTCCCCAGGCCTGTAGTGCTGCTGAGGGTTGCTGTGGCCCAAGTGCAGGACCCGGCATTTGGCCTTATGGAAACTCATGGAATTGGCCTTGGCCCAGTGATCCAGACTATCTAGATCCCTTTGTAGAGCTTCCCTACCCTCAAGCAGATCAGCACTTCCACCTAGCTTAGTGTCATCTGCAAATTTACCAAGGGTGCACTCTCTCTCTCTATATATATATATACAGAGCTATTTTCTTTGTATTCTAGGTAGGAGACACACTTAAGTGGTCATTTTATGCCTGTAGAAGTTTGGGGGCTAACATCCAGTCATCACTTCCACAAAGAATGCCATCATGAAACCAGACAGTGCTTTGTAAGGGATATCTAAGCTTCACGTGGAGATGAGATGGCAGAAAGGTAGCTAGCTTGCTCTGGCTTGTACAAGATTTACAGCACCAACCTCCATCCCCTCCAGAATACTGGAACTCCTCTTACTGATATTCAGCTAACAAGGTACTTCCTTAACAGACATTTCTCCAAGAGCTTAGTTTCAGAGGTTTCTGTCTTCTTATTGAGACATGTTTGGGTTTTTTTTTCTTATTTTGTTTTGCTTTGCTTTTAGAAGGGCTTTTGCAAGTGCTTGAGGATGGGAAAAGAAATGGAAAGAAGGTCAAATTAATTACATGAATTACAGAACCAAGAAAATAAAGCTCGAAAAGTGCTTTTCAATACATAGCCTTTTTCCTAGCTAAAACAAGCAGCAGAGTTCAATGCAATTTCTAATCCATTTGGGGTCTTTTTGTACACTGCATAACAACAAAGCTTAATAAAGCCTGTAGTTTTAGTATCTAGAAGTTTTAAATTAAGATTAAGCAGAAATTCTACAAACTTACATTATAAAAGTCTTTCATTTCTTCTTTCATTTTAGGGACATCAAGTAGTAAAGACCAGACTTGCCCTCTGAACTGCAGTGGAATTCCTTTATAAATTCTTCTGTGAAACTGTAAGGAGACAAGAAAATATACATGCAGTGCAATCTATAACATTCTGAATAAAAGAAACTGTGGCACACAACACGCTAAAGAGAAAAATGCAATTATATCAGTTGTCCTATCAAAGGGGTGACTTGCTAGGGACAAGGTGTTCCAGTGTCTTTTGAGTGACTGTAGGATGGGAGGTAATGGTAGCAAGGTGAAACACAGGAAGTTCAACCTCAACATGAGGAAAAACTTCTTCACTGTAAGAGTGACAGAGCCTGGAACAGGCTGCCTGGAGAGGTGGTGGAGTCTCCTTCTCTAGAGACTTTCAAGACCTGTCTGGATCTGTTCCTGTGTGGCCTGCCCTGGGTGATCCTGCTCTGGCAGGAGGGTTGGACTTGATGATCTTCAGAGGTCCCTTCCAAGCCCTACCATTCTATGATGAACTCTTGCATTGTTGCTATCTAATTAACTCTGGGCCTTGCTGGGTTTTGGCGGGGAAAGACCGATGAGGGTGATGAAGGCTGGTGTGTGGGAGCTGTGTGGCAGCACAGGGGCAGGAGCAGGAGCAGAGCAGGGGCTCAGCTGTGTACATGGAAAGTGAAATGCAACTGGAAGTAGATGGAGATGTGATACAAACATAATAGTGCACAGTCAAGCAGTTGGGTGGTCTTCTACTGAAGAGCTCTGAAGGGAAAGGGGGACTCCTGTCCTTTGGAAATCTTTCTGTTGGAAGACTCAGATATATTAGGCAGTCACAACAGAATAAATCTCATCAGAAATGTTTCCATGAGGAACAGAGAAGTACTGATGCCATTGAACAGGTTATGATTATTCACAGTCAAGACAAAACAGTTTAAACAGAGAAAGGCACCAGGAAGAGAGGTCTATTGAGAAGAGGCTGTTAGCCTGGCATGATGGTTTTCAGCCTTTGTTCTCTGGACTTCTGTGGTCAGAAAGCCTCTAGTCCTTAAAAATTTCCCCAAATCATTATTCAATTCCAGAACTGTGTTGGACCAAGGACAGAGATAGGACTTTTCTACCATGGGTAGTGCACAGGATCAGACTGAGGGTGTGTTTTGCTCTTTGGCTCACACTGCATTTCACTCCTACTGAGGAAGGTACATTTGGTCTCATACATACCTTAAGCAATAATAAATTCATCTCAGAAAGTCCATCTCTACCACTGTTACCCATAATGACCAGTATCTCAAGATGTAAAGGAGTTCATAAAATCAAGGTACAATTTAGCATTAGTTAATATATGAAATTTAGCCTGTTGCTTGTTGCAAGAAAGTCAAGGAAACAAAACTGACAGCTGCAAAAATATTCAAAGGGCTTTAATCTAGAAGGTATTTTACACTACCAGCTGCCTGATCTGGCTAAAAACTCCAGAAGCTGCACTCAAGAATCCAGTTTATAAAAGCTGCGGACTGTATTTATCACTGATCCAGTATCAAACTGTAAGAGGGCAGACAATGCTGCCCTGGTATACCTAGAAATAAGACTAATTTCATTTACCTATTTGGAGAACTGATCCACTTGTCATAGTTATATTTCACAGGCTAGAAAGAATAATAGGCATTTTAAAGTGCAGTTCATCTCATCCTAATACGGACATTAGGATGAGTGCCTGTGTTTCTCTTTGGCTATAATTGGAGCCTGGGGTGCCTAGCTCAAATGGAAATGTCTGCCTTGTAGAAGTGAGATGAATCCAACTCCTTGCATATAGAAACCAAGGGTCATATTTTTGCTTTCCTCCTCAGGAGAGACAATCCGTTCAGACTGTTCCTATTCTGAATTGCTCAGCATTTTTCTAGATGAGTGCCTATGTATTTCCCTGTCATGCTTCAGGACTCCCCAAGCACATGAGCGTTGTGCCTGTCTGGCTGCCTGTCATGGGCTAACAGGTATCCTCATGGCTGTCATGGCTGCTGCACTCTTTTGTCACTCTCCCATCTCTTGGGGAAGAAGATGAGAACTCTGTTGTAGAGAGGGAGGAGGGTATGGCCCATGGAAGGGTAATGGTCATTCAACCCAATAAGCAGCAGAACTAAGCAAAGGCCTCCAACTTCTGATCTCTGGACTGTGCTGTCTTTCCACATCACTCAATGACATGATTGTAACTGAGCTGGGAGGAAGAATAAAAGTCCTTGGCAAGTGAGACGTGGGGTTTAGGTTGTATTGGAAACTCACGGGAAAGAATCTACAGTGTCACAGGCTGTGGGCGAGGCATTAAACCACAGCAATTTGAACTAAGAGTGGAAACAAAGCACATGCATTTCTTCCTTGGAAAACACATACTTGAGAGATTTCTCAGTTGAAGTGGACAGTTTAAGGAGACAGTGTGAACAAGGTAATTTTCATGCCCTCCCCAGGCCACTAAGTCAAGATCTTGCCCTTCATCTCAAAGCATAAGTGATTGTATTTGCCTAGACTCTGAAAGACAGCAAGTGACTAGCAGAGCAGAGACAAGAGAAAAATCATGGAAGAGCCCTGGGGACAGCTCAGGTACAAGGTAAAGGAGCACCTTGGCCAGACTGTACACTGGCACATTCTGAAAGGAGCCCAGAGCCCAAACCAGAGAGGCAGAAGGTTGTGTTAGACATCAGCAAATTGCATGGTGAGCAATTTAGGTGGATGAAGAGGCACTGAAGTGTGTCCCTCAAGTGGGAGACCAAGAACTGGAACTGCAGAGGCTGACACTGGTCAGATGGGAAGTGAATGGGGGAGCTGTATGAATGTTGCACAGAACCTGCCATCCAACACAATTAGTCCCTTGGGAGTCCTACATGCTCTCACCAAAAAAAATCAGACGAGAGTTGTGTCGGCATAAAACCCAGCTCCATTATGCAGGGGCTGTTCATTTCCCTTTATTGCCAGCTTCTCTGGATTCATATCAGGAAGTCTGGAAGCTGCACATCCCTAATGAAAAGCAGAAGATATTCATTATTAAATCTGAAATGCTCTAATGCAATTGGTTGCTAGCAGATTTCAAGGTCTGTTTGTGTGATCCACATGCAGCAAAACCAATGCAATACAAACAATGATGAAGCGGCTCTGGCTGAGGCTGGTGATAGATGTGATTGCACCAAAACTTGCACTGGGTTTGCTTTTTGCTGTCTCCCAAGGCTGATGATTCACCTAAAGAGGTGACTTCTGCTCTCAGAGGCTGAGGCTGGCTTCTTAATCTGTACTTTCCTCCTGAGTTTAGCTGGACTCTCAGTAGGAAATACTGGATATATGACTGGCAGTGTTGGGCACTGCCATTAACCAGGCACTGAAGTGATACTGGAAGTAACTTCTGTTACTGACTCAAGGAATTTTAATAAAACATTTTTAATCCCAGAGATGTCTGTGTTTAGGGCCTGATGTGCAAGAACAGGGGTGCTATATGCTTCTCCTTCACTTCTTTCTGTACGCAGCACTATGCCAGGATTAGGCTCTACTTCTTTCAGTATGTCATGGCTGGAGACTTGAGGGCGTTTTCTCTGGGTGAGTCAGAGATGTCCCAGGACCATCAGATTCTGTGTGCCAGGAAAAACCTTTCCTTTGAGTAAGTGGTCACTTGGAAACAGATCTTTTCCAGATTTCTGCAACACCAGCTTTCAAACTATAGGATGAAACTTGTGTTTCCTACCAGGCTGTGGGTGATCTGCAGTAATTCACAGGAAAGCTGGGTATTTACAAGGTATTCCACTACCACAGCTTTATGAACAACTATATACCTGTGGTAAAACATGCCTGATATCAAACCACTTGTGCTGAAAACAGACTAAGCTCAAACTCAGAAAAGATAAAATGCACATAAAAGGGAGTATTTACAAGGTTTAACTAGACAACACAGTGGCAGTTGAAGAAAGGCAAGAAAAAGCTACCTAACCCTGTAATACAAGGATCAAATCTACAAAGTCTCTTTCCTTCTCCCTGTATTTAAGTTTCTCTCAGCTAGCACTGCTGACTGGGTGGATCTGCAGTGAGGGCCTGATGGTGCAGCTTCTCCAAGAGTGGGACTTCTGGGGAAAACATAATGACAATACAATCCAGACAGGCAACAACAGAGAGCACCAACAGACAGTTTCAATATTCCCCTGTCTCTGCACACTGGGAAGCCTTATTCATGAAATGCCTCTTATTTTAAACTAAAACAGTGCCTATTATCTGGTCTCCAGACATCTCAGAACAATGTTTTTCAACAAAGCTGTAATCAAGAGTGCTGTACTTCTCCAGGCCTCATAGCTCTCTCTATTGCTGGAAAATTGGGGGTTGCTCTTGAAGGTGTAGACTAGAAGCAGGGGATGTATTTCCACTTATCCCAACAGGAACATTTTAGGCCTGAGTTACACTAGAAGAAATAATTTAAGGCTTCTTAAATTTTCAAGCTGCGCTCATTTATTCATTCTGAAAATTATTTCCATGGTAAAGCAGGAAAGTCAGTTTGTCTTGTAAATATGCAGATGGAATCCTTGTGGGTTGAGAGAGGAGGCGCAAGGCATGAAAGATATCTTGCCTTGGGACTGCGGAGGAGATGTGAGCGAGCGCTGATGAGATGCTGAGCTGACCAGAAATCGCATGACCACATCAGGATGGCATTGAGCCAGAGCTAATACTCTGTACTGACAGGCTGGGTTTATTTAGCTGCTTGGGCTCCATGCCATGGTACTGCAGTGAGATGGGTGCTGGTCAGCTTAGAGTGTGGGCAGAATAAACCTGTGTCAGCAGGGACAAGTACATCTGCAGCCCCTGTCTCTTTCCCACCAGTCACTCTGTCTGGAAGGAGTGAAGAAACGTGTCTCATTTTCCTTCTTGTGTTCTTTGCTCTTGCCAGTAGACTTGAAACCTGTCCATCTTTCCATTTATGCTTTGCAGAACAATTTGAACTTCATGCATAAGCAAAATATGAGCACTTTCTTACAAACAGCAATATGTCCCATCTTCCCCATGTTCTTAGCATCCAGTAGAATGCTCTAGTAGTCAGTACTCAATCATTGCAGTATGTGGGGGTTAGAGGCTGGGCTTCTCTCACTGCTCTTGAAACAAAGGAAACACATCCTGGTCACCTGTGATTGAATCTCTAGGCTCACTTTGAAAAGGGTGGCCAAGACAAAGATTGAACCAGAAATCATGGCAACTAAAACTAGTTGAGCAGTAAGCAACTCCCTGCAAAAAGCATGGGTTTTTTTTTCTAAATTCAGTACTTTAAAGGAAATTCAAACCCTGAATTATCATAGCCACAAGCAAAGGTGTTCCACATTAATAATGTCCCTGTGGTATCATGCAAGTCAGACTTCAACTACCTCGGGCTCTGTCTTTGTAGGTGAGACCTCCTGCCCACACTCCTTCTCTGAGGGTTCCTCCCTTGGAGAAGGGAAGCAATGCCCCCAGGACCTCTGCCATGGCTCACCACAGAGAAGGCAGAAGATTTAGGTAGGGCATTCGGTCCATGGTGGGGAAAGAGAACAAGAATTGCTCTGATAAAATCCCCTATGTGGCAGCATTTCCAAATCAAAGGATTTTAATAGAGACACAAACACACACACACTGGGATCGGATTTTTTTTTTTGGCTGAAGTATTTAGGGTAGCAGTCAAAATGTTTTCATTTTTTAATATTTGTTTTTCTGAGGAATAATTGAAGTTTGTGCTGCAAAGCAGATACTTCACACAATAAACATGTCTTTAAAAAAAAACAGTTTAGAGGGAAAATTTTCAACCATCTGTCTGGCTGAAGGACTATTGAAGAGGGAATACTGAGGGTTTATGCAGATTTTTTGCAACTTTTCAAGACCCTTTAAAAAGCAGAAGTTTTGGCTCGCATGAGAAAAGGTGAAGGACACAGAAAGGAAAACAAAACAGGGTCAAGTGAAGTGCCACAGTCAAAGGAAAGTAGTTCTGAAATATCTATGAAAATTTTCAGTAGGCATGTTCTACCATTCCAGTGTGGTTTTCCACATGCAGCAAGGGGGTATTGCTGTCTCTCCTTGCAAAGAGAAGGGGCTATATCACCATGCTGCTGTGGAAAGTACTTTCCTCCATCGATGCCTTCTTTAAAATAAGTAGGACTATTTGTGCAGTGCAGTGCTCCTCAAAAGCAAGCATCAGCATCTGCATCTGGCCCAATCAATCCAGTAGAAATTCCCCTGTGCCGTGAGGCCCCGAGTTGGTTCAGGTGCGCATGCGAAAGGGAGAGAATAGCAGCAACTGGTGGTTTTTTCCCCGTGGCTGGTAGCCAAGGTGCTGATTATCATCACGCAACCAAAGGATCAGCTCATCAGGGGCTTGTTTCTCTGCACAGCTAAGAAGCTTAGTGCAGTAGAGGTTAGCTTGGTTCCAGGCAAAACAGCCAGACCGGCTGGCAATGCGGGCTCAGCCCCACCTCTCCTCCGGGGGCTCACCCTCTCTTTTAGCACAGATACTTAGCTCTGGACCCAGAGGTGGTGGGTGAAATACTGGTGCACCCTCCTCCATCCTCTCTGTCAGGCAGCTTTACGTCGTTTAGCCCTTCCAAAAAAATAAAAGGAGGAGGGGGGAATCACTAAACATTTTCTATTTCAAAACAGATTTCATCTTCCATAGAAAGTAATACTGCCTCCAGCCATGTGTAACTTATTTTTTATCCAACGGAGTATATGGGCTTATAACTAGATCCTGATAGGAACCCGGGTTTAAAACATTATTCACAGCAGGTTATTTGATCTTTATTTGCTGAATGCACTCAGCTGAATCCCTATCTCCAAACAATATGAGAAATAAAATGCCGGGCATGCTTCATTGGCCAGCCAGCTCATCTTGATTTGCAGAGACGACTGCATCCCTCTCAGCAGTTTCAGAGAGGTACCATATTCCAGGCACTAAGATGCAGTTTTTCCATCCTCTTTCCCCACCTGGATGCTTATCCTTCCTTGCTTTTCTCCTTCCCTCACTTAGGAGCTTTAAAAACCACTTCAGAGCAGCCCTTTCCTCTCCCTCCACCATGACTTCTGGGATACTGTGTTTCCCACTGCGTATTTGGGGATGCTTATTCAAAACCACTTGCCATCTGTTCTTGCAAAGAAGGTCAGATGCTGATAACCTGCTCAGGAAGCCACAGGGCTTCATGACGAGACTGGTCACCTGAGGAAAGGTAGGTTGCAGGAGGCTGTGAGACCCTGGCAAAACTGCCACTACTTCATTTAATTAATATAACTGCTTTGAGACATCTCAAGACTGACCTTGTCTCTACCACATCAACTTTTCTGCAGCTCCGAGCTGTGCCATAGTTAAAGGTGGACTGGGACATTGCAGGTGACCACTGGGACTGCTTCTTTCAAGAAAACCCCTGATGACTACAAACCAGATTCATTACCAAGCAGGACAGATAAAGCTTTGCCATCCTGAAAGGAAAGCCAGAGCAGCTTGGGGAGAGAGGCTGAGCTGCACGCAAGGAGGTCAGGTTCTTCATTCCCTTTGACTTTTGATGAGATACGCCTTTGAAAATCCTGCCTCAGATATCCTGAAATAAAAGTCTCCAGCTTTCAGGCCAGAGCCCAAGCACAAAATATGCTTCAGAAACTGCAGTGTGGAAGGTCCTGCTGTGGCAGGACTTTGGAGATGGTGAGCAATTCCTTGGGGGAAGATCACTGCAGCAGGATGGTATCATTAAGCTGGCCAGCATTCTGCACTGCTATGGCAGACACAGCAGGCCAGGGCCACTCTTCGCATGAATATCAGTGGCTCTAATGTTCCCTTCCCCGGGATGCATTTCCAAGCCTATTGGCCCAGCACAGCCAGCTCCCCTGGCTTCCCTTCCAAGACATGTCAGGAGGCCATCTCGCTGCCAGGCAATGCGTAGGTTATGTTCATTTTCCCTGGGTGAGAGCGGAGCAGTGTCACTGACCCAGCTGAATGTTCCTTCACACAAACACGAATTAAAACCACCCCCTGTTGCCATTAACTGACTCGCTGTACCATGAAACATGGCAGTTTTGGCCCTGTCCTCCTTCACATACAGCCTGGGAGTGTCACTGAGCCTGGACAGATGTGGCAGCTACTGGGACAGCTCAGCTTTGTCTCCGTGGTCTGAGGGCAAACACTCAGGTTGTGTGTGGTTCACTGGGGAAGGAGGGGAAGATCTGATGAGGCAAGAATTAAGTGTCTCACTTTTCTTTCCCAGTAATTAACCCTGGAAAAGAGAAGAGAAAAAAAGAAACACAAACCAAACAGTCAGGGATGCAGCTTTGCATGGCTGGATTAGAGTCACAGTTGGCCTATCCCCTTGGGAACACTACTCTGCTATTAATAAAAAGATAAACAAGCCATTTATTTATTTATTTTCCCTTTTCTCCCCACATCCTTTGATTTCTCTTCTTCTGCTTCAGGGAGCCCTGCTCCCTTCCGTTAGCTCTGCAGAGAGAGTGTTTGTAAGAGGCTGCTCTAGGAAAAACAAAAATTAAGGGTGGAGGGATTGTGGTGAAGAAGAAAGTGGGTGAAAATTATTTTAACCATTTCTAGCAATCACATCACCTATCAGGACGGGCAGAAATGCTGCCCTTCATTTATTCCTCTTCTGCTGCTGCAGCTGCAGGTCTTATTCCCACAGGGTTTCTCAAACTCCCTGAGGCCACCTCATCCTTGCAGGTACCTGTCTCTCACTCTCCACCCCAGGGGGTAGCAGCTGCCTGGAGCCCCCTCAATGAGCTAGAGACTGGGTTTACTGGGTCCATGTGGGAATAGGGGCTGTCAGGCAGAGTGTGTGGGGAAAAGGTACCCACTGAGGAAAAGCTAATTGCCCACTTTCAGGCAAGGTGATGTTTGTATCTAAACCATGAGCAGAGTGCATGATCTCAGCGGTTCAAGAAAACACACAGAGGAAAAGTGTGTCAATCAATGTCAAATTTCTTGCTTTGGAAGGGGTTTTTGCCAATTTTGTGGGCAGGAATGGGTATGGATTGAACTGTGGTAATTTTTCAGTAATTCTCTACACAAATTAGGCATTCAACTGAGTCTGAATTTTAAACATTTGCCTTAAAAATTTCTAAATACCTGAAAAATATTCCACAAAGCTCCTAAATTAATGATGCGAACTATTTGCGAGGCTTATTTGCTTGATCCTTAGAATGGGAAAAATGCAGATTCAATGGGACAACAAACACAGAACTAGTGTTGGACTGCATGCACGCATGCCCGGGCGCTACTTGTGTGCATGTCTGGGGCATCATCTCATCAATGCCTCCAGCCTTGGTATGAGGAAAATACGATTGCTGAAGGGACAGGAATGATTTGGAAAAGGTCAGAGCTTGGCGTGTCATTGCTTGTTGCTCCAGAGACATGCAAACTTTGAGCAACAAGCAACAGGTATCAGCATGGTAGTACCCACGGTACGAGGTGTCCCTGTGTGTCCCCTTGCGGAGCTTGCAGAAAAGAAGGAGAAGGAGATGCCTCAGTGCTGCTGTGGGATCACTTGTGCTGGTTGCTCAACCACCCTTGCCAAGCATGGGTACCAGCCTGACATGCTCTTTGCTGGTAAGAGCAGAGCTGCAGAACAGTGAGGAATGGAGAGATGGGAAACTGAACTGCCAGGTCACTGCTGGGGCACCTGAATAACAGAAAGGAATATCCCAGGATCTCTACCCAGATATGAGGCCAGGCACTGCTTCATCAGGGACCTATGTCTCCTGGACCATCCCTGTAGTCTTTTCATTAATACTGTGTTGAACTTCTTTTAAAAGTTTTGGAAATGAAAGCACTTCCTGGTTTTGGGGGTTTTTTTTTCCCAGTGAGTGTGGAGCAGGGAAGGGAGAGCAGCATCTGACACTGCAGCCGGGATGTTAACGGTCACGTTAGCTGGAAAGGGGCAGCCAAGCCAGGATGTGTAAAACTCCACCCAGGCTGCCCTTTAATTTGCTGTTACATGGAGTGGAAGATTTGAAAGCGTATTTCTGGGTAATTAATTCAAAGAGTGATTCTAATGGCTAATGCTGTCAGTTTTGACTGCAAGGGAGGTCTGGGGCTGGAGCAGGCGGTGAAGGGAAAGGAAAATGCTTGGAGGTCACAGGCAGATGTTAAAATATTTTGACAGCCCACATCTAAGAGGCTAACTTAATGAAAGGCTTTGGCCAGCACCTTCCAAGAGGTCTGAAACTGAATCCATTTATTTTTCTCCAGTGTAACATGCATGGCTTGGACAGTGGCTTGTCCATAAATCATCATTCTCCATTTGGTCAGCAATACCATCAATCATTCTTGGTGCCCACTAGCCTGCTCTCTCTGCCACTGCAGAAACACCAGTAAGAGGGATTTGGCATCTCTTGAATTGAACACCCAAATTTTCAGTGACATGTAGGGTAAGCTCTACCTTAACTTCTGCTGATTACTAAAGCCAGCACAGCAAAGGTCCTGTGCTTGTGTATGGAAATATACGTGCTCTGTGGTACTGGGGAAATGAAATTAGGAAGCTCTATTCATGGTGTTATTATCTCCGGATGCTTGGAAGGATTTAATCAAATCGCTGCAGCTTGCTGATGAGGATGCCCACAGCTTGCAAGGTGGGCTCCTCCTGCACTGCATATCCCTGTGGCATTTACTAAACTCTTCCAACCTACCCTAGCAGGCTTGGAGTCAAGCATAGCATTTGCAAAGGATTTGTTGGGGAGCATTCTGCTGAGGTTTTTCAAGAGATCTGGTCATGAAACTGGAAAGGCACAGCTCCTGGAAGTCGTGGTTACTGTCTTTCGCTGCTTTGTTTGTGCTTCAGAGAGCACTTGGAGTAAATAGATGGGGAAAAAAAGCTTGTGAATGTGGAAAATAAATGGGAGGTTATTTGATTTAAGTATAAATTTTGAAACAAGGTGTGGGTCAAGTCTTCTCCTTTGACCTCCTTTGCCTGTTTCCAGAGATGAATTTGGTTCTTGCTATTTATCAGTTTGTGACTTCAGCATCTACCGTTCCTACACTTCTTGTGACAGAGAGCTGATAAATTGGAAGGCACATCCTTCATTTCCTGTCCTACACTTTTGTGCAAAACTGTAATGCTTGGAAAAACCTTTTTTCAGCCCAGTTCTGTGGTGGCTGCACTTCAAGATGGATGAAGGGATGCCGTGTGCCTGTACCATTTGCATACAGAGTCACAGAGGTTGATTAGACCAAAGCTGGCAGCCTTGCATCTCAATTCACTGCAGTCATTTTGTTCGGCTCTCTGAAGAGCACAAAAGAAGGACGTCTGTGTGCACACAGAATTGCACATACACAGAATTGCATGTGCCAATATGTATGGTATAGGCCACCACAGAATTTGGAGCAGAGTCTCACCGGCCTGCATCCCCTGGAGTTTATTTGAGCACCAGGCTTATTGGTGGTGGCAGAAGACAACATCTTCCTCTGCATGTGTGCTTGGGAACTGGGGTATCACTGAAGGACTTGTATAGCATTAGAAATGTGCAAATCCATCTACAGAACAGATGCACAACTGCACACTCGCTTTGTATGCAGACTCAGTCACTCCCTAGATTAATTACGGAAGTGTTTGCCCCGTTGGCTAATCAGCTGTATTTGGGCATGCACTTGGACTTACTGCAGGTCTAAATTAAGCATATGCCTTTGGAGTCCAAAAATGTCTGGAACTTCTGATCATGTCAATAAATAATTATTTATTTCAGTTCTGTAAAGCTTCTGATCCAGCAATGAAGAAGGCTGCATACCTGCAGTCAGGCTGTCTGAACACAGTTTTCATCAGCAGTGCTCCAGGGTAGCAAATGGACAGCAGTATCTACATATATATGCAAATAAACCATTGCTTACACAATCTCCACCTTCAGGTACCCCAGGAAAATCAGTAAGTAACAGTCCTGGATCGGCAGCAGCCATCAGTCCCTCTGTGCCATCATTAAGTAGGCTTTCATTCCCTGCCCCGGTCGAAGGATGCAGAGGACAGAAGGCAGAGGCAGCCCTCTGAGCAGCTGACAAAACTCCTTTTCTCCCCTCGTGCGCTAATATCGGCAGGGAGGCCACTGTCAGGGGTGTGCCGGCGCGTTCTGCCTCGCTGGGCAGCACGGGCTGCTCTTCCTTCACGCTCTGCTGCCGTTCAGCTTCGCGCAGAAGTTGCCTCCAGCAGCCCTTGCCAGGCCACTTGATATTTTGGACACTGAGTGCTGCGTGAACAGTAAGACGATGGTGCTTGGGAGGGTGGAAACAGCTCTTCCCTCTCACAGACTGCGACGGCTTTCACTGGTAAAAAAAGGGAGAGATTTCTTTTTATCGCTTTATTGTGAAGGGACACGGGGCAGCTGGGAAGGATTTTTCACTCCCTGTTCTTTCTTGTCCGCTTCTGCAAAGCCAGAGAAGTCTTCGCCTGCTGAAGGAGGGTGTGAAAGCACATGGCAGGTTTTGCAAGTGTCCATTAAGAACATAAGGTATATCCGAGACTTCTGTGTTAATTCAAGATTGATCGTGGCAATGGTGTGAACGCAGGGAATTTCAAACAGAAGCACCCTGGTATCAGAGACAGGCTAGCAAGCTGATTTTTTTTGGGGGGGGGTGAGCAGGATAAGGAGGGCAGCTTTGATTCGCTGTAGCCCCCAAATATGTCTGAGGCTTTGTCTTGCTCTGCAGAAGTCTCCCACGTTACCTTGTTCCAGTGAGATTTCTCTCATCTTGAGTAGTAATCTCGTAGCAGCAGCTACTGAATGATCCAAGTTGTGTTACAGCTTAGTGCTGAGAACACCTCCTCTCATTGGGAGCAGGAGTAGAAGACTAGACTGAAGAAATGAGATCAGAGGCAAAGAGAGTAATTCTTAGAGCACCCAAGTACCCGGGGGGTTGCATACAAAGCCTGGTCTTTAATCCTTACACCACACAAAATAATTAGCATAAGGGTGAGAGCACATAGTAAGAGAGTTTCAGATTCATTTTGATATGTAGTTTTCCCACTAATTTTTCATTTGGACACTTTTAGATCTCTTTTAATCATTTAATCAGAGAGTACTGGTATCCTTACGGTCATCTTTCCCTTGGGGAAACTGAGGCATGGAGCAATGACAGGATGTGTCAGTGGCCTGACAAGAGGCTCAAATCCCTATTTTCCCAACCCTGAAAACCCAGAACTGATTGTGGGCAGCCAGGTGAGGGAGGGTAGGTAAAAGCAAAAAAATGCAGCATGGCTATTATCTCCAGTGCCTTTAAAAGAACCCTTTATCCCAGAGTCCGGCAGAGCAGCCCTCCTCACTTGTTAATGTGCTTGCTTAAAACTGCTGCCCTTAAATTTCCACCAATGCTGAAGGTAATGTACTGCCCTTTGCCACCTGAAGCGAGGCTGTGCTGTGGAAAGCTGTGCTGGGCTGATTCATGTCAAGACTGTATAATCAGAGATGGGGAAAACTTGGGAAGTGGCTCTTAGGAGGTACCCCCTGGGTTGAGAGCAACTTCTTTTTATGTTTGAAAAATGCAGTGTTTTTCCACAAAGAAAGGACAAAGTTATGTCTGCAAAACTTCTACAACTTAAAAGCTACTTCGGGCTTTCTGTGAAATCCCCACACTTCCAGTGATGAGAGGATAAAATACCAGGTATCTGCCCAGAATGAACTGGGGGAAGAGGGAGAAAAAGCCATCTCCACCACTACAGCACAGAGATGCTTTAGAAAGAGCCAGAATTTTACTTCAGATTGAGGATGGATAAAAGCTGCTGTTGTCCCAGCTCCTGAAAGCAGTGCCTACCCTATGATTAGAATGACTAATGGCGCTTTCTCATACACACACGGACACCCTTCACCTGCCTAACGATGGGTTTATCAGCCAATGTTTGTCAAACCAGCCCGGAGCTGGACCTTCGCAGATGCAGCTGAGCTGCCTATTGCCCTGTCCTGAAACTTGTCCAGACCTGGGAGCAATGCTGGCAGACACTAGAAAAGTGCATGGGTTTTTTGGCTGGTGTAAAGAGGTACAGTGTGGTGCCTTTGGAGCAGAGGCAGGAAGGGGCTGGGGAGTGCTGCAGTTTCAGGAGGAGTTCAGAACCAGGAATAAAGCCCGGAGGTCTTTTAGAGCTGAGATTCAAAGGACCCTTGACTTCATAGCGCACTCATCTTAACTCCATGCCATAAAACCACTGAAACTCAAACATGGCACTGTTCAGCCATGGTACCAGTGAGGTTGTTATGAACAACATCCATTTTTTGGTGTGGTGAGGAGTATGGGAAACATCTGCCCAGGGGAATCACCCTGCAGGCTGCGTGCTAGGACCGCTCGCTGGGGATGGATAAACGGGCAGCGAGTCAGGAATGAGGTTCCTGGAACAGCTTCACCAGGGACTGAAGAAGGGGAAAATGGTGGAGCACAGGTTGGCATTATGCATGTTGGCAAAGCTCTCTGGAGTGCTGGGGAACGGAGAAGCAGAGAATGATTTTGGCCAGGCTTCAGCATCTGCTAGAAGTGGTGTGCATGTGTGAGGGCTGGATAACTGAGGCTTTGGCAGGTGGAGGGATAAAAAAAAGGCTTTTCTGTTATGTTGCAAACCCCCAAATTTCATGAGGGAAAAATATGCACGAGTCAAATTAAAACAGAGCATTTGCAGGAGGAAGAACTCAGCTCCCTGAAAAAAAATTCATTTGGGGGCTAACTTGAAATGCTGTATTTGAGCTGAAACAAAAAATTCTCACTGTTTGACCCTTGCTTTTTTAAAACTCTTTTTGAAGATTCATATTTAAATGAAAAATGACACTTTGAAACAAAAAAGTTTTGCTTTAAAAACCCTTCAAAATGAAATTTTGCAACATTTCCACATATTTATTTCCCTTTGAAGGTGTTGAAATGTGGAGTGTCACACTTGCCTACAGCTTTGCCCTGCTCATTTTATTCAGCCTAAATCACTTTCTCAATGTAACTTGAGCCGTTTTAATACCCTTGAAGTTCTGCTTTTTGGGATGAATTTACAATTGACTGAAAGAATAACTTTTCAGTTTTTCTTTAACCCAAAGTAAATTAGCAGAGCTGTTTTGAGGAAGGAAATACTCAGTTTAGTTCCTGCTGTTCGAACTGCTGATGGTCTCCATAATAAAACATCACTTTCATAAGACATGGGCTCATCTGAAAGTGCATAGAAGAGAGACCTGAAAACAGAGCTGAGGAGTGATAAAAGAAAAAAAAAAAACCAACCCCCCCAAAACAAAAAAAAACCCTGCATAAAAAAGCTACTTACATTTATGGAATTTTTAAAATAGCATTTAGATAGAAAGCTGATTCTTCATTTTTGTCCATGCTGGTATTTTTTCTTAGGCTATCTGAAATTTCAGGAGTTAAGGGGGAAAAAAAGTCTTGCATTGCACCATATATGCCAAAGAAATGCAATACAATCTGATTTCACTTCTTCCTCTCATTCCTGAATACGCTCATTTTTGCTTACAAAAGGAAAGACACAAAAGGATCGTAAGAAGAGGAATCAGATGGTGCCGCCCGATACTGTTTCATGGCTAAAACGTGAAAACAAGCCCAGCTTCTTCTGCCGACACTCCGGTCTCCAAAAAGGGGTTATTATTATTTTTAAAGGGAATTCTCTTAAAGGGAAATTGCTTCGACTTTGATCAAAAGCACCATTTATTATAACTTAGCAGAGCAGTTGCCTCCCACTGCCGAGAGCCCTGCCGACGCAAGGAAGGCTGCAGAGGCAGCGTGCCTTTTGTCCCCCTCTTCAGCAGCACCAGCTCCCAGATTCACTCCCTGAGGCTTCTGCTGCTACTACACTCTTTGCAGATGGACCCTAAGGAGGGACCTACTTGTTGGGATCTCATTGCTTAGCTATCCTCTCCTGGGATGATGCATGACCCTGAGAAATGTGAAGGTCACCTGTCTGCCCCATGCAAGAGGCACAGTGGATGGAGCACATGGGCCTCTGAGGGCAGGGAGCACTCAGCAGCCGGCATCACCCCTCCTGCCAGGGGATCCAGACCCAGCCCACCTCCAACTCCACGGAGGAAGCCCAGACTCAGCTTGACAGAAACAGCTAGACAGTACACGGTGTGCTGCAAAGACTGTAACAGGACCTATATTGCTCTCAGAAGTCTCAGTAATGAGGAAAACAAATGGTGTTTTGTGGCTTGCAGTTGTTACATAAATACAAACAATTTCACCTCCTCCTGCATCCAAGTTTCTGGATATTCAGCACAGTGTATAAGCACAAATAGATTCACACTCCCCTCCTGCCCCAGCCCCGGGCTATAGTTCCTCTCAGTAGATGGGTTTCAAAGGACCAAATCTCTCAAATCCCTCACTGGCACTTTAGGGAACACTGCTTTCCTTTTTCTCCCTGGCTATTCCCTCCTTTGCCTTCCAGAATTTAGTGGCTTTTTACTTTGCTCAGGTCAGAGTGAAGGCCAAGAGAAACTCCGTCCTAAAATCATCTCGTCTGAATGCTTTGTGCCTTTCTCATCTGTTGGCAGAATAACATTTTAGCACAAGCGGAAGGAGACGCACTTGGGAACGATTGTTGTTTTTAAGTTCTGTCTCGGCAAACAGCCACTTGCAGCATTTACTGTCTGCCACACTGGAACAAAACACATCAGTCCCCCATACCCGAGCTAACAGCAGCCTTGCAGTCTGGCTCAGCTACCATGACCCGCCACTGCAGGCTCTCCTCTGGTTTCTGTCTTGGTTAGGTCTCATCCTCTTAGCTTTCATTCTCAGATCTCAAATACAAATTGAAACAAAGAAAAACTTGCTGCAGAAGGTTTCCAGCCTCAGCTGGCCAGGCTGAGGGCCCACACCCGGGTCAGTGGGGCAGAGGCTGTTTTTCTTGGCAGAGCCAGCAGCAGAGCACAGGACACCAAGGTAGACCACTACCTGCAGCCACGTGCCCCCTAGTGCCAAGTACCAAATTGTAGCACCACCCTTGGCTGCCACCAAGAGAATGGGTTTCAGCTGCTGCTTCACAGCTGCTTCTCAGTTTGCAGTTCTCAACAGCATAGCAACGGGCTTCAGGAAATCCAGGGTCCGGCTTGCCTGGTAAGCCTCGCACTGTCTCAGCTGCAAGGAGCCAATCCCTCACATTCATGTATCAAGCAAAGGCACAATATTCTAATGGATCCAGAAAAGGGAAGTCTAGACTTTGCTCATCACTGATTTGCTTATAAACCTGGGTGAGTTACAGGGCTTATCTGAGAAACAGGAGGCATTTGAATGGTTACTTCCAGCCACTTCCATAAGCTTTCTGATGAAAACCTGACGATGAAAACATCTCAATGAATGGGGCTTTATGCAGCTTGTGGTTATCTGAATAATCCTTAATACCAGCTCCCTCTTCCTGCCTGATTTCTGCTGTGGTTAAGAAGCCTAAAGTAGTAAGATTAAGAAGCCTAAAGTAGCAAGAAAGATGCCCTAAAGCAGTCAGCTAAGGATCCTAACTTAATGGGAACATCTGCAAAGGACTGAGAGCTGGAAACTTAGCTTTGCAATATTGGTTGCTGTGTCGTAAGGGACAAAGGGATTGCTCAGACAGGAGGCAGCAAGAGGGAGCAAAAGCAGCATGTCCTGCTGCCCCAGCTTGTAGGGCAGAACCCCAGCACGGTTTCGGGCAGAAAGATTAGCAGTAACCCTGAACTGCACTAACACATCCTATGAAACAGGCCTCACTTTCCCCTGTCCTACCAGCCCTATGAAAGATACCAACATAGCCCAGAGCCAGTTGCCTGACTCCAGACACAGCCTGCCCAGAAGCAAGGCTCTGACCCTAAAAGCCTCCTCCAGCACTAGCCACAATAGGACCACCACCCTGCCTTTCCCCAAGGCCTAACAGCAAGATAACACTCCCAAACCAGCCCTCCCTCCTTTTCCCTTTTATGACCTGCAGCAGGACCTGAAAGCTCACTGAACACAGCTGGGGGCATCCCACTGCCCCTTAACCCTTTTTGCCTTCTCCCACAAAGCCAGAAGAAAAACAGGATAAAGCTGAACACACGCAAGCAGAGCTTGAACTTTGTAGGTACAAAATACCTCCCGGAGCAGTAGATACCACAGTGCAGTGGAAACTTCCCAAAATGCAGATCAGAGGAAGATTTTGCCCTGAAGTTCAGGAGGGCAAGAGTTACACCAGCAGTTTGAAAAACATTTCTTTACCCAGATGGTGCCTTAGACATAAACTGTCAAAGTCATTACTCTGACTTTATTATCAGGGTTATGTTTTCTTTATTCCTTCTAATATTCCATATGCTGGTCATATAATACATTTCTTTGTATTCCTCTTCCCTTTTATTCTCTTTGTTTGTTCCATTCATGACTTATCACCTTCTAGTGGCAATTTAATTATTGGATCTATATTATTAGTATCTTTTTTCTTAGAATATAATAAAAAATTTCAGTACAAAACACTGCAAGTAATTCAATTTCCATCAGTGAGGAAGGAAGTTGGACGCTTTCAATGAAAGGGAGGAGAGTATCTGGCTATAAGATTTTTAATAAAAACATAATAGCACTTTGTACTTTTTAGAATCTTCTACTTGGAGAACCTTGTGGCTTCATAATCATTAATATTGCTTAACTTTTCCATTGCACTTTTCATCTATAGCTTTCACAGCACTTTCTGAAGGTGAATCAGTATCAGCCTCTCTATTTTGCACCCAGGGAAAAAATGTGAAAGCTAATACAAGCCAGCCAGCCAGAGTTACTGCTGGGATGAGATCCCAGGCATCCCGGTGACACAGACAGAAGTCCTTTCGTTCTGTCCCTCAATATGAACCACTGCTCATCCCTTTCCTTGAGTGCTAAATCAGCCCCATCTCCTTCCCAGATCTTCTTCAGTTGTCTTTAAAAGCCCGGGGTCCATCACTCCCTAGACTCGTGTCTGCTTTTGTGCACTCTGCCTTGTCCATATCCGAATAAGAATGTGTATTTCTTAGGACTTATGCTCTCACTGGGGTGAGACAGCTTCAAAAGGACTTGCTGCTACAGGAGACAAAGGCAACTCCACCCCAGCAGCCCTCTGAAGACTTCTTGAAAGATCTCAGTTTGCTCCTTAATCACCTGTAACAGATTCCTGTTTTTACACCTTGTCTGAAAAGTCAGTTTCCCTAGAAGCAGGGAATCACAGATTTGATTGACCAAATCCCCAGTGACCTGAAGGAGGTGATTAGGGGTCAGCATTTCTTGCCTAGTAAAAGGGGTCAGTATTTCTTGTCTAAGTGATCAGGTTTCAGATCTGACATAAAAACAGTGAAGAGTTTCTTCACATGGAGCTGAACTGCTGAATGTGGATAGTATGGGTGCTGAAAGTTTACATGGGTGCAAAAGATTGCCTGGATAAATCCACAGGAGCAAAATCCCCCCAAAGCTGTTAAGTACAGAGGTGCCACTCTGGGCTCTGAAACTCCCTGAACTACAAACAGTCTGGTGCAGTGTTTGAAGGAGTGTAATTATGTGGCCTCTATCCTGTTCCCTAGGCATCAGCTGCTGGCTGGTACCAGAGATGCGATGCTGGGCTCACATTATGCTTCTTGGTAGTAGCAGGCCGAGAAACCTGGAGACCAGAGAGTTGCCTGATGGCTCACAAGTACCGTATCTTGCACCACACCTGCGTGACTTAGAACCTACATCTCAGAACACTCTGTCTGATAGGAGAAACTCTGTATGCAAGGCTGGATCTACCTTCTGCAGACAGATCCCTTTGACTGTGTAGTGGCTCCCTGACTTATCCATGGGTATAAGGATCCTCTAGATAGGGCCTAGGGAACTATATCCTGAGCAGGAGGCAATTCATTTTCTTATGTGTTCTTTTCAATAGCCTTGCTCCCTAGTAAAATGCAAAATTACTCTGTAAGAATTAATGTCTCCAAATAATGTAAATGATACTTTAAATTGGCTTTTTCACCATCTCTAACTTCTTCCTCAAATAGGTAAGCTCTTAGTTTTCCAATCCATAAAGACTGTTCTGCTCCTGAGGCTCCAAACACAGCACGCAGAATGACAGAAGATGTTATTTTCTGATCAGTAAAATGTTTAGAGAAAGAGCTTTCCTTATTTTCCTTCTTCTTTAAATACCAGTCAGCTTTCTTTTCTGTAGATCAAAGCTTTTGTGGCTTTGTTTGTTTGTTTGTGCTTTTGTTTCTTAGGGTCAGAAATTATTTAGAACACAATGAAGAAAAAGAAATCACCTTTTCTTTCCCTTTTGCTTTTTAAATGAAACTACTAAAAACATTTTCAGCTCCAAAATTATCACCCAAACTCAAATCACCCACAAAAAATGAGGTGGGGAGAAAGAGAGAGAAAAAAAAAAAGCCCCTAGAAGCACTTTCGTAGGACTGGTGTGTGTGTAGCAGATTTGGGGTTTTTTTTATTACTGGGGAATTATTGTATCTGCGAGCCAAAACAACAGCATTCCCTGATGCCAACTCCAGCTGTTCCTCCCTTGTAAAATTTATGAGCTGTTTTCAAGAGCTTGAATAGATCTTGTGATGGAACTTCAGTGTAGCCACGAAGATAGTTTTAATTGCTGTGATGTTGTCAGGTTTTCCTGCCACGCAGAGCGTGCTGTTAGTTGGCTGATTAGAAAGCATACTCCTTGAGATGCCAATCTGCTGGGTCACTGAGCTAAAGTGAAAAGTCCAGCCAGACTTCAGATCTACTCCAAATCCTTGCTAGGGACTCCAGAACTGGATGCAGTACTCCAGGTGAGGTCTCACGAGAGTGGAGTAGAGGGGGAGAATCATTTCCCTCGACCTGCTGGCCACGCTTCTCTTGATGCAGCCCAGGATATGATTGGCCCTCTGGGCTGCGAGAGCACACTGATGGCTCATGTTGCGCTTCTCATCCACCAGCATTCCCAAGTCCTTTTCTTCCAGGCTGCTCTCAAGCCAGTCACTGCCCAGCCTATATTGGTGCTTGGGATTGCTCCGACCCAGATGGAGGAAACTAGTGGTCAATTCAGGAAACTAGTGGTCAATTAAATGTTTCAAGCCTATTGCTTTTTAATGCATTGCACAAAATTTCTCTTGGTGAACTGATTTTAAAGATCTATAGTAACATTTGTGCCAGGGAAGAGTTCAGTCTGTGGGGACAGACACTCCACCAGAGCACAGAAGTGTTTCCAGGCAGGGCTGGCTGTAAACATTGCAGTGTGCTTTTCTTCTGCCTCCCAGGGCATGAGGAGCATGTTAGAGCAAGGCAGCCCTTTTAGTCTGTATCTTTTACATCTGTGGGTCTGAGTAGATTGGAACTTTTCTTCTTCAACATTTTAACAATTTAGTAGTTAAATAAAATAGATCATGTGCAATGGGGAGGGATTAAAGGAGTTAATGGCTATATTTGCTTTCAGAGGCTTGTGTGCCTTCCATCAAAATAAATTAGTCTCTTAGGCTTCTGAGGAGCATATTAGACCTAACGTCTTCTTAATATATTCTAAAGCTGTGTGTCTGAGAGAACTGAATTAAAGGATTTTAAATTTCTAATTACTTCAGATGTAATTAATTTCTTTTTTTTTTTTTTTAAATAAAGTTGGATGGGAAAATGCGGTTTAAAAAGGAAGCAGAGAGAATGTGAAGGGGAATAACTGTTATCCTGTGAGAGCTGCTGCAAAGCACCTAATGAATGATTTTATTTTGTGCATGGCAGTTAGTTGTAGCAGGACTTTACAGATACCAAGTCAACGCTTCATTTTTGTTTGAGAAACATCTGCCCTTTTGCTCTGATGAGCTTTGTAGCATCCTTAGGACTAGCACCATGTGTTAGAATGTGCTGCAACATCGCAGCAGATACTTGGAGACCTTCATTCCAGGTGCAAGCCTGCCCACAAGGATGTCCTCAGCCCCACTGGATCTGCAGGGAGGTGAAACTCTGCAGCAGAAATAACTCAGGACAGTGCAACTAACCCCAGAAAGAATTATTCTGAGTCACTCTCTCTGTAAGTTTATAGCTTGTGACATCTGACTGCAGTTTTGTAGCAGTCCCTGAGATTTATCAGCAGTACCTGATCTCCCCATTATATCTTGCAGTAAATTTAGAGAATTCACAGCTTCTGACTTCTGTCTGCATTGCTGGCACCAAATGTCCATTTTACTGATTTTCCTGGAGATGCATTTAACTATGCAGATTGGTGATGAACCCACCCAACAATCACCTTTGCTTTGACCAATTAAGAGCATGCCAAAACTAATGATTATCAATTTTGTAAGAAGAGGTGCTGTGTTGCCTTCAAATAGCCTCAAAACACTGTCAAGATTATCTCTGGGTTGCACAGCAGCTTGGTGCTGAGTAAGGGCTAGAAACTATTTGATGCTGCACTCTGATGCCGCAGTATATTGCAGATCTGTGTACTAGGATGTCTTCTACTTCTCAGTGCTATGTTTTCAGAAAAAGGAAACTGAAAGAAACTTGATGATGGGGACAAGGAATTCCACTATTTTACAGCAGTAGCTTGACATAAAAACAAAGTCTACTTGTAAAGTTTTCAACCTCGGTATGTGAAAAGAATGTGCTCGAATTAAGCCATGGGCTGTAAAGGCTAATTTCTTGCTCTCCCGTTTTTACGCCAGGAGAATTAACTGTACTCAATTAGCCCAAAAGTGGAGCTTGACAGAATCAGATTTGCAGCACAGTCTTTCCTATCCTCCAGAAGAAAAAAAGCCTCTTTCTTCCCTTGGCTCTGGATGCACAGAAAAATCCACGCTATCTTGCCTGATCACAGAAGAGATTCTCTTACAAACCCGGGTCCTTTTCATCAGCATCTTCTCACATGGTTAGCCCCATCTGTTGAATTGAGAGCATCACTTTCAAGTATAAGACAAATAAACCTGAAGTATTGACAGTACCTTCCAGGCTAAGATCTACCTGAGGTAACCTCAGACCTCTCTGCATGTTGAGCTCAGATGGCTTGTTTAAGCCTTTGAGCCTTCTGCTGGAGGATGCTCGTGAAGAAAGGCACCTTCCCACACCCTGCTCGCACACATCAGTAAGACAGGATTGCAGTCAGTCATTCTTCAAGAAGTTCTTTATCAGTATATTGCTTTGGTGTGGGAATTAAGAGCTGTTAATTGAATTCCTGCTCACCATTTTTCTTTTCTCTTTAGTGGTGTTCTTCAAATAAAAATTTCATCCCTTGAGCTTACCTTTTATACATATGCACTGTAAAAGGGATCTTGAGGAATTAGTTGCTGAGACTGACAAGCATATAAGAAGCATACATGAAGTGTGCTTTTTAGTTTGTTGGTTTTGGTTGTTTGTGTGGCTTCAAATTTCTTTAAATTTCACAGGATGGCAAAAGTGCATCGTAAGACCAGGGTGAATTCCTTGCAAGTTCTAAACTCTAAAGACTTTCCCAGTGAAGGAAACCTAACTGTGATACTGATATGGACAAAATAACTTATTTCCTAATTACTTATTTCCAAGCTAAATGATAGTTTGCAGCCAGCTTTTCCTGTTAGCTGGTTTGATGGTTTTAATTTGGCTAACGGGTTTGCTTACCCTGGCATTCAGCTAGATCCATATATACAGAGCCTAAATATCAGGAGTGACAGTATATTTAAGACTCACTCTTTGGGAGGTAATTTTTCTGAAAGTATTCTGCTGCATGGAATTGGAGATTTCTAACTGGAATTCTCTATATATGTATTTTTAAATCTACCCAATTCAGTTTTCCTTGCTAGAGACTTTTCTCCTTTCAAATTACCTTGTTTTTATTCGTGTTTATGCTGCTGTCCACAACTGCTGGGAACAAGTTATTTGGAAACTACAAGTCACTGGAATAAAATGAGGTTAATCTCCAGTGTTTTTCTATAGCTCAGTGTAAATGGCAGTGTTTATAACCTGCTTCCAGAAAAACAGAGTTAAAGCTTTAAAGGAGCGAGGATGAAAGTACAAAATACAAACCTAATATATGTTGTACAAGGCGCTTTTTTCCTTTTTTTTCTCTTCCCCCCCCCTTTGCAATGTAGTCTTAGCCCACTACAGCAAACTAGCAAAAAGGAAAATGTTCATTTAACAACTTTCCTGGCACCACAAATCTGTATTTGAAAGCATTTCCTTGTGCAGTACGAAGCAGTGAAATAATTGTCAGAGCTGTTTAAGTCAGTATGTCCTTAGCTGGGATGAATAATGATTCCTTCTGAGAGGAACTGTGCTGGCGGACTGCGAACCTGGCCAGGAGGTCCTGGTACTTCTGCTCATGTAAAGTATAAACTTATCTATGGATAAGAAATTGCTTTGTCCATGTAAAGGACCTGGAATTTGCTATGTTCTTACATAGCCTGGTGCTGCAGTGCTGTGCTCTGTAAAGCATTGATTTTACAGCATATTTGGAAGGTGTGGAAGTAATTTGCTTCTTACAGAGGGGAATGGAGGCACAAAGATTAAATCCTGGGGAAAGTGTGGTCAGCATCACAAACAGCATTGCAGACACTAATTTTCTGGTGCCTTCTCATCTGTTTTTCTGTCCCCTGAGGTGGTCCTGGAGCCTCTGGTTTCATAAGCAGGCAGAGGGAGGTTCCTCAGAGCAGGATCCTGATGAACCAGAGGGGCACTTGAGTGATTCCTTACAAAGCATTGACACCAGGGGGTTTAGGTTCAGGTCCCCTCCCGGAGCAAGAGTAAAGGTGATCCCAAGACTCCTATGTCCTGGTGCACATCATGTGAGCAGAGACAGCAGCGGTTTGTGACACCTCAGATGTGACTGTGTACCAAAATACCTGCCAGCTTGAGTCTTGGCACTGAGGCTGGCAGAGGCAATTGGAGTTTGTTGATTCTTAAATACCATCAGCATAATAGAGAAAAGAAGTTGTGCAGGGCTATCGGGGCTGAATAATGCTTGAATAATTGTGCCCAGAGACCGAACCTGGGGCACCTGGGAAGCATTACTGATGGAAGATGGGAAGCGGTCTCTAATGCTTGCTGCTGGTCATTTGTGTTTCCCCTTTGATCTCGTTGTTTGTTCAGAGTGAGCATTATTTTCTCAGAAAAACAATACAAACTAAAGCTAAAAGACACATCTTAGGAAAAAAGCCTTGGTTACTGACAGATTAGTCCTTGTGAGGCAAAAAATCAACGTATTTTTAACCTGGGCCATAGCAAAAGCTCAAATGTAATCATTGGTACCTGTCACTATGTCCCACTGTCATGTAGAGGTCAGTTGGCCTTACTTGAATATATATATATATATATCTGTATGAAATGTCTCTTTAGTTTTAACATAAAAAAAACCCCAAACCAAACAATCCGAAGTACTTATTTTTTTAAATACTTGATCTATGATGGATTAATTAAGATGACAGTGAAGAATTAGGAACATCACTTGTATAAAAGAAGGTAAAATTTCCTCTGTCATTTGTGATTCAGAAATAGAAATGAAATGAAATCAAGTTGCTGGAACCCCAGTTTAGGGCTGTCATGTGATTTTTGCCATGATACTTGCCTGCTGGGAGGGGTCGGTCATTCCAATCATGTACATGAAATTAAAGTTAACTGTGTAACGTGGCTGAAAAGAGGAGGCTGCACAAAGGCTGGAGAGACTACTATGAAAGGGTTCTTCTGGAGCTACCAGGCAGGGGTTTTTTGAACTATCACAACAGGGTGGTTCTGTGAATCAAGGAAGCAGATGAATTCTGCGCGGGACTCAAGAAATATAAGAAAAACTCAGGGGCAATGCAGAAAAGCTGTAAGCACTCTAGTTTATTAAGTCTCAGAGAACTATACTGCAGTCAAAGAGAAGCTGCTGACTGTGCATTTTACCTTGCAAACCTGAAAGTGAGCCAATTACCAAGTGCCTGAAATAACCAGGAGGAAAGGAGACTTGATGGAGGGATAGCTCCTCCAAGAGTCAGTGTGTGTCACATCCTGAAGTGAAGGTGTTAATGTTCCACTTTGGTGCCAGACTTTCAAGTACTTGATTAAGCTCAATGATGAGCCTGTATGAATGAGGTGTAAATGGACTAGTTTGAAATATGGGGAGCCACATGAAGGCTTTTTTTTTTTTTTCTCTAAAAAAATGGGTGAGTCCTGGATTCTGCTATGCTTCAAGTAAAGCATCAGATGTCAGAATCTGCCCATCAGAGGATTTTCTGTAGTCAGCCACTCCTTAAATTTGGTTTTTGAATAGTACAAAGTTCCTGTTATGTTGTAGGAGGAATCAAGAGTATTACTAATACCTGCTGCAAAAAATAGTTCTGTGTTCTGAATATTTTGGTAGTTTTAATTTCTTTTGGAAACATACTAGCTATAGCTGAATACATGAGACTACTTAATTGCACTGGCAGTCTTCTGATTAATTATTAGTGTGAACTGGAATATTTAGTATCATTTTGTGTAATACTGAATTATATTGGTAACATTATTAACATTCTGAGAGTTGCTCAAAGACCTATATGCAAAGTTTTTATCCTCTTTAGAAAAAGGGCAATTAATTTTCTTTGTGCTCAATGAAGTAAGGACATCTGCAAATTATAGTTCTGGCTTATAATTACATGTTTGGAGTAGCACAGCGAATGCTAGTAGAAATATAAACTATGTGTAGTGATAAATATATCATCCAAATCCTGCAAAGTGAAGGAACTTTCTTTATTGCTATTTTAATTGTGATTTCTGTTGGGCTCAGCTGGCTATGGCCCTGATTTATGACTGCATCCCAGGGATCAAATCTCGCTGTCGCTGGTGAGGTCGGGTGCCACAAACACCAAACTGGCCATGAAACAGGATGTGTGCCTTGCTCTTAGGTGTTGTGCAAAGATTAAAAATGAATAATTTTTTTATATTTATATACTGGTTAATAATGAAAATATTAAGTTAAATCTGCAAAGAAAGCATGAGTTAAAAGACAAAATTTTGATGTTATTTTGTTTATTATTCAATAGAATGTACTACATGGAAATAGAGGTATTTTTCTCTTTTCCACATTAGGTTCTCATACAGCAACATCCAGCTGTTAGTCTTTCTGCATGAAAAAGCCAGACTTGATTTTTAGTTTGGATGACTCCGCTTCTATTGCCCAGAAACAGTTATTACCAAAATGTTTCTTGTTCCATGTACATCCTTCAAAACCCAAATTATGAGTATTATTGCAACATCTGTGATAGTTTTTAGGGGTTATGGTGTTTTGTAAGCTTCAGTGTTTCCTGTTGCAATTTTGACTGTGAAACAGATTTCAATAGGAATTTAAAATAGATTTTGATAGACTTATATCACTCCGTAACATTAAAATCCCTATGGAAGATTTTTAAGGGGAAATATAATTGTAAAATAGTTGAAAACTGAAAGTACAATTAAAACTCTTCAGGTTTTATTGAACTGGACAAATTCAAAGTGCTCTTGTCGTACTGTCTGCATATAGGGATGCTCTGTGTTGGTTTTGCCAGCAGAACTGTGAGAATATGGGGTGGGGTGTATGTATGTGTTTGTGTGCAAGGATTTGGCAATATTAAAAAGCAAGCCTATTTTTGAACTTGGCTATTTTGAACTCAAAGCACAAAGGTTTTGAAACTTGGCTTCCCTTGAATTATTTATAATACAGAACTGCTAGTGTCCTTCAGAAGTAAGTGATAAGCCAGAACAAAAATGAATGTGGTATCGCCTTGTCTGCACATCTGCATTTCTAAAGATGAGGCAGAATTGTGACAACAGACTAAAGATTGTTTCATTCTTTGAAAATTCCTGCTTCTCATCTACATGACATTTCTGGAGCTGGTATCCATGGTAGTTCATGGGGGGTGATTTAAGAGCTTGGCCTGACAACATCTCGGAGAGTTTTTAGTCTAGTATACTTAACATTACTTTGCGAGTTCATTTGCAGATGGAAACTGTTGTAAGCAGTGTGTGTAAATTATTTTTTTTTCACTCTAGTGAGCATAGCATCTCCATTTTTAAGTGTAGTGGAGAATCCCTATGGATTTGGTTCCATTTCTCTAACAAGCCTGAAATCCAACTGCTTCTGGATGCACTTGAATATTTTTGCAGCTTAGAATAAAAAATGAATGAGGTTTAGTTGACCTGTAATAGCTAAGGATGGTGATTTAAACTTTTAATGATCTTTCAGTTATTGGAGGACTAGTTGATAGCATTGATGATGCAGTTGCTAATAATATTTAAAGTTCTGAGCATCTTCAAAGTCATGTCTCCTAAATCTTATGAGAGGGGGGAGAATATCATACAGGACAAATACTTCCTATGGTATTTGAATTTTAGATACCTTTTGGAGCTAAGAGCCACCAGTGTGAGCCAAATCTGAGAACTGTGATTTCAGTAAGCCATTATTTCCCCAAGACCGTTTTCTCTTAAAAAAAAGATTTATTTGTCCTCTGCTTGAAATTTTCCCGAGTTTCTGTGCCATTCTACCACATTTTTGAGAGAATCCTTAACAATATTTTGGGTTGTTCAATGGGTCTGTGTTGCTGTGAAGTTATATTTATTCTCTATTTGAGTTTTCATTAGGTACAGGAAATACAAGTTGTTTCTTTCCATTATTATTCTCTCAGCCACAGGTTTATTGCTTCACCTCCCCTTTCTTCAATTCCAGCCTCTCTTAGGAACTGGTCTTAAGATTTAGCAGCCTGAGGGAAATAAATAAGTAAATGTCCTAACTGAGCTTGTGAACTTCATTACTTGATATAAAACCTACTTTAAAGAAAATTTGTGATCTCTACATGATTATTACATTTGGTACTTTTAACATACATTAAATATTTTAAAATTAAGAGTTGTTGTAACCTTTTGGCAGGGTTGTATTACGGTATAAACTTGATTGACAACTTAATAGTGAAATTCTTAGACACAATAGAAGTAAGAGTATTTCAAGAATGCAGCAGATCATAGTACCTTGGCTTTTATAATTCTTTGATATTGTTTTGATGTACTTGGGATTTGCTCCAGGTGGGTTGTATACCTTACGGTGTATTTATATATTGTGAAATAAATTTTCTTGAGCAACATACAGTTGGAAGCCCAATAACCTTCTTCGGTTTTAACTATTCCATCAAATTGAGGGAGACAAAGATTTGTCTTCTAAGCAAAGAATTCAATACTCTATCATTTTTTTTCTCTCGCCTTTACCATAGAAATGTTTCTGTCTTCTCTGTTTTCGTAGTCTGTCACCTGAAGTTCCTGAGGTGAAGCTGTCTGTTGTACTCACTTAATGTCGACACAGCATAAACTATAAATCTGAACTGAATTTTCCCCTTGCAGAAGCTGATGGACTAGATTTTGAGTTCAATGCCTTAACTGTTAGTTAAAAATAGATTAATTCATTTTTGAGTTTACAGCTATGGCACTGAGTTTAAAAAAAAAAAAAAAGTTTCTTTTGGAAGCTGATAGGTCCTGGAAGTGAATCACAGGATGGTTGAAGTTGGCAGGGTCCTTGTGCAACCCTCCCCTGGCCCACTGGCAGTGTTCTGCCTAATGCAGCCCAGGATGCTGCTGGCCTTCTTTACCATGTTGCTGGCTGCTGGGCACCTTGGTGACCACCAGGATTCTGAGGTCTTCTCTTGTGGCAGGTCATAAGGATTTTCTCAATGACTTTGTTAAGACCGTATGTCAGAGCATGCCCAGTGGCCTGTTCACTCTAGTCAAAGCAAGAACAGCCCAATATACTGGAATGGCAGGGACTACAGGTAGAGTCAAGTTGTAGGAAATGACAATTTTAAGAAATAAGCCTTGTAGTGGTCTTGGAGTTCTCTGGAGCCAGCCATCAGAAATAGATGAGGATTGTTTGTGCAGTTCATGTGCAGAATGCTTTAGGAATTGCCCAGTTTGGTGAAGCTAAGAGAATAAAGGCTGCAAAGAGGATTGGCTTTGTGAAGGTGATTCTTGTTGTGGTTATAAGATGTGATGAGCTAGTAAGTAATCTAAATGCATACTAGATGACACCTCACGTGGCTTGGTAACATTTTATCTTTTTATTAAATTATTCAAATGGCATTGCTTGTACAGATTAGCAGATGTCATAAACCCACCTAGTTGCTGGAAACAAGCTGGTTTTTTTTTCAAAGTTTATTGAACTGTAAAACATTACATAGATGTAATTGATTAATCTAAAGATTGTTTGCTGTATTTTGATGTGTGTTCTGTCATTTAATTTTTACATTTACTTTTAAAGTATTGTGCTATAAAAGAAATCTCACTGTAGTGAATAAATCATTGATTTCTAAGCCATGCAGATTTTCTTGGCTTCTGAAAACAGCGTTTTTCTTTAGTGGATTTTCATTGATTCTTTTAATTTTTTTAGTAGTTATTTATGTTATTATAATACGTTGCATAGTACAAAGCACTTGCAACTTTAAAAGTATCCTTGTCTTCCCTGGAAGAGTTTCTTTATATAAATCCAAACTAAATTTTTAGTCACAAAAAGAATTTAACTATCAGCCTGCCTGAAAAATAAAGAATATTTTAGAAAAGCTGCAAGGAAAATGTCCAAATGCTTTTCTTGACTATTTTAGAAATAATGTTGATACGCTGTTGTGTTTCAAGAGCATCCATGTCAGTTGCAGCATCTCCAGTGGCTTTCAGGAAAGGCTTTTGACCCAAGTTTGCTGCATTTCTGTGCCAGTAAGTCTGCACAAGGGTTCTCACACAGAGCAGCCAAGACCCTTTGCTTTGGGGGCATGATGAGGCCGTGGCAGTCTTGCAAAGCTCCCTGAGCATCTTTCTGTTCTGAGTCCTGAGGAATGGTCCAGTCCGTTCCAGAGGTCCAGAGCCTCTCCTCTTTAGGTCTTCTTGTCTCACTAGCAGGACTCACGGAGATGTATCCTGGAGCATGTGGGGCTCCTGCACTTACCTGGTGCCTCAGAGTTATGGCTTGATGAATTTTTTTTATTTGGATCAGTAAAAGTCTGAGCAGAAAGTTGAGGAAACTGTCTTCTGTAGCACAAATTCTCCTTATTCACCACTAGCTAGGGATTACATATCCCTTGGTGCATTCAATTTTGCACTGAATTCAGGTGGATGCTTTATTCCTATTAACCTGTAATTTGTCTAAAATAATTCCTAATGCTATCCAAATGTACAATTTTATTTAGTACTAATTAAAATACTAATTAAAAGCTGATCGCTATGCTGCAAAAATGTGTATTTATCACTTGTGGACTTAACGGAATAATAAGTCCCTGTTTTTACCACTTAGTATTAATATTACTCCACAGACAATTTAGACATCTGTGCATTGTGAAGCCATTCAAAACTGCTCTACTAGACTGACTTATTAAAAACATGTTATCTAATTAAACAGCTCATTGCTCTAAGCAAACCAGATGGCGTAGCACAGAACTAGGAAAAAAAAAACCAATGAAAGATGAATTTATAGGGCAGAGTTGGTTGTTTTATTACAAGACATCTTTGGCAGGAAGAAAGCCTAGCTTTTATTTTTGGTTAATTAGAATATTAATAATTTTGTTGCAATGGCTTATCTGCTGCTTTGGTGAGTAGATGCGGAAGATCTCTTGAGTCTGCAGGAATTGGAAAGCTTACAAGCATCTTGGAAAATAAATGTTTATTTGGGCTTTAGTACATTCCGTCCGTGCCTTCCCCAGCCATTACAGACCTGTTAGAAGATGGTGAATGACCATGGCCCCGTTCTTAGGAACTGTTATGTCCGTATTGGAATTTCCCAGCCTGGTGTTGGTGTGATAAATGGGGATTTGCCTGTGACTGGAGTTGCACGTAGGCAGTATATAGGGATAGAAAGTGTAATCCTTGAAGAAATAATCGGAGCTTAACAGGAATTTGTCCAGTAAATGAGGAGATTGTGAAGGTGCTGAAGACTGTGAAGCAGCATCTAAATGCTGAAAAAGATAGAATAGATATTTGGATTACTTGGAGGTTATTGGAGTCTGCACTAAGAATGAATTTGTGGGCATCTCTACATGATATAAGCAACACGAGTTACAGTGACATTTAGACCATAGTGCTTTAACATGTTGGAGGTTGTGCAGGCTCTGTTAATGTACAGATTCACCTGAAGCTATGATATCTTCCAAAAGTACTGCCTATTACCACGGTAAAAATCACTGTGGACTGACTAAAAGACCTTGAAGGGGTAGGACTCATCTTCTCTAGGGAAAATAGTGTTCACTGCAGTATCATCTACAAATTTTATCTTTATTTTGTAAACCTGTGTACATACTTGTGAGCAGTTTGGAGATTTTGAGAGAAATCTATCCACATAACTCATGGTGACTGATGTATGATGCCTGTGTAATCGTAGTAGGTTGTTAGTCATGAGCAATGACAAAATCATGTGTGCATTCACAGTGGGCATTTTTAGTAAACTAAATCCATTTATCCACTGAGCCTTCCAGGAAGTGTGTCTGTGACCTGAGGACTGTGCTTCACATTTGTTTTGTTGTTGAGTTTGGTTCCCCCCCCACCAAATAACTGATTTATCCTGCTTCTGTTCTATTTGGAAATATTTCTCTTGAAACTTTTTGTACTGCTAGTAATAACGCTTCTGGTTTCTTTTTCCCTCAATCTATTGATGTACAGACAAATGATTGTTAAAGCTAATAATTGTCTGAGTTTACCTCTACACAGGAAAGCATTACTCTTAACAACACATACTTACATCTGTTTGCAATACCTCTGATTAATTAGAGAATTTTGAAGTAAGTTTTTGTTACATTCTTTGTGTGTGGGTAGTCCCTCCTGGCTTTGTGTTATGGGAAGAGACTAGACCAGCTGTATTGAATGGCTGCTGGTCTTTGTAATCCTTTACCATTTGCTCGTGGGCTGTGTGAGTTAACAATTGGAAGTTGCTTCTTTAGGAAGAAAAAACTGCTGTCATGAAAAATCTGAGTTTGAAATATTAACTAGAGGTGAAGGTTGTCCATGGAAATAACAATTAGCCTGGAATCCTGCCAGCATGCATCTCCCAGGGTCTGACCCAGCTACTATTGACTGGAGAAACATAGAGAAGCAAAAAATAATTTTTATTATGTTTTTTTAAAAGTTTATCAGTGCTTTAGTGAGCCATCTCATAGTGCTTTTCTAGAAGGAGAAAGGCAATTATTACTCTCTTGAGCTGTTCAGCATTGTGGCGGTTGATAGGAAGTAGGGGAGATTAAAATGCCCTTCCTGTGCTGGAACCTGCACAGACATCTGTGGTTGTACACATCCATATCCCTTCAAATTGATTCTGTCTGCCTCTAAAAATACTATCATGTACTGTATTTGTCTTGCAGAAATGAAATTTTCTCTAATGTCCAACATAATGAAAAATTGGATTAAATATCTTACGATGGATTTGTCTTTCAAATGTTTTGTCATCATTTTCTATTATAATGACTAGTAACATCAGGCAGAGACATTACCTTCATCATTTATCTCTCTTTTCCCCCTTCCTTTCGGCTTCCATTTCTGTCACCATTTGATAAACATACCCACACTCATTACTGGAGCTTTGAAATGAGCAAGTGAGTATAAATTTCGAGTCTAGCTCTTCCAGAGTGTGGTAGTTGAGCGTTCTTCACTGGGCTCTTCCCTTTGGCTGAGATTTTAGTTTGTTTAAGTTAAAAGTCCTGAAGGAAGAGGGCCAAATTGGATTCCATGTTTCCTGGATGTCTGCCAGGAATATAGTCATTATAGCATCATAATTTCAGTGCAAAGGAGCATATTTTCTACTTTCTATAGGAACTGCATTGAAAGAATCAAGACTGTGCTCATCTTGTCCCATTTATACCCATGTTTCACTCATACTTTCTCAAAACAAAATAATCAGAAAGCTGGCTTGATAAGTGCCGCTGACTGCCTAGGTGCATCCAATTTGAAGAAAAAAATGTCTGTATTATGATAAAATGAACAAGGATGTAACTTTTCTTAAGCAAGTGTGGTTCAAAGTTGGCATCAGAAAGTGGCCCAGGGCTTCAGGTGCCTGTGGTGTTAAAATTCCCTTTGTAAACCCTGTCTCTTGCCTCTCGGGTACCCATACAGAGCTCCGCTCCTGACTTCCTCCCAGGGCTGCTTTGACAACTTAAAGATGCAGCGCTGAGCCACTAACAAAGGTATACTTCACCTTTCACTGAAAGCTAATTTCTGTGCAGCTGCTTCCAGTGGGGTTTTGTCTGAATATTTGGGAATATAAGTACCGGTTTTACATTTCCTTGCAGGCTTACACCTTGGGCTATGCTGTTGTCTACAGATGTTAGCCCTTGGACATGTTAGTTTAAAAGCATCAAGGGAAAAACCTGAGGAGCTCAAGTTTTAATGCTGATAATTTGGGAATCGGTAGTGTGGTGGGGATAACTGTGTTATTGTAGCTGCAGGTTACTGGTGTTGATAGGTGCTGTGCTTCCCTTTAGAAACCTTCCGAGTGGACTAGCTTTGGAATCTGGACTGGGGGAATCCAAAATGTTAATGAGTGTTGTTATTCTATATTTAACCCATGTTTTTGCCTGGGATAATTAGAGGTTGGTGCTGTTTGTTGTTTTTGTTTTGTGGAAGTGATTACTTTAAACAACTATTTTTCATTCCTGCACCCTAGAATAGAAAGGAAACTAACATTCTCTCCACCTTCCAGAATAACCCTGTCCTCCTTCTGAAGCTTTGAGGATTGTGTTAGCCAACCTTAATGGGTATAAGTTGTTTTTAATATCTAGTAGTACGTATTTGCAAACTGTGATGTGTCTACAGATGGATACTCACCCACAGTGCTGTTGATGTATAGTATCTGTATAAATATGTACATGTTTATACCTACTGTGACACAGTGAATCTGTGCAACATGAATCTGTGTGTGTCTGAATATGTACACACATTCATCACTGGAACAGGTTGCCAGAGCAGTTGTGAATGACCCATCCCTGGAAATGTTCAAGGATCGGTTGGATGAGGCTTTGAGCAACCTGGTCTAGTGGAAAGTGTCCCTGCCCATGGCAGGGGGGCTGGAAACAGGATGATCTTTGAGGTCCCTTCCAACCCCAACCATTCTGAGATTCGATGATCCCTGTTCATGAAATTCAGTATGAAGTCCTGATTCATTTTACAAAATGTCCTTCCAAAATATGAAGTTCTGTTGAATGATTCATAATTTTCTGAAAAAATATGGAAGCTCAGCTGCTAATTGCTTCAAAAAGTTAACAAGTGATTAATGATCAGTGTTGTGGACCCCTCTATTTTTGGACCTTTTGAAATTATTGCAGTCGAAAGGAAATGAACAGTATTTCTAGAAGCTTATGTGTGTAAAAAATATTCTATAAAGTTTCATGAAGTAGATTATTATGCTTTTAAGATATGATTTGTGCCTTTTTATTTATTTATTTTATCCCTTAACTTCCAAGAAACCTTTCTTCAAACTCAGCAGTTGGTAACATTTAATTTTGTGTCATTTTATGTCTTTAGAGATGTGTTGACATTTCTGCTTTTCAGAGTAGCATTTTTACTTTCTGTCATCAGCTTGGATGTTATAAAATGCCATATTAACCTTTCTAACACAGTTAGGTGTTACACAGAAGATACTTATTATGGAATATTATGCTGTTCAATAAATAAGTAGTATGAAAAAATTGAACACCAAAACTCAATCAAGACAATCATGGATATGTATATGTATTAATAGTTTTGAGGTACAGCACGTAATTATTTAAACAAACTTGGTATTTCCTTCAAGACAAAACCAGTGACATGCCCAAATGTTGAACTGAACAGGCAGTGTTCACTGCTCTTCACTTCTCGTGGTTTTGTACATGTCTTGGTGTTGGGTTGGAAAGAGCCAGGCAACACCTAAAAGGATAGTGGTGGGGGGAGAAGAAAAATGTTCGTGTGCAAGACTTCTCAGCAAGCACTAAATCATGACAGATGGTTCGGATGTGTGTGAGCGGTGTTCTGCTTCAACATCAGCAAGGTAATAGACTTAATTAAGGGCAAAATCCATCCTAACATGTCAGTAGTTGTGTGTTGAATCTGATAACCACAGAATGTTCAATTTTGGCATTACTTCATGTACTTCTATAGTTATTTAAAAGTTAGTACCAGAAATTGTCAAAGTATATTCAGTCTTTGCATAATCCAAATGTATTACATGGTGTAAGTCCATATTTAAATATGAGAAATGGTTCCAGCTTTATAGCAGCATGTGCCAAAGCAATGAAATGTATCCAGAGTTGTATCCACATGGAGGTTTAAACATTGAAGTGTTTAAATGTTGAAATTCCAGGTCAGGTCCCAAAAGCAGCACTCTTGCATCAATATAGTGCTGCCTTTCAGCTGCAAATCTTCTAAGCAGAGGTTACAAGCTCAGGCACCGAGTCTCTTGCAGCAGGCTCCACTGTGTTGAGTTTCAAAGTCAACTTGTGTGACTTCAGGGCATCTGGAAATTGCTGATGGACATTCAGAGGAGGCTTACGCTGCTGTTGTCTTTCAGTCTGTATATCAGGTCTTTTAAAGTTTCTGCACTTTTAATTTGTTGCAGACAGTTTAGAATGCTAATGACACTATCTGGGGGTGATCTGTGACTTCTTCACGTGTGCTTCTAATTGTAACTGTGATTCATAAAATCCAACCACTACATGGGCATTTAATTCAGAAGGCAGCTAATGTTCTAATACATCTGGAGAATCAAAGTTCAGTAATCAACCTTTATTTCCTTAATTGCATGACAAAAATATATTTAGAGACAAGAGGGAAACAGACTAGTAGAGCCACAGTATTTCTTATGCTGAAAACAGCAAAAGTAAATTAGAAAGATTTAGTCTAAACTGAAGACATAGCTGAAAAATATTTGGCAAACAATATGTAAAGTAGGTGAAATATGGGATAAATGTGATTTTTAAAATAGATATTTATGCATTTTGCTAAGTTAATGTTTCTGAACCCTGTGGTTCTTTTGTCACATCATATTAAGATAAGGTGAACATACAATCTAATTCTTACATTGAAACTACCCATCTGCATCTTCATTCCTGCTTAAGTTAGCAGAACTATAAATTTCTCTCCAAATTCCAGTGGTCAGGAAGAAGCCTGGCAAAATGTGCAACTTTCACATTTATTGAAATTAAATCCTATTCTTTGTCACCTCAAGGTCAAAAGGAGCCTACTAAATAAGTTGATTTCAGTATTGCTTAGGGACACAGTTTAGCAGAGAACTTGCAGAGTAGGGTTAGTGGTTGGACTCAATGAGCTTGAAGGTCCTTTCCAACGTAGATGATTCTATGATTCTAACGCAATAAAATAATTTAAGTCTTTGCATCCTGTTTCTTTTTCTCCTCAGTGAAGGTACCGAGATCCCCTTTTCCACCTTTGTCCTGTTTCTTGATGCTATTATTATGTAGCTCAGCAGCATTTGCCTGCTCTTGTTTTCTGTGGGATACAATTATCTCTTCTCTGAAGATAATATCTACAATCGTCTATTGCAGTTTAGAAAATATTTTGCCAGGATGTAATATCTTTTGAAGAGCATGCTGGAGAAAACGGATTACTGAGATACTCAATATAAAAACTCTGCTCTGACATCTAGAAATGGGCCCTAGTTTTTGTAATAATAGGTCTGACTGCAGGCTACATACTAAACTTTATTTCCAGATCCCAGGTGGTTCTGAAAGCAAATGTCAGAGCCTTATTAAATGAGTTAACATTATTGTTAGTCAGGAAAAGTCAAGTGGGGATTTTTTCATTTGTTAGGGTTGGGTTTTTTTAAATAATTTCTCACACCCCCCCCCTCCCCCCATGTTTGGTTTCCCGGTCTGAACAGGTTGGCTTCCTCATGGAAATTTTGCCCTCGTTCAGTCTTAGTCTTCATCTTGATTACAAGGGTGAAATGCAGTAAAAGTTGTCCTGGTTTTGGTGTAATACAGTTTAAGAGAACCTGGCTTGGAGATTGCTTCAGAGAGTCCATTAAATAATCCAGCTAATTTCTGCACATGCTTCATGATACTATGTCTGAATCATAACTTTAAATTTTGGGAGCATCTGATTTATTTTGAGATTAGTTTTCTTTCAGGAAATAAAGTATTCACAGCCTTCCGTTTAGAGTGGGGAAAAAAAATAATCTGATACATGGTTTTCAGCCACAAATAGTCATATTTCTTATGTTTGTGGTCACAGTTTTCCTTTTATTGTGACATAGGGCAAATGTAATCCCAACCAAGGGATGTTAATGGTGTCAGAGGAGAGCAAGGGTGAACAAAAGGGGAGTGAATTTAGAGGAAATTCTGCTTGAGAAGGATAAGCAGCAGCATATGAAGGAGAGAATTCCTTGGACGCTAAAATATGCTGAGAGCAATTGTAAATGCTCTCTGAATGTTAGTGGCTTTGGGGTGGTTCATGTTTACTGTAATAAATGCTTCCCCACATCACATCTTGGCTGGCTAATCAAAGAGGCTTTGTTTGGCTGGATGTAAACCCCTGAATTTATGTGAATTCTCTTTCTACTGATGGGCATGATGCATGTGGCTGACAACAAGAAAATAGGGAGTTTTGTTTGTTTTTTAAGAAACGAGTAATGAGAGACCTTTGTGATTTTGTTAAGATGTTTTCTTAAAAAAATTAATACTTGAAGTAAAATACAAATATTAGTGGCTGTGACTGGCAGTACTGGTTTAGAATAGTAAGTTTATGTTGTAATTGTAGTAAGTGTGTGTTGTAATAAATACAGCCTGGAAAAACTAATTTCACTGTACAATACTACTGTTTCTTCTGTATATTTGTGCACTCACTGTATTAGTGAGTTGTTACCATCTCAGAGTTCCTGACTGAGCATGTTTGGGAGCGGAGGGAAAGGGTGGGATATATTTATTAATTCATATTCATGACATTGAACTTTGGAAGATGGAAGCATCCAGTTGAGGAAATAGACTTACCCAAAAATTGTAACTGTCAGGTAGCTTTAATCACTGAATGATAGATTTGAATGGCCTTGGGTGCTTTTTTGTTTCAACAGTAAATACTGAGAAATAAAAAATACATTATTTTACTCCTAGAACACAGGTTCATCTTGAGATTTTAGATAATAATTAAAGTAACTTTAAAACAGTGAGCAAGTCATCAGATTGCCACTCAAAAACAGCTGGGATGCCTAGTGGTCTATGTTGTTGTGAATCCCTGATTTTTATCTGAAAAACAGTTGTGAAGGATGAAGATACTGTGAAAAATGGAAAATTTGAGTACATTTCAAAACACTAAAAGCAATGAAAATGGAAATAATTATATTAATTCAGCCCAAAGTAATTGCAAACTATTGAAATCACGCTGATTCAAACACCACTGTTATTTAACTTCAATAATAGATAAAAATACCTTATTCTCATTGAAAGAGGATTAAGAATTACAATAAACATTGTTTTTACTTTATCTTGTAGTTGCTTAAAAAGACTGTGGAGTAGTTTCACCTCTTCATTTTTCTCTCTCTGTTTTTGAGTTGTTTCCTGGCTCCCTTTGAGTGTTAGAGACTGCCTGAAATCCAACTTACTGGAAGGCAAACCCAAAGTTCCTAATTATCAAATTGCTTCTGTTGAGATTCAGATGCAAATTTAACCCAACTTACTGTAAAAACTTTGAGTCTTACAAAGTTCTTTTGACAAACACCATGTTCTCAGTTTATGAATGCTATGTCCTGATTTTGGCTGGTATAGTGTTGTAGTTTAGATTTACTGTGAGAATAATGTTGTAAACCAGAAGGAAGGAAATATTGTAAAAGCAGATACGGGTGTATTTTCTTGTGTGATTTTGGCCCATGATGTGGAGGATCTTAGTATGTTTCTGGATTCCTATGCCTCCTGCATGGATGTTGGTGGATAAAGGGATGTGCTGAGCAGCAGTGTAACAGCTGAGCAGGAATTAAAGTGTCCAGCATTTAGACCTGATGGAAGAATGAAATATGCCTGTCAGAAAGTTAAACTTCTTTGCATTTGTCTTTGACAAGCACTGCTTCCCTATGTTTAATTAGGAAAGTTAAAGACTTACATCTCCTGGTGCTTACTGTACAGAGATAATAGTTTATAATAATTCATTTCTTAACCTAGGGTCAAACAAGTAATCTTCAAAGGCAGCATGTTTATTACATTTGGTGATACAAAATTGGAATATAAACCCCCAAATTTGAGCTCTGTAAATTACTTGTGTGTTTTTGCTTAGTTTGTTTACTTTTTTTTACTTTGGGAGTAGTTTTTTTTCAGGAAGAAAACACAAAGAATGCCCTCTCAGTATCAGGCTAGACATTGGTGTTGTATCCTATTTTCTCTTCAAGTAGCTTAATATTACATAATAAATGTTATTTTGTAGCTCACTTGTATGCCAATGAAGTGGATTCTGTCATTTTACTCTGCAAGATCTGGTACTGCTCTTTTGAGGGATTCCACTGTAGAGTGTCTCCCTGTCCTTTCAGTGTGCCATTTTGTCTACTTGTCCTGAATGGCTTCTGGTTTTAAAATTGTTTCTTGATCACTTGCCCTAAGCATAATCTACATCCCCCTGAAGTCACTTGGAGTCTTACACATATTTCTTTTGGAGCTGAAATGGGATTTATTTATTTATTTATTTTTAAAGTAACGTATTTGACCTGAAAAGCTTGGCTTTGGTGTTTCAAAAAATGTTGAGATATGTGTTTTGTTCCCAGAGGTGTAGGGAAATAGGTTTTTTCTTTGTATTAAACTGGATAGACCTCCAGGACGATCTTCTGTTCCTTACCTCACAACAACAAAATGTGTCTTCAACATTTTCTGGTCCCTTGAGGTGTACCTCATACCCTTCCTACAGCACTGAAGTGGAAGGTCCACAGTTCTCCTTTGAGCTCAGCTGTCAAGTAGAATCATATATCTTAAACTACAAAAATTGAAGTTGAAATAAAGAATTAGATTGTCTGAGGCAAGAGCATAATCAGCAGTGAGAAACTGGGACTATAATTTTCTAGCACAGCTACAGTGATTTATCTTGGACGGGAGCGGGATTTAAGAGAACGTGGTGAAATGCAGTATTGCTGTTTCAACAGCAGTCATGGGCTGGTCCCCACTTGAATGTTTCCAGCTCCTCTTTCAGTTGGTATATTCCATCACCATGTCCATCTTCTCTCTTGCAAGCATTGCCATTAACCTTTTTTGTGACCATCTCTCAGGAGAATGGCAGAGACGTACTGGAAATATCATAATAAATTCAATGATGCTTTACAAGTCTTTTATAAAAGGATTTTCTCAGACCATGTATTATTCCTTTATTGGTGATTCCTGCAATTTAATACATGTCATGTAGAAGATTGTTCCTAACATGTTCAAATTGTTCAATATCAAAATCAGATTTAAGGGGAGAAGATATTGAGAGAGATAGGGCAACTTGTCAGCACTCTCTGGCTTAATATGTCTGGTGGGAAATTCTAATTTACCATCATAGTGGCAACAACTCACTTGGTATGAAGTGCCAAGGAGACAGATGGCAGCGTTGAAATATTCTCTGTTGTGCCTACCATCAGGTCTAATGAAAAGAGAACTCGGGAGCAACAACTTGTTGTAGTAAATAATACTTACTACCCCTTTTTAGGGGGGGTGGGAGGGGGTGAGTTTGTTTATTTGAAGCTGCTGATGTAAAGCTGAGCTGGATTCTTCAATATGTATGGACTAGAAATGTTAGATAAGTCTATATGAAAGTCTTGCTATCTAGAAGCAGATAAACTAAAATTTCATTCCAGTAGAAATACATGAACTTTAATGTTGAAGTTCAGTGGAAGCAAGGAGGGAAGCGTGCAAGCCTAAGACTGCCTGTGGGGATAATTCTACTTCAGGACTGAGTGTCTGCCTCTCTTTTCCTCACATGGAAAAGTGATGCAGTGGTACCAGGAATAACATTATCAACTGTAATAATTTTTGGTCTACTCAAATGCACTTGAGTGTTTGTGTAGGTGGCATCAAGTTCCTAAAAGCTGCCAAATATTTGGAGAATGTGGACACCCCTCTACTTATTCTAGATCTTCTTCTGACTGCTCCATTAGAGCTTTGTGCTCTGAATCCTAAAAGTTGGTTTCTAACACAGAAGGAAGCAGAAAAGTAAGAATTAATTTCTAGTTTTCTGGAACTGTTGGTTATTTCTTTCTTATCTGAGAAACATCTGTTAGGAAAAGAATTTTCATCTTCATAGGAATAGCTTCTTTGTGGAAAGTGAAGCAAAAGAAGAACAACACAAGGTACTTAGAATGACATAATGAGTTTTAAATTATATAAATTTTAAACATACTTATCATATATATGAATGTTTGTGCTCCTGTTGATAAACTGATGTGGTCTTTGCATTTCTTTGGCTGTCTTCCAGAGCAGTAATTCCAGCTGGACTTTTCAAACCTAAAGGAAATGGCTGTTTTATACACATAGATTGTTTTCTCCTTTCCTCTGTTAATTTCTTCCTGAACAAAAAATATAGGGAGCTATCACTATTTAGTTTCAAATTAAGTGTTATTATATGGCAGTATTATTTAGTTCTTGACAAAAGACACATTCATTTGTATGACAATTTTTCCCTTCTTCTCACAGAATTCTTTTTTGCTTGTAGTCTTGGTCTGTTAAAATAAAAACGTAATCTTATACTTGTTTTTACAAAGGAACAGAAAACAAGTCTAGGAATGTCTGTTTGATCCTTGGGAGAGATCTTTTTGGCTCATTCACTTTGGTTACGTTACCATCTTCTAGGGGTTTTATGTATAAGGACTGCAGAGAATCTGACCTGTAATATACTGTGCAAATAAATTATAATTATTCTTTTATGGCTCCTTTTAGAGCTGCTTAAGATCTACAAGTTTCCTCATAGGTATTGGTAGGTGAAAATCTCACCTTCTTTGTACATGAGCTCACTGAAAATGAAGTAGTTTATGCTCTACCAGCCGAAGCACACGTGCTCTCTGAACATTTCTAGATTATATCACATCCCAAATAGAAATGTACTGGAAAGGTAAACATTGAATGTGTATAAGATCATTTAGGTTATGTAAAATGCAAGATTGGAAGCAAAAAATAAAGTAAGAGGAACTTAAACCTCTACTATTTAAGCATGTTTTATGTTTTTTTTCCTTTAAATATGAGATAGATATATTAATATTTCATATTCCAAGGACAAATCTTATTTGTTAACAATACAAGGTAGCAATAGTGCAGCTAAATGCATTCCCAATTTAGTTTAGTATGTTTTCTCTAACTAGGCAAGTAAGACAGAGATGTTCTGCTTTATAACAAGCACATCATTAAAATGGCAGATGACCATAAAATTAAATCTTGCTGTCCCATGGGATCTTTCTGAATGTTAAGTGAAAGCATCTGCAACTGATTATTTTGTCCTTATTAAGCTCAAAGAGTCCAGAACCTTGAGTTTTTAAATGCAAGTTCATCTCTTATGTCATGTATTTGTGATGAAGTAATTGAATAAAAAGATGTAATATATTTTTAACAGCAGAGACTTAACTTGCTGGCTGATTGTGGTTGCAATAGAAACAAATACTAGGAGTTAAAGAGGATGAGACTGATCTGGCATTAAACCCTTGTGAATCTTCTTACAAACTTGCAAATCTCATGTTTGCAAAGTACTTCTAAATTGCATGACCTTAGCCACCCCAAGGTTGTATATTGCCTATATTGCATAAGTTGCTGTTTGTAGAAATGCAAATTTAAAATGAAGTCTTGTTTTCAGGCTACTACACTTTGCAATAACTAGTTTACAAATACAAATTTATCTTGAAAGGCACTTTTCAGGAATGAGAGGAGTTGTATTGCTAGAGCGTCATCTCTCACAATATTTGTGGTATAGAGCAGGTACAGATTTTCCTGTTTTTCTGATGGGGCAAGCTTCAGTTTAGATCCAGTACTGGTGACTTCCATACTTCTGTATTTCTTGGTTTTGACTGGTGTTTAACTGATTCTAATTTTAACATAAAAGTGGCTGAAAAGAGTACAGAACCCAAAGTTTATGCAAAAGTCAAGGGTATTGTATTACTGCATTGTCTTTGCTTAGATGGAAACTTGATTTTTTTCCTCAGTACAAAAATTTTGTGAGTGTAACACACATTTAGAAAGCAGCGTTTTTATTTTTTTTTTCTAGTGGCCAAATTTCATACTGTGCACTGTATATATATACACATATATATAAAACAAGGTATATTTAACAACTACATGCTAAGATAAGGTAATAGCAATGTCTTTGATTAATTTAATTTCCCTTTACTATCTAAGTCATATTTGTTTAATATAAGCACAAACCTGAAGATGGGTTTCAGGAAACCCTTTTCCACGTGAGAGGCTGTATTTTATATGAAAAATGGGATGTAGGGTTTTATTATACACTACTATTAAATTTTAATAATATCTTTTCCTGTGTGTACTACTCTGTGTGCATAACATAAATATATGTGTTTAGGAAATAGATGGCAAAAGTAAGGGACTTAATGAAAACTGAAAAAGTGTTGGTTCAGGGATGTGTTCATTGCTGTAGTATTAATATGATATTAAACTATTTGGTTAGACTTAATGATCTTAAAGGTCTTTTCCAACCTAAACGATTCTATAATTCTGTTTCAGTTGACTGAGTAGAGCTATGTAGTTAAAATAGTCTAGGTTAATCTTACTTTCTTCCCCGGAGTAAAATTACAGAGAAGTTTTCTTCAGAAGTGGCCCCAGAGACAAAAAAAACCCCAAAACGCTGATAGGATAAAATAGATAAAATAGTTGATGCATTCTGACCCAATGACTATTTGCTGCTTTATTTACTGTGACATATTTATTCTGAAAGAAAAAAAATAATCAAAACATAACAGCAAATAGTCCTGACATGAGTGTTTTCTTGCAAACTTGGATTATCTGTACATCTGAAGGCTACGATTTTCCTATTTTACAACCTCCTTAAAGAGATTGTACCTGCAGGAGCAGCAGCTATATGCAATCAATTGATTGCTAAAAAGTTATTATCCCCCTAGGATGCTTTCCTTTTTATATGCTCTAGAACATTAAATTTAAAAATTAGGCCTGCTGTGAAACTAACAACAGTCTTCAACTGAAAAATGTCAATCCACTTCAAACAATTTCAAGAAGATGCCTTATTTTGCCCTTCACTTAAAAAAAAGCCCAACCCAACACAGAAGTCTGAGGGGGCTATGTAGCACATCCTCACTGCAGGCCAAATCCTGCTCTACTGAATATAAAAAGACCTTGAGCATGGCCTTGTCCCTGTGTTATATTGCAGCTGTGTCTAGGGGAAGGTTGGAAGTTCAGCAGCATCTCTTGGAAAGATGATGGGAACTGAAGAACTTGGTGAAGAGAGCTCCCTGTGGAGCATCTTCCTTTCTTCACCCTGATTGACAATTTTCATCCCAGACTTTGGCGGTACTGATCTGTTTGGGTTTTTTTCAGACCTGCCAGCCAGCACAGGAAAAAAATCACATAGTGTGAGAAAACTGTCAATAACTCTTTATGGTTAGGGAAGGTAAGGAAACAGTAGCACCTGTGAGGCCAGTGCTTTGAAAATTCAGTTTCTCAAAGAAGCTGGAAGCATTTGGGCTACTTTGAAGAGCATCATTGTCAAAAGAGGGGGAAAACAAGCACAAAAATAAACAAATAAATCAATCTAATTTTAGATTGTATTTTCTTCTCCTGGCAATGTCATGTCCATTCTTCCTTTGTCCGTTTTTGTATTTTGCTTCGTTTCGGTTGGAGTTGCAATTTTAGTGTCTAGCCAAGAGTTCCCAAATTGCCAGGATCAGCTAACAAAGTACTGGACTTATCACTAGTCCAACTGAAAAAGGAGTTGGAGAGATATTCGCCACGTTATTTGGGAAAAATGGAGCAACACATCAGGTGTTGAGTCAAATCCAGCTCTGTCTCCCGCAGATGCCATAGAGCTTCATTTAGTAAGAACTGTAGTAGGTTGTTTATGCTTATTAACTTCAGTATTTTGTTCCGTTCTGAACATATCAAAAATAATTCGAGTTCAGAAGTGGAACTGAGATGATTATTATGATCTATTAATATTTGGATTAGATTTTCCTTTGCATTTTGACGTGTAACTTAGTTTTGTTTGCTTCTCAGTAATAAAATTAGCCAAAATGAACTCACAAACACGTCAGAAGGAAAAAATGTAGTGTTATAGATGTATGGTTGTGCAAACAGCAGCTTAGATTCATCTCAGTTAACTTTAGCCATCTACAAACTGAAGATGATTTTGTCTCTATTTCATGTGGACACTGCAGCCCTCTCATTTTAGCCATCTTCATTAAAAAGGAATAAATTCAGACTGCTGTCACTGCCCAATTTTTTCATTAACTGCAGAGGAAGGATCTGAAATGAGAAGGGTAAGAAACTTGTTTGGTTTTGGACAAAAACCAGCATGTAGAAACTTTAATCAGTCAGCATTAACCTGGAGAAATGTAAAGACTGTCAGTAATGTGGAAGTCAAATGTGATTGTAACAGAAACTTTGCCAAATAGAAAAATGACATCAAAAAGTAACGTGCGTAATGCAAAGAAACAACTCAATATTTGCAGTCTGTCAAGCTTGTAACAGTAGAGGGGGAAGGTAGATTTCTTGGAAATGGGTTCCTTATGATGTTTGTCATCCCTGGTGACTGTCATTCTTCATTTCCATGCTGAAATGTATTCAGTCAGGCTATGTATCAGATACATGGAAGAGTATTAACTAAATACTGTTACAATTTTCGCATGTGAGCAATGAAGGAGAAGAGGTTTAAGTAGCAGCACTCTCTAATGGTGGAGTTCACTACTGATAAGGAAGAAACAGCTTGATTAAAATAATTTTCTAAAATAAAACCTTATAAGAATTATTAAATCATAATTATTTTCTTTTTTTGGTGTACACAAATAAAATTTTGTCCACCATTTGTATTTAAAAGCAATTTTATTTTTTTTTTACTGAGACTTTTTTTAAATTTTATTTTTAAAAGCAATTAATGCTTTATTCAAAGTGGAGTGTGATATATGGTATACAGTGCAATTCTGTGTCTTCTCAAGTGCACATTAACCCATTTTCATACTGGTTTCTGTCTTGGCATTTATCTGAAATTCAGATTTTATTAATCTGTTAATAATAATAATAGTTGTTTCCAATAGTCTGATTAAATGAGAAATTGTTAGTTTTCTGACCAGTATTGCAATTTGTCAGCTTTATTTGTCTGGAAGTTGGTGAAGGCTTGTGTCTGTTTGGGCTGAAGCGAGGAGGATTTAGTGTATTTTAGGAGGTCAGTTACTGTCACGTATTTCTTTCTAAGTCCCAGATGATGGCCGCTATCCTGGCATCATAAAGACAGGAAAGCTCTTCACCTCTGTTACAGCTCATCCTTTTGAGCAAGCTATGTCAGACACATCATCAGAAAAAATTCTGTGATGTGCTGTTATTCATTCATTATGGGTAATTATAATAATAGCACTTTGTATATACATAATTCCTTTGATTGAAACTTTCACCAAGTGCTTTATAAGATGGATAAACAACAAAAACCTGGGAAGACTGCTCTGGGTTGTACCACATCACAATATTCTGTCTGTATCAGTGACGAAGGACAATTTCTGAAGTCCAACTCAGTTCACTGATCCTTTGCAACTCAGTTGCTTCCCAGGGCCAGGCATGGTTCATACCAATTTTTAAACTGTAGCAGATTTCTCTTATACTAACTTTTCTAATCTGCCCTACATAATTTCTAATATCTGCAGCATCCTGTAGCAGGAAGTTAATGGTTTAATTACACCTTGTGTGATGAAGCACCTCCCTTTTTGGGAGTCTTAAACTGGCCTGGTGCTCATGTCATTAACCGATGACTTGTTCCTCTATTATGACAATGAGTAACTGCTTCCTGTTCATCCTTTCCATGTCATTCATGTTTTTAAAACAATTAGTCCCTGATTATAGTTGGAAGTGACTACAGCACAGATATCAAGGATTTATGTATCTTAAGGCCTTGTTCCATACCCTGTAATGTATATAGTCATATACATTTTTATCCAGGAAATCTGTTAACGTTGGATTTTCTTTATTTCAGCTGAGTAGTTCTGATTCTACCTCTGCTGAAGAAAGTAGTGTTTATGTGAGTAAAATGGCAGATTTAAAGTAGAAGTGAACACGGCACATATGGGGCTTTTATGTTTGTACAGACCTTCTCAATAGCAGGGAATAAAGTCCTATCAATATTTTACATTTGAAAAGGAAACAATAAGAACATTCATGACAAATAATAATTTTTAGGTAACACTAATGTTTCTGTGAAAACAGCAGAATTTAAGATAGGTACAGAATGTATTGAGTCCAGAAGAGAAAGGAACATTTGAAATACATCTGTATAGCCCAGAGGCCAAATAGACTGTTTTTGCAGTTAAATAATGATTGAATTTCATAGCCTGTTTATTTACAGGGGATAAACAAGTGCATTTATGCAATGTCTGTAATGAAAATCTCGCCTGTATATGACTTAGTGGTTTGGTTTTTTCCTCTTGCTGTATGTAGTATCTGCCATTTGGAATTACGGTGTTTTTCTCTTGTTATTTTAAGGATCAGTTCAGTTTCTCAAATAAACTATAAAGTAAGCAGAGTTTTCTGCAAAGAAAAAATGATTATTGAAAAGCAAAGTGCACCCTAGCACTCAACAAAGCTATATGAGAAGAAAAAGACTATCTGCAGCCCCTTGAAAGCTAACTCTGTATGCTAATAAATTCCCCAATTTCCCACGAGTACAGCTTTTATAGTACAGTTTTCCTGCCTTAGGTTTTATCTAAGGAAATTATGCTGGCTATATTCTGAATTTAAAATTGTTTGGCAAAACCCTGATTGGATATGCGATAATTTACGGTGTGTCATAGCTTTTCTCTGAAGCGTGTGAATTGGGTTATCTTTTATTGTCTGTGGTCTAATGTGAGATAACGTTGGGTTTTCCAAACATGTGCCTTGTTATCCTTATACAACCTGGACTTGTGTGGTATCAAAATGCTTATCCAGCACTTTTGAATACCTGGAGAAAGCTTGAAGTGGCTACACTGATAACAAGAGAGAAGGGTAGTGCCTGTATGCTAATGCCCAAATATTTTTTTTCCTAGCATTTTTCTAGCGATCTTTTTTTTTTTTTTTTAACAACACCAGAACTCATTTATTAGTATCAAAATAGAATAGTAATTCACATGTAGGCATAATTGGTTTTGCTTCTAGGGAAAATGGAAAACTCCTGGAACAAAGCCATTATCACAAAGACTTTGTCAAGTTGCCAAAAGCATATTTTAATTCACTTAATGTAGGCTGTGTTTTGCAATCTTTCTCCTGGTTTTCTTACCAGTGGGATTGGTTCTTTAATGCAATTGTTTCTATGGCTGAAGATTCTTGCTCTGCATTAATGTGGGAAAACAAGTAAAAAACCAGTAAAAAACCAAGTTGTAAAAGGCATTCACTTTTTTAAAGTGTCATGAAATGGAATCTCTCTGACAGTATCAAATGCTGAAGGTTTAATGTTCCACAAAAAGATGCAGCATTTCAGTTCAAGCAGTTGGTAAGAAGTACAAATTCTGAGCAGGAACAGCTAAAATGATGAATAGTATTCAGTAGCGATTCTTTCTAAGCAATGATTTTGTTTAACAGAAAATCACGTAACAGCATCTGAAATTTGGGAATAAGCTGTCTTCGTGTGCTGATCTTGGCATAGATCAGAAACTTCTATTTTGCAAAGAGTTAAAGAAAAATTAAGGTCTTTCTTTTCCAATCTCTCTATATATTTCTAGTCTTTAAGAAGCAGTCTTAGAAATAGAAGGGATGGATGCCCTTAAGGTGTTTCTCTGTTGGTGAGGAAGGTAATATAGGGAAGCATTTAAGGTATTCAGTAGGAGCATTATGTGCTAGGAAATGTTGGGGATTTATCCATCTTACTTTGTGTTGTACAACCAATGCGTTTTCTGGAGCTGTGGTGTTTTTGTGGCATTCGTATTCAGCTTACAGGTACCATTCTCTTGGCTGCACCATCAAAACAGAAGACTTGGGAATAGGCTGAAAATGTCAGCACCCCTTTGCATGCAAAAGATTATTTTCAGTCTTCATACAATTAAAATCTGTGAAGTAGAAATGGATTTAAGTGAATGCTGTTGTCACGGCGTTAAACGCTTCGGTCCACAAGAGGTTTGGAATATTTTGGCAGTGTACTGCAAGGTGTATCACACCTTCAACTTGATTGGGGTGGTTGTTTTAATGGGGATCAGGGGTAAGTACTGAAGTCAGTCTCTGGGTCATCTCCGCTTACCACACGTTCAGAGCAGTTTTCAAATGACCTCCCTTTATGTGCATCTCGGTCTGCTCCGATGGACCATGCAGCTTTCAGTGGTGGGAAAGGACTAGTTTTAACCCAAAGGAAGGCCTCCTGAAATCTCCTCCCACTGCAATGCATGATTTACTAACATAGGCGTAGGCAAAGTTTAATTAATATTCTTCTGAATTTATTTAATCTTCTTGTTTGCCCAAACTGTCACTTTTATCCCCCTTCCGCACCTTCCAGTCTTACACGTGTACTTAGCCATTCACTAGGTTTTCACTTCTGTTTCATAAAACAAATTACAAGCAACTAACTCATCATTGTAAAAAAAGAAAAAAAGATAATCTCTCTTCTAACAAACTTCAGTTTCCCCTTCTATTTTGTATCCACTAACTGCTTCACAAAACTTAGCTTTAGGTTTTTTTATCTATAACACATTTCTTGGTGAATTATTCAGTTAATCAAATCCACAGTAGAACTGGGTAAAGGGCAAAGGAATGTAGCATCCAACTGACGTTTTGTTCTATACATAAAGAGATTCTTGACATGAAGTGTCGCCTGGGACAATATTTTAAGATACAGGATTTGAAGTGTGTTGTAGGGCTCCTGCCTGGTGGAAGGAGATTTGCTACATGGCATTACAAGGGGAGCTGGTCTTTTAGAAGGGAGTACATTGCAAAGGGCACCATGAAAAGAACAGATGCAAAGGGAGAAAAACCATTAATTTAGCACAAAATCAAGATACTGGAAAACAACATTAATCAATACATCAAAGCAGATGAAAAGAAGGAATGCTTTGCCGTTGTGCAAATGTTAAGTGCCTGCGATAAATAAAAAGTAATGAAATCCCTCATTTGTAATAAATTTGAGCAGGTTGCTAATAATGTAGCCTAATGAGAAAATTCGAATGATTGAAAGGCTGAAAACATATTTAAATAGCACTGAGAGGAAAGAAGAGCAGACGTAGTGGCTCAAATATGTGGAATTTTTCTGTGTTCATAATGATTTATGAAGCAATTCTCTTGAATAACTCACAGCTCTGCTTTCTAATATATAATTTGCAAAATGAGGATCTAATTCACCATGTGCAGTAGACCACCAGCAGAGAGCATCACGGCCAGCTCCTTAAAAGCCTCCTGTAATGTGTAGGAAGAAAAATGGCTATTGTGGGAGACTTCAATTTGTATAGTGTTACTGGAGTCCCACTGCCTTCTAACAGTACTCTTTGAATTTCTTTAAAAAAAAAAAAATAAAAAAAAATAAAAATATATGTATACACATAAAAATATATAATGTACATAAATGTAGAAAATTAATTTACTTATACAGAATCTGATTTTGCGAGAATTTGATATTA
>WUAM01000431.1:67300105-67313960 GCA_024336885.1 Actenoides hombroni | reverse complement strand
GAATTTCTTTAAAAAAAAAAATAAAAATAAATATATATATATATGTATACACATACAAATATATAATGTACATAAATGTAGGCAATTAATTTCCTTCTACAGAATCTGATTTTGCGAGAATTTGATATTAGGTCTTGTCTTCACAGATGAAGACAAAATTAGCAATGGCTTAAGTACCAAAGGGAGTAATTAACCAAAATATGAAAGAACACAAGATAGCTGAATTTTGAGCTTCAAGAATGACTTAAGAAAATGTATGTGTATGCATGTATATGTTGTGTGCTAGCTGCACTGAAGAGGCCAGCTTTTGAGACTGATTATGACATTCCTGATTAAAAAGAGGGTGAGGGAGAGTGGCTAAAATCAATCAAGCAAAAAAAATTGAAGAAGAAGTATATATATATATATATATATGTTGATGATTATGTATTGGAATCTAGAAATTGCAGAAAGCCACTGAGGAGTGTGTGTGTATATATACACACATATATGTATATTTATATAGTACACATATCTATATTTTATATCACATATATATAGTTTATGTACCTTAATAAACCTCTACATGGTGAAGTAGAATCAACATATATTCTTTTTTCAATTGTACTACAATGTTATATAGGAAAAATAATTATAAATAAACAAACATAACTGTAAAGTACGATTATTTCATTAGTAAAGAAAAAGGAAATGTTTTAAATAGAAATGAAATAGAGATGAAAAATGGAAGAATTTGAAATGATACTGCAGAAGTGTCAGAAATTCTGGGCAAGAATTGATGTTCTGTATTTGGAAAAGATAGCAGAATATCATGACAAAACTTCATTACAACAGTACTAGTAATGGATAGTAACGCTTGACATTTTGCAATCAACAGCTCGTAATTACAAGTTGGTCTCTAAGAGTTTTGAAAAAATCTGCTTGAGTCATTCTCTGAGTCATTACAGTTGAATTTTAGTAAGTCATAGAATATTGGGGAAGTTCCAGACGACGGGAAGAAATCTAATGTTATGCCAATAAAAGGCTAAATGGGACGAGCCAGATAATTATAAGTCTGTCAGCCTGACATTGATCTGAGACAAAATAATGGAATGGTTTCTAAAGGACTCAATTAATAAAGAATTAAACAAGGGTAATATAATTATTGCTAATCAGCATGGGTTTATGGAAAACAGACCTTGTCAAATTAGCTTGGTATCTTTTTTATGATATTACAAATTTGGCTGATGTAAGGAAGTTCTGTAGGGCACTGACTTGGTACAAAGTATTGATGAAAAGCTGGAAAAATCTGCGTGGTTATTTTGTGGTAGGAAAGACGGGGAAGTTCTGAGCATTATGATTAACAGCATAATTTTTTTAATGCTTACAATGGAGAACGCTATAACTTGAAAACAGACACTGTTTTCTTTTCTACTGAGCCACAGACCATGCTTACCTTCTACACAGCGCTGTCTCCCTACAGCACACTGTACCCCAGTATTCTTCTAAAAATAAAGAAGACAATCAGTTACTGACAAAGCCCATTTGGTTCGGATGGTGAACTGTGAGCAGTGTGTTTGAATGATGTCTGATATCAAGATTACAGGTAAAAAGAAGGGTGCAGATAACATGGTTAAGTGGTACATCATGCTTTCCAGAAATGGGAACATTGTAATTATTTTTTTTTTAATGGTGTGATGAAGTAATTTTCTTCTTGCAGCCTCTGCTATCAGAAAAAAAATGTGAAAAGGATAAAAGATAACAATTTGTATTTAGTGTATACAGAGGTAAAATCTAACAAACCTTTTTACTGAGTTCTACTACAGTTTTCTCAGTGTCATCTTATATAAACTGTTGGGTTTTCTTCCTTGGGGTTGATTAATTAGAAGTAAATCAGAGGTTTTTCTTTTGCCCTTGTTGTTTGTTAGAGCTTCCTGGAAACACTAATTTCTGTTCTTACAAGAATTCAGATCTCGACAAGAGAGCAAAGAATAGAAACAGAACTTCCCAATTTCTATCAGCCATGATTGATGAAGAACTTGCTGAGCAACGTTGCAAGAAATTTTCATACATTTGTCTTGCTCACAGGTTTCTATGGGAAGCCCAGCTCTATTCTGCTGGAGAACTTTCATCTGGATGAGGTGATCCTCTCGGTTAAAAAAATCACTTAAAACCCACTTTGGACAGTTCATTTATCATTGTGATCTTGATCACATTTTATTAATGCTTTATGCAAAAATGGGAAACACAAGAATAATTGTTTGAAGTTGGTTCAGGTCTTAATGAGCTGCAAATAGGGCTTGTCTGAATACATTGTAGTTGCTTGAGTAATTAATTTTGAATAATTGATTCTGCTTCATCTGTCTTTTAGATATTTCTTCCTCTTTTAATTTATACTAATCTGTTGACATGCAGATTTTTAGGTAAATTAGAATTTACAGTACTGCAGGAACTACTGCAAAAACTCCAGTACCAACCTTCTTAAGTGCACACTGTTTGATACCATTGCTCATATATGTAGCTATATTAATTACGTTTTTAGTCCTGATTTCTCTAAAAAGGCTTTCACTAGGAGTTTTTGAGTCCATAAATAATGTGTGTAAGGTGAGAAAAGTCTAAAAGTAATTTTAGATGTGAAAAGACTGTTGTGTGGTTTTTATTAAAAGCAGATGGGACAAAAGAGTCTATTCCCTTCCCCATAAATAATGAGAGCTTCTACTCTCCCCCATCAAGTTACAGCAATTAGGGCTGTTTTAAAATTGTTTGGATCCAGCAGTGAACGAACAGTCATTGAAACTGAAGGACATGACATCTAAAACCGAGAGAAGGAGCTTGAAGTCATGGATAATTCAGTATGACAGAATACCACTGAGGCCAAGAGCATGATTAAAGAAAAATCAGAGCATCTCTTTCTTTAGATCTGCAATTATAGGAGATGAAATGTGAAAATGGAAGGGAGAAAAAAAATCCCTCATCCTTTAAATATTTTTTTTTCTTTTTTTAAAAAAAGGAGCTAGGAGGAAAATGAAACTTTGTTAGGAAATGGTTACTTTTCCAGCACCTTTCATTAAATGGTTTTAAAGACCTTGAAAAGGTCTGTTAGTATTGGTGATGAGATATTAAATTAGAGGTATCTTTGGTCTGTCCTGGTGTGATTATTTTTCTCTTCCTTAATTTATTTGGGAAATAAGTATGGAAATAAGAGTTTTCCAAAAGAGTATAAACCCCTCAGAATTTACAAACGCAACTAAGAAAAATTGGAAACTTGAAGTTTGTGGCAAGTACTTCTTAGTGCCGGTATAGATTTTTGATCTGGGAACTAGATATAATATGTGTGCAGCTTTTAGTGTGCCTACTAAAACCTTGGTCATGAACCATAATCTGTGAGCCCATCTCCAAATAAATAAAGATGGTCTGAAAATTCCAGGTTTTATATAATTGTAGTACCATCTTAATCTGATGAGACTCAGCTTTTTCTATCCTAAATGTAATATAGTGATATTTTACTGGGTTTCACTTAACAGAAAATTCAGCAGCCAAATAGGGAGATGTACAAGGCAGTATAGATTAAAATAGCCTTCAGTTTTTCAGAGAAGTGTTTTCAGAAACATTTCCAAAAATAAATGCAGAGTTATTGGGACATTCATGCAAAGAAAGGCATCTGCGTTTGTCAAAACAGTGTGATATTCTAAGTTGTTTTAGTAATGGTTATAATCAGTGATAAATTATCATCATGCTAAATGATGAGGTTTAGTATGTGTAAGTGCAATGTACAACAAAGGATTCTGCAGGTGTGTGTAAAGTGAGTAAAGTACTATATTACGAATGCAGTTCTGGAGGTTTGGAGATGTAACCTCTTTCTTCTCTTTTATTTCAATGTATTTTTAGCAGCTGCTGGGATTTTTCTAAACAAGACAAACCTGGCATTGTAATTTTGGGATCTGTTTCAGTAGAGTATAGTGGTTGTGTATGTGTGTTCGGAAACTGTGGAATAAAGGAACATACTGGTTCAGAAATCAAAATACAGAATTATGCTTTTAATGTTAGAGACTTGAGAGAGAAAGGTTAGAAGTGCTGCTGAAGGCAATTATCTGCAGACTTGCTGAACTCACTGAACTGCTCATATTAAATACACTAATTCCCCAGGCATTGGTTCAGGAAAATTTCCTAGGTTTCTTGATATTAATATTGTTAGGGAGAAAAACAGGGAAGTCAGGTCAATTTATGAGACTGGTTAGAATAGAAGGAAGTAAACACGTAAGATTCCTTCTTTTTCTATTTGGTTAGGATTGAAGACCATTGTTCTTTAAACTTTTATATGAGAAGGAAGAAAACATTCCAAAATGCCATGTAGGAACTCCACTGCAGAATCCAGGCTGTTAACGTTGTGTTGACTACTGGCATGCACTGAATGGCCAGTGGTCCTTCTCCCGAGAATCCAGTTGCTCTTTGGATGCTGAGCACAAAGATCACCCTGCTGCCTCCTCTTCATTTTGGACTATGGCATTCTGCACTTTGCCATGATCCTCCTGTTAGTTATTCCACTTCCTCTCTTTCTGTAATTCCTTTTTGTCTGCCTATTCCTATTTGACTTGTCTGTCTTTTATTTCATTGTGCCTGAGAATTTTGAAACCCAACTGGTAGTTGGTAGTTGCCATCTTTGGAGCTCTCGTTTTATCGCTGTTTGGGTTGCTTTGATTTACATGTAGCACAGGACTGAAATCTCTGTCTGTCCAGTCTGTTTTTTCCCTTTACTCTTGCACAGTGGGAAAGAAAGGGCTTCCCAGATTGTTTCAGGGGCAGGTGTGTGTGTTACAGTAGTATTGTTTTACTGAAGAAGCTTTTGTCTTGGGAGATAACTGCAATTCCAAAGATGTGGTAAAACATGAAGCTGCATTTCTTCTGTGAATAGTATTTTCCTCCTACAGAGTGCCTAAACATTTAAAGCATAGCTGTCGGCTTAGGTTAATCTTGTCTGAAACTGCCTCATGTAAAATACTTTAAATATAACTATATATAAATGCATACTTTATATACAAGCCTGTTAAAAACTTCTAAGGAAAGTGATATAGGACAAATGGTTTTCTGAGATTTTCTCTCTACCACTTCCTGGCATTTAGATTGTATTTGACTGATGCTGCACTTGCCATTATATGTGTTATTCTAATGCTTAGAAGCTGAACAGGTTTGGTTTTGTGTCTGCACACATAGCATATTAAACGTAGGTGATGTGGGCCATTGTAGCCAGTAAGGAGATTGGATCACCAGGTTTAACTCCTCATCTGGGGAAGAAATTGCTTCCGCTTGTTTTTTGTTTGTTTTTTTTTTGTAAAATATCATCTACTTGTGCTATCTCACAAAGTTTTTCTGAAGATAGAAAATGTCATTGTCGGACTATTTTTAAAACTTACATCCATTTTTAAATGTTGATGCTGAATCATATTCTGGGGGTTTTGATTGCAATCTGAATATTTTTTTGTGTCTGTAAGCAACACTTGGATCCAGCAATAAACCTGGGTCAATTCAGTGAAATGCAGCGTTGGACAAGAGTTGGATATTAAACAACTCCTTCATTTTTGTTACAGTGACATTGATGTGATGAAAATGTGTTACAGGATAGAAGGCAGAAGTTGTTATAACAAAAACAACAAGAAAAGTTTTTTTCTTTCTGAAAAGTTTACTAACAGTGTAATCTAGGCTAAATAAAATCTGTGGAATTTTCCTAAAAGTTTTGTTAAGCCCTTGATGTACCTCTCACCTAAAGACAGTCATAATTTCAAGTTGTCATCTAGCTACAGTATCTTTATGTAAAAATGCCTAATATGATTTGTTACTTGGCTTATCATTAGAATTGAAGTATTTAATAAGCTGTGTAAGTGGCCTTCTTTTTATCCATAACAGTTTCTTTGTGAAGTTGAGTTTTAAAGGCCTGAATTCTTCACAAACTAATCAGCTTTCCACAGCAAAGTAAACACAATTTCCTTCCTTGCATATTTTAAATAATCCAAGCTGGGGGAAAGGGACCAGTCTTTGGTGATGATGGCTTTTATTTTAATTCCTGCAGAATTCTAAATCCTTGAAATTGAAGATGTAAGAGCAGAACAAGAAATGTTGCCTTGGACGGTGTTTTCTTACCTCCTTAGTGTAAGTGCCCTGGTACTACAAACAAAGGGCTTTCTGTCAAGCTACTCTGGCATTGTACATTGTGGTGTAGTTTGCAGACTAATCAATACACGGGTCACCATAAAAGCATATTAAAACTGTTCAACCTTTGCTTCTCCTTGATTGTGGGGTTTTTTTTAATATATAATTTTTTTAGCTCTGTAGTCTCCAAGCAGCTGAAGCTCAAGCTTCCATGACTCCCAGCCATTTCCCTGCATTGCACTCAGATAAGCAAGTTTTAATTGATGGAAGCAAATTAATTGGTGGACCTTTTACTTGTAGTGATTTCATTGCTCTGTATGGTAATTTTTTACTTATGCAGAGACATTTTTTCTGCTGATTCGATAGACACAGGCAGTCGGATATGCTGAATGTGTTCTTTTATAGCTGTGAGAAGAGGAACTGCACACTACCTGCTATGTAAGGCAAAATACATTTATTTTTGTAAGTTTTTGAAATAACAGTTAGACCTGCAGCCTAGAATATTTTAAATTGTGTTGTTGCTACATTTCTTTTTAGACACAGACTATTATTCCAGCTGCTATGGAGCTGGTCTTGAAAACAGGTTAACAGTGTTACCCCTGTGAATAATCTCCCTGAGATCGGTGCCCGGCAGTTTGCAGGAATCAGTCCCAGGGATCTTGCATTCATTAGTGATCTGATGTTGATCTCTGCCTCTGCCATAGGCACAGTCTCTTGCTATTAAATAGGATGATGTGAGTCTGAATAGGTTACAATTAATTCAGAGTGCTGCAGCTAGATTACCTAGATAGAATTCAGCCATTGTATTGTTTCCCAGCTCTAATTTATATTCTGGATGCCTGTAACATTTTACATCGATTGCAAGTCTTTGCATCTTCTTTGCACTGCCAAATACTGCTTTTAACCATGCGTTCTGAGTGTTCCACTATATATCTCTTCTGCTTTTACTCCATCTTAATGCTTTGGAGAATTAGAGGACTGAATGGCTACTTCATCCTTCATCTGTAGAAGATTCAGGATTAGGCTATAATGCAGTTGCAGGTGTTGTTTGAACATCAGTAGATACACAAGTGTATTCCTGGTTGAGGACATAAATAAAGGTCTTTGGTTTTCTGTTGGAGAACCATACTTTAAATACCTTTACATCTACTTTACATATGTTTGAAATTGGAAAGTTCTATATATTTTACTTTTTTCAAGACAGACAGTACAATCTCAGTGCTTACTTTGATTACAAGACATGTAACTGTTTCCTGTTTAGTCTCAACTGTTCAATGAAGCACAGAAACATTGCTCTCTTGACTGAACTACCATTCACTCTTGTACTCCGAGCCCAAATTCTTTCTGATATGTGCAAGCTTTTTTTATATAAACCTGTACTTTTATAGTAGACCTGCAGTATTCATCAGGGGGAGGGAGGGTGGCAGCATATCAAAGAACAGATAGATCAGTTAGATATTACAAAACACATGGATAATGGAGTGGGTATCATTGAAGTACCTGGATATAAATTGAATTTAGCATTTAAATGCACTTCAGTTCTTCCCTGTGGCACTTCTGCAGTAGGTGAGAAATCAGTGTTAAGTATTCGGCTGAATTATGCTAACAGAAAATTTTATTTCATCTGATAATTTTAGCCTGGATCCAGCTGAATAGGAAGTAATTGAAAATTGCCATTGAGACAAAAAAATGGGGGTTTGAAATGTGGATATTACCTGACCCTCATGTTCTGGAGTGCTGAAGGATGGGTGGAAAGGATGTTCTTCCATGCAATTGGGATGAGCACCTGTCTTCTCCCTTAGGAACAGGGCAGTGGCATGAGATGGGAGCTTGTGTCAGTCAAGTTTTGCAGAGCAAAACCACGGAGCAACGTAATTGTTGTATAACTCATTTTAAACCTAAAAGTAGCACATCTTTCTAAGCAAATGTTACTGCAAAAAGTCTAAATCCATCCATCTGCCAAGATTTGCAGTTCTGAGGTAAAAACGTAGGGTGAGAGTTTATACTTGAGGCTTCACCTGTTAATAAAATATATTCTTGAAGGTGGTTATTATTGCATTTATAAGCCAAGGTAAGTAATATACAAAATAAAACCCAGAATATCTCTGGAAGGTTCACCTGAAAATATTTGCTGTCAATGGACATTCATGTATTTAGTGCAAAAGGTAAATGGAGAGTGTGCTCAAGCAAAAAATTTACAATAAGGTATCAAGCCTTTTCCTCTGGCAAGACCAAACATTTTCTAGTCAGAGGCTTTACTAGAGAGTCTAGAAAAATTCTTCTATCAGCAAGCTGTTAAAAGAGTATAACCCTAATTCCATGGGGTTTAAGGACATCGTGCTACTATTTTTTGTGTGTGTGTGTTTCCAGAAATATTTTTAACCGAATTCCAAAGTGAAAATGGAAAATGGGGAGGGATTTAGTTGTCTATAAATAGAAAATCTAATGTATTCACTGCCCTAAAAGATTTTGTCTTGCCTGCAGCTACTGCTCCAGAAATGTGCAGGTGTATTGTAGGTCCTGTTACTTCATTGACACTCTAGAGAATCAAAAGTACTGACTCATTTGCTGACTCTAGGCTTATGCAACTGAATCCCACCATGTATTAAAAAATAACTTTTTTTTTTTTTGAAGTAGAGAACCATTTAAGTGTTTTTCATAGCTGTTCATTACAACACAGTTTAAAGGCAGTAATTGATGACTGACTGATTATTTTCAGTACAGCAATGAAATACCACTAGGAATATTTGAAAACAAAAACATCTATGAGAAAGGAGATAATTTAAACTGGAGGGCTGTTTCATCATACGCAACTAGGAAGTGCTAATTTTTGGAGACTGCACTTTGTGCAATTGTAATTTGAATGAATATGAATTTTACTAATTTTTCAGATTATACATACTGCATATAAAAGAGCCCTGGTTAATCATCATTAGAACATGAAAACAGAATAACCACTTTTCTGTATCTTCCAGAAAAGTTCTGACATTACCAGAAACATAATTTTCTCAAGGTTGGGTAAAAAAGAAACACTGGTAAATATTCTGTAGTTAAAAAAAAATCTTAAAATGTTATCCATGAGCTGCTACTTACAGATCACCAAGGATTGCTCAGCTTCATTTTTAAGTTCATTAAGGATGATGAAAATCAGGATGATGGAAAGATGCTTTCAATGCATATCATTTGTATTCCATCAGAATTTGCTACATTTTTTATGATACAATCTTGAAATTACAGTGATTGTGTATGTGATGAAGTTTGGCATTGCTAATTCAATAAAAATTTATCTATCTTGAAAAATAGATGAATAGGTGAGTACTCTTAGACCTAAATGTATACTAAAAAGTCATAGCAAAGCAGACATTTCATTAAGTAATGCTCAGTGGCTCCAAACTACTCAACTTCCTTTGACTTAACATGAGCAAACAAAACTACACATCTGATTTAGCCAATGTAAAGAGAGTGGGCTTCAAGAACTTTTAAAATACTATTCAGAGGCAGGAACGTGTCAAAGATGGACACATGAATTTTTTTGGGGGAGTATTGTTTAGTGATTCCCCCTTTTTTTTTTTTTACATGCTCTCTTAAAATAAGTAATTTATATTGGGTGTCAAAAATAAGTAATTTAATACATCCATTCTTTTAAAATGCAGCAGTGAAACTTTGTGAACTTCATTGCAGATGACAGAAATATACTAAATAACAGGTGTCTGAAGACTTCACTTCCAATTAAAGTTATTTTCAGTACACATCAAATTTTGAGAGCTGTTCTCAAAATACAAGACCTTATCCCAAGACACAAAATCTGGATAAAGCACTGTATAAAATATCAAAATAAAAAATAATATATAAATAGGTATTTGAGGGCTGTAGCAATACACAGCATCTGATAGGAGATTGGTATTTTTCTGAAGGATTCCATCCAGCTAAGCCCCGTTTGATGTCTTTCTTGTGTTACCCTTTCTCTGACCAAGAAGCGAGCCCCCCTTCTGCATGAGTGAAGAGTCCAGGTTTCTCTATATGGGTCTACTGATCACTGGAGCTTTCACATTGTCTAAAAGCACTCAAGAATATTTTGCTCCATGTTCTGAGAGTAGGGCGACATGGTAATTCTTTTCCTTCTGAGGTATGGGCCTTGGCTGTTGTGAATGGAGATGGACTCTAATGCCTGTGATTCTGCAAGTGCTTTTTGAGATCCTTGTTGATATCATAGTACTGAAATAGCATAATACCATTACTCTGAAACTATGTTACTGGTTATATGTTCACAGAGAGCGTGACTGCCTTGTGATTTACATGCCTTCAGTAATGTTCACTCCTTTTAAGAAAGCAAGTACCAAGAGTCTTTGTAGAAGAGTCAGTTTTCGATCCCTACTGCAGTGCCTGTACTTAGTAGATTTTCAATGTTTATAATGGGAAAAAAAGAAGGGGAAAAAAAAGTTGAAAGAAAAAAGCACTATCAAGAAATTATTCCTAATCATATTACTATTCCTGAGGCATAACAAAAGAATTCTGGAAAAATCAAATTGCAGGATGCAAACCTCGGGTGTCAACTTGTCACTATGTTACATTTAAAGTAGTTATTAAAATCATTATGCTATCAACTCGTGAAGTTTAGACACACCAAATATAGCAACCTGCTTAATTGCTCGGTATTTTGCAGTGAGTGAAAGAAAGGCAGAAGGAGGGTTGGGAGTGGAGAGAATGGTGTGTTTTCAAGGTACCCTTAAAAGGTCTTTTTTCCTGTGGAGTAAATTCAGCATATATTGTTCAATAAGATCTCAGTCTTTAAATATAGAATATGTTGTTAGAAATGCATCTGCCTGCCTGTCTACATGGGTTAGAAATAGTTTTATTGAGATATTCCATTAATGCAGCACAATGCATATTGACATGGCTTGGTAGCTCTAATCATCTTAATTTCATCTAATCGCTGCTTTTCTCTCAGGGAAGCAGATTAAAATGAGCTAGTGTAGCCAAAACCAGTGCATAAAATACTTCAGGTCGGGTGTCAAAATGTCATTTTGCATTGGAGTAAAGCTGAAAAGTGATTCTAGCATAAAACAGTAACTCACAGCATTGCTACAGTAACTACAGAAAGTAGCCAATGAAGGGAAAATTTCTAAAATATATATTCAGGAAAAAAAACCCCAACAACAACAACAAAAAAAACCCAGACCCTCAGCCATTTAGTTTTGAAGAGGAAATTTGCCTCAAATTGTTTGTTGTCCCCATAAAAAAAAAAGTAAGGAAAAAAAAAAAGTAATTTATCCCAATACCACAAAATTGTAATTATTTATTCACATTTTTTTACTCTTATTTCTTCAAAATTGGGATTTATTTTTTTTTCCCCTTCTTCTACACAGAGCATAACATAAGGCTATGGATGCAGAACCTACCAATGATATCCTCCTTCATTAGGGATGTAGTGATTTCACCAAGTAGTAATTAATGACACTGCATTTGTATTTCTCCATTAAAAACTGTTTAATGACTCACACTATCACCAAATTTTCCAGGTATATTATACAAAATAACCTGTTTGCTGTTATTTTTAAATACTTTCCATTCAGATTCAGTTTTGGTTAAGAATTGCAGGACAAGAAAGTCCACCTTGCTTACCTGTTGTGTTTCTATATGAGAAAAATGCAGGAAAATAAGCTGCAAATACAGAAATCATTTGTTGAGTATATTTCTGCACCCTGGAGAGGTCATGGCAAATTCTGCTACGTGTAAAAAAAAACTGAGGAAAAAAAAATAATCTTGATCTCTTTTTTTATCAAATCTGATTTTCTGGAGATTAGAGCAGTGGAGAAATGTGACTGGAAGTTAGCATTCACTAGTGGGGTTTTTTCTTCTGACTGGCAGTTCTTGCCATACCACAGCATGATTCATTGAGATTCACATGTACTCTTTGGTAAAAGATCTGAGTCAAGGAATATGTGCCTCATATCCTCTTTCAAGGATAACTTATTGAGGAGAATGTAATTTTCATTTGATCAAAGTATCTGCATAGTATGTATCCCTTCTTTCCATCTGGCTGTGGAAGTTGCCGTCATGGCACGCTCTAGATATAGCTGTAGATTTGTTAAGTGTTTGTTTGAAAGACTGGAGGCTGGTGATCATTGAGTTCATTAACACTGCTATAATGGGATGTTATTAGAGCTACAAGAGCACTGGAAAATTTCAGATACACTGTTCTGTCCAGCGGGGAAGTGTTTAGCTACTCTAGCATCACAGTTACTTATTTCACCTCTCTTGACTTGGGAGATTAGAGATCAGGGATCCTATTGAGTAAGAAACACCTACTTTCTTCTCTCTGTACCTCATGTTTCTTTTTTAGATTGAGCTACTATTCTTACGACCAAAAGTGGTTTTGTTTTTCCTGTAAGACTTTATAGTTGTAATTATTAGCTGTACTTTTCCCACAGGGAAATCTGTTATCATAACGCACATCCCTTTTTGCACAGAAGAATTTCAATTTTCTATGAATCTATGATTTAATTTCGGGTGTCTGTTTAAAACTGGTTAACACATATGGGTAAAAATTATTAACATACCCAGTCATCCAAACAAATTATTCTGGATGCTCCCTCTGCTGTGATATGCTACCATAATTAATGCAAGCAAATGTTTATATTCAGACAAATCATGTTCTTATTCAAAGTAAATAAGATATTTGGCACACCTCCCCCCAAAACCTCAAGCCCCAGGCTTGATACATTTGCCCACTAAATGAAATTGGGGTTTAGTCTTTCTTAATTCTTCGTATCAAAGCCACAACATTCAAGCCTTATTTATAGTTGGTTCAGTGACAGATGCATCCTTGTCCAGAACATAGGTACCTTTTTTCTTTTTGTGTGTGTGTGTCTTTTGTTGTTTGTTTCCTTGGGGTTTTTTTTGTTGGTTGTTTTGTTTTGGGTTTTTCTTGTTTGGTTTTTTTGTGGGTTTTTTTTTTTGCACACAGCCTGTGCACTAGAGGGAAGGTGTACTTAAATCCAACAGTGGTGAGGGGCAGGAGCCTTCAGTCCTAATTTCATATGCCCTTTTTTAACTGAGTTTTGAAGACTGAATGTGGTCCATCCCACTTAGATGTATTGAAGGACTCCTGGGTGGTATGGTGACTTGTGGTTTGTTTTGTTTTGCTTTGTATTTGTTTGGTTTTGTTGGGTTTGTTCGGTTTGGTTTTTTTGTTGGGAGTTTTTTTTTTTGCTTTGCTGATGTATGTGACAAATGTGTGCACAATTATCACGTTATATTAAGGGTCTGTCAGACTTTATCTGTGTTGACCAAAATTCTAGATTGCGATGACAAAATTCAAATAATTACCTTTTCTGGCTGTGCGTAGATATTTAAATTGGACAGAGAGAGGAATTCCAAGCTCCTGAATTTTCTATAAAGCAAGATTTTCTACAGAGACAAAGGTAGAATCTGTGATTGGGTTTTATTTTTTCTGAGAAGAGTGAAAACACTTTAACTCAAATTCCAAACCTGTGACTTTTGAGAACACCCCACCAGACACAGTCTGGTTTGCTTGTGTATTTTGGCTCTAGAAAGTGTTTGTGGACCATGATGAAAAACAGAATGTAAAATGCGGATTGTCCCAGAACTGAAGTTTACTTTTGTTAGATGCAAAATGCTATATTTTTTTAATATACTCACATTTAAAACCCAAACAAAACACCCTCACCTTCCTACCCCGTTGCTAGTAAAAGTTAACTAACTAGTGCCC
>WUAM01000431.1:67254496-67300005 GCA_024336885.1 Actenoides hombroni | reverse complement strand
GATGGCTGCTAGAAGCTGGCTGCACTCTATATTCTGATATAGCATATTCTCCTTTTATTCTCTGATAGAAGAGTGGAGGTGTAAGACCAGCTGTATGATGTTCTAAGCAATGATTTCCTCTTTAAGGAAAGCTGTCCTTTTTTGTGTATTTGTACAGTCCTGATCCCAGTGGATGGACCTTACTGGCCTTCTGTTGTTACACCAATATAGATGTAAATTATTGTCATTATTAAAGTGGCTGAAGTAACATACTTTTTCTATAAAATTGCAGATGTAGCCCACAATGAATTTTAGCAATTTCCATATGACATCCATTTAAGAAAGCTGATTTACAGCTTCTGTGAGTAGCTGTTGAAGATAGAAGTTTTCCCTTTATCTCTCAGCTGATACAGAACTTCATTCTAATAAAAAAAAAATTGTACGATGATTAGAATTATTCAGAAGTAAATAACTGAAAAGTTGTGCCCGTCCTCTTTAGAAGGAAAGAAAAAGTAATTCAAGGTTTTGAAGTTGTGCTATAGTTTTTTCATTAGACTCAAACTACATTTCTAGGAGTCGTTCAGCTTGTACTTAGAAAGTGGCATAAACTGCTGAAGGCTAGCTGAATTACCCTTTGGGTTCTGTGAAATAAAGGCAGAGTTGAAGGGCGCGCCTGAATTGAGGTGGTTGGAAGTTGTTTGGGAAACAGACAGCGCAATGGTGCCAATAAAAGATGTTGCTCGGTTAGTGTGGCATGTCTGATTACATGAATTTAGAAGTTACTGAGAAAAAGTTCAGATTTACTTTTGAGAATGAGGCTGCCGTGTTGGTGGGTGGGCACACGAGGGATATCTGTCTCTGTGTTCCTCAGCACCTTTCGAAGGCTGGTTTGTAGGAATCTAATTCCACTTTGAAATGCCTGTTGACTTTCAGTGCCATAGTGCTTCTCAGCAAGGATGATGCGTTTGAATGTGGGTTCTCTTGTGCTTCTCTTTGCCTTTACTCTTTGTGATGGTGCTTCTTAGGAATATTGGGGAAGGGAGAAAGAAAAGGGATAAGAAATTTTCCATTTTCTTTTGCCAGTTAATTTTATGGTCTCAAGTTTGACTGTGTATTAGCTGTAATTTGATAGTCATGAAGCATCTCAAAATATCCTTACTTTGGAGCAAAAAGTGTTCTTATACTAAATTATTCATTTTGATTTAGCTTTCAAGATGATTTCTCTGTCTCTCTTAAGCTTTGTTTAGAGATATGAATATTGAATATATGACCAGAGGTGAGCAGGGGTTTCTGAAGCATGAGTGTAGCTGTCTGAGGCAAATAGCCCAAAGCTGATTATGTGTTTCAGCCTCCACCAAACTGCTTGACCCCAACACATTTTGGAGCAGGCAGGTCCTCCTGATTTCATCAGTGCCATTGTTAAAGACAGTGGCCTGTTGGCTCGTTTCTTATCAAGGTCAAACACATCAAATGGAGTGGGACATCAGTATGATCAGACCTAAATTGCTTGCTGCACTGATTTCTAGCTGTATTGTGGTCTAATATCAAATCTCCTGGTTTCCTTGCAGCTAAGGTATAAAAGACACATGGTGTCAAGGGAACAGAGGGGGGAAAAAAATGGACAAGAGTTAAGTTTTCAGCCAGATGATTATTAATCTGAAATTCCATACCAGGGAGAGCTGTGGAGGCATGAATTGCAAAGCTCTGCCATTGATTGACTGAATTTACTGGTGCAGAATAGAGTTAATTTAACAAGTTTTATGAAAGAAATATTGGTGATGTGGTAATACAAGCATTTGGTACTTTTAGGGAAACACAAAATGCCCTTTCAGAAATATTTCAGGAAAATACAAGCATTTCAACACAATCACATCTTTTACAATAGCCTATTGAGGGGCTTCTACAATCCTGTGGGAGCTTGCATAGAAATCTGCTGAAAGAAAATCAGTTGTTACTTTTGACTGCGTATTGCCTGATGCTGTACTTGTATGTAATCTTAAAGCTCCCAAAATTGCAGCTATTTTCCCAAATACGTAATACCACATCTTAAGCAGCAAAAGAGGCTGCCTGTTGCGTTAAGGTTGCCTTCAGAAAGCTAAATCGACATGAGAATCTTAACCTGCTTGCTGGGGTATTATTGGCCAAAATGCTGTTTATATGTTAGGGCTGGACAGTTTTTTTAGAAATGGAATGTTTTGCTCCAGATATTTCTTTCATAGGTAGACTAAGAAATGAGCCACAAATTGTACGTGAAAATGGGAATAATTTTTTTACCTTCAAGGAATGAACTTCACCTGAGAGATCTACTTCTCTAGGTTAGACAATGCCATTTAGAAAGAATTTGCTTCTCCACATAGATGTTATAGAGACTTCTAAATAGGATTTCATACATACAGAGCTGAGAGGAAAATGCAAACCTCATAAAAGTTTGGTAATTCAACAGATCCTGTTGATAAAGAGGTTAGAGGCTTTTCTTTGTTTCTGGTTTTGTTCAAATGTTATGGGTTTTATCACTCTTGAGCAAATCCATTCAGCTAAAGAAAGTGTTGTCAGCATCTGTAGTTCATCAGCACTTTTATTCTCCTGACTCAGTCTTTTCTTTTCCATTGAGAAGCTTTTCTTTGCTGTTCAAAATGGACCAAAAAACCCCTGTGCCCTGCCAAACAATGGAAGGAGGTAGCAGCCAAGAGAATAGCTCACAGCTCTCCCCCATTACCTGGGTATAAATGGCAAGGAAGAATGAGCTTCAAGGGGCTTTAGAAATGTATGTGAAGTGAGGGAAAAAAGATCATCAGGAGACCTCCTTCATTCAATTGGTTTGCATTTCAGAAAACTTATCTGCGAACCCACCGATGTACAAGCCCTGTGAGGAGAGCTCGAAAGACAGCTCGTTTTCATGCTTTATCACTCTTGGAGTTCTTCTAAAACCTTGACAGAAAAATTGGATGGTGTCTCAAGCATGATAATTCTCTGTCTCCACCCCTGTTTTTGGAAAAGGCTTTTTGCAGCCTGTAACATAGAGGGCTAAATCAAATAGAAAGGACCTATTGAGAACCAATGCTCCGACATGAATAGAGGAGGCTTGATAAATGTTATCACATTTATCTATGTACAGATTCAAACCATTTTCCTAGGTTCTATTAGTGTTGGCATTTACACATTTTAAATAAGGAAATCTTTTCATCCCAAATATACCACTTATAATCGACTGTTGTTAATAGATTTAATTCAACGTTATAAACCTGGAGTAAGCCAAATCTGAAACAGAGTCTGTAAAAGGGTGCTGAGCTACCGCAGTTGAAATTAAATCTGTGAAACTGTTTTGCCGTGATGAATGCAAGCATGGATGATTTATTTAAAAATACAGATAAATTCAAAGATGGTATTTGTATTCACTCTGAAGTTTTCCCACTAAAACCCATAAAAAGGCCACATGATAATCAATTGGTGCTGTTGGCTGTTGTACAAGTGTAGCTGCTGCATCACGTCTTTAGTTGGATTCAGGTCAGGTGGGCTGAAACACAACCATCCAAAGTCGGTCTCATTTTGTATGGCATTTAACAAGTGCAAGATGGTAATTGCTGTCGCTGAAGCATGACTGCTTTTGTAATGAATACTTTCCGCTTGCATTATGAGCATGTAGCTCTGTGTGTCTAATACAGCATGCTTTAATCTTAAAATAATAAGCAAATTTGAAATTGAATTTATTGTTCAATAAAGTTGTATTTGACAGAGGTTCTGGCTTCAACAGTCAAGTTATCAATGTTGGCTTTTAATTACATACCACTGGAGAGATCCTGTACACCTCTTTTTGTGACAGTGTGTGTTTCCAAACAGTTGCATTGATAATCAAATCTGAAAAGAACAGTTTTAAATTAGTTAATGAAGTTAAGTGTTAGCCCAACACATCACATTTTTTCCTCTGTGCTGTTCTATCAGATCAGTGTTATCTGATTTTTACAGTGGCTTTAATGTGGGCCTCTTGTATTTAGGTGGGATTGTTTGAATTCTCCTTTCCATTGATCTTGCTCACTGATGATACTGAGGTCACCTTTCTGTTCACGAAAAGTCAATACAGTCAGCAGTAGATTAAAAGCTACTCCCTTCTTGCTGGAAAAAAAAAGTAAAACAAGATGGCTTTGCCTTTTAGTCCTTCTGTGCCATAGTAGAGCTAGTATGCTATACGTTAATATATGCGAGGGTTGTAGGAAGGTTGTAAGGTGTCTTCTGGCATTAATAATGTGCAGTGATCCTCTGTTTAAAAATTCTTCACCAGAAGTCAACCTGTTTGACTGTGGAAAAACTGAGAAACGCTGAAATGAAAAAAACAGAGGTACGAATATATATAACCTTGTATATGTTTGTCATGTTTGGAGAAGAAAAGAGACTTGAAAATCTAAAATTTCATTGTTGTAACCATCTTGGGTTATATAATCAGAGGTTGTGTGAAACATTATTTTAATGTTCTGGAGATAGGAAACAAAACCAAATTCAGAACAGAAACTTTTCAAGATAAGAAAGTTTTTGAACTGAGGAAGGAAAGGCCATGTTTCATTGGACAGCAAGTGGTATTCAAGTTTTTCTTCAGCATTACTATGTGTGTCCTGCTCTCTGTGTCGGGGATGTACACTTGAACTTGTGTTTCATGATTTCAGAAGATACAGAGAAAAAGTAGTACACAACAAAATTATTTTATAAAGGCCAATATGTACTTGCTGTAGGAACCTGCTGTGGACATGTGGGAATGAGCTGGGGCCTGTGTTTCTGCTGGGAATTTCTCTCAGTGGGACTTATTCGTCGTCCTGCCATCAGCAGCAACTTCTGTTAATCCCTTTCATGTGACTAGTTATAATGTCTTCTCAGAAGTGATGACCTAACTGTTTGCATGTGATTAGATATTATTTCATTAGCAGTTAGGCCCTTGAGTGTAGTGGATGGGCTGGTTGGAGTTGGTTACTTGGGTGTGGGATGACATTTGGTGGAAGTCAGCTCTTCTCTGCCTTCCTCTCTGCCCATCCTTCGAAAGTGCTTGGGTGCCCAGAATAAAGACAGAAGCAATACAGAGCTCCCCAGCTCTGAGACTATGGAAACAGCCATTTAAATATACATTAAAAGAATGTGCATTTTCACCTACATACTGTTGAACTATTTTGCCTGCTACTTCTCTTTGTGACTCTTATTGCTACTAAATGAATAAGAATAATGTATTTCATAATTATTTGTGTGGTATATCGTTACATCATAAAGAATGTTATGACTAGAGTCAAGTAGGCACGGGAGAAAGTATTTGTTAATGGAAAAAGTAAAAGCTAGTAAATATTTTACCAATTTAGGAGAGAAAATGGTGTAGGAAAGCTTTTTAAAAGGTCACTGAATTTCTATTAAATTGTTCTATTCCCATCGCTTTTAAAATTAAGCATGCAAGGTCAACATTAAAAGCTCTATGTGCAGCGGACGAATTGTCATTTAAAGCAGAAGTCAAACGCTTGAGGTCAAGAAAGAGAAAGGAGTGAAAACTTTTGCTTCTTCCTCCTGTTTTTCCAGGAGCTGTTATTCACAGCCATAAGTGTAGATCAACTTTCTTTGGTGAGATATCGCCAAAGTAGAAATAATCTCTATGTAGAAAATATCTGTGTATATATGCTGTTAAAGCTAACCTCTTGAAGTGTCAGATTTGTTCACTCTCACGTAGGTTCTTCTCCTCATGAGTCTTGTAACTGTTCTGAATACTTGATAACTCCAAAGGGAAGTCAGCCAGGGAAAATACATAATGTATCCATGTCATGCCGTGTTATATTCTATCAGTCAGGAATCTCACCTTCTGTTTCTGTTGGAAAGTTGTTTGTTCAATAGGTGACTTGGGGGTGACCTGGAGGCCAGGAGCTGTAGGTGATTGGCTGGTTGGAGCTAGAATTGGGAAATGTCATTGGTCCTGGGCCTGAGGGTATCTTTTATCTGTGATGAGATACTGGTGGTGTAGGCTTGATCTTCATTTCTGCTAATTGCAGTTGGTGAAGGCTTATATTTCCACGCAGATAGATGCTATATTGATTGGCCAAAGAAAGGTTTTCTTTTAATAAAGACAAAAACCAATACTTTGGTAGGTTGTTTGAAAACATTTAGCAGAATTATTTTTAAAATCCAGAGCAATGGCCACCATCACAATTTTCTTGTGATTACCAAGCTATAAAAACCAATTTCAAGGTTAGCACAATCCCAAAAAACTGTTTGACAAACATCATGAGTTCAGGATGCAGAAAAAATAATATAATCAACAGATATGTCTCTCAGTCTCGAGGAAAAACTCCAAATAAAATCAGGATACTGCTGAGCACTGATTCTTTTCTATGTATTTTCAACATTCATTTCAACGACACAGATTGTCATTCCTTGTCTGCAGAAATACGTATTTTTCTCCTATTATTGTTGTTAAGGCATTTTTTAATAAGAGATTGGTAACCGCTGCAGTGCCTGTTAAATTCTCATATCAGAGTTAAAGGGATGTTTAATTTATTTTACTTTTAATTTGATTTAGATTAGAATGACCTTTTCTTTGCTTCATAGTAAAATCTCTTTCTTGAAAAATTAATGTTTCTCTCCGTGTTATATTTATTGATTATTAGTGCTGGTATTTACTCATAATTAAAAATACAGTAGGCAAGAAAACCATTTTTAAAGCTTGATCTAATGCCTTCTGGCATTTTTATTTCACTGCATTTTGATATTAACCCTTATAAGCCTGTCAACAGAGGAACTGTACTTTTTAAAGAGCTATAAGAAAATCAAATGAGTCCAACTGGTATTAATCTGTCTTTCAAATTTTCAGCTAACCTACCTCAAAAGTGTTCTAGCAGATAGAGGAGTGCAGTCAATCATTTTGTTGTGGCTTTAGACAGTCTCTGTATGAAAATGCAACTTTGATCACAACGGTATCCGCACAAACACCAACCAAGAACCAGCTTTGTTCTGCTCTAGAAGTAACAACTTTCTCTTCAGGAAAGTAATTATTTCTCTCTCTCTCTCTCTCTCTCTCTCTCTCTTTTTTTTTTTTTTAATGTTACATAAGCAAGACTCAAGCAGTCAAATATAAGAAAGATTAAAAAGAAGCAATTTAGCTTAGAAAGAGCTATAGAGATTGTGGCGTGCAACAGAAGCTGTCAGTATTGATTTTCTGCCACTTTCCCATCTGACCTCTTGGATTCCAGCAGGCGCTCTTAAGAGGATTTAGCTTGTAACAAATTAAAGATATCACAGAACAATTGCTGACTCATAATATGAGAGCTGACTAAGCTCCTTTGCTATCAATGCAGTCTTTATTGTACACAGGGATGTCATCATTACTTGATTTAATGTGCCCCCATAGATAAAACTGATTGAAATGCTGTTTCTAAAAATGAGATGAATGATGATAAATGAAATTGCCATCACCTGTATTTTTATACACATACATATGTATCCACATGTATATTTCAGGATATAAGTTTAAACTTTGGCTTGTGAAATTTATGAAGTGTAAAGGGATTAAATATACATCAAAAGCTTTGATAAAACAATGCTTAAAATGAAGCCATTAAAAATATAAAAGAGCTTCACCTGCATTGTTTTGGATGAAATTGAAAGAAAAAAACCCCAAACCTGTAAGTGCTTTGTCTTCATTTAACACCCCCTGGCAGCATCCTGACACAAAACTTCAACGTGAGCATCCTCTGCTGAGTACCCTTCCACCCTGTTTGGAAGAAATAAATTGCTTGTCTGGAGTGCTTAGAAGACTTTAATCTAACTTAATCATCATTAAGTATTTTACTGTATGATGGAATTCAGTCTGCAGAAATAGTTATTCTTTCTGCCCAGAATACCTCAAATAAAAATGAAATAATAATAAATAGGAAAATTTCTTGTAACTGTTAGCACAATTTTATGAAACAAGATGTTAGTATGTAGGGTTTTTTCTGTGTGATAAGCCCATGCTATATTAATATATTTTAAAATTCCACAGAGCTGTCTATGCCTTCACTGTGAGAGGCAGCAAAGGCCTGAATATCAGTGGGGGAGCAGAGCATTAGGTGTACTGGTACCAGCGTCACCACCTCCAGCTCTCACCAATTGCATGCTCTTTTTTTTCGCTGGCATTTGGCAGGAAAACCAAAAGCAGAAAAAAACCCAACAGTCAGGATTAAACCCAACCTCAATTTACATTTCAGGCCACGGCTCTCCACTGTGCTGACATTCTTTTTTTTTTTTCTTTCTAGCACCTTTTTTGACTAATTTCACTAGTTTTGATGGGTCCTTTCTTTCTAAAATTGAACCTGGCCTGATAGTTTCCCAACTCCATTACAGTTACTACGTGTATATGCTTTAGATAGCGTATCATAGGTCTGGTTTCCAAAGCGAGGATTACACTACCACTCTCTATATGTTTATGTGCTAATGTCCATGTCTACATGAAATGGAAAACCCATTTCAGTCGAAATTAACAGAGAAGCAAAGATCTCAGGGGTTTCTTTATTTTACAATGATGGAGAACCTAATAGAAGAGAACAGTGGACCACGGTGTGAGGATATTACTTTCAGATGTTGTAGGATCCACATCTGAAACCCAAGTCCAGAGGAAACCAGGACCACTAATGCAGTTACCGGCTGAGCTCCATTTTGCTGAAGAACAAAGTCCAAGATCTAAAGACCTTTCAGATTTGGGAATATATTTACCTTTCTGTCTGCTCACTGCTACTTAATGGTCAGGTTCTTAAGTAGGCCTTGATAAGCTCTTTATCCAGAATATCAGTTTTAATTTATTTTATAGGTAGCCATGTTACATCAATACTCAGTTCTGTTGGTTTACTGTTAACTGTAGCTAAGCTGGAATCCTGTTCATGTGCCTCCTCTACCAGCAATATGGCAGATACTATTTCTTTTTAACAAAAAATTAGTGTTTACATACGTTCTACCAATGATTCCTGCTGGAAAAGCCTGTTGTGCATCCAGCAGTTCCCATGGCCTATTTATCTGTTGTTTGTTTCTTCAAGGTACATGAAATTGCTTTCAACTAAAAAGGGAAAACTTTTGGCTGGGCGGGGATGGCCGAGGGCTACAAAGGAATTGAACAAGCCAAGAATATGAAGCCTTTGAAAAAAAATTAGCACTTAGATGCAAAAAAATCTGTTTCTTTTACTGAATGGCTTGAGCTCACCACTAATGCAGTCATCTCCTTAATATAGGTTTCTATCTAGTGTGTTGTGCCATTATTTCTCCCTTCCAGTCTTTTTTTTCTAGGTGTATCAGAGGATCCTTCAGTCTCAAGGTCATGCTGCTTCTGCAACTGCTGAGTTACAACTCAGCAACTTGTATTGCAGCTTTTTATTGTAAAGACTAAATAAAGATCTTTGGATCTATAGTTTTATGGAAACCTAAAAGTGCATATCAGAACACACAACATTAGGAGTTTTCATTTTTATTTTTGGTTGTGGCACTAATTTGTTTTAGACCTTACACTTTTGCTATTAGCTTGATTGCCTCTGTAATAAAGTTGTTCTAGATCTCGTGCAACTACCCTGTTGTTCGCTCTGGTGATGGAGCTGAACACTGCTTATCTGAATATGTGAATTGATTCAGGTTTTATCTAAACATTCCACCACCATGCGCCTCCCCTTCCCCCCCGAAAAAGTATTCTTAACCTGAATCAGCTTGCTGGTCTAAATAAATATGGATGCTCCTGCAAATCAGTGTACTGGCATGGAGATGTAGCTAGACAGAGAGGAGAAGCCTTGCTATTGAGGAGGAGGTACCTATAAGATAAGACTTCAACTTCTGGGGATGCTGAAACTGTATTCTTGTGTTCAGTTCAAAGTCCCTAAAGCAGCAGGAACCTATAGGTACTGCTCTAATAGAAATGGTGAGTAAGATATGTGGAATACTTTTTGTGCCATCATTTCAAACTGAACCTGATGGGTTTTTGCAATAGCTCTGATAGTAGGGGAAGTCTAGGTGAGCATATTAGCACTGCTCATAAAAGGGTTTGGAGTTCAGCGTTTCTCTGTCTGAGTGCTGCAGTGAGTGACAGCTTGACAGAAATAGTCCCTTGAACTTGAGTCAGATCTTGGCCTCTAGTCTGGTCCTGAGCTTTTGTGAGCATATACTGAGAATGTATTTAAAACCCCCCTTCTTCACCTGACAGCATGACAATGTGTCATCCTGTGCATTTTTGCTTAACTTCAGGGATATTTGATAATTGACAGAAAAATGAGCAAAATGAAACTGTGACTGAGGATCAGTCTAAATGTATTATTTATGCAAACTTGTGGGTTTCGGTAGAATAATTTTAAGGAAGCTTTGACTATTTTGTGGATGCGGCTCATTTTCTCTGCATCTCTTTAAGCACAGTTAGCGCTTATGGGCAATGCTGGGTAACTGCTTCATCTTTGTACGTTCATCTCTCAGTGAAAGATGCCACTCACTAGAGCGCTGTCAGCAGCAAAGTGGTACTGAGCGTGGCTGCAGTCCTAGTGCTGTTTTAAGAGTCTCCTTGAAAATGTCATTGGTGGTAATGACCAGTCATTTTTAGGTATTTTCCATCAACTCGTGTACAGTTACTGGACATAAGACATTTGAGATCGGTTGTCCTCATTGCAGAGCTGGCTGTTATTGAACACTGGGTAGATAGACAGCAAACAGATCGATAAAACTGCTGTCTTGTGCCTTTTCTATAGCTGACACTCAACTTCAGAAACGTTTGCCCAACAGTATTTCTTGACACACGGCTGTACCACAGTCCTTCATTTTATCACCATTTTCCAGCACAAGACTGAAAAGTATCAAATCAACCAAAATCTTTCCTTCTCCCCTTTGTCCAGGAGGTGGAGTTAAATTCAGGCTTTTATGCACTTACAGGCTTTAAGTGATTTTCTTTTTTTTTTAAGTTTGCACCATCTTTCCCTTTCACTGAAATTTTTGACTACCAACTATCCAGCTTTGTGGTCTTCCAAAGTATTACGATTCATGTAAAGTATCTATTCTCATGAGTTGCATCTACTCAAATAACTTTTTGTATATGTGAGGATGACAGCAATGACAAATGCTCCATCTGCTATTTGTTTCTCACACAAATAAAAAAGGAAAAGTCATTAAAAAAAAAAGATATTTGCCACAGGTCATTGGTTACTGTATTTAGCATATAGACTGCTGCTTCCTCAGCAACTAGCTCTTACTCCAATCTCTTTTCTTCGTTTCCTATACACCACCCCACCCCCTTTTCTCTTTTCTAGTTAGTGTTCCTGTCTTTTCCCTTAGACTGAGAATCTTCATCACTCTTGATTACTACTGGTGAAGAGCATTTTGAATGAACCCAAAATAAGAAGAAATTTTTAGAAGGATTTTTTTCAAGGAGTTTCCTCTATGGCAAATGTAAGCTTAATTCCATTTCTGATCAGGACAAACTTTTTCTCTAGGCTTCTAAGTAAAAAGATGCCAAAAGAAATTATGCTTCCCCCCTGACTTTCTTTGTGTGCAGATGAAGTCTTTTTCTGACTGTGGTAACACTGAGGATTAATTTTAGGAAAACAAATATTTACTGCATCATTATTGCATCATAATGCAAATCTTAAGCTCATGCGTATTCATAATTCACCAACTGAAGTAGCTCAGGAGAGTAATTCCTGGTGGATTTGGGGGTTTGTTGTGTTGGTGGTCATTTTTTCAACTAAAATTAAAAGCACATCTGTCCAGCTCTGCAGGGTATGTTCCATTTAATAACCAAATGTCTATGTAGGAGACACTTCCTTCCAGTGGGATAAGCTGATACAGGCCATCATCTCTATAGGAGAATAGACCATCCTTGTGGTTTTAGCTGGAACTGTTTCCTCTCCGTGCTTGGGACTTACAGGGCAGGCACATGAACATGCTTGAGAGTGTTTCAGACCTGGCCCAGTTCTAAGGTCTCTTTTTCAATGGCTGGGTATTTATGTGCTTGTGGCACATAACTTCAAAGCATGTAATGTAAGGTGAGTCATGATGGGTCCCTGAAGCTATAAAAAGATGATAAAGTTGCACGAAAAGGTTTAATGGTCTGGAAAGCTGTAGTAAAATGGAATCAGTGAAAGGATCTGTAAAGAAAAATCACTGAGCCTGCTGGGGAGATTTCCAGGAGCACTTACTTCAGCATGCACCTACCATTCAGCGGAGCTCTTCTCCTAACACATTGGCTGTGAAAGTGCAGTCGACCTATGGGATTCAAAAAATAGTTTGAAAGTTCCTCAATAGGGCAGATAGAATGCTCATTTTTTGAGACATTGATTTATAAAGCTTTCAAATTTGCTTGAAAGTAGAACAGATTGTAGTTTTAAACAGTCACAGAGAAGTTGTGTTCTTGAGAGGAATAAAACAGGATAGAAACATCTTTATTTCAATTTGAAGATTATTATATTCCCTTTTGCTTCCCTTAAAAAAACAACAACAACATAAATTTAACAATATAAGCAGAAAAGAGAAAATAATGAAAAAATACTGTTTTGAAACCTTAGCAAAATAATTACTGTAGAGGTTCATGATAAAAATCTTGCAGTCAAGCACAGCAGACAAAACTAGGAAAACTGTGTAAGTTTTCATGTGTAAGTTGCTCTGTAGATCAACCATATGCTCAAAATGAAACACATTTAATAAGATGAGGTCTAATTTTCTGTTGCCCCCATGCTCCAGACTATTTTACTGGCAATTTTTACTAGACCAAAAATTAACTTCACCAACAAATTAAAGCTTAAAGAGCTCTAGAGTAACTTTTTAATACAAATTAATAGCAGCTAGTCAATTGACTGTCAGTTAACATGAGGTGAAATAAATAAACAACTCACCTTTGCCCTGTCCTTTGCCCCTCCTCAGGTCCTGAAACACCTTATGAAAGATGTAGTCCTGCCCCTTGGATTGAGGGCAGCCCAGCATAAATGCTGACATTCATTCTAGTGCTCAATTTTCATGCTCAGGAGGTGTTTTTCAGTCCATCTCTGGTGCTGCACGTTCTGCAGGGTTAAAAGGCACTTCATTTAGTGTAGTATGTCACTGGAAGAATCAAATAGAAAAACTTGATTTTCCCAAAGAGTCTAATTATGTTAGACACTTACCTGTCAATGAAATTACATTAAGTAGCTATGAAAATCTTTAGATGTCTGCATGCCTCCTATAAGGAAATTAAACACCAAAGATCAACCCCGGGATGTTTTAAAATCAAAATTCTGCTCTAATTAAAGTGTGTGACTGGACTATTTAACGTAGAGGAGTAAAGGAGATTAATACCAGGCTTCTTCCCTTGCTTATCATTAAACAGTGGTGAACTTTCACTGAAGAATGATATTATCTAGAGTTAAACCTTCTTTCTTTTCAACAGCAAAGCCTCCTTCGGTTTTGCCTTGTATGGACTTCAAAAGATTAATGGTAGAGATGAGGTAGATAATTTTTTCTCCATTATAACTAGACCCGTGCTTCCTCATAAGCACTGATGAAGAGTTCCATCTTCATACAAGTATCCAAGCAAAGATTTGTGGCCAGCACTCTCACCTTCTAAGTGCATGCTCTGCCTGGAAGTAAGTTTTAAAGCATTAGAATAAATAAATAATTCTACGGATCTATGCACAACAGTTAGTTTTAATGGCAAAAAAACCCAATCAAGTGATTTTCTGAGCACCAGTTGAAAGTAATTATACAATATAAGTGCTTTAAGGAAGTTAATGAGACAGACAAATCTGATAACGAATTGCTGTCTCATCATAAGCTTCCTTTCCAGTTAATTCAATCTTCACATTGCAGGACATGTTCTGCATTTCTTTCCTCTCCACTGAGTCCAGCTCTGTCCCTGTTCATGTCCATCTCGGTCCATTTACTGCAAGGAATGCAGGATTCAACTGTTGGCATTAGTAGGCGTATGGTTAACAAATTTGATGTTTGAAAAAAAATAAAATGAGGGTGGCATTAGGAAGCAAACAGCCCTTACTGGAATAAATTTTGCTGTTTCCTTCTAATTTCACTGTGTTATTTATCTTAATGCTAAAGTATTTATTTAAATGCAAAATACTGTCTGTGTGTTTAGTTGGAAGCTGAGAAAACAGTTTTTTAATTATTTGCTTGTCTTCAATAGGATTTTCAAGTATGCACATAGCAGAATACTGATTAGCTCTCTTGTATACCTGGTAAGTGTTTTGATTGGAATTGGTTGTCCGCAGGTAATCTTGAAGAGAAAGTGAAGGTAGGGTGGGGGTTTTTTCAGCCTCCAATGTTCTGTTAACTTGGGGGTTTTCAGGATACCACGTCTTCCTCAGGCCCATCCCCATCCAGTACAGTGAAACAGTGAGATCATTGCTGGTGAAACTCCTTTGCCTGAAAGGAGAATGTTAGAAGGGAGCAAGAAATCAAGGAAATAGCACAAGATGTTCATGGCCTTGTCAGTTTTAGGTTGCTGTCAAATCTCACAGCTAATGGGAGAGCTTCAGGTAAGGTAATCACAAAGATATGACAATATTCTTGGTGTTTGTTTTCCTGGCCAGTCTCCTTGTATGAAGCTGAAATGTGCTATATGCTGCTTGGAAATGAATCTGTTAAGATTGATGAGTAATTGGATCAATGCATTGAACTGCCTTTTGCTTTGGTCTCACCACTTCATAAGGACAAGAAACTTATAAATAATTAGATTTGGTACTAGACTGCATTAATGGTTTTAATGCATTCTATTTGTTATTTATTCCTTCAAGCACATCAGTGGATGTACTGCTTACATGAGGAAAAGAAGTGATATATTGAAGATAGTACAAAAAGTTAGATGTACCAAGTAATGCCAAGATTGATGGCAGGGGAGTTGTTAATAAATTGTACATTTTTATTCAGAAAAATCTGCTTTTTCGTATATTTTTTATCATAACTAATAAATATACCAAAAAGTAAGGAATCCATTGTTAACTGTTGTCGAGTATTGCACTTAAATGGCTATAGACAAGTGTGCTCTTAGGCTGTGACTGATTTTTCCCTTGATATCTTTTTTTTTATTCCCTCTTTCTTTGGTAACAACATATTTTTAGGCAGATTCTTTTATATAAATACAGCTAATATATAGAGTAGGATATTTTTTAGTTACCAGGACAGAAAAAAGTGCTTTAAATGTTTCTTGCAAAACAAGGTTACTCTGGAATATCTGTCAGGTCTAATGTGGTCTAATCCAGAGGATCAGACCAGAGCAGTCTAATCCTCTCTGGGATGACTATACCAGTAAATTATCCTGAAGAAGGGGTTTATTTCTGTAATACATTTTACTTTGCAGTGACTGCAGGCCTGACCCTTTTAAGTCTACAGTAAATGCAGAATAGCTTACTGCAATAAAAGGAACTCGCATTTATTGTAAAGTAAGAATACTCACACTGGCAATCACCATGGAGTAGATGATGTATTGTAATTTCACACTCTTTTATTTTTTTTTTTTCCTAGCTGACCTTTCTGCAGACAGCAGAAGTATGAGCCTGAAGTGCACTTCATAAAAATATCCGCTAGACATGAGGCATCCATTCGACTCTCCAAAGTTATCTATGTAGAGTGTTGAGTGTTTCTGTAGCTCTCCTTCTTTTTCTCTCATATAATAGGAGCAGAAGGTCCAGTCTAGGTAGTTACAGGTAGCCCTCTGTGGACGAAGCCCGCTTTTAATCTAATTTATCAGACATTTACCGTAGCATTAGCCCAGGCTTAAGGCTTTGGAGGATGGAGAAGATGGATTTAGAGAAATAAAGCCAGCTGATAGATGTGATCACTTATTACAGATCTTTCATATAAATTATGAAAAATAGCTACAGTGAATTATAGCTGTAGCCTTTCAGATAATAAGCCTTTCAGGAAAAAAATAATGAAACTAAGTGACGCTCAGTTCTGAGTTTCATTACCGAGCTGAATCATAACTCAGAGTTCTTTTAAAACTTCCAGGATGGTTTGCAAATCTTGATGGAATTGAGACTAAGCTTGATCATATTTAACTAGTTTAAGTGAGTTTTTTTGGCTGTTACTTTACACAGGGAATATTCCTCTCCAATAAGTTTCTGGGTAATTTCTGTCTGCAATCCATTGCCCAGTACTATCAAGGTCCAGGGACTGTAATTTTATACTGTCAGTTTTTGGGCAATTATCCCTCATCACAATCGATAGAGCTGGGGAAAGCCTTCTCTTCTAAGGAGGCTTGCACTCCTTGCAAAATCAATCAAAATAGTCTAGCAAGCAGAGAACCAGCAGCCTGTATTCTCATCTTTCCATTCCCTTTTCAACCTTGAAAGCAGACCAACCAGCAATGGCAATTTATCCTCCTCAATGCTGACATGGTCCAGGGGATTCCATAGCTGCAAGGAATCTCCTGAACACCCTTGGTTAAGGGTTTTGTTAAGGTTTGGGGTTTTTTTTGTGCGTACACGTGCAATACATAGGCTGAAGTCTTTGGACTAATGAAGATGTTTGGAGAGGTGATTCAATATCTTTTACCACCAGATTGAAATAAAACTGGTAAATCTCATCTGGTAGTCTTAGGGGCTAACATGTAAAAGCTACCTTTTTTTCTTTTGTGTTTCTTGATTGTTTGAAGTGAAGCACAATGCAAAATTTTGCAAAAATAAACACCTCTCCTACTATTTATTTAGCCATTTTTCCTTCAAATACATTCCAGTTGAAGGTAGATATTTCACTGCCCACAATTAATAGTGAATGCTGTTGCCCATGCTAAGATCCCAAAGCTGGTACCTCTACTATGGGGTTTGTTAATGGCCTTTGCTTACACTGAAGAAACACGAAGTTGCTGAAGTCAGGTGAAGTTTAGCAGTTGAATAGAAACATCTTCTGTCAGCAAAATATAGTACATCAGCATAGGGTGTAGATGATAAAGGAGTTCTATAAAAATGTTGGTCTATCATGATTTTTAAAAATTCCTATGTTAAGACTTACTGCAAAAAGGGATAAGGTAGAAAATAGAACATATTAATATACTACTCCATGGCACCGTGGCATATTGTGTTATCATATCTTCTTTTGGAGGCTGTGAAAAGAACAAGCAGAGGTGATGAATGGCCTTGATATAAGGAATGCCTGAGCAAACTAGAATATATCATTCAGAAAGTGGTATTGAGAGTGTGGTAGAGGGTGTATACAATTATGAATGGCTCAGTAAAAGGGAATAAAAAAAGGGTGTTCATGACCTTTCGCAATATACAACAACTGAAACTAGCAGAAGGCGGGTGCAAAGCAAAGGGAATGATCCTAGTTAAGAGTCACTTTCCTTAGTTGTACAGAATAAAATCTTATATGGGTTTTCAAAAGGTTGACCTGATCCAATACAGCAATTCTTATGTTTCTATGGTCAAATTCTTTTAGTTCCCGTCATTTAAAAGTCCTTTTTTTCCCCTCCCCCATGCATGGTTAAGTTCCATTGTTATATTCCATCTACTTACGTTTAATTTAGATGATGTGATGACATTCTTTACTTGCCTCCAAAAGCATGATGTAATCTTGCAATGTAAAATTGAGAGTACCCCCAAAAGAACCCTCACTGAAGAAATTTAGTAGCAGAAACCCCAAGATCATCAGGAGATTTTATTACTTTACTGTGAAGTCATTCATGGTGTTCCAGCATCTCTGCTCCATTAGGATGAGTTGGCATGCCATATATAATTGATTCAGATTAGGTTCTGATATATAATATGTATTTTGTTTCAAAAAATGGGGTTTATGTCAAGAGAAAAACCAATGAGATTATGTAACTTTATGCAAGGTATTATGTCAGTAAGTCTTGCAAAATTTGACTTGAGGTTTAATCAACAACAGAGTGTGAGATCTTTCTATAAAGAAAAATTATTATTCAATTCACTGTTCTTATCTTCAAATCCATCACATTTGCTCTTTACCCTTCACAGATGTCATATATATTTCAGAGTTCTCATAACTCCCTCAAATCCAGATATTTATTTTTCCATGTGTGTGTTTTAAAAAGGCAAAATGAGGTGGCATCCCTTTGTAGACTGTGAGAATTACTTTTGAGGTGTTTAAAGGGGAGGGACCTTCCTTAGGGTCTCAATATGCCATCTCCACTGCTTTCCTAAACGCAGGTGTCTTAGTAATAATCAACGTGGTTCAAGACCTGTAGTTTCTTGAGAGTTGACAGCAAGAACTACGTACAGTTTCCAAGCTACGTTTCCATACAGCATAAATGTATTTAAAACTGTAAAATGCCACTGTTTCTTGAAATAAAATGCTAGTTCACTTTGGTTTTAAACCAAACACATTTCATGAAACGTTTTTAGAGATGTGTTACAAATGTGTGAATTCCCCGCCTGTCAGCACCGCTCTGAAGTGACATTTGCAATTCTTTTAATGGATGGAATTTTGATGAGGGAGTACCTCAGTTTGGGGATGAATCAGTGGTGTTTGCTAGCAGTCTAGTCACACTGAATTATATTTCAAGTTCTATTTTAAATAAGTACTTTGTGGATATAATACTAATTGTATGACTATTACTCCTGTTTTCTTCTAATCAACATAATTGTTAGGAAAATACTCTAATCTGATAATAATAAACATAAATTTTCCATTTTAAGCTCCCAATATATATTGGAAGTATACGAGTCCTAAACTGTGAAAACTGCAAGTAAATATGACATTTTTTCCCAAAATTAACTCAGTTTTGGGTATTCTGATTATGAGATCATCTTTTAGCTTAATCTAAACAAACAAGGAAGAAGACAGAAACAAGGGGAGTTTAGGGTCAGTTCCTAAGTGCTCACAGTGATGAAATTTTGTGAAACAATATTCGCCACATTTGGGATTTCAGGGTGTGGTTCTATACCAGGCAGGCTTGCCAAAAGCAGAAGTCATTGCACTGAAGTTATACATGCTCAATATTCAACTGGTTTTAAACTAATTTGAGATGACAGACCATTTCCATGCTTTTTTAGAACAGGCCATGTTATCATCAATATATTTAGGGAATTAATAAATGTCACTTGCATATAATTTACTCATAAATGATAAGCAAGGTTGTTTGTAATACTTTTGCTAATGCGTGGTCAATGGAGATGCGTGTCTGTCCTTCTAATGTTGGATGACAAATAACAAATTTTTGGAAGATGCTCATTATGTCTCAGCTATGAAAGTCTTCCTTGTGTTTTCACATGTACACACGTTCAAGAAGGACCCAGCAGGGTTTCTTTAATGTTATTTTCTTTTTAATAAGCGTACTTTCTTGTAACAGCCTGATAACTAAATTATTGCAGTTTGTATCTTCATGCTTGTTCTGCTCCAGTGTATTATGTAGCAGCTCTTTGGAGCAGCAAGGCTTGGATTGAAATTAACTCGAAAATAGCTTTCAGCATGATAAATATTTGTATTTAGACAGAACCTGGGGAAATCCTTCTAGCTTCTGACAGAGCCCCTGAGGGGAGCTGGCAACTGTATAGCAAATTGAAGTGTGCAAATCTTCAGCCTTGCAGCAGATACAGTAAATATGTGCAGTTTAACACAGCAAATATGTGAAAGCTTTTAGTTACGGAGGTGTGTAAATGTTTACAAATATGATTAACTGCAAAGCACAAAATCCATTTGCAGCATCAAAGGCAAAACTAAAATTACTTTTTCCCGCCCCCCTGCAGGATTATGCTGAAAAGAAAAACACGATAGCAAAAGCTCTGGAAGATCTTAAAGCCAACTTCTACTGTGAACTCTGTGACAAGCAGTACTATAAACACCAGGAGTTTGACAATCACATTAACTCTTACGATCATGCTCACAAACAGGTAAGAGGAATCTTCTCAGTACTTCAACTTAGTTTCAGCTAGAATAATGAAATAAGGAGTCTTTCAGGTGGGCTTGGGAATCACCATTGAGTTATGCTCAAATTTCAGGTTCTGGAATGCAAAATACAGGGTTTTTTTAGAAACAGATTTTAACATGAAGATTTTACAGTGAAAAGGAAAGAAAGGGAAATGCAAAGAGTTAATTTTTCAAGAGGAACAGCAATGATGCAAAATATGATTAAAAGTGTAAATGTACAATTTCCAATTCTGCACAGAAATAAATCCTGTGATATACCTAAGGGACGACTTACTGGGAAACATTTATTGTAACAGAGGTGGACTTGACCTACCTGTTGGTAAACTTTCTTGTAGTGCAGATATAGTTCTGAAATGGGCTGTGATTTTACTTTACGTGCTTTGAATATAAGAAAACTCCTGTCATGAAAAGTTTCTGTCTGGCTCAGCTCACAGTAAGATATTTGTTAGCTGTCAAACATTGATATTTACATTTTTACCACCATGTTTTATCACCACACCCCCAAGTTGTGTCCCCTACATTGGCGTAACAGAAGCATTCCTTCCACTCAACCAGAGAGGCAATGCATCCCAGTGCAACATGCTGGTCTCTGGAGGGGTCAGGAATCTATGTAATTCAGAGGAAAATACAATGCTTCTTGACTCCACCAAAGAGATAGGCAGTGATAATGTAAAGATCTGTAATAACTGTACAGGAAATTTCTACTTAGTCCACTTAGCTGGTAATTACTCCCTATCTTTTTTTTGCTCATCTGGTGAAATCACAGGGTTGTGGATCTGGATTGCTTGCACTCTGTTCTAATTGAATCTCCCCTTGTCCTATAATTCTGCTCAGGGTGAAGGTGGATGAGTTGCTACATGTGTTTTATATCTGTATTATGTAAGCCAATTACTTGCTTTTCTTTCCTTCAGCACTTCTCCCTGAAACACTTCCCTCTCTCTCTCTTATATAGCCCATAATTTCCACTGTCGGTGTGAGTATTAGATTTAGTTTTGAGACCTACAGAGATGTGGACCTCAGCAGCAATAGCAATCTCTGAGAAGCTGGAGGGAAAGTTATATTAGATAAGAAATTAGCAGGTAACCTCATTGCATACTATAGTTATTTATTAGGAGTTGCAAATATTTTTAGTTAAAATACGGTTGGAACTGATTCTTCAGGTCTTATGTTCACACAGCAGCACCTCATTCATGAAAGGCAGGAGAAAAGAAGTGATGGGCAGAGTCTTCCTCACTTGAACTGTCTTGAGATTTTTATTTATTAATTTGTAAGTGCTCTGAAGCACTTTTAAATAATGAGAACCTGAAGGCTGCGTGTTTCTTCCTCTGTTCAGTATTGATGAAAAATTGATCTTGAATCTGAGGTGAGGTGTGAGACTGAACTGGGATTTGTTTCCAGTGGTTCACGTAGTTGTTCTTGTTTTCTGATAGCTTTAGACAGGAGGTGTTGGGCACTGCCCCAGCATTTGACAGAGCAAAGCAGACCTCTCCATCTTTTAATGTAGGGGCCCTGTAGGGGCCCTGTGTGTCTGTGATTGTATGGGGCTTTGTGGATGTGTTTGTTCAAACACAGGAAGCCATCCTCTTTCTCTGAGACCTTCAGAACTCTAATCTCCCTGGTAAGAAACCGGACAAAGTTTCTAGACTTCCAGTAGAAAAAAAATTGTATGCATGCTTGTTTGGGCAAAGTGATAATTTTCTGTAAAATTTTCTGTAATATTACTGGCAAATAAGACTATTGATTCCTGAGATGGAAATGTTAAGTCAATTTTACCTCTTCTGGAATGTTTTTTGTGATGGTTTCTACTGGTGAAAAGAAAAACTATTCCTCTTCCCATATTTCAAGTGAAAAAGGGGGCAGGCAGCGTATGCTGCAGTGCAGGCTCACTCAGATTTGCTCAGTTTTCAAAGAGCTTAATACTTCATGAGTTTTTTTGGTGTAACCTAATTTTACTAAGTGTGCTGGAGCCATTGATAGGTGCTTCAGTTGAATGCTCTGATTTTGTCTTCAAACTTCTAACCTCAATGACAGAGTTTTTCCAACAGTTTAGTAGGTGAAAGGAACAGATAAACTGTCTTGGGATTTTGATTCATATTTTTCTCTAAATTTCTCCCTTTGATCACACCTTGCTACTAATAATGGACAGGGAAGGGGACATGCTTACTAGAAAAAGTTTCCCAGCATCCAAGAATAGTTGTAAGAAGCCAGTTAAGTTTCAGTGATCCGAGCACCTGACAGTGGTTTCTATATGATCAAATGGATGAAAGCAGAGTTCAACTGTTCTGAAAAGCCATATTTAATCCTAACTGAGCACTCTTATCACACCATCTAATCTATGAGATTAGATGAGAGAAAATGTTCATAACAGCTACTGTGCCTCTGTATTATTATAGAAGATATTTTTTTTAATTCCATCAATTCAAAGGTTGCTAGCACAGAAAATTTACAGAATTTTAAATAGAAAATTTTATTATTATGTAGTTTCCCTCCATTCTATGATGAGCCCTGTACTGTCAGAGTTTGTGTTTTGACTTACTGTATCTCACAGCTTCTGAATACCCGCTTTGAGATAATCCTCCTGACTGGTCCAGAAAGAAAGGGTAGGAATAGGGCAAAACTAATTTTATTTCCCAGGACCTGAAGGAGTTCAGACCAGTGTCTCAAGATCCCCACTGCCTCTGTTAGTGTTTTCTTGTTCTTGCTTTGACAGTGTGGTTTGGAGAGCAATATCTGTTGCCTTTATGAAATACTCCTGGAAAAGCAACTTGCAAGCAGTCAGTGGTAATGGAGAAAAATGAACTCTCTTGTTTGCTTTGAAAGCCTAGACAAAAAACCAACCAAACAAAACCCCCAGAATGTAATGCAGGTGTCTTTAAAACAAACATGTTCTGGGCTTAATACAGAGATACATGTAACTAAGGCAGAACAACTGTTATTTAATATAGTAATGGGAGAATTGCTTTTTGATGATGATGGTCTAAAATCATGGAATGCAGCTTTTGAGATCCACACCAGGACTTAAAAAATATCTGTATGATGTTATGCAGCATTTCTTAAGTATTTGGAAGTGTGTGAGGAGCTCTCTGAAGGGCTATATTCATGCAGGGTTGGAAAAAATCCTCTCTGTGTTCCTAGAAATGCTGCAGTTTTGATAAATGTGGCTGAGCATTAACTCTAAGGCTCTGAATGACCTTCCTCTCGTAGCCATTCAGAGCCAGCGAGTTGTTTTGTCTTGTCAGTGAAGAAGGCTGAATCACACAGCTAGGTCCCCTACATCAGTCATTCCTCAAGAGACTTTTATCGCTACAAGAACAAAGTGGTTTCATTCCTGTATTTGAAAGTCTTCCTCTCCATCCCAGAACTCGTGATTAATCACCTAATATCACGGCAGCACATCCCAGCTTGATGCTGTGTTTCCTCTCCCAGGAGTGCTTTTCCAAATATCAAACAACAACAACAAAAAAAAGCTGTGATGAAAAATAAAATTAATAGCCCTAATGCATTTGCATTTAGATACTCAAATATGATCAATTAAGTAAATTATAAGTAGGAATTTTTTTCCCCACGGAATCACAGGTCATTTCTCAAACTGTGTCTCCCTGGATGAAAATTATCTCCCTGCTCTGAAAATGTATTTAAAGTTGTATGGCAGTACTAAAATGCAAAATGTGCAAGAAGACTAAATTAGTAGGTGTTGTCTTTCCCTTTTACAGACACAGATTTCTCCTCTCTACATTTTTCTCCTTTCCACATCTTTTTCATCTTTGTAGATTTGTTAGGAGATCAATGCCAAATAGGTTAGAGAATATCAATCTGTAGCTGATCACAAGTCCAAACTTTGAACATCTTTATGTGTTTGAATAAATATTTCATGCAATACAAGTGAAGAAAAAGCAATTTGAAAGTGGAAGAGTGTGGTTAGACATAACAATAAACCGATAAATTTACTAAAGGTGTACCTCCTATGAGGTATGAAGCATACAAGCTATAAAGTAAGAACAGTATAGCACATTTGGGGATTCCATTATTCTCAGCAAAGATAATTGGATATTATCAGTTGTTTGATTCTGCAATTAAAAAAAAAAAAAAAGCATCAAATCCTTGTAGTCACCATTACAGCTTTTGGGTTTTTTTAGAAAGAACCTCATTGTACAGTTATTCCCTCTTAAAGAGATCAGATCCCATCTCTTCTGCATGGTTCATTCCTGCAAAGGTGCATCTGCTGGGCTCGAGTAGGTCAATTCCACTGTGGTGCAGCTGCTCATGAGGCATCTGCAGCATCTGGCACAGCCAAAGAGTTTCTATCTGTTTCAAGGCAAATGTGACATGTACTGTGTAAATTACAAAGTGAAAGAAATTAACTGGTTACCAGGAGCCAACAGTATTTTATGTCATGTTTTTCAGGCCTTCTTTTTGCGTGTTAGGTTCCCCTGGAACTACTGGAATCAGAGTAAGACAGAGGCAACATGTTGTATAGCACCTTGGAAATGCAGAAATAATGATTCTCAAAAAAGTGTGTTGTCTTCTAGAGAAGTATGTCAATAAAGGGCTTTATTGTAGGACAAAAGGGTAAAACCTTAAGAGCTTAGAAAATTGATCTGAAGATTGGCTTGAGAAGCAGAACAAATATGATAAATAGCGAGTCAGAGTTTTGGGGATGTTCACCAGTAAGAGATTTCATAAAATTAAGGATATTAAAAGTATTGTTTCTCAAGTTTTAAATGTAGCCCTTCCTGTGGAAAGGCTGGAGTCGGTTACTTCATAGAATAATGATGAAGAGGATGACAAGGAGTGATGCAGAGCAAGACAGTGCTTGTTTCATGACATGTGTCCAGCTTTGCTGGACAAGCAGAGCAGCTTGATGAGACATGGAGGCAGAGGCCAGGGTCAGCTGGTCTCAGCTAGATCCTGTCCCCTTCCACCCGTTGGCAGCCCTGGTGCACAGTTCAATGAAGCTTGAAATGACATGGAATGTTGCTGAACCTTGCTGTATGCTCAGCCCAGCCAAGAGGGATGTTTTGAGGTGACAAGATAGACAAGAAGGCCGTGGTGAAAATTTATGGCAGTGAAAATCCTTGAGAGTGATGAAATAAATCACTTCAAGCACCATCTAGGCTGGCCTTGAATCAGAAATGTACCCATATGGACGTCTCAGTGCCGAGCTCCTGCTATCTTGGGTGACTAAGGGGGCAAGGTCCTTCTCTGGGGAGAGTGGGGCCAACCAGCAGGAACGCAAGTGCAAGGGCACCTGCTTCATGCCCCCATGGGGAAAGCGTGACCCCTGTGTGCACGTGTTGTTGCGTGCAGCTTGTGTGACATAGAGGTGCTCTTGCAGTGTCATTTTTTCCAATCCTTGTGAGTGAGAAGAATTATTTTCAAAACATTTTGGTATTTATCTTTTTCTTTGTATTTTACTCTTCTTTGTAGCCAAGTGACTTAACACTTCTAATATCAGATAGTTGGGGTACTTGCAGATGAATTTTCTGGAATAGAGAAATTTTATATTCCTTCCCTCACTTCAGCTTGTCTCTCATCTTAAAGGAGAGAAACATTTTGGTGTGTCCTTATGGGCAGTTTTCACTTTCCAAATGTCAAGCAAGTGTAGATGAGGATTTAAGTATTTTTATTTGAATAGATCTTGTGTAGCTCTTTCTTATCATTATTATTGCTTTCCCAGAATGTAACTTGGCATCTCTTCCTTTATTTCTTTGTTCTTCATCAGGAAAAGATAGTTATCTTTGTAGCCTTTGTAAACATTAAGGGAACATGAAAAAAACTTTCAGCTGTGTACATATATACATATACATATGTATATTTGTGAAACACACAACTACGAAATGATCCTCTCCTCTTCCAAACACACACTGTTCTATCACTGCATTTCAGGTTTTGTTTTTTCCATGAATATTACTTTACTTAATGGTCTTCTGTGGTTGAATTGGGGTTTGCTTGCGGGTTTTTTGGGGTTTTTTTGGGGGTGGTGGGTAAAAAGCTTCCTTTTATGTTTTAAGCACTTATACTGAGAGTAATGATAATAAGGTTCATCACCAGGCCTATTAATTATAGCTGAGCAATGCTCCTAGCATTGGAGCAGAGTATTGAAATAGACTTTGTGCTTCCTTTCTCAAATCCTTAAAAAACAAAAAATTAAAAAAACCCCAAAACAACAAAAAACCCAAACAAATAAACACACAAAAACCTCTCACTGCTGAGAGTGCTGCTACTCAGGTCACTTCTGCCACCCCTAGGGTAGATTTTGGTGTAGACAGAGGGAAGTGCAAGGAAAGAATTGTCGGGAACTGGAAGGCTTTGGGAAAAAGTGAAATGTAGTCCAGTTGCATGAGGGCAAAAAGCCACTTGGAAAGTATGTGGTGGTTTGACCCTGGTGGGATGCCAGGTACTCCCCAGGCCACTCTGTCACTTCCCCCCCACTCCTCCTCCTCTCAGGTGGACCAGGAGGAAGAAAATAAGATGAAACTCGTAGGTTAAGACAAAGACAGCTTAATGAAAAAAGAAGCAAGGCCATGTGTGTGGAAGCAAAATAAAACAAGATTTGTTCTCTACTTCCCATCAATAGGCGATGTCTGGCCCCTTTTCCAGGAAGCAGGGCTCCAAACGTGTAGTGGTTGCTCAGAGGACAAGTGGATGCACTCCCTGCCTCCTCCTTTTTCCAGCTTTTATTGTTAAGCCAACGTCATATGGTTTGGAATATCCCTTTGATCAGTTTGGGTCAACTGTCCCGGTTGTGTGCCCTCCAAAGATCTTGTCCACCATATCGCACTGCAGGGGGAATGTTGGAAAACCAGCCTTGGTGTTATGTGAGCCTGGCTCGGCAGCAGCTGCAACACGGGTGTGTTATCAGCACCTTTCCAGCTCTCAATTCAAAGCACAGTACTGTGAAGGCTGCTATGGGGCTATGAGCTCCAGCTCAGTCAGACCCAATACAAAGTGTTTTGCTGGTCTGTAATGCATCTGCATTGGTAGGCTGCCAATGGTTTTCTTTATTCTGCTTTACAGAATGTATTTTAAAATTAAATAGTTAAATTATGTTCTTTCTAAATATTTCAGTGTATTCAGGAAGAAACTTCATACACTGTTTCCTGGATGAAAGGAAAAAAATTATCTATTTTTCCTTCCAGTTTTTATTTTACCTATGAAATTTATTCCCAGAAATTGACTTTTTGATTGGTATCAGTGTAACAGAGTATCCAGGCACTCTTTAGCTCCAAACTAGTACTGATGGGTAAGATGAGGATATTCGAGTAAAATATTAATATTGCGAATTTTGTTGCCAAAGAACATTCTGTTTTCTCATTACCAAGGAAGAAATAACACTGCGTTCCTGCCTGAGTAATTCTGACAAAAAAGGTAGTGCATAGCATTTTCTGGTTTTCATGTTGAGGAAATTCTGTTCTGTAATAATGTTTGATTAACTAATTTACTTATTTTTTTCTGAAGAAGTTTATTTAGAACAAACATAATTACTGTAGAGGGGTATAGAGCCTATCTGTCCCACTAATAGCTTGCAAACAGAACATTAACCCCATACACTGACACTTCTGATTCCACAAGGAGCCTGTTCACAGAATCACAGAATGTTAAGGGTTGAAAGAGACCTTGAAAGATCATCTAGTTCAACTGCCCTGCCAGAGCAGGACCACCTAGAGCAGGTCACATAGGAATGCATCCAGGCAGGTTTTAAATGTCTCTAGAGGAGACTCCACCACCCCTCTGGGCAGCCTGTTCCAGAGCTCCATCACCCTCACAGTGAAAAAGTTTTTCCTTATGTTTCTGCGGAACCTCTTATGCTCCAGCTTACACCCATTGCTCCTTGTCCTATCATTGGACATAACAGAGAAGAGCCTGGCTCCATCCTCCTGACACTTGCCCTTTACATATTTATAAGCATTAATGAGGTCACCCCTCAGTCTCCTCCAAGCTGAAGAGACCCAGCTACCTCGGCCTTTGATTGTAAGGGAGATGTTCCACTCCCTTAATCATCTTTGTGGCTCTGCGCTGGACTCTTTCAATCAGTTCCCTGTCTTCGAACTGAGGGGCCCAGAACTGAACACAATATTCCAGATGAGCTCTCACCAGGGCAGACTAGATGGGGAGGAGAACCTCTCTCGACCTACTAACCACACCCCTTCTAATACACTCCAGGATGCTACTGGCCTTCTTGGCCATGAGGGCACATTCCTGGCTCATGGTCAACCTGCTGTCCACCAGGACCCCAGGTTCTTTTCCCCCATGCTACTCTCTAACGTGTTAATCCCCAACCTATACTGGTACATGGGGTTATTCTTTCCCAGATGCAATAATTCCTGTTCCTAATGCAGGAGTGGCCCACCCAGCTGTACTCTTTCCTGAGTTTAGAAACTTGGTATTTATCCTCAGTTCCTTAATTTTTTTTCTGCTTTGAAGTATTGCAGCCTTCTTCTTTCTGTCCTTTTCAATATCTGATAACCTGATAAATCACTAATATTATCTTTCCTTGAAAAAAAAGAAAAGAAAAACAAAACAAATAAAAAACCCCAACCCCCAAACAAATTTAATTCAACCACCCATTGCTGATTTATTATTATTTTCCAAATCTAGATTGAGCAAGTTACTTGAGTGCCAAGGCAAAGGGGGAAGGAGGAATAAGGGACAAAAGGAAACATGGTTTACTCCACACATGGTTTTCTTCTCCCTGGCAGGCATTTCTACTGTTGTGTGGGTCATTCTTTTATTTAAAATCATACTCATAAATCTCAGTTCATCTTTGTCTTTTTAAATCAGTTTGTGAAGCTTTCTATATGTAATTAAGCTGAACTCAAGGCTAATTTCAATGTTTGCTTTTTGGTGTCAGCAATTTATCAGGTTTCTACTGTTTAGCCAACACTGTTGCAAAAGAAAAGATTTTTTTTTTGCCATTCAGCACTAAGATAACAATGGGCACAATAGTTAGGAAATAATATGGTGTTCTAGTCCATGATTCCTGAGGCATCATGCATATTGTAATGTATCTTTTGGCATACAGGTGTTTTGATGAGGAGAAATAATCAAAACCTTGTGTTATACTGATTTGGTGATGAGATGATAGTTTACCTATCACTTGCTTTTTTAGATGAGCCAAGCAATTATCTGGAAGAAAAATAGTATTTTTTATTTTCATTCATTCTGTAACAGACTCAATCTTCCAAAATTAATTTAAGCATTATTATGGCTGCAATGTGCAAACCAATCAACAGAATACCTTTTCTGTAATTTTCAGAAATTCCAAATGCAGTTCCATTTCTGTCCTGAAAGTAATCAAGTAGAATATAGATTAAGCATAAGTAATGAATAATAGGAAAACTTTTCTACTCTGTGGTTTTCAGCTGTCAGTGGCCATAAAAGAAAACAGTATTTACAGTGAAGTTTTGAATTTTCTTGAGTGAAGGAGAAACTAATATGTTGCTAGTAATATAGTAAATTCTGACCTCCCTAGGTGAATAATATCATTAACATGATTCAGTCTGCCAAAACAATTAATTGGTGCATGTGAATGGTTAGTACTCCATGCCTGATGCTGCAAAAAGCCACCTTATAGTTTTCTATTTGCTACAAAATAGAAGTTTCAGCATTTTTTTTTTCCTCAGAGCTCTGCTAGAATTGTATTTTATGCCCTACAGCTTGAGCATGCTGGTTTACATGTGAGAGTTCATCCTTCATCGGGAAGAACGGCATAACATTTTCTGTACAAGTCACAGTAAATCTCAGGGTAATTATCACAGCCTTTGCTGATCCACGCAAAATCAATCCCTTCTTCATTTCAGAAAAAGCTTGTTCTTTTTTTAGTGGTAGTTCTGACCTGTTAATGAAATGTAGCATTGCAGTCAGCACTGCCTCTTGTGAAGAGATGTGATGAGACAAACAAAATAAGTAGAAGTGATGGTGGGTTTCCCTCAAGTGACGATTCCTGCCTAGCCTGCACACTGGGTGCAATAGGACATCTACTGAAAGGTGGCTTGCCTTAAGCAGATGACTAGTGCTGTGGTTTCTTTAGGCAGACTAATGCTACTCTAGAAACAGCAATTACTGTTGTTTTGCATATTTTAATTGCAGCTCGGTAGCAGCTTATACAGAAATGTCTTCAAGTTCCTAAACCACTCCAGAAGCATTCAGCAAAGTCTGAAATATGAACTTGGGGTTTTCTCCTTTTTTCCATGTGCAGTTGATGCAGTCTTAGGACAATTTAGCTGCAGAGCCCCTTCTATGTTTGTGCTTGGCTTTTTGGGATTAAGCTGCAATGGTTAGCTGGTTGGCTTTTGTTTCAGTTTGATTTCTCACTGTGCTTTCACCTCTGCTTGTTTATAGCAAACATCCTTGTGACAAACCTGAATTATTCTGTAAAAGACTTTTCAGTTTCCTCCGAAGTCTCCATGTGTGGCTGAAAAGTAGTGATTCAACATCAAACAATTAAAAGCATTGATGTCTTTTGGTTGAATGTTTTATGTTTTTAAGAAATTCAATCTACAGAAGACAGTATAAACCCAAGTAGTCTCCATGACTAGGCTTCCTTCTTGGAGGCACCCTTCTCTTTCCTTGAACTGTCTGTTCCAACGGCATGTTGCACCTTTTCTTAAATTAGAACTGACAAGAGACCCACAGTATACTGTAATATAAATAATAAATAACATTAATTCAAGTTCATTCATGATTAATACTATTGCTTTTAAATGCCCAGCTTCTCTGTTATGACTTACTGCTGTTGATATGCAGTCTTGATATACCTAAGAATACCAAGAGAGAACACAAGAAGTTAACTCTGCAACTGTAAACCGCCTTATCTTTTCTAGCACTGACGTTCAAGAAAATGAAATCTATTAAATGAAAACCTCTGCCTTCTTAAATGCTGATTTTTATTTTTTTTTTTAACCACTTTTTTTGTATATTCTTGTATAGCTATTAAGTGCTTGCATCAGAGCTATTAAGGTGCTGGCAAGCACCTAAGAGTACTGACAACTGTATGTTCACATCTGGTACAGGATCTTCTTGTGTTACATGATTGATAACCACAGAGAGGTGTTATTTGCCAATAAATTACTTGTAATGAGAGATAGAAACAAAGCAAGAAACTCACAGCAATAGCATGGAAGAGAAGGGTTACACCAGTACCCGAGGCTAGGGGTCATTATCGCAGACTCCCTTAAGCATCAGGTCTTTTCCTCCTCACCCCCATGTATCTTCCTCCCCTACTGTTGTTGTTGCCTCTCTCCTGGCTGCAAGAAAAGCAGCTGTCCCCCTGGCCAAGGTGGTCCAGTGTGGAGGCACACTGGAGACAGTGTGGTTACAGCATTGCAAGAGCAGAGCACTTGTGTAGGGATGCTTAAGGTTATCAACAGTTCTTGTCTTGTGGACATAAGGCGTGGTATGAGACAGTGCTGGCATTAAGTATGTTAACAAATGAAAGCCTGTATTGATTTGAAAATGAGCTCAAAAATGGGACAAATCTGGAAAAAAAATAAAAGAAAAAAGGTGAATGAAGCATTACAATTATGCTTATCAAACTCATCCTCAGTTGTTTTCTCTCTCTCTTGCTAAGCAAGCACTAAGCTAATATGAATGGTTCGTTTTCTTCTGTTTTGTGAAACAGAGGCTACTGCCACCTCTCTTTCTGTCTCATCTCTCCTTGCAATCCCACTTCTGTACCCCAGCAGGAGCCTTTTGTTCTATGCCATCTCAAGACTCATTTCTTGCTTAATGAATCTTTCTTTTTTCCTGTGTTTGAATGTGAGTACAACACATGATACTGATGTGGGTTAATTTTCTTCCCTCATTTCTGCCCATAGTTGAATGATTTGCATTTCTAGGGAGTACCCCAATTAGTATATTTTCCTGGCATCAGCCTCCTCTATAAGGCTGGTTAAAAGTTACATTACTATATAATGAGAAATATATTAAAAATACTGTCTAAGATAAATTATTATCATCTACCTGTGTTATATGCTCACTGAATAAGAACATGTTTGACTTCTAACCTGTCCACATCTGCTTTGCCTACAAGGGCTGTAACCACTTTGTTGAGCTCTTGGTGTTTGCTTTGCACGGTGAAAGCTCTAGACTGAGTTACTCCTTAATGACCAACACTGCTGACACCTTCAAATAACAAGACCCAATATAGCTGAGTTCAACTCTCGAAGAGCAGAGAAGGTTTCTGAGGGGTAGGTGAAATTACTGGGGGATTAACAGGAACAAAAAAATACAGGGAATATTTGCAAGATTTATGTGTTCAGATGCTCAGAAGCAGGTCAGGCCTGAAGCAGATGTCCATCCATCCTATGCCAAAATTCCTGCTATACCTAAGCCAAGTTTAGGATCCTTTTTTTCTTAACTAAAAAAAACCTGAGTGAAGAGGAGTGTGGGTCTGAGCAAAGCTCTTGAAACAGCTAAGGAATAAGATTTGCAGTGGTGAGAGCTGGGCAGCCTTAAAATGGTAGGTGTTGATGATGAGGTGGGGGTTAAATTAAATAATGATAGATAACGTCTTACATGACATCTTTTCCAAAGGACTCTGTGGGTAGCAGATTTTCTTTTCAAGCACTGTTCAGGTATCTTGCTTTGGCTCTGCACACCTGCCTGGCTGTGAACAAAGGGAAGATAGAATAGCTAATAACTTATCTCATTGCCTCAATTAGGAAGATCGACAAGGCAAAAATAATGTCATATCATTTTTCTGAAATGATATCGAGAAGAGAAGATTGTGTATTAAAAAGTTCTGGGTTTGGAAGCTTTTTACTCCCTCAGCATAAGAAAAGCATAAAATTCCAGGTTTGTGTCCCTGTTTGTGTACAGCTCATCTACCTGCTCAGCATCATACGGTGCCGATTCACCACTACAAAGGGGCTTCTGTGACTTCCTATGTGGGTATGTATGGAGAGGGGTTGACTCCTTTGCACATCCCTCAAGTTGCCATCAGAATTGGAGATATTTGATCTGTACTTTATTGTAAAGTAGGCAACTGAGAACAGCAGGTTCAAGTAGTGTACATGTTTTCCCGGTCTGCTGCAGAGGGCAAGCGATTCTGCAGGTGAAGCAAACCCACTTCTTGTTCTGTTCTTTTTTGTTGTTGTTTTTTTTGTTTGTTTGGGGGTTTTTGTTTTGGTTTGGTTTTGTTGTGGTTTTTTTTGTTTGCTTTGTTTTGGTTTTGTTTTTTAAGTGGAAGAAAAGCCAGAAGCACATTTCCGAGCTCAGTGGTTGCACTTACTGAGGAGACCTCACCTTCCCACAGGAAGCGGGTGCAGGCATGCAGGAGGCTGCTCAGCTCTCTGCAACAGCAGGCACGCTGAATATAGGTGCCTCTTACTCCCCAGGCAGGGATCGTGCAAAGCTGGAGGATGTAAAGAAGTGATGTGGTGTGCTCTCCTGAGCACTTCAAGCATCCATTCGTATAGGCACGCTTTGGAAAATAAATACATACATTAAAAAAAATTAATTTACACAGTGCTCATAATAAAAATATAAAATACTAGTCACTTCTGATTTCTGCCAAGTAAACTCCCTGGTATATACTGCTAAAGAAAATATTTCCTTGTACATTTGTAACTGCTGTCATTGACAATAAAATAGCTTGAAATATAAAGTAATGGTCGTGTATTGCGTACCATGACAGAAACTGTAAGAGGTTTTGACCTTTAGTACACTTTAATGGGTGCTCTACAGGGGAAATGACACTTCCATTTATTAACTTGTAATTGTCCCAAATAAATCCTGCTTTTATCCTCCCAGTAGATTGAAGCCTAGTATATGTTAATGGTGCTGGCTCTTCTCATGGCCTGACACCTTGACAGCTCTTGTCATCTTTTAAAAGTTATTCCCTGATGAAAACTGTACGTCTGCTGGTTATTCTCCTGTAGTGGCCTTGCCACTCATCTCTTCTGTGTTTTTTAATTCTGATATCAAGGGTTTATGCTTAGCCTTGTCCCCTGACAAGAGAGTGTTCTCTAACGACTAGCGGTAAGTCACCACTCCCTGTCATGGAGAGAAAAAATTAAATACAGCATTTCAGTTTGCAAGTATATGCCTGAGGCTCTTGCTTTACTAAAACTCAGGTATTTGCTCTTCATTAAAGAAATGAGGCTGTACAGTAAACTGATTTATTAGCTATAACACCCAGTGCTCTCATCTCATCAGATCTCACACTGTGCAGGACTAGAGTAATATCTAAAAAAAGAACACTAATTAACATTTATGTGCTACAGGACAAGATAGTAGTTCAACAGGTGGCACTTTTTCCTTTGGGTTGGTGTTGGAGCAATATAATTACGTTGCTGGAGTTGCTGCCTTAGAGATGTAAACCTGAGACCTTGAACACCATGATAATTGAAGTTTCCAGCCTGCTTTCTTAGAAGCAAGGGTGGTAACTTCAGTCGTGCACTGGCCAAAATCCAGACAGGTAATTAGATTTTCTTACATTAATTCCACCCCACTGGCTTCTTCTTTTCCCTTCATTGCTGTTTGGTGTAATTGGTGGGCACCATCAGACAGCTGACACTGTCTCAGTCAGGAGAGTGCTGGTACCCAGCACCCAGAAAAGAATAAAAAGCAATTGTTATACTGTTGAGTTCAACACTCTTGGAAAGATAAATTTTGGGCAGGGAAAAATACTACTCTCTGTATTTAGTGAATGAGTCACCAGAAGTCACTGGTTTCTGCATTTTAGTTACATGTCAGCAGATGCATGATTATGGTGCTCAGCTAGATAGGTAGATATAATGCTTAGGGACATGGTTTAACAGTGGACATGTAGAGTAGGGTTAATGGTTGGACTCAGTGATCTTGAAGGTCTTGTCCAATCTAGATATTCTATAATTCCGCAGCACTGAGCAGATCATGTTGAAGAGAATACAACTTCAAGGCAAAGCTTTTGTTTACACTTGCTGAAAGTGCAGTAACAGAATATTATTTGAGAGAGCTTGGTATGTTTTAGTGTGCTGGTTTTTGGTTTGGTTTTTATTTTTTTCCTGATGATTACTCTGATCTGCTCTAGAATCCCAGATTTTCTCCCTCTGACCTGGAAGATGGTGAAGTTACAATAATGTGGGGAACACACAGTAACTGGGAGAGGCCAGTAAACTGTTTCCCTTCAGGTCATTGACCCTAAAATATAATAACCTCTTTTAAGATGGTGTTATCAGCAGTTTTGCTACTTTCAGGATCTTCAATAGTGAAAGGCAAAAACTTTCAAAATCAGTAGTAATTAGAGTTTCATTTTCATGTCCCAGTTGGGCTGAGGGCTGTTATGAGAAGCCAGACATAGTTAAGGAGCTGTACAAGGGGAAGGATCAATTAATTTAAGTGTGGATGGTCATGAGCAGTAATATGACTTTGTCTTTCCTAAATTTGACATCCCATTGGCCATTTATTTGATGCTAGTGGATAGAGTTCAGCTCTTCTGTGATCTGTCAGTGGCAGAGAACTCCTCCAGAGTGGAAGCGGGAGAGGCAATGCTTTCCTTGACACTAAGTAAGTGGAAATCTGACCAGAGATTGCAGATATGCCACACACAGAACACCAGCTGGTGTCTTGAGGGTCAGTAGACATTTCAAATGGAATGATTTATTGTTACTGATACTGCCCTAGGCAGAAAGGAGCATTCACAGCATCAAAGCAATATATACTCTTTGTAGGCACATGAGATTTGTTCTACAACATCTGTTAAAAGAGGAAAGCAAGTCAAAGGCCGTGCTAATATAACTACTTGTAAGGGTGTGAGACTGGTACTTCTAATTGTATCTGAACTCTCGTTATTTCCTTCTGGAAAACATTAGGTCTGGTTCTTGTGCTGAGAAGTACTGTTGGATTTCCGTTGCTGAAATACGCATGCATTGTGCTTCTCTTGTTTTTCAATGCAATAATTAGTATACACTTTGGAAGGCTATTGGTATAAGTGGTTTCTTTTACAAAGATGGCCATTTGCAATTTTTCACACAGGATTTGATTATCCTTAAATTTTAGAGAAAAACAAACCCAAAATGCTAGAACACCTAGGATGTTACTTCAAGGCATGGCTGCAGTCAGTTTATCTTTGTGCTGTAAAGTGCTATACATTAATTAGACTTTATGAGAATACAAAACACTATATAACTTATTACCAACATACTAAAACTAAGTAACTGTTTCTTTAGTTTCATATTCAATGGTCTTGTAGCAAGTTACTTCTTTTAATGCAGATTGCTCTAATTTGGGCAGTGGAATCAAAGGCAAGCTTTAGTGGTCTGCTATCAGGTTATGTGGGGACCCAATTCCTCAACATTTGGGAAGGTCCTGCCAAGTCCAGGTGTGGGTTTTGGTGCACAAACCAACCTCTGGTGCTGCCTTTGCAGGACAGTGAAGTGGCAAATGGTCCTGAAGTAAGTCAGAGGTTTTTCTGCTGCTCCATCTGGTGAAGTGTTTGGAATGACAAAACCATGAACCATTCTCCTGCATTACGTTAACAATGATCTACTCCTTTGCTGATCTATTGCTAATCCTCACTCATAAGCATCTCTGTGCCTCTGTAACAAGACAGAATGACATGAAATGGGTCATGGGGATTGCAGCTCCTTTTAAATATTCTCAAATCAGAAATCAGATCAAGTATCAGAGCTCTGAAATGAGCATGGCAGCTGCCTCACACTAACTCGATTTTACAGGCAGAGTTTGAAGGACAGGATGTTTTGTTTCACAACTGGGTCCATACAATAAATCTGAGTCAGAGTCAGACATGGTATATGGGTGTCCTGATTGTCTTTATTTGAAGCCCATTTGGCCATGCTTCCCTTTAATTACTGATGGGCTCACCACCCAGCACACTGCTTATTCATGTGCTGATGTAGCCTAGTTTTGTGGCACACTGGTAAGGACAGCAGTTCTTTCAGCATATATACTAAGTAACAGCAATAATGCTATTCTCTGCTGAACTGCATATTTTTACTGGAGCCAGAAGATGTTTTAATGCATGTGTATTTGTGTTAGTGGTAAAAGTGTAAGTTGGTGGTTTTTTTGAAAGCTTCTAAACTTTGGAACTTGAAAAGTTTTCTAAGTCTTTCTGTGCATCTTACACAAGCAGGCAAGAAACAGCTTTTGGGGATGCCAGTTTGATGAATGGATTCAAGACTTTCATAAAGAATGAGTCACTGAGGCCATTAAGAGAGAGAATTCCAACAATATATCCAAGACCTGCAGAGGGGAAAAAGTGTCGCTTGTGTAAATTTGTGTTCTTCTAACCTTGTCTAACCATCTTCTGTGGCAATTTTTGAAAAACAAAAACGAAACATAAAACCCAAACAAACAAAACAAAAAACCCACCAAAAAAACCCACAACAAACCACAAAACCCAAACAAATGAAACGAAAAACCACAAACCAAAACAAACCCAAACAAAAGAAAGGATGTGTCAGTGAAAGTAAGTGTCTTACAGATATTTTTTCCTATCCCAGCCTAGAGAGTGCTACAACATAGTGCCAAGAAATCTTGCAACAGGAGTCTGGGAACATTAAGGAAGCAGTAACAATTTATGACCAGGCTACTTTAAGGGATGTTTTGAAGACTGAGATTGGGTATCTGAAACATCTAGGCTTCCATGGGAGATAACTTGTAGAGAAAACAGACACATTTTTGGTAAGATAGAAGTGTTGAGATTTGCCTCTGTATTTTTGGTAACTATCCATAGGAAAAGTAGCATATAGAGAAATTTAAGCCAAATTTGTGAAAAGGTTTTCCTTTGTTATACATTAAAAATGCCATAAGATTTTCTAGAAAGAAAGAGAGTTGTGTGGTTGACAAAATTACAAAAAAATTACTGTGGTGAATCAAAATCAGAACCAGAAAAATATGGTGATCACCCAGAGGGTTCTTCTGCCAAATTAAAGGCCAACAAAGTTACCCGATTCAACCGAATAGTGTAAATCTTGTGCAGAAGTAGACAATCTGGTCTGTGAATACTTACTAATTGTGGAGTGCTGTAGCAATGTTTGTGTAGCGTTTGAGGACAGTTGTTTGCAGGGCCAGGAGTCCTCAGAATAAGATTATTTTTTCTGGTCTTTGTAAGAAGATCATGGGTTTTGTGTCTCTCAACGGTAGTTCTTAGCTGTTCTTAGTAATTCTGTTTGTTTCTTTGAGTTTGCTGTAGGGAAAGAAAGTGAGGCACTTTTTTTTTTTTTACCTTCCCTGAATATAAAGTTATGTTGACCCTGAGATGATAAAGCTTCTGCTCTTATTTTAAATCTGTCTTCTGCTGAAATATACAGAAGGTCTGGTCCACCTAGTTAATTGCCTCTGTTATTTATGTGTCAGTTAGCTTTTTATGGGCTTCTTTTTCTTCTTTTCATCAAAGCTTGAGCATAGAGCAGTTCAGCTTTCAGAGTTCTGCACTGTAGGTGGTACTCTGTCCTGTCTTCCTCATGCACTGCTCACCTGTTAAGAAAAGCCTGCATCATGAAAGCGGATTTATTTCTATCCTGGCTGTTCTTACTGGAAAAAAAAAGGTAAAAAAGAATATTGTCAATTTTCCTTAGCAACAGCTTTCTGCCATTAAGAATATGGACTAAGATTTGGGTACATTTCTATTTTGTAATGAGCTTTACATTATTAGTTAATTATTGTTTCTATTAATTTCCTAGAGACTCTTAATCAAGGGCAAATTTTCTCCTGAAATGTTCATAGCTGATTGAGGTGGGGGAATATTGTAGTGAATTGCTTCTGGGTTACATGAAACCAGAAGGCTGGACCTCCTGTGCTGATTGTCAGCTCTGTCACATTTCATCTGGTTCTCAAGGCTGGGATGCCTGACCAAACACCCTTTATGGTCATGTGGGTGAAAGAAACACACCTGACGTGCAAATCCAAGACTTTGCCGTTAGTTTAGTCCTAGCAGCCTACTGAAAGAATTAGTATGAGGCCAATTACAAAAATGCTGGTGCTTATAGTTCAAATGATGCAATTAGAAGAGCTCATTCCTGATAGTGATACATGTAACCTTTCATGTGTCTAATGCTTTTTTGTGTTAGAGTCTTCCCAAGAAGAAAAGGGGGAGGTGTCATTACAAGTTGTCAGTATGACGAGTTCTTCATATGGGAGATGCTGATATTAGTGGTTTCTTGTTCCTTTTTGCCAGGAAGAGGGTGAAGCATGATGATTTCTTTCTCCTCACCCTGAGGACCATTTGGGGTCATTTTAATGTATTTACTAACACAGATACATGCTCCAGTGGCTCCCAGTCACATATAATAGTAAAATTTGCTGTATATCTAGTGAATTTTACATGTGTTGGGTACTACTTCATTTTCTTCTTATCCCTGTACCCACTTTTATGCATATTTTTAAATTGCATTCCTTTAGCAAGCAGTAAATGAACATTAGTGAGTTGTTTATAGCCCTGGGAACCTGGTGTCATCCCATTCCTTCCACTTTCAAGGCCTCTGCAATGACCTTTTGCTTATCCTTTTGGGGGTCTGTTTTACAGTCCTGTTTTCCTTCAGCAGCCTGCAATCTGTAGTTTGCTGATAACTTGATACTTCATTAATGCAATGTGACACGTACAGCCTTGCTCTCCAGTTACTTATATTTCAGTCTGCAAAAGCAACAATGCAGTAGAAGACACACATAAATAGAGACATGTGCTCTCATAACTGCTTGCTACCAACACCTACTACTACTTATGGTAGTCTTGGTGGTATGTTGTCAAAGTTCTTTACAACACATTAAATTTGCACAGTTGAAAGTGTAAGTCAAATTATGGTATTAATTCATTTTGCCTTGCAAGATGCAGTCATCATATTTAATAATCTTTTATGTAATGTTGTGTTTTTCTCAGAGGAGTCTGTGTGAATAATATTCAAGGTTGGTTAAAGGATAACAGATTTTGTCTGTGATAGTTAGCCATGGCTGTGAGATATGTGTCAAAATTTGCAAAAGCCCATTCTTGTCACTATTTTCATTGGTCAGACCAAATTTTATATAGTCTTTGAAGAAGCTTGCCATGGTCTAGGGATAATCTCAGGAAAGGACCAGATCTTGCTGATGAGAAGCAATTTGTGAACAGAAGCTTTGAACGGCTCAGTGATCCAATATAAAACTGATAGGAGAAAGTGATTGTGATTTAGCTCTGACAGAAGGAATTAAAATAAAGAGCTCACTTTGAGGGAATTGATGTATCTCCTTCAGCCCATCAGAGTTATTAGAGTATCCTTCAAGGATTATGGAAAATACCTTTTAGAGAACCTGACTGTAAATATTAATTCCTCATTTTCAGTCATTGTGCACATTGCAGAGACTAGAAACATTTAAGATTTGGTAGGTTCATTTCAGTCTCTGTGTCAGTCTCTCCTAAAATATCAGTAACCAAAGAGGCTAAAAACATAGACAATAACAAAATCTGCTTGCAATTTCTAATGGGCTTCTAGAAAGAGTAATGAGTGCAGTAAGGGAAGAGGAGTAATCAGGATAGCAGCATGATCCTACAGAGAACTTCAGTGCTGGAGACCCAGTGAACCATTTTGACCAAGGTGAAGAGCTGGTGGATCATAATAGACACCAGTAGGTGTTGGAAGACACTGGAGTGAAGAGTTGTTGCATGAAGTCTCAAAGATCTCAGAGCTGCCAAGTATGTTATTCATGCAGAAAACAGAGAAACAATGTCCAAAATAGGCAGAAGGCAGCTTTAACAGCTGAGCCATCCAACTCTTCTGTGTTGATGGAATCATCCATTTTGTGGCCTTATCCCCTCCCACTAGAAAGTCATTCTAAAGGGAAATCCAGTATTCCTTCACTGAAGAGTTGTAGAGGTGACCTTTCTCTGCAAGGAGTTCTTGGTGAGGAAGTCATTGCTCCTCCTGTGAAATGGTTGACAGCAGATGAATGCTACTCAAATGGGTTGTTTCCAGTAGCTTAAAGCTTTCTGAATAGACTTTAGATGGGATATTGTAGAGCTCTTGTTATTTCTGTGTGGGAAATTGCAACTGGACAGAGAATAAAGCAGTCATTAACATTTAGCACTCAGTGACTGAGAATATCAGGAGGCAGTGCCTTACTTAATCCATATTTTGATTGCAACAGAAGTGACAAACTTGAAAATATTGCATATGGTATAATCAGAAAAAGAATTCTGGATGCTTAAACTTCACTGCTGTAGTGAAAGGAAGGTGGCAGATAATGCTGTGGGACCAGGGAATGGCACATGTTATCTGAAATGATCTGTGCTGGGTTGTCCCTCCAGAGCAGCCAAGAGGAGCTGTGGCCTCTGAGGGCAGCCCTGTGCTTATGGCCACCTGCATCTTCCCAGAAGTGTAGAGTCAAGCCCTTTTCTCTAACAGAATAACCATTTCTTTACAGGATTTAAAATGTTACATATGTTGTGGTGGTTTTTTTTAATTAGAATCCTAAATGATTCAGGAATGGGTATAAAGGTAAAGTGATCCTTGAGGAAGTGACGTGTACCAATCTTGTCTTTAATCTTTGTGACTGAAGAAGCTTCCTGAAGTGCTGCTGAAAATTTCCATGGTGAACTCGAAACCTCCGCTCTCCCTGAGCTCAGCAGCAGTTTCTCTATTGACTTCAAGAGAAGTAGAATTAGGCTGAGTGTCATTAAAATAAATACCTTTAAATTAGAGAGTAGCATATGTATCCACTTGCCATGTGTACAAGTGTGTGTCAGCTTTATGTTCTTTTCATTGTCTGATAAAATTATTTCGATAGGCGAGATGCTAATTCTGTACTTCGGTGCTATTTTTCTTTGGTCTTGGCCTTAATATTTATGGAGTATTGGGCTGATTTTTGCTGAAACTAACAAAAAATGTCCTACAGCTTGCAACAAGATCAGACTGTTGTTACACATGTGGTTAGTAGCTCTCACAGTGAAATATTCAGTGTGCAACACTCAGCAATTCTGCAGGCTTAAAACAATGATTTTGCACAATGGCAACACTGGGGCCGTATAGTCAACTTTAGAAAACATAGTTATCTTAAAACAAAGGCAACAAAAGTCTTAATTTATGCTCCATAACCTGTTATTTGTCGAAGTCCTGGAGCCTTGTTCAACTGTAAGCTGTAATGCTATCTGAATCCTGCAGCAGGATATACTGGAAAGGAGCAGAAGATGCACAGCCACCAGAATGCTGTCAAATGAAATGTCAGGCTTACTATGCTGGGAAGGACATTAATCAACACATAATGAAGTGTTTGTTTCTAGCAAATAATTTCTGAAGGAAAAGCATTAAAAATAATGGAAAGCAAAGAAAGAATTAATTTTCCTTCTGTGGCTCCAGTGTATATCTTTTTGCAGTCACGTAATCAAGAGTAAGTAGTAAGATCTTCATCAAAGATAACTAGCTTTCACGTATATTACAGGTGCAAGCATGGAAAATCTTTCATGTTCTTATTTTCCTCATGATTTTGAAAACAATTAAGTTTTCATTTAGTTTTGCATTTCATTTTAAGCTCAAGTTTCATTTATTTTTTCTCGGTGTACTTACGTAGGAAAATCTAACTGAACTCTAGTCACTTTACAAGAAAGATGCTTTGTATACAAGTATGAAGTAGTCTCAAAATCTAATTATATTTCATGATAAAATCATTTCAGGTTTGATGTTACAGAAGTATAAAATACAAATGCGAATTTTCAATCACATAATACATGTATTTAATATCTATTTATAGGACCTGAATGTAAAAGTAGGTTCAACATTTCTTTTTTGCCGACTACACAAGCTATGCTCATGAGCAAGTTATAGTGGTTTGTGAACATTTGCATTACATCCATTCATTTAAACTTCATAAAAATCTCCTGAATTATGAAGAATCTCATTTTCCCATGACGGGCAGGTAAAACAAACCCAACCTTCCCTTTCTCTTAATTACTCCTTACTTTTTCCCCAGTCTGGAATGATGCTCATGACAGTGCTGGAAAAAGAGCACAAATTAATTTCAGCTGAATCTATCTATTCAGCAATATCATGGGCTCCAAGGACTTGCTCTTTTAAAATCCTTCATATCTCTCTCTGTGTGTGTTAGATTCCTTCTAATATTAAAAGACCATCAGGAGGGTATGCCTGCAGTTCATGGTAGAAATAGGAGAGGAAAATGATTATACACAACCTGCATGTTCCTTGTCATCTGGAGAGCTTAATATCTGATCCTATAAAATGTGGTTCTATTCCAAATTTGTGATGCTATCAGTTTTTTAAGAGAAGCTTTATATTTTGCATCTTAAAGTGAGATGCATGTAGGCAGAGGCAGTTAGAAGCTGCTTATAACTCACAACAAACTGAAAATTATTCATAAGCCAGCAATAAACTGATGTTATTTATTAAAGGACTCTTAAAAAATAGAATGAACAGCCAACATATTCCATACACTGATGAAGTGAGGAGATGAGATAACTTTCTGCATAAGACAGAAAATGTAAAAATGGTAGTTGGAAGGAATCGCTGGCTCACCAACACGAGATCATTGAGTGAGATGGGGCTTTTTTCAGCCGTGTTTTGAATTTCTGTAGAGTTGGAGATGCCACAGCACCTCTTGGCAACATATTCCAGTGCCACAGTGAGAACTGATTCTGTTCTGGGCTGCTGCTAAAATTCCCCTCTCTTCCTCTTCTATTCCAGGAACACATTACAGCAATTAATTCCATACTGGCAGCATGAAAAAAAGAAATTTATTATCTATTAATAGATAGCCTTAGCCTACTTCAGTGGTTGAATTCTGAATTTCATTGAGAAATCTTCAAATTTCTCCTGTGGAAATAACACTTGCTTGTTTAACTTCTGCTAGGGAAGGCCTGTAGCACTAACAGGGTTTGTTCTCGTATTACAGTATTTTTTTATTGGAGCTTTTTTTTCTATAGTCATTACAAACATAGACTTTTTTAATAGTATTATTTTAAAAACATGAAAGATAAGGTCATGAAAAGTACGTAGAATTGCAGACCAGCGTGCAAGTGAAGAGATGCTTCCCTGTCATGCTGTATAAAGTGAAGGGGTCTTCAGTTGCAGAACAGTAAAATACATAAACCCATACAATCCACAAAAGACAGAAGAAAAATGCTCCTATTTTACATCTTAGTAAGCAATGTTTTCTGCTTTAAATGGCATGATTCGTTCCCCATTGGAGTGCATACAGGTGTTATAGGAGCTCTGATCTATTCACTTACTATTTATAATTGATTAAGCATAATCCTCTTGGAAAAAGGATAGTAATCTGGTTTGGTGTGACAAACATCTATCTAATGTGCATGTTGTCTCTCTGTCATACCATAATTCACCTAAAGCAGTAATATGCCGTCTCAGTTAACGGGGAGTGTATCCATAGCAGTCATGTTGTATTCAGAGAAAGAATAGATTAATCACTGGGAGATAAGAAATACACATATTTAATCCCTGTATTAAGCAGTAATCAGAGTTTTTATAAAAGCCAAACTGAATGCAAGCCAAAAAACCCCTTTCTTAATAATTAAAAATATATTTTATATCATACATAGATACAGAGGGAATAAATTTAGGAATTTTAACAGCTTTTACCAAGGCCAAGTCGCCCCAGACAAAGCTTCAAAACTGGCTCCAAAAAGAAAACCAGACGAGTCACTGTTGTGGGTGATTCCCTCCTGAGGGGCATGGAGGGCCCAATGTGCTGTACAGACCCGCTGAATAGGGAACTCTGTTGTCTCCCTGGGGTACGAGTTAAGGATGTGATAGACAAACTCCCCACCCTGGTGAAGTCTTCAGATTACTATCCACTTTTGGTATTTCAGGTGGGTAGTGATGATGTCACTACTAGAAGCCCAAAATCTATTAAGAGAGATTTTAGGGCCCTGGGGAAGATGCTTAAGGGATCAGGAGTGCAAGTTGTGTTCTCCTCTATCCCTTCAGTGGCAGGGATGAATGAGGGAATTATCAGTAAGAGTAACCAGATTAATTCATGGGTCCAGGATTGGTGTTATTGGCAGGGCTTTGGGTTTTTTGATCATGGGTTGGTATACAAGATACCTGGCCTGCTGGCAACGAATGGGATGCACCTGTCACAGAGGGGAAAAAGGATTCTGGGGCAGGAGTTAGCAAGGCTCATTTATAGAGCTTTAAACTAGTTTTGAAGGGAGAAGGGGGTATAACTGGGCCTGCTATGAGTAAGCCCAAGGGAAGCATGCCAGGGCTTACAGGATGGTGTGATAGTGAGGACTCTTGCTCTGTCCTCTCAGTGGAGACAAGGGATAGGCATGCAATGAGAAATGACAAGGTAGGGACAGTTGTTAATGTTTTAGAAGTCAGGGAAGTATCTGAGAAGCATCTGGTAGTAAATGGGACCCACACTCACAAAAGAGTGCTGGGATCATTACCTCATCTGAAGTGCATCTATACCAATGCAGAGAGTATGAGCAACAAACACGGTGAGCTTGAAGCCATGATGAACTAGGAGAACTATGACATAGTGGCCATCACAGAAACGTGGTGGGATGCCTCACACGACTGGAGTGCCACAGTTGATGGCTACAAGCTTTTTAGGAGGGATAGACAGGAAGGAGAGGTGGTGGGGTGGCCCTGTATGTTAGGGATTGTTATGAATGCTCGGAACTTAAGTATAGTGACAACAAGGTTGGGAGTGTTTGGATCAGGTTAATGTGCAAGGCCAATATAGCTGATGTTGCTGTGGGTGTCTGCTATAGACCTCCCAACCAGAGCAGTGAGGTAGATGAAATATTCTATAAGCACTTAGGAGAA